>CM059271.1:13237464-13309964 GCA_030347295.1 Setipinna tenuifilis | reverse complement strand
ACAAGCTCACCTGTCCAAGTCAACCACTCACGGACACTAATCTCAGCTTCAGACGGCCCAGTATAACATCCTGGGTTTATTTTTTTGTCACGCCACTCTGGTGTTGCTCAAAAAGAAATGAATTATATGGTGAATCCAGCCATATGAGAAAAGTAAGCCATCTGCGGTGATATCCGCACACATTATACGGGGACAGGAGTGCCAGTTAATAATTAAGCAAACAATGTGAATTGTTCGTAATGAAATTTAACATTCTGAAAAAAAAATGGGGTACAAAATGTTAGGGCTAAAAGACATTAAAAAAAGAAAATAATAGTCAACCCCTGCAGTTACACGTTCCTTTTGACAACTGCTCAAGAAGGGAGAAATTGACATGTTTCTTGGAGCGTTTTTATTCACGCTTCCCGTCACTGAGGGAACAGACAATTACAGTAAAAGAAGGCAAAGAAAACAGCAGTTAAAAGCAGGCTTTGGGACTACTTGGTCTTGGTCTATGATTTTTTGCTATCGGTGCAAGCGGCCTCAGGTTCAAATCCTGGACAAGCTCTCTGCAGTGCATGTCTCTTTGTCAGTTATGGCTGTCTCGTGTTAGTTTAAGCTTCAGTTTGACTTTGCTCAACATGGGCTGCCTTTTCACGTTTGAGTAGCTGCTTTGGCAAGCGGCTATTGAAGGGTAGTAATTACACAATTGAGGATAAACTGCAGCATGCTATGTGGCTCGTTGGTCTAGGGGTATGATTCTCGCTTAGGGTGCGAGAGGTCCCGGGTTCAAATCCCGGACGAGCCCTTCTTTTGTCTTATTGCTGCATCAGGTGGCACTTTTAGGCAGCTTGACTGCAATAGCACAGCAGAATAACGCAGGTCCTTGCTGACAACGGTAAGTCTGTGCTATAAAGAAGAACATGGGAAAAGAGTCCAGCCTGGGCTCATTGGTCTATGGGTATGAGTGCCACAGTGGGTATCCTGGGTCCTGGGTTTGACTTTTGGATGAGCCCTGAGGTCAGCAATACTCGCTGGTAAGTTGTTGTTTTTCATTACATTACATTACACTTAGCAGCCACTTTTATCCAAAGCGATTTACAAAAGGAGGACATAATAAGCTAACAGAGGTGTAGACAGTAGACAGAGTAGACAGGCTACACACATACACACAAGGAGATACATGTGCCTTACCTAAGTTACATAAGTTTTCACAATGCCATATTTTTTTTCCTTTTGCATATTAATAAATTATTTTGACTAAAGCAGTCCTGACAGAACTGTATTTTAACACCGAACTGTGCAAGCCATGTGTGTTTCACCAGCAGGCCAAATACAATAAACGATGTTCTTTCAGCACCGTAACAATACTTGTTTTATTGTGACAGTACTGATTTGCTGTAAAATTACTGATTTACTGTAACATTAGAGTTTTAGGGGGTAGCACTTGTGTAAAAGAGAGTCCAGTGCTTTGACAGGGGCACTGAGTACTCAGAGCTGTGGGCGTTTCGGAGAGAGAGAGAGAGAGAGAGAGAGAGAGAGGGGCCTAAAAAAGACAAGCGGGCTGCCTGCCTGCCTGCCTGCCCAAGAGTGGACGCGTGCTGCTGTTTAAGAGCCGCAGATGGGCGAGCGAGAGTCTAATTTCCTGCGCGCGCCACGCAGCAGCTCCAGGGGACGGCGCACAGGCACAGGCACCGCCGTCCCGACCCGGCTGGTATCGCCGTTACGAGCGGGAGAGAGAGAGGGAGAGAGAGATACGATCTTACATCTGCAGAGTGTTTACATTGCGACGCCAGTGTCTAACAGATGGGTTTTAATGACTTTTTTTTTTCTTTCCTTAATACATTGAGTAAATTGGAAAGCGCACATTTGCACAGTGGCCAGATGCCATGAACCCCAACAGAATGGAAGAGAGAGGGAGAGAGAGAGAAAGAGAGCGAGAGAGAAAAGAGAGCGATGCCATTAATCCAACAGGGTGAGAGAGAGAGCGAGAAAAAGGGAGAGAGCGAGTGAGAGAGACAGAGAGACAGAGACAAAAAAGGGAGAGAATAAAAGCGGAGAGAGAAAAAGAGAGAGAGAACGAGAGAGCGAGAGAAGAGAGAAGCCTTAGAGAAATTGGGTTTCATGTTGGACAGAATTGATCGCCCCATTCCGCATATCTCGAATAGCTCTGCAGCTTGTTATTCTCCCACTTTTTTTATTGCCTGTGCCATCTGCGGTCGACGTGTTGAAAAAGACAGATGGTTGGATTACAATATTTTGGCACGCTACCTCCAAATACGTCCACTTGGGGTGAGGATGAAAAATGAAAAGATAAGCACGGTGACCCCACATGAAATAAGCAGTGCGGAGCGTGTGTTTTTTTAAGCCCTGAGAGTGATCCTGCGCCCCCACAGAGGGGGGTGGGGGTGGGATGGGGTGGGGGGCTCCACTGGCCATGACAAACACAAAAGGCCCAGTCATTTAGCTGGCCTTTTTTCCAGGCGTCTGTGACACAAGACATGCCTGTGAAGTGTGGGGCCATTAAACCACATGATGCAAAGAGTCTGACATTACACCCGTGGACTATGGTACGTGAGTTGGCTCTGTGTGTGTGTGTGTGTGTGTGTGTGTGTGTGTGTGTGTGGACGTGTGTGTGTGTGCGTGTACCTCTGTGTCTGCATGTATGTGTGTATGTGTTCATCTGTGTGTGCCTCTGTATGTGTCTGTGTGTGTGTGTGTGTGTTTGTGTGTGTGTGTGTGTGTGTGTGTGTGTGTGTGTGTGTGTGTGTGTGTGTGTGTGTGTGTGTGTAAGGGTGCTTGTCAAGGGCAAACAGAGTCTTTATTTGCTCAGTGTGGAGTTGAGAGCTTTACTGACCACGTGGCTGAGGTTCATTTCAAATGCAATTTTCAAACTGTTTATTATTTGCTGATTTTATTACATGCAGAGGAATGTGTTTACTATGGGTTTGGCTTTCTCAAAGGTGAAAGCTGAACACCAGCTCAGTCATGTTGACCTAAGCTATCAGTAAAGCCAGCCTAGTTCAATTACATCATGCTGAAAATGACTTCACCCTACTTTATCAATGCAGGTTAACAGCAGCAACAGAACAAGTTAAGTCATTTTGATGGTCTTATTTAGAAATCCAGAACATTTGAAAATTAATATGCCTGCTTTGCCATTTTCAAGAAAATTTGTTAGATTTTTTTTAAACAATTGAGGCAAATGTGCAGCCAGGCTAGTGTCGACTAGTGCCTCCGCTCAATTTCATTTACCTCCAGCAACTGCGTCAGGGAGCATGAACATGAGTTTTGGTTTGCTCCTTCTCAGAATGTGAACGGGCCATGCGAACAGATAGAGGGCTGGAACTCAAGCTTTCAAATTAAGAGTTTAAAGCTAAAACAAGAAGAATGCTTGTTCTAGATAAAAATGAATTTTATTGAGGGGAGAGATGTTATTGGTCTACTTCCTACAGGTTTTGGTAAAAGCGTAATGTAACAAGCAGTAGTGACTGTTTGAAGCAACCGCGGAGCAAACGAATGCCAATGCAGAGGTTTCAGACACTTTGCACAAAGTAAAGTAAAGCTCCCAAAGTAAAGCTAATGCATCAGGCTAGGAAATGTGCACCAGAGGTATACATGAGTTTCAGATACAGTAAAGCCCACAATCTAAAGCAGAGTTTCGTGCATGGAATGTGTGTGTCTGTATGTGTTTGTGTGCACGAGCGTTTTTGCATGCATGTGCATGTGTGTGTGTGTGTGTGTGCATTTGTGTGTGTGTGTATGCGTGCGCATGAGTGTGCATGTGTTTATACTCATTCATAAGCGTGTTGGGGAGCACATGTGTTGGTCAACGTAAATTTATGACCACAATAGAGAGGCATCATTTGGAGTAGCCCAGAGACCACAGAAGTCCTTAATCACTCTGAAGGATAATAAAAGACATGTTTTCTTTTTTTTCCTCTCCACCCCCCCCTCCTTCTTCCTTTTCAAAATGGGTATCAGATGTCCTCTGATCTACAACCATCTGCCCCAATCCTTGAGTCAATGACAAGAGGCGCTCTTAAACACGAAACAGTTGCCGCTAACTATCCGCCACTGCACCGTCAGGAGCGCATCCGCAAACATCTGTCCCCAGACGACAGCCCCCTAGCCCCCCACCACAAAAGAAAAAAGAAAAAGGCACGACTCTCTACGACATCAACATTTCGCTTCTTGGCCTCCCCCGGCCCTCGCTCTTCTCGCTCTTTCTCGCTTCCCGGAGAGAAGCTGGCGGAGGAGCTGCGTTGCGATCATTCCATTCGGCACAAGCGACGCACGATACTCTCTCTCATAACACCGGTTCACAGGGGTATCCGGAATGCGACCCCTGTCAGGAAATATAACAGCAATGTCAACCCTCCTCTGGCTCAGGGGCTACAACTCGCCAGATGTTCGTGGGCTCCTGAAAACCGGTATGCATGGAACATTTGTTTTCACACACGGCCTTGAGCCGTCTACAGTGTGCACCCCTCCACACACACACACACACACACACGCACACCTCCCCCGCCACCACCACCTCCACCACCACAACCATCCCCCTATCCTTTTTTTGGTTACATATTTCTAAGTAATATGGAAAACGCCAAAGAATTGGTTCTCACAGCCAAAGTAGCCTCCTTTTCTTGCGTTCTTCTTCCAGAGGTTCTTCTTCAGAAAGCACCTCAACTTAACATATCCGCAACTTCCATGGATAAAAAAGCTGCTCACGCTGTGTGGTATATAGGGGGTTCCCTGAAAGTACATGAAGCTACATCCTAATTGTCGCCTACAGCTGCCAAAGCTAATGCTAGCTTTGATTACGGACAGTATTGTATTATTTTTACAACGCCAACGTAAACGTGCGGACATCGAGCGAAAACCCACTCGAGAACTCAATCTCAAGAAAATAAAGACTGTGTGTGTGTGATTATTAAGGAGGAATGGAGGCAATGGCAACCGATCAAATGACATTAGAGAGCTATAAGGCTCCACATGTGTGTTTCCTGGAAATTGATTAAGCCCTGTTCCGGTCTGCGAGGCGATTATCATTCTTTAACACAATTTTACCCCTGCACATGGCAGTCCAGGCAAGTCTTTGACGCTCCATACGGCCCCCGAAACGGATAGAAATTGTTCCCATTGCCCCAGAGTGATTCGGGAGACTGTTGGGGCAAGATCAAACCAGTTTCCAGCAAAGCGACATAATCAGAACCTTGTTTTGTTGCCTTAAAGCTGAAAGTGTAGAGGCGGCATATGGCCGTGATTTTTTTTTTTTTTTTCGGCAGGAGTTTAAAGCGCTTTTCTTTAAATAGATATGACACAAACTTGTACCAATTGTCGTTTGGGAGAGGTGACGCCCCACCCTCAAGACACTGGATCTGAGTAGTGCTGGAGCCAGCCCATAATTCAAGCCATGATATCATGTCATTGCCCCAGATGATCTCACTGGCACCATCGGGTTGGCCATGGTCTAACACAGCTACTGTTTCCTCAGGGGGAAAACAGGAGAAAGTGAGAGAGAGAGAGAAAGTGAGAGAGAGAGAGAGAGAGAGAGAGAGAGAGAGAGAGAGAGAGAGAGAGAGAGAGAAAGAAAGAGAGAGCGAAGGATGGAAGGGAAAATGTTGAGGCCCCAAGTCCTTTTCCTGTGACATCACATCTCCAGGGCTACACGGCTGAGGTCATTCGGTCATACTTTGACTCCCATGGGCACACGGACTGTCACAACTCCATCAAACCACACCTTAATCCTCCCCCAAACCCCCAACCCCTCACCCCTCCACCCTTTTCCTTCTCCAGTCCAGACCTCTGCACCAACCTACCTATGACATGCACAATGCTTAGGGATTCCCCTTTAGTGATGACGGTGGCTGGGACTGCACTACACTGAGAAATACAAACCCTGTCACACACTGCAGACCAAAGATGTGTCCTAGATGTCCTGTAACAATATGGGGAGGGGGGGGTGGTTCTTGCAGGTACAGGACACAGAGGGCAACAGCTGAAATCACACAGGCTGTGAGAGAGAAAGAATGTGTGTGTGTGTGTGTGTGTGTGCGTGTGCGTGTGTGCACACGTGCGCATGTGTGTGGGTGTCTGTGTGAGAGAGAGTGTGTGTGTGTGTCTGTGTATGTGTGTCTGTGTCAAAGTGTGTGTGTGTGTGTCTGTGTGAGAGAGAGAGTGTGTGTATGAGAGTGTGTGTCTGTGTGTGTGACTCACAGAGAGAGAGAGGAAAGAGGGAAGAGGGAAAACAAAGAGTGTGAAAAAGACAGACAGAGGTTGTGCTATCAGATGGTGGACACAGCACCCAAGAAAGCATGTTTTCACCTTTGTGAATCAGGTAACTGCTTCAGACAGGGAGTGACAGAGAGTGAGTCAGAGAGAGAGAGAGAGAGAGTGAGAGAGTGAGAGAGAGAGAGAGAGAGAGGAAGAGAGAGAGAGGAGGAAACAAAGGGTTCCTTTGCCCTCTTCTGGCTCATCATGTGAACAGAGCAGAGACTGGGTTCACCTCCCCGCAGTATAATGGTCCATTGACTCCCAGCTTCAGTGCTCCAGTCCATAGAGAGAGAGAGACAGAGAGAGAGAGAGAGAGAGAGAGAGAGAGAGAGAGAAAGAGAGAAAGAGAGAGAGAGAGAGAGAGAAGGGGGGGAGACAGAAAGAGAGACAGAGAGAGAGAGGGAGAACGAGAGAAAGAGAGAAACAAACAGAGAGAGAGAAAAGAGAGAAAAAATAGAGAGAGAGAGAGAGAGAGAGAGAGAGAGAAATTGAAAGAAAGAGAGAGAGAGCAGACCTGCATCTACCAGAAGAAGCCAGGACACCGAGGCTTCTATCTCCCTCTCACTGTGCTTAAATTAACATAATAGAGAACAGGAGCTCCTCTTTTTCTAACCCCCTCCCTCCCTCTACACCCCCCCCCCCCCTCTTCTGCTCCCTCCTCCCCTCCTGTCTTCGTTGTTCTTTCTTTTCTTAGTGTGTTCAAATATACCAGAATTTCGATGGTGGAATGTAAATTATACTGCTCTCTAGCTGGAGCCCACAATGGAAGTCTTAGAGCAACTTTTAGCCAGAGCCGAAAGTGCAGGGCCAGCACATATTTGTCGGGCTGGGAGTTCTCTCTCTCTTTCTCTTTCTCTCTCTTACTCTGTCTGTCTCTCTCTCTCTCTCTCTGCCTTGCTCTCCACCCCCCACACCCGCCCCACACACACACACACACCACCCCCCCATTTCTCCGCAGCCTGTGAGAGACTGCCGCTGGGTCACAGGGGCTGAGGCACCCAAAGTAAACACAGGTGCAAGGGGAGGCTTGTGTGTGTGTGTGTGTGTGTGTGTGTGTGTGTGTGTGTGTGTGTGTGTGTGTGTGTGTGTGTGTGTGACTGAGAGGGGGTTACCCCTCTTTCCAGTAGCTACGGCAACACACACGGTCACGCTTGAGGGCCGCCGATACCTCCGCAAACAACACACCCGCGGAACGTCAGGGTGTCGGTTTCCCCACCTTCACCCCCCCCCCCCCCCCCTTATTGCTCTTATCGAGCCTCATTTGGGTGGATTAACAAGACTTTGGCCATTTGTGCAGCAATTATGAGGGCTAATGATCCGAGCACCACGTACCTCGCCTCGTAGTGGCTCCCAGCTGTTCTTTCCCCGCGTTTCCCCGTCGATCCCCGCTCACAAAAACCCTGTTGTGTGTTTATCTTGCGAGTTGTCATATTTCCGCGGGGGCCCTGAGCGAGCACTTTGCGGAAGAAATTACACAAAGTCGAGCAGTAATGACCCGCACTTTTTCTGGACTGGGGGCTAGAGTAGTTTCTTAGTAGCGTTTTTTTGGTGTGTTTGCCTAGGTTTTGGATGTCGCTTGCGCGGCTGAGGAACCACTTTTTTTTGGCTCAGCTGCTCCTGTGATTGAATGACCTCTGATGGAGAAATGCATCAATCACGGCTGTCTTCAAGTAAAAGTGTCCGCAGGTAAAGCCGATGTGTAGGAAACGCTAAAGCAAACGGGTGCTGTGGAAACTGCGGGTTTATCGGGGGAAAGGTGACACCAGGTCTTAGAGCCGAATGCCCCCCCCACACACAAACACACTCCCACCCAAAAATGCAAGCATATGAGATGAAACCATTGTCCTGGAATGGACTGCCAAACTGTCTCTTGGGGGGTGGTGGTGGGGGGGTAATGTGGGTGGATGGGGCGGGTTAACTGTCAGCCTCCACGAGTGAGTTTAGAAGATCTATAAACAGTATGAGGGATGTCTGACATTGTTGAAGTCCAATGACAGGATTGTTCTGAACCTCTCTTCCCTCTCTAGGGGGGGCTGGGGGCTGCGGGTGAGGGAGGGGTGGGGGGTGGGGGGGTAGAGGACTCTCACGAACAATTTATTAAGCTAGAGATTTGTATCGCCTGTGTGCTATGCTGCACAGTCCTGTGGCAGTTGTTTTGAAAAAGCGCCGACTGAATGTCTTTTTGGCCGCCATTTGCTGGCTGCAACAAGAAGGCTCCTCGGGGTGTTTGATGAACAGAAGGAAAGAATGTGTGACAAATGGACAGTTATTCTCCCTCATCGCCTCGCGCCATTCTTCTCGACTTGGAGGGGCCGAAATATCTACATGGGGGTTCGAACATTTTATGATCACAAAGAGAGACATTCTGGGCTATCATTTCACCACAAATGAACGCGCCTACTCCGTCTTATAAATACTTTGCTGACAAGGTTAAAGTAAAGGTTAGCGCGCAATCAGCAGCCATTCGAGTATGTATCGCTTTGTGTCTCTTGGAGAAGTCTCGTCCTTTAACAAGCCTGTCAGGTAGTCTTTTCACGGTCACACTCTCTCTCTCACTCCCTCTTTTTTTTTCGCCTTTCCATCCCTCTCTCTCTCTCACTCACTCTCTCTTTCTCTCACGAAAGCGTAAGAATAACAGGAATCGGAGGGAACTGCTTGCTTTGGACAGCTGACCACCGGCTCGCCAAGGCCAAGAAATCTCCGGTAAAAACTCCTGATACCTTGAGAGGAGCTTGCGCTGTTCACTCCATCATCTCTTGACACTAAACAAATTCCCACAGCAGACACGGGGCTGCTGAGTGCTGCGGTGGCAAGCGGCCTGCACCATCACTTATGAAACTATTAAAAGAGAAACTTTCGATTCATCAGCACACCGATGCAGGCCTGCCTAGGGGTACGCCCCTTAGTGAAGCAAGCGCTAGCTTCAAAAGCTGTGTGTAAGGTCAAAATAAATGCCCTCATTACACACACACACACACACACACAAGCACGCACACACACACACACACAAGCATGCACGCACACACACACACACACAAGCACTCACACACACCACCTCTTTCGTTAGCCATCACAATAAACACCTTTCCGACAGAAGCGGTTCCCACAGGTGTGTGCTCCACTGCAGATTGACCTGGTTCCTCGTTTGGGTCTCACACACACACACACACACACACACACACACACACACAGCTCCGGCTCCGTCGACCTCCGGACAGCCCCGCAACTCAATTTTACTGTCTGTTTGCACAGGTGACAGGAGCAACCGTGTTTACGGCACGGAATGCAATATAAAACGAAATTCAATCCGGCTCTACCGCCCGGTGCCGAGCGGGCCCAATCAAGTGTGCCAAATGAATCTGATCCGTACCAGGCCCTAATCATCATTAATGGCTGCCCAATGACTTTGTCCGTCCTTCAAGCCAAAATTTGTTACAGCAAATAACTTGGGCCCGTTATAGATGGAATGCCATTAAAAAGTTCTTTGCAGGGGGAAGATTAACATTTGTCTTTTTCAGGTCTTGGCTTTGACCAACACTTTGCAAACAAATACTCGAGAATTGAGCTAATTTAGGCCCCTCGCAGAACAATACCGATTTTGGGGCTAACTAATTCAAACAGATGTTACAAAAAGTAATCTTAAATGCCTGTACTGTAGGCTGAATTCAGTTTTTTTTTTGAGCTTTCAATACCTGGCAGATGGTAACTTTCAATAATACAGCGATTTCTGAAAATCAACACTTACTGTATTTGGCATATTTTTCCTTAGGGTTCTTGGGGGGGAAAATAATCTTATGGAAAATATTATTTTGGGCTGTTGAACGTCAAGGGAAATTCCACACAGCATGACAATTTACTTTACTCCTTTTTTTAAGCCTCTGTCACCTCTGATTACACTGAGAAAAACGGATCAGTTACACATGCTACATACACTTTCTACCTAGGCCTCCAATTGTTGACCCTCCTACATGCGTGTGTGTGTAGGTGTGTGGGTGTGGGTTTGTACGTGTGTATGTGTGTGTGTGTGTGTGTGTGTGTGTGTGTGCACACGTGTGTAAGTAAGTGTGTGCATATGCATGTTAAGGGCATTTATTAAAATAAGCATTATTAGAAAAAAAAAGAGGGGGGGGGGGGGGGGGGGCAAGTATGTGATCCATCTGGAACCTATGTAAGCCCCGTAATCTGACAGGAACTCTGGCGTGTCTGCACTCTCGCAAGAGTGCTGCCTTCCACCAACAGGATACGAATCTTCCCGCCGCCGCCGCTGATGTGCAGCACGAGCTCTGACCGCCATAACTGCGGCGGCTGCAGCCGCCATAACATCTGTCAGGTGGCGGCCATTTTGTTTGCATGTGTTTGCTACTGCTTACGCTGTAGATGGTAGAACGATGATAGCTTTTTTCAGAAGTGTACCACAGATTTCTGACTTGAAATGCACATTTCTTTTCGTCCTTTTATGTTCTTTTATTGTTGGCAATGTCTTTGGACAGCTGGCAGTTTGTCTGCGGGTCTGTCAGCTTTTCCTCCGTAAGCCTGCCTGTCTCTCTCTTTCTGCTCGCCCTCCTCCTCCCTCCTTGCCGTTCGCAGCATCTCTGCTCAACACATGTTGCCTTTGTGGTTTCGTCCTCATCAGACGCCGATGGCTTTTAATTATAACTTAATGCCATGGCAACCGCAAGGGGACATGTGATGCATCACTTCCAGCTTTCACGGAGCGGCCAGACCCCACATCCACCCCACCCCCCCCACCTCCCACTCCACCCCTCCTTCAAAAAACACAGCGACAGAGTTCCTCTTAAGAGCTCCGCCAACAGGACTCAAATCAGCATTTTCCTACCTCAAAGAACAGCCTTGCTTCAAATCACGGCTTTATTTAAAGCTGAGCCAGTTGATTACGCAAACCAGAAAATGATACCTTTTTTTTTCCAAATCCGACATGTTGTTTTCAACTTTTCAAAATCATTTAGAAAAAAATGTGTTTTTTTTGTTTGTCATTTGTAGTTGTACAACGCAACACTTTTTAAGGTATTAAACAACAACAAAGGATGTATCCTTGTTTTTAACAGTATGGGACCCTATAAAAGAGCGATCTCCGGCAAGCCAAATTACTTTTAATTTCTGTCTTCCTCCTAAATTGCCGTACACTGATGTTCTCGTAACTGGCCCCCTATGCCCTTCTACATCCCCTTGATGCAGACACACCACCAGTTGGTCTTCATGCCTGGACACAGATGGATCCTCAAGTGCTGCTTAACAGACACAACTTCCTCTCCATATACCCCCCTCCCCACCCACCCCCCATCAACCCCTTTCCTCCTTGAGACCACTATGCCCACTCCACCCCCACCCCTACCCCCACTCCAACCACCACCAGCAGCAGCAGCACACACATAATGACTACAGGTGACTGCAGAATCCATCACAAGCATCCGCCGCTCGCGGGCAAAGGGCCGAACTACAAAGCCACCGATGACAGTGCTTGCCTCGCAGCTTTATGGAGGCAGGCTGATAATGCGAAAAACACGTTCGCGAGCCCCCCTCGGGCCACCCGTGATGAAACATCAGAGCGAGCAAGCGCACCGCGGCCGAGCCCCGAAGGTGAAGGAAGTGAGAGACGTGGCGCAGTGCGGCCCGGCACGGCGTGGTCCACTGGCCCCCTTTGGACCTCGTAATAACCCGAGAAGAGAGCCTGTCCGTAGGGGAAGGAAGGTGGAAGAGAGAGGGGGGGGCGAACAGGAGCTCTGATAGTGGTGGGGGTTGGTTGGTTGGTTTGGGGAGAGGAGGGGGGGCGGCTTTGGGCCGGCCTGGGGAGGAAGGTGGACGGAGCACTTGATAAATGGCTTGCAGAAAGGAAACGGCAGAGCAGCAACAACAAGCAAACAGATGGTTTCATTAAAGACGAAAGGAAACCCAATCTGCAATACCATTAAACTCCCTAACCCCCCCACCCCCCACCAACAAGCCTGTTATCATTTAGTCCTCCAGTTGTTGTTGTGTGTTGTTGTTGTTGTTGTTCTCTTGTTTTTTCCCCTTCTGTTATTCTTTAGAAGTGATTGAAGACTGAAAGTTCCTCTAATCCACAGTGTCTGCATTAGTTTGATAGAAAGGCCATGGAGGACACACACACACACAGTCGAGTCGCAGGCAGCGTTGCTTTACATGCACGAAAAAACCAAACTGCATTACATGTGGGGGCCAACCAGAACCATCTGCACGAGCAATATCAATAAGCCCAGTCATCCGCCCACGTCATATGCACCATAAATCAACTTTATAGTGCGTGATATAGGAAGTCCTTAATGAAAACAAACGTATACACAGTACAAAAACAGAATAGCATTTGGACCTGTTGGATTGAAGAGTACAGTATGCATCTGTCTACCGTGGAGGTCATAAGTCAATAAGAATAAAAGACAAGACTTTATCTTGTGGCACTGTACAAAAACAGAATAGCATTTGGACCTGTTGGACACTTCTGACTGAAGAGTACACTATGTATCTGTCTAGTGTGGAGGTCATAAGTCAATAAGAATAAGAGAGACAAGACCTTATGTTGTGGCACTGTATCTGTGTGTTCTCATGCTTTACTGTTCCTAGCTGTACGGGATTGTGGAACATAAAGAGAAGGAGCACAGTGTGGTCTAATTAGAAAAAGAACGTTGTCTGAGGGAAAGATTTTAGTCAGATCATTTGTGTTAGGCTAACCTTCATTTGTCCTCATCAAATTGTAAGATATAATAAAAAAAAGTCCCAGATGACCACTGATCAGATCACTGATGCCTCAGGAATTAGGAATTTGTTGCCTAACTTTAAAAGCATGGTGAGAAGATGGCCTGGCCCAGTGTCTGTCAAGGCTCATATGATTCAAAGCAGTTGTTCAGCAATGAACACCATCTCAAAATGCTGACCACATTCAAGGCACACACACACACACACACACACACTTACTTTTCTCTCTCTCTCTGAGTCACACACACACACACACACTACACACACATACACACACACACAAACACACACAGTTATGAGAACATTAATTCCAGATTGGATAAATGCTCTGGAAATCTCTAGCAAGGAAATTGAAATGAGAGTTTAATTTCAGGCCAATCCCAGCTATTTTGCTGTGCTAAATCTAAATCTGCTAACGGGAGACCCGACGCTGGAGCTCCCTAGCCCCCTAAAACCCGGATGCTTACCTAGCTGATTTTGGCACACAAGCGTTCAAACAGTGTAATACAATATCCACAAGTAGCAGATGAGTCTGTTCCAAGATGTGGCACCACCACCACAATACACTACTCTCTCTCTCGGACACCACCACACACACACACACACACGTACACACACACACACCAACCAAACAGCATCTGGCCAGGGCCCTTCCAGACGGTTCCGGAGCCTGGTCGCGGACTGACGATGATGCGGCCGTGTGTGATGGAGGGCTCTTTTGGGGTTCTGATTTACTTTGGTTGGGTTTCAGTGAGTTATTCTCCTGACACATGGGGGAGGCTAGCAAAAGCCTTGCGGTGGGAGTCGCAGTCGGTGGAGTTCGAAATTTGCGGTGGTTTAAACTTCGGGGCCCGGTCCGAGACCTCAGAGTTTCGACCGTGATCGGAAACAGACGGTCCAGAATTGTTCCGTCCCACCGATGTCAACTCGGATTATAGAAGAGAGTGTTTGCTTGGTTTGTGTGCCTCAGGAGTTCCTGAAAGCCAGAGAACATTCACCTGGCAAAAAAAACAGGTGGAAAAACTGCAATGACTCAAACATATGACTTGTGTGTGTGTGTGTGTGTGTGTGTGTGTGTTTGTGTTGGGGTGGTGGGGGTGCAATAACATGCATATGCCTGTGTGTCTGGCTATGTATTCAGTGAAAATATCATCTACCGATTCAACAAACGTCTCTATCACCATAAAGTTACTTCTAAGATAATGTTACCACATCACTGTACCAGGTCCATGCCTGACCTCTTCCAAAGACAGGTGCAATGTGGGTAGTGTAGTTCCGGTCTGAACCAGGTTAGCATAAAGACACATCTGCAAATATGCACAGCCACAAATAATGCAGTA
This sequence comes from Setipinna tenuifilis, assembly GCA_030347295.1. Classification (NCBI taxonomy): domain Eukaryota; kingdom Metazoa; phylum Chordata; class Actinopteri; order Clupeiformes; family Engraulidae; genus Setipinna; species Setipinna tenuifilis. The sequence goes on along the minus strand of CM059271.1, from coordinate 13,295,640 downwards.
CTAGATTAGCCTCAAGTCTCATTTTGGCCAGCAAATAACTGCACACGCACACGCACAGACACACACAGACACACACACACACAGCACCATCTGACTTGGCGTTGAGATAGAGGAAGAAAGATGGGGGTGGCGGTTAAGAGGGAGGGGGTGGGGGGGGGGGGGGGTTGAGAGTGAGCGTAACAATAGACAAAAGAGTCTGAATGCAGGGGGACTTTTGGAAGGCTAATGCTCTCTATGTCTCCACATCTGGTAAGTGTCCACTCCTGGGACAGAGCCCCGCACTCTGGAGGTCTGCCGCGGGTCATGGGGATTATATGTAAATCTGCTTACTTTTATATATATTGTTTTCTCTCACATGCTGAGGAAGTTTTTCTTTTTGCAGCCCTAATAGTAACTGTGTGTGTGTGTGTGTGTGTGTGTGTGGGCATGTGTCTGCACGTGGGTGTGTGTGTGTGTGTGTGTGTGTGTGTGTGTGTTTTAATCAAGGTTTAAACATACCCTGGTCCAGACCTGTGGTCCAATAAAAGGATTCAGTCCATGATTCAGTGCACTGGCCAAATCCAATACAGTTTTTGATGAGTTCAGCTATTTGTTCCTCAGTCCTGTTGGTCTGCCGCAGCCTGTTCCAGCTGTTTTACACCTATTGGGTCTTTTACTCCAAAGCCAGGTGAAGTTTTAGGTGACTTGCAGATCATAGACTTGACTCTTTATTGAAATACTACATACACTAGTAATATATGGAAGCTATATATTTTATGTACATCACATCTTTAACCAAAGTGACTCAAAGTACGACACAGACATGCATACGAATGTGTACCCTACTATCTATCAACCCGTTGGTTCTGCTTGTACAATTTCCCACTTGTTATGCTATAAAATGCACTCTAGCCCTCTCTTTCTCTCTCTGGTTATTTCAAACTCTGACTCTGTTTCAACGTTATCCCATCTTCCTTGCTGTCTCTCTTTCTTCATTTTAGAGCAGTAGTTCTTAACCTGGGTTCGATCGAACCCTAGGGGTTCGGTGAGTCGGTCTCAGGGGTTCGGTGGAGCCTCCGCCGCAGAGGTCAAGATACACATGACTCATCATGCACTGTGTTGGTTTTGTTATTTGAACAAGGTGATGTTAATGCACGGTTCATTTTGTGCACCAGTAAAAAAATCATATTTTATTTTTTACTAAAGAAGGGTTCGGTGAATGAGCATATGAAACTGGTGGGGTTCGGTACCTCCAACAAGGTTAAGAACCACTGTTTTAGAGTGTTACACTGGGAAACCTGGTAGAAGCATTCTTAGACCACCTCTGTGGCCTTATATCTCCAACTCATCGTGCCATCATGCCATTTACAGATTCACATCACTGGTCTTGATTCCTCAGCTTTTGGGCCTCAAACCCCACCCAGAGTTCCTGCCTTGGCACCTCTGTGACTATACATACATACAACTTTGTCCTGTGAAACTTCCATCTTCAGATGATCTATCATGCAATCATGTCCTACAAACAGCAGCAAAGTTTTTAAAGATCAAGTTTAGGTTTCTATCTGTGTGTCATACCTGTGTTTGTTTAGCAGTGGAAAGTCCTAAGTGATAAACATACTATATATATATATATATACCAACAGACAGGCACTTGTCTCTGCATTTATCTGAGCACTCAAGCAAGTACGACAATGATACAATAAAATTCTTAGGAGTCCAGTTCTTTCTGAAACACTAAAAGAGACTCAAAATAATGAACCAATAATAAAAGTGTAGAATCCAGTGATCTCAGTGTGACTACCATGTAAGTCTACATGACTAAGGCTAGGTTTTGAAAGTCTGTTTCTGTCAGCGTACATGTTTAAGTCTTCTTGGTTCCTGACCTGGGAATGAGCGGAGCGACCCGCGGGTGAACTCCTGCCCTGGTCAGGGCACATATTTCATGAGTTCAGCAGGTGCCTGGTGAGTATACGCGAATCAGAGCTAGTGTTTGTAATGCGGGATTCGCCAAACGGTGCGAACGGAGCTCTGCACTCTGCAAGAACACGGCTCCCTGGTCCGGAGTGCTTACTCTGCTCTGAGATGCTGGAACGGCACTTCGGGTGCCTGCCAAGCCCTTGCATCAGCCCCACAGGTCAAACTCTGGTTGCCCACATGGTCGGTCAGCACGCAAGCACCAGAGAGAGAGAGAGGTTAAACTCACTACACAGCTATGTGTGGTACTAAATATGTGTGCTCTGATGCCTCTGGGACCTGGTGGGTTGGGTGGGTTGGGGAGGGGGCAGAAGGGGGATTCTAAGTACCTGATTTACTGACAAACCTTGGTAAGTTGACTCAGAGTAAGTGGTAAACCTCTCCAAAGAAGGCCTGTGGCTTTTACGTATGTTGCTATAAGAACGAAGCCATAGTGCTCTTTTAGAACCTGTCGTAGCATTAACTTGCTGAAGCTTGAAAATGAAAAAACTGAAATACACATTGGAGCAGATGTCTTAACCTGCTTAGCTAGAAACAAACCTGAATCAAAATGAAAGGTATTATTTAAGGGTAGTTAGAGAGCAATGTAAAAAAGATTTACTCCCCTTCTATTTCTCACAACATATAGACGCATTGACTAAAATCTGTGTGTGTGTGTGCATTTTTTCTTAAGTGCAATAGCATGTGTGTTGTATGTCACAATGAATATGTGTTTTACCAAGTGTGTTTATGTGTGTGCACGTGCATGTGTGCAAATCTGCATGCGTATGTGTGTACGTGTGTGTGTGTCGGTCTGGCTGTGTGAGCTTTGTGCATGTGCATTGTGTCAGTTGTTGGCAGGATGCTTTCCCAACAAACTCCACACACCCCCACCACACTGCCATAGGGAACGAAAAAAGGGAGAATGAGAGAGACAGGAAAACAGAGAAAGAGAATGGTAAAAAAAGGAGTGAGTGTGAGAGACACAGAGAAAGAGACAGAAAAAGAGAGAGAAAGTGCTTTTCCGGAGTGGCGCAGGGCAACAATAGGACAGGCCGAGATCAGCATTCAGCGCACACAATCTCCTCCCCAGCCTGGCCCTTTTATTAGCGCAGGTGCAGGGCCCATTCATCGATCAGATGCACGCTAGGGCCCAGCACCGGCCCCAGCCCCTGCACCCAGCCCCAGCCCCAGCCCCAGCCAGGGCCCCGCCACCCTAACTCAAACCAGCACTATTTATACACCTGCAGGCACTAAAGGTCTGGAAGAGCACAGGGAGCTTGAAAAGCAACCTCCTTGCACACACAGACACACACACATGCACACAGACATTTGTGTAGACACACACACACACATGCACACAGACATGCCTGCACACAAACATTTACACACACTTACACACAACACATTGTGCGTGCACACACAAACACAATTACACTCACTCTCAGCCACGGTCCCTCTCTCTCTCTCTCTCTCTCTCTCACACACACACACACATACACACACAAACAGCCATGGTTAAACACTCAGAAAAAAAAGAAAGAAAGAACAACTGAGAAAAGAAAGGGAGGAGGAAAGAAACACATGCAATAATGACAGTCCATTTGGGGATGGTTTGGGGGTTTGGCGGGGGGGGGTTGGGGGTTGGGGGGTTATGGGTTGCAGGTTGGAGGAGATCTGGAAAGAAAAAGGCGGGCGGGGGGGGGGCAGGGGAGAGACAGGCTGAACTACTTGAGGGGGTTAAGACATTCCTGAACCAGCATGGCAAGGGCTGCTTTGGGGTGGCTGTGGGGTTTGGGGCGGTTGGGGGATGGTTGGGTCAGGCTTGCTGAGTCCACAGAAGTGCAACAGCGCTAAAAAAATTGAGCCGGGCTGGTTCTGTCTCTGGGCCCGTTTAAAACACTGCACCTCAGGAACTCTACTCAGGGGCTACCCAGCTGAGAGCTGGGCCTTAGCCTGAGCGCTGCCCCGTCGTGACACTTATTTGGACCGCGCCCATCTCTTCACGTACGGGGCGAGGTCCCGCAGACAGTGCCGCTAAAACACTTACACAATGGCTGGGAGAGGCTCTGAAACAGCCCCCTAGGGATGACACAGCCCCGCCAGTAGCCACTGACTGGTGTGAGTGTGAGTGTGAGTGTGAGTGTGAACTGCAGATATGAACTGATGCTAGGCGAATGGAATGTCAATACTTGAGGTTTAGCAAAAAAGGCACTGGGATCCGGATGGGAACAGGCCCTGTTTGTGATTAGCGTGTTCGCTATGGAGTCCTGCTGCTCATTAGCTGGTGGTTTACACAGGCCGTAAATTAGCCGGGCTAAGCTACTCCTCATAAGAACTGACTGGGCCCTGGACTCTATTAAAGCACATGAGGATGGGCTTTAGGACAAATAAACTCAGACAAAAATCCCCAAAAACAAAGCACTGAGCTCAATTTTGACTTAGCTTAGTCCCAGTGCGAAAGTCGTCAATTTCGCTGAGGCGAGGGAAAATCATGTAAAAAAAAAAGAATTTTATAACAGTCCTAACACTTCTGAACGAGCTAGCTAGCTATAATAGGCTGTCCAGAGGCAGGTTTCAAAGCATAAATGAGCCACACCTCCCCCTGTTGGTAGTCACGTTGTACTGCATGCCAGCCCACACACAAGACCTGCAAAGCAGACCTGTTCTTTTGGTGTTGCCAGATCCCGTCATCTTTGCTGCCAATTTTAATGTTGTTTTTTTTTTCTTTCCTTCCGGATGAAGCTATGTGTCGAATAAGAATATGCTGGTTGCATGTGACTGGACAGTTTCTGACATAAAAACCCAGATTCGAGCTAATATGTCATTCTTTTGTCCAAAAATATGTCCCTCTGGTTCTCCAACGGACGCCAAAGGTCTGCACATGATCAGGCCCACATGGCGAGGATAACCAGTGACAGACACGGCTCTGGTAATACTTCAGGTTCTCACAGGCACGGTTTTGTCAGTTATGCTCCCTTTCAAACAAGAATTCATTTGGTTTCATTATGCGTGCATTTGGTTATCAGTTCTAGTCGATTAAATTTAGATTAACATCTCAAGACATCCATTGTTGTGATCTTTTTTTTAAGAGGTCTCCCAACTTACAAAATGGCTGCTGCACTGTAGAAAACCTTTTCACAACCTTTTTACAGAGGCCTTTGCTTAGGCCGACAGTTGGCAGACTTTTTTTTTTTTTTTTTTTTTGCGGCTCGCTTTTTGATCATCAGCGTTTGCCCGTTTTACGAGACCGATCGGGTGGGTTAAAAATTGGGGCTGAGCTTCTCAGAGAGTGGCGCACTTTTATGGACCTGTTGCTGCCAAGGACCTGGCAACCCCCCCCTTTTTTTTTTTTTTTGGGAGCCGTCTGTCGGAGGGGTGACGTGGAGACTCCAGGCCCCTGGAGGCCCCCTCTATCATTTGCTTCCCACTAATGTGCAGTGTCACGGGAGACACCGGAAAGCCACACATCTCGGCGTCCAGATATAGACCACTTGCCTAGGAAGAGCGACGCAGAGGTCTACACAGTTGGAAAACTGTGCATGGCCTCTCCGTGTTGCGTTGCGTTGCGATCCGTTTGCTGGTTGTGCTGTCATGAGTGGTCTATACAGGGATGTAGAGAGTGCCGTGTGCTTAAGCAGGAATGTGCTGTACAGCGGGATGGGCAGCAACATGCTGATGACATGCACTCACCAAAATGGAGTATTTTAGGAGTACTGGCTAACCCCTGACACACACACACACACACAGACACACCATACACACACACACGCTTGGGCCCAATAATCACATCTTTGCATCTTTACACATGCACACACATACAAAAAAGGGCATGTGCACACACTCATGGAAAAATTGAATGTAATGGAAAAATCTGATTGGAATGGAATGGAAAAGATTTGGTTGCATCATGCAAATTTTGCAATGCCCACATGTCATAACCCCAATTTGCACCTGCATGCATGCATGTGCACACACACAGATACACACACACACACACACACATCGCTCTATCTCTCTCTCTGTTGGTCTTACCGGATCTGACTCCTCTTGTTGAGGCGCGATGCTTCGGCGGCGGCCTTCCTGCTCTCAAACTCCTCCCTCTTCAGCACCTCCCCGCTGCCTCTGTAGCCCAGCTCCACCAGCTGCCGCGCCAGCTCCTCATCCTGTCACAGCACACAGCCACAGGTCAAAGGTCAACTCTTTGCCCCTCTACCGCTACCTGTACATCATGGTTATGCATCTTGTTCTTATAGACAAGACAGTTTAAATGTTTTGAGTTTTCATATTATGAGCGGTCAAGAGAGTTTAACTATTAGCGTTAAGTTCCCACTGAGTTTCCGTTCTAATATTTCTGACGGTGTGAAGCCTAGCGGAAGTAGTTTGGGGGGAAAAAAGGGCGTTCAAGCATTGTTTACTGCTAAAACGGTTTATAGCCCTGATCGTATGAGTACTATGTCATAGCCTGGGATACCTCTGTGCACAATCCACATTCACAGCAGTCCTGCCAGGAATTGCCTTGAGCTTCTCAGCACCTCTTATTCCTGCCACCTTTTACTACACTGACATAACAGTATTAAAGGGTCCTTATTTTTTCTGACTATTTTTATTACTAATGTTATTATTGGTTTGATTAGATGATTGATTTGGTAAGATAATTATAGAGGCCACAACATATCAATGAATTGCATCCTTTTATTTGGTAAAACAGATCATCAATCGATCTTTTCAATAGTGTTACACTGACATTTAGCATGCACTCATATCCAGAGCAAGGTACAGTGAGCTAAGGGACAGTCTTTCTGGATTAACCTGGGGTTAAGTGCTTTGCTCATGGGCACAATGTTGGCAGACCCAGGGATTGAACTTACAACCATCTGGTGTTTCTTTTTAGCAAAAAAAAGTCTTGATTGCTGACCACCAGACCACCACCAGTCCTGTTACTGCTACTAACCTTAGCCCACATTGCCCTGTTGTGGTCAGCATGTTTTCTAAGCAAAATGGAAACATTTCAAATATTATCAAAGCATTATGTGGCACTTGTGGAATAACATCATAACACCCACTTAGCCATATGGTTTGGTAGTTAGGCTAAACATATTTTTTAAAAGAGTAAGTTAAACGACATATATTGTAGATTATATAGATGGACAGAGAAAGGATGGCTAACGATTTCACAAAAATGATCTAATCCCACATATTAATAATACATGGGCTATGGCTTAGTAGGCTAGAAGCTCAATAAAAAGCTCAAAGTCTGAGGCAACTTCCATCCAGCCACACCTTAACCGACGATCAACTAGGCACTTTTTTTTTTACAATCGCTTGACCATCTTTGAAGAGGTCGCTGTCCCACCACACCAGTCATCTCTGAGCGTTGGCCGCTGATTCCAACATGGTTAGCAAAGTCTTTATTTAACATACCACAGAAGTCCTCTGCACTGCCATACTGAGTAAACTTAACAATGTGATGAAACAACATGTCAATGAGGTTATCCACATTAAAAACATAAAAAACACCAGAGGGACCCGGAGCTCGGGGGCCGGTGCTTTTTTGGGTTCACCCACCTCTGTTTTCAGGTTAGCCCAAGTTCATGGGTCAGCTGCCGTCCATGGGCCCCCGCCTAAGTTTTTCTGGCCCCCCTGGTGTTTTCAATCTCAGCGCATTGGTCAGACGAAGGGCATATTTTGTCTGGACCGAAGCGAAAACACAGCTTGAATGCTTGTTTATTAAATGTGTAACCTCGGGTCCGCCAACAAACCAATATGTAACCACAGGAAGAAAAAAATAATAATAATAGCAAGTAGAAGAAGAAAAAAAAATGCACATGTAAAAAGGCCAAAAAAAAAGGAAAAAAAAGGGAGATCAAACTGAGGACACAAAGTCAGGCGAGGCTTGGGGACAGCGGAAACTAAGAATAGGACAAAGTGTTTCACAGACATGGTTAAGAAGTGGCCACTGTGATCAATACCTTCACAACACCCCTCCCCACCCACACCCCCACCCCAACCGCCATTACAGTCAGACATCATGCGTCTCCTCACGCCCTTCCAAGCATCTGGGCGGCAGAGAGGGGGGCCCCGGTCTCCTTCAAAGCCCACCAGAGGCTTTCATGTGGCCAGAGGAGGCAACGGAGTCTGGGTCGAGCCCTGGCTTTGTTACCCCCCCACCCCTCCACACACACATACAACAACTAACCCCACCCACACACACACACACATTCTATCCCCAACTCTCTCCCCATCCTAAACCCCAGCTTTATGCAGCAGGGTGCACTGAGCTTTTTTGTTTCTGACAAATTAGCTCAGGGCTAGCAGTGTCAGAACAGAGATGAGACGTGCTGTGGTTCATTATGCACAAAGACAGCTAGCTGGCCTGCAAAAAGCAGTGCGGTTTGGCTGAGCCATCAACTGAAACCTGCTCTGCTTTGTAAAAAGGCAAAATCTCTTTCAGTTAGTGACTTCGTTATTTTGCGGTCGTCGTATGCATACCCCCCCTCTTAGTTGCGACGGACCGGTTTGTGAATACGTAGGTTACAGTAAGCATTCTGGCATGGCTTAAATGTGGCTTTCTGTATAGATTCCGTCCGCAGCTGCACAAGGCTTTACCGAAAATAAACTGACTTCAAGAGTTAACCCACATTATCCAATTTATTGTGCTTTTCCCAGCATCAATAGGTCAAAGGGGTGAAGTGTTACATAATCCATGAGAAAGAAGCTACTATGAAAACCATTTAGCCTAACAAACAATGTTTCCTTTATTGCTACAGACACTGACTTCATGATGATAGTAGGAAAAAAAAAAGTTTTTTAACCCAGGAGTTGAATAAGTGAAGCATGTCTCCCTGTGTAAAACTGAAAAAGTGTGATCAGTCCAGACCTACGTCAGACAATCTGTGGAGAAGCCAAGAAGGGCTCGCCGGCTCTGTCGAAAACTGACCTGCACTTCTTAACCCCACCATCACCCCACCCCCCACCCCCTCTCCCTCCCTACCACCCTCCCAACCCCCCCTCCTCGCCCTTCTTCGCCAACCACCAACCCCAACCTCCAACTCTCCCGGGGGGTCAGGCCTGCAAGGCAAACACTACAAGCCCGGCTGTTATGAATGATTCCTTCGACCCCAACGTCTGAATTATTTATAAACCCCATCTCCAGAGCACCACATTAACAAATCCCGAGTAAGCAAGCGGTCAAACAGAAGAATGTTGTTTGGAAATCCAAGCGGGGTCCCCTGGGGGGGTGGGAGTAGGGGGGGTATTTGAGGTGTGGGGAGTATGAGGGGTTGGGGGTGTAGCGGGGGTGGTGGGGGGGTCTAAGCGGTCACTAGCCTCGCACTGCAGCAGTAGGTTGTTCCGGTGGACGGGGGTGCTGACCCACCGTTAGCCTCAGCTCTGGCCCTGTAGTTATGTGAAGTAAGCTAGACCTACCAAGTGATGGCTCACTGATAAATCTGTCCTGCTTACTTCAGGCGCGGTTATGTAACGCTTGCAAGCGGAGAGCTGAGGCCAAGGTTAGGTTGGGTGCTTGAATCCACACAGAGGGCTACGTGTGATAAGAATCAGTACTGAGAAGAAAAAAATAAAGTGGCATAACTTTTGCCCTGGTTGAGGAATATATCAAGGCCTAATGATGACAATGAAAGAATCTGGTAAAAGATTGCTAGGCTATTTGTTTACTAACTTTTAGTGTGTAATTATTTTTTAATCGATCCAGTGATTATTTTATAATCAATCTAGTGTGGCACGCCATGACTCACTTGTGCTTTTAATAAATGTGTTCCAACCACGGCGTAGTTTAGCCTACCGGACTGCTGTGATAAGGTGATCTATCTACCTAATTCATGTGACAAGTTCATACTTCATATCTGACAAACCTTTGTTAAATTAGGGCTAGACTTTTAAAAGGCTGATATGTTAACAGCTCTGGGTAAGTGTTGAAAGAGTTGAAACAGGTAAAAGAATTACGCCTAGGCCAGCACTATCAGCAATATAAGAGTGGTTTTCAGAAGAAAAATAGACATAAATGCAAAGACTTAATGTAACATTGGGAAGACTAGGAAATTAAACTATTACAACGTATAGATTTAAACTCAAACAGTGGTGACAGAGGTCTCATTTATGTCCTAGTCTAGAGTTCATATAGGCTACTCTATCTTTTTCCAAGAACAAAGGCCTGCTGACTTTATAATGCTATACCACCACCTAGTGTTAAAACAGCCATCGTGCATTATTTACTGTAACACAAGCTTTGAATAATTGGACTGTCCCACGAAAGTTCGGGACCAATTTATACAGTCATCTTCTAAAGAGAACATGGGCATGCAAATACTTGAAGAAACAAAAAATGTACCGTTTATTTAGCCTAAGTGGATATAAAGCAACATAAAAGATTCCTCGCACACTTTCTTATAATATAACTATTAAAAAAGCGACAGACATAAAGTTTGAGAAACATTTGCTAGGCAACTGGCAATACAATAAGCTAAGACAAAGGCTGTACACATATAAAACCACCACAACCATTGGGTTAGTCCTGGTAGCCTACACCAGAACAGCTAAGCTACGTTAGCAATCAACTCTGCCAAAATGCATTGCATTCTAAAATACATATTAAACGCAGCATTACCTCCAGATAGTATAAATCCAAAGATGTTATCTGAGAATCGAGAAAATCTTCATATGAATGAAATTCAGTCACAATACTGTCAAGAGCAGCGGCTGCGTTGTCCTCCTCCATGTTGGATACACAAGTGTTTCCATGGGAACAAGTCGTGTAGGCTAATAGCCTGTGCCAGAGTCACTTTCTATGGCTCTGGCCTGTTCTCCAAATGACTTGCAGGTCAGCTGATTGGAGCCAGGTTATTTCAGGCAGGCTGTATATAGTAATACTGTATACCCCAATGACATGTTTAAATAATTTCAAGGGACTGTCAATAAAAGTGTTGTGACTAATGTATTGAATTTAGCCAAAAGGTAAGCTAGCATAATATAAATGCATGGATTTATGTTACCTAACCTTTTTTGCCAAACCAATCTCATTCCTTTTCTGATGCCATTATTTCTGATTAACAAGTTATACTCAGCGTGGTAGTTTCTGTACATAGTCTACATTACCAGGCAATGCCCTGAAGGCTACTGAACTCATCATGATTATGCAGTCACACTCAATTTAACTAATTATGGAAGCACAATTATTACACTTGCTTTAATCAAATCTACACAGGACCAGATGAAATATGTGGCTAGGCCTGTGGGCAAGCCTGGAGTAAGATTGAGTTACAACAGTGAGCTGACCAACAGTGTAAATAAAGAAATGTTACGGGCACAGCATTTATATCAATGTTAGACCAGAATGATCACCACTTTCTGACTGTTGCCTGAGTGGCTGGAAGTGATGTGTCTCTACACAAGTGAGGAAAGGGGTTTCTGTGTAATGCAATCACTTCCTCTGGCCTGTAGGTAACTTCACATAGACCTACCATTTACATAAAACAGAACTTACCAAAGCTAAATAAATAACGAGGAAAAAACAGAAAGGAATGAGGTACACTTTACAGAAGGGCAACTGCTCATCAGTTGTTCACAAAACATCAATAGATAGATAGATAGATAGATAGATAGATAGATAGATAGATAGATAGATAGATAGATAGATAGATAGATAGATAGATAGATAGATAGATAGATAGATAGATAGATAGATAGATAGATAGTGAGAGAATCCCCCTGCTGGCCATGCAGTGATGCCTCTCTATGTGCTTTGTATTGTGCTGTGAGCATAGACTGAGCTGCAGTTCCATTTCTGTCCCATCTGAGTGCATTATTATGTTCTGGAGGTTGCTACGTTATGAAATCTTCCCGTGTACTTGATTTTATGTCTGCGGGCCCAGTCATGCAAACTTAACCTTTCATTTCGTCCTGCCATGTTCAGGATTTCTGCATCCAGACATTAGGAGACATTTTTATTATTCACCACATCCCTGTTAATTATTTATTTACAACCCCTGCTCTGCATAGTTCATTCAACCCCTAAGTGCTGAGTTTGGGGTTTGGAAGGGTTGAGGGATGTCTAGTACTTTTGTCCTACTGGCAGAGTTGTGATTCTGCCATGTGCAGGGGTATTTGTAAGGAACGGTTCAAGATAACAGTAGCAGAATGCGTCACGCCTGTCTGATGAGTCACTTACTGTATGTTGACCGCTGTGGGATGGCATCCATATTATAGCAATGATGATTATGATGTAATGTCTTTTGTGTGTGTGTGTGTGTGTGTGTGTGTGTGTGTGTGTGTGTGTGTGTGTGTGTGTGTGTGTGTGTATGTGTGTGTGTGTGTGTTCAGGTGCACAGTATAGGCCTATGATACATGTGAACATAGCAAAACTGCATTATGCAACCAAATTGAGATTTTCTTTTTCTTCCAGTGTCTTTGGGTCTTTGGATGCTGAGTTCCAACAGATACCCAGTCCTCTTCCCCAGGTCCTCTACCCCAGAGGATCCTCTTCCAGGTCCTTTCAGGTTTTAGGAATTCAACCTGCAAAATGTATGTTTTATGTAAGTGGTTAAGAGCCAAAAAGTGTGTTTGCCTCCCTTATGTATCATTGCCTAAATCCAGTAAAACCTTTCCTAATGGCCCTCGCATTTCTGTAACTGAAAAAAAGAGTAGAAATCCTGCTTGAGACACAGCTTAGGAGAACCAGGCTGCTCGTCATACCCCTCGCCCTACCTCAACTTACCCAGTTCTCCCTCCACCCATTGTGGCTGTTCTCCATGAGAGCTTTGGGAGCCCTGGACAGATGAAATGTGTTCTGCCTAAAACTGTTTGTCAGACTAGAATGTGGGGTGGTGTTCCATGCTCAGATTAGTCTGTTGCTAGAGACACGCACCACTGCACATGACGGAGGTGTAATTAGGACTGAGCTTCGTGGGAGGCTTTGGGAATGGCAGGATGAAGGGACTGAGGGAGAGAGTAACCGTGTGTGAGTGAGTGAGTGTGTGTGTGTGTGTGTGTGTGTGCGTGCGTGCGTGCGTGCATGCATGTGCGAGTGTGTGGTCACTCCAAGTCCTGGCAGCCTGAGTCAGTACCAGAATCGGGATTTTTTTTTCCTCTGCCTTCATTCCTAGCAGACTTTAATCATGGCCCAGTTGGAACCAGGAAAAAGTGGCAGTGGGGTAGGATGTGAATCATTAACCATGCCAGGCTGGGGCAGTGATGTGTTAAATGGAACAGCAGTAAACACTGGCCTTCTTTATGCAGGGAGTGGGACTCTCCATATCATACAGTATGTTTGCCTGTTGTGCAAACCATGACGTAAGACATGACTCAATGCATCACAATCTCTATGACCACTGTGAGATATAGGAATAGGAAGCACAGGCATATTACAGTATAGTATAGTATAGTATAGTATAGTATAGTATAGTATAGTATAGTATAGTATAGTTAGTATGGTATAGTATAGTACAGTATATTATAGTATAATATAGTTAGTATAGTATAGTAAAGTATAGTATTGTATAGTCAGTGTTGAGTAACTCGGCTTCAGAAGTTACAATCTCATACCCACTATTTGTTTCAGTCATTCGCTGCATCAGTTAATTAGTGAAATCACCTGTTTTAGGTGCACAGGTGGCACAAGTAGAAACAGGTGATTTCACTAATGAACTGATGCTGTGTATGGCTGGAACAAATAGTGGGTATGGGATTGTAATTCTGAAGCTGTACCCAACACTGAGTATTTTATAGTACAGTATAGCATAGTATAGTTAGAGGATGGCAGTTGCCAACACTGAAGTGAGTATGAGTGATAGAGAGAAAAAGAGAGAGAATGACTGCAGCGGTCACAGAGAGAGATTGAGAGAGAGAGCAAGCCAAGACAGAAAGCCAGTGAGATATACAAGTGAAACACAGAGACTAAGAAAGACAGACAGAGAGAAACAAACAAACAAAAAAAGAACAAAAGAAAGAGCCTGGCTGAGAGATTAAGTGAAAGAATACAAAAACTGGGAAGGCTTATTAAACTAACAGACTAGACAAAAAGAAATGGAGATCGAGTGAGAGAGAGAAAGAGAGAGCAAGAGAGAGAGTAAGAGAGCATACTCAGCCCCTCTGTCTGAGCAGCAGCAGCACCTTTGGTTGCTCATGGCGTAGTAAGCCTCCTCTTTTTTAGTGTAGAGACGGCACCTGACCATGGCCCAGTAGAGCTGCTCTCCTACAGCCCTTCGCCTGCTGGGGTCACTGGTCAGCTATGAACTGTGTGTGTGTGTGTGTGTGTGTGTGTGTGTGTGTGTGTGTGTGTGTGTGTGTGTGTGTGTGTGTGTGTGTGCGCGCACGTGTGTGTGTGTATATATGTGTGTGTGTGTGTGTGTGTGTTGAGGAAAGGGTGGTGTTTTTTGGCTGTCATGAGAGCTTTTTTGTAACTCTCTAATGCCAAAACATTATGGAACCCTGGTCTCCCACTAGAGCAATCCAAAAACACAAACACACACACAGAAGAGGAGAGGGAAAAGGGAATAGATTTGAACGGAGAAAAAAAAAACATTCCCTTGCCATTGTGGACGGTCCATTATGACCTCACTTCTCCCAGGGCAGACCACCAAAGTCGGATGTCAATATTGCAATGACACCTGCTTAGTTTTAATCAAGGTCTGAACATTCCCAATGAGACCACACCACCACCCAGCCACACAGTCATGCTGCCCCCCTTGACAGAATGGGTGTGGGTCCAGTGTGTTCATCACTGCTTCCAGTGACAAACTCATCAAGGTGTAGCAGCCAGCCTGCATGGTGCGTAAATCAAGAAGTATTGGATTCCACTGTTTTTTAAAATCCAGCATTACAATTGTATGATGTAAAATATCACATTTGGATCTAGCTAAAACAAGTTTCTTTGTGAGTGAGACATCAGTATTTATGTGTTATATGTTTAAGACCATTCATTCATCAGTTCATTTAATGACAAACTGATTCGCAAACAAAATACAATTTTTGCTGTTAGTTTGCATGGTAATACGTGATCAGGTCTCTTAATGGTACGTAAATGTAACACCACTGCAGTGTTTCCAAGCACCTTTGTGTTCAAATACAGCACAGTATGTGTGTCTGTAACACTTAACAATCATTTTATCTGTTTTAGAAAAAATATGTGTTATGATTGGTAAAATGTTTAAGATTGTAGTGGAGCATTGTGGAGCAAAGCATTTAAACCCAACTGGAACAGCATAGTTTCTCTTCTGTGTGGCATATTTATTTGACCATTTTAGGAGATTGAAGAGCGATACTGACTATACTGACTGAAGTAGAGGTTGTGCTGACAGATAGGCAAGGAGGCACACTCTCAGAAAAGAAGGTGCAGAATTGTACTTTTAGGGGTACAAAGCTTGTCCCACTGCCAGTGTGTAATTGTACCTTTTAACCACTGTTTTACAACTAGTTTGTACCTTCTTCAGAGATAAAGAAGTACACATAAGTACCATTATGGTCTAAATATTAGTCTTTGGGGATACATTAATGCTGATTGTACCTTTTTTAATATCCAGATTTGTACCCCTAGCGTCACATTATTTCTGAGAGTGCAGACAGTGGCGTGTGGTTCTGCTCTGTGAGAGTGACTCTGCAGTGTGGGTCTCCTCCTGTCTGTGTATTTGTGAGGGTGATTCTCTGTAGTGTGGCTCTCCTCCTGGCTGTGTGTCTGTGAGAGTGACTCTCTCTGTAGTGTGGCTCTCCTCCTGGCTGTGTGTCTGTAAGAGTGACTCTCTATCTCTATCTGTGAGGGACAGTAGTGGTGGTGCTGGAGTTTTGCCGTGAGCCACAGCATTCCACGGCTGTCTGCTATCTGATACGCTGCAGACGACTGCAGCCACATCCAGGGCCAGTGGGGGCCGGGGTGGGGGTGGGGGGGCACCAGGGGGCCCAGAGGCCTCCTGCTCCCCTACATCACAGAGAAGAGTGACTCCAGCAAGACATCTTTATCCGCATGGAACGCCTCTCCTGTACGGAATGCTGCCGGGTCGGGACGGAATGCTTTTTAGTGTGTGTGTGTGTGTGTGTGTGTGTAGGTTTATGCATGCATGTGCAAAAGTGTCTGTGTACATGTATGTGTGTGTGTGTGTGTGTGTGTGTGTGTGTGTGTGTGTGTGTGTGTGTGTGCACGCTTGCGCTCAAGACAGCTAGTTGAAATAATAGTTTTAATGGGGTTCTGCAGTTGTCTTTTGTAGGAAACTGGATCTGCAGCTTTTAAAAATCAAACTCATTCTTATGAGTTTATCATCTCATCCCACACAGTAGGCTACATAAAAAATACAGAACTACTAAGTGCTTTTTATTTAATGTTGAATATATTTATAAAGTAACAAGTTCAAATATAGTATTTGTAGAGTTATGTGACTATATAAATTACTATTTAAAAATGAGGATTCTTCTTTGGTAATATAAATAAAGAGGTGTAAACCTCTTTGAAAACAGTGTGAATTAAGCTGGATGTGGTTTATCTGACTCTGCCTTATGCAACAGAAAGAACATCCATTTTGTAAAAAAAAGTCAAATAAAATATACACAAAGGCTGTTGTTTCCTCTGTTGTCAGTCAAGCATTACATGGCATGTTTGGAAGAGTATACCCTGTTCATACACATGGACAAAGCCCAGTATTTATAGTCAGATCCATTAGTTCCTCCTCAGCTGTCTCGTGACTGGACCAATCAACTCTTTGGTTGGCATTTGACTGACAGTTGGAATGCTCAATGGGATGCTCCAAATGTCACTCATCCGGAAACATCCACAAACCGGAAACCCGCTTCTCCGCAATACCAGAACTCTACTGTACCCCTCTGTCTTTCTGTCCACCTGTCTTTCGTCCTGCTTTAGAACACAGTGGGCTGTCACCCAAACCGGAACTTGGGCCAGTATTTCACGGGCTGGCCCTGCCTTTGTCCAGTCCCGATGGATGTCTTTGGTGCGGCGGCTCGGGGAGAGTCCCGGCGGGGAGGAGATGGCCGCTGCAGAGGCGGTGGTGGTTGTGGTGGCAGTGGCTGTTGTCGAGGCTTGGCCTCCTCCTGACCTTGCTCCTCCGTGATGGTGAACCCGTGCTCTGGCCTCTCCTGATGCGAGAAGCGAGGCAGGAAGTGGGTGGACACGTGCTGTGCCTTGACCCGCGGGCTGCAGCCCATCTTGGCCTTGCCGCGCTTGTTGAGCGCCACGTACCACTGCCTGCCCGACCGCCGCCCTCCGTGGACCACCGATGCGTACGTGTTGTAGCTGTTCTCCTGGAAACGCTCGCGGAATTTGCAGTCATCTGTAAACATCTCCTGGGAGGGGGGAGAGAGAGCGACAGAGACAGAGAGAGATAGAGAGAGAGAGAGAGAGAGAGAGAGAGAGAGAGAGAGAGAGAGAGAGAAAGAGAGAGAGAGAGAAAGAAAGAGAAAGAGAGAGAAAATGAGAGATTGAGAGAAAGGGAGAGAAAAAATGAAATGCAGTAAACAGAACAAAACAAACCCACCCAAGAACACTGACAGGGCACTGACAGCTCTGAGGCCCCCAATAAGACCAATAAGTGCCGCATACGTTTAACCCTCGGCGCACCCCCCCGCAGGCTCCAAGCGCATGCATAAATGCGAGCATAACGACAAAGCAGCGAAGCAGCAGAGAAATTGGGGCCGACACTGAAAGTGGAACCTCTGGGCATTGAGCACGGCACTAATCACCGTAAGCAAAGCGATGCACAGGCTCCCTGTCCTGTCGCAGGCCATTCCAAGCCCTTCAGCTGGGACCCATCTGGCTCGGTGTTGACTTAGTGCACTGTTACCTACACTATTTGTCTCCTGCTGCTCGCTAATTAGATAATTGCCTTTATGTCTGAGAAACTGAAATCACCACGAGAGTCGCTTTTCTGGGAACCCACTCATCGAATAAACATTTTTTTTTTCTTCTTTCTCTCCCCCCCTTCCCCACACACACACTCTCACACACACACACACACACACACACACACACACACACACACACACACACACACAGGGGCCACAAGATATTCAAGATGGTTGGCTACACTGCTTCATCCTCAGGCAATAGAACAATTATTCCCAAGATGACAATCATTCCTGAAAGCTTATTTTCATCACGCAGAAATGTGTTGTTGAGCTCAGAACAGCCTGTGTCACGGACAGTGAAAACACTCCTGCTAAGCTCTGGCTGTTTTGTTTATAACCCCCCCCCCCCTCCATCCTTTGGCATCTATTGTGCCTCTCAACCTTAACTGAAAAACAGATACAACAAATAATTGGTGCATGAGTGGGACTTGAGTGGTAAAGTATACAAGGGAATTAGCTCAAAGAATATAATTAATCTCAACCTCAAATTAGATGTTTCCTCAGATTTTTTTCCATGGTAGGGAACCAGATGGACTGCCTGCTTAAAGCATACGCTGCCTAACTTAGAATCCCAAAAAAAAGCTCAACTGAAGTTGAAGTGCTGAGACCAGACACTCATTATGTCACATTGACTCTCAAATATTACAGTAAAACTGAGCAATTATGAAACCTTGAAAACCTAGTATACTCCAGAACATTCCAGAATAAAACTTTCAGTTTAACAACTCAAATCTGTTCCATGTCTCTCCCCTGCTATAAGACTACTGAGGCCTTGGTGGTGTAGGCTACCTAATTACCATTATCGTCTCATGTTCCAACGTTTTGTTTTGTTTTGTTTTTTTTACACCCAGAAATAGAGCCGAGAGTAGTGACAAAGCCTTTCACGAGCGGCCGGCGGCCGCACAGCCTGTAATCATCACGGGCGCACATTGTCCTGGCTCCTTTGGTTGGCAGCTGGTTGCAGCAGACAAAGTCGCTCGGCGGCCATGATTGAGTTAGTGCGGCCAATGAAGGCTAATGAAACGAAGCCCGCAAGATTACAGACCTTGATCCCGGCATGTGTGTGTGTGTGTGTGTGTGTGTGTGTGTGTGTGTGTGTGTGTCTGTGTGTGTGTGGAGGGGTTACTGCATAATTATTGGGTCTTACTTTTATCTGTGGCAAGGGCTCAAAGTCATCAAAATGACTCCAGCCTATCATAGAGAACCAATGAGGGACAGGGGCGAGGGGCTGCCATTGTACGAGCTGAAAAACTCATTACCCCATGAAATAACTTTATCCCAGGCAGACAGGCCGGGAACCAGGGTGGGGAAGGTGGGAGGGGAGGAGGACAGATGCTGTGCATTTTTTTGCACCGATCATTTAGCTTCACGACAGGGAGGGGGGGGAAGACTTTTAAGAGGGCGGGGGGGGGGTTATACCCACGGTGGGCTTGGGTTTCACAAATCCAGTGGTGACCTTAAAGGTCAACGCCCGTGCCAGAGCTTCGGGGCTGTGCGTTTTTACAGGACACACGGCGGCCCACACTCTGACATACGTGTCTCGTTATGTCATATGTTTGACTAGAAAGAGAGGCTTCAGCAGTAGGCAGGTGTTGATGTCATTCCAGCTTGCTGTACACGCAGAGACCCTACAAAGCCATGCTGGGAAAAACGGTAAGAATGATCAGGGGAAACAAACAAACGCAATGAAGCTGCCCTCAGGCTAGTAATAATAAGTTACAGTACAGGTTTTTCCCTTCTTATGCCCTGACGCTAATTGGAATTATGTGATATCTTTTTGGGAAGTACTTTGTGTACGCTTTGTGTGCTAAAAATACTTTTTGTGGGAAATCATGGCGTGAGCACAGGGATGGGTGCTCTCTCATTGTAAGTGAGCCTTTGCTTAACCTCTGGATGCTGTAAAAACAACAGCAGTTCTGCTATGTCGAAGAGTGCAGCATAGCAGAAAAATGGTTGCCATTACAGAATTTCTAAACATGCCAGTCACAGCCAGATCTTCCGTAACACAAATCCAAGAGTACTCTGTACCCTACCCCGCCTCACACACACACACACACACACACACACACACACACACACACACACACACACACACACACACACACACACACACACTTGGGGTGTTATTTTGCATTGTAATCAGAGACATCTCAGAGCTAAAGACAACAGATAATTACGTCAATGGTTTCAGTGAGTTTGACATTGGCAGTGCCCACACAAACAGGCTTCCTCTGACCATTGGCAGTGCCCACACAAGCGGGCTTCCTGTTAATCTTTCGCATGCGACTCAAAAGGGAGGCCGTCTGCACAGCCATTGCCCAACGCACCCCAACCCCACCCCCAATCCCCAATCCCCCCGCACCCCCCACCCCCAATCCCGACAGGATCCAGTTGGTGGCATTACACGGACATTCCTCCAAGATTAAGGGAGCGCATGGCAGCGTACGCAACGCCTACATTTCGGCGGCCACAGCGGGAGGGGGGTGGGGGTGTGTGGTTGGTGGGGGGCGGGGGGGCGGTGTGGGGATGCAGCAGGTAATGGCCAGTGGGCGTCCGGCCGTAAAAATCCTCCAGGCCTGTCACAGCTGTTGGACCGGACTGAGGCCTGAATGATTTGTAGCTGCCTAATGCCGTGTCACATTGTTTCCTTTCCCATACAAAGAGGAATTATGTGCTCTTTACTTTGGTAACACATTTTCTTTGCTTGTTTGAGCTGTGAATTGAATTGTTGAATTCAATTAGGTTTAGTTAACACTTTAAATGAATTCAACTGAACTGAGTTCATTTGAGCTGACTTTAACTGAATTGCACTGAATAAAACAGAACTGAATTCAAAGGGACTGAACTGAAATGTTCTTCATGCTTTTCCCTGTGTAGGAAGTATGTGTGTCTGTAGTGTCCCTGCTCTGGGAAACTTACTTAGGCACATGCATCTCCTTGTATGTATGAAGGCAGTCTGCTTACTCTGTGTTCCTCTACACCTCTGTTAGCTTATGTACTTATTTTTGTAAGTCGCTTTGGATGAAAGCGTCTGCTAAGTGTAATGTAATGTAAAAATGAAATGAACTGAATGAAACTGAGCTTTTAAGAAGTCAGGCTTTTGAAGATGTGACTAGTGGATTAAAAGAAATGAGACTCTAGCTGCTTCTGGCCAATGTCTGCCCTGTATCTTAAACCAGGCACCAATTTTTCATCTCGATTCTGACACGATGAAACATTGGAGCCAGTCGCAGGTAGACCGAGGTATGTCAGAGACAATTGGGGGCAGTCGGGGTGCTAAGACTCAACATCAGTCATCATGTTTGCTGAGGAGACCGATTTAATCTTAAACAATTGTTTCCAATTTTGATACAATTCTGAATAAATCAAACGTTTGATTCGGGCGGTATGTTCTATGCTGTCATAGTTTCATAGATTCTGACATGGAGGGTCCGTTTTATTTTCACCCAGTCTTTATGCCTGTGTTTACAACCGACTTCAAATCTCACTCGACACTGTCAACAACTTTGGTGTGCTCAGTTGCGTTCTAATTATGAATGAATCAGGAGGTCTCTTGGTAGCTTGAGCCAAATTTACCCTCTCATCTGATCCAAGGCTGACCAAGGGTCAGAGGAGGCTCTGGGGAGATGTCAGGGCCCAGACACCCCAGGCACGGGACTTCTTCAAAGTTTTTCAATTTCTTGGACAGCAAGTGGAAATGATAACACAGATACTAAGGTTGTTATCCTGGGTCTTAGCATATACATGTTTGGGACCCTGCTGCTATCTCTGTCTCTTTCTCTCTCTCTTGCTCTTTCTTTCTCTCTCTAGTTATAGTCTTCCTCTGTCTATCTTTCTCAAAAAAAAAAAAAAAAACCCTCCCTCGTGGGCTCTCTCTTTCTCAATGTTTATTCAATAGATCCAGGTGACCCCATGACCTTTGGGAAGATTGTGTTTGTAATGGCGTGCTGAGTCTCGGGTCACTGTGTGCGGAATGCATCCGTCCACCCCACCCCTCACCCCCCCCCCCCCTTCCCTTGCACTGGCGTGTGGGTGATAAATCGTTCCGCTGCGAAAACATCTAAATATTAAATATGACGGCCGGCGCAACTACACAAGACGCTGAGTGTCATCCGATCCTTGTATGCTCGTATACTCCCCCTTCCCCTCCTCTGGTTCAGACTGTCACAACACCACTCACCCCACCCCCACCCCCCCCCACACACACACACACACTCAAGTCACACACTCAACACACACACCCCTTTGCTGGGGCCTTGTGCGTGGAGCAGAGGCACTTGTGTCTGACGGCGGCCATTAAAGAGGTGGCTGCAACTGTACCCGGGGCTGGGGAGAATCAGGGCTAATTCGCAACTGATGGATCCGCCACAGCTGCCCTGATTGTTGCTTATGTCTGTGGTGGATTACGGGCTCATCTTTAGATTTATGCGTTTTCTCTCTCTCTTTCTCTCTCTCCCTCTCTCTCTCTCTCTCTCCCTTTCTCTTTCTCTCTCTCTCCTGCATTCCTCTGCTCTTTTACTCACCCTCTCTGTCTCATTCCTTCGGTCTCTCACACTTTCTGTCTCCATCAATCTCTTTGACTCAGTCATCCACTCTCTTTGTTTCTTTCCCCTCATCCCAGCTCTGTCTGGCCCCCTCACACACACACACACACACACACACACACAGAAGCGTGCACATGCGTGCACAAAGACACGCGCACAGACACACACACACATACACACACATGCATGTGCACACACACATGCACACACACACACACAAACATACACAAACACACACAATGAATGCAAGACAGGAAGGATGGAGGACAAAAAACTCTTCACACACACACACACACACACACCTCCGTCCTACTTGCATCTCTTCCGTGATGTTTCTCACAAACTCTCCCAGATATAATACAGTATTTGTGACTCACTTTCTATCTTTCTTCCCCAATCTGTGTCTTCTTTTCTTAGTCATAATCTTTTCTCTTTCCCCTTCCCTCTCTGTCTCTCTCTCTCTTCCTCTCTCTGCATGTTCAATACTGTATACACCGAAGAGTGTTGTTGCCTTCAAACTATGTCAACGTCATATTTTAACTGCTTTTAGTTTTCATTGTGTCTGTATAAGTGTGTTATTTCTGTCGATATTTGATGTCATAAATAGTCTATTGTCTGAAACTATTTCTTTGCCACCACTTTGACCAGGACTCTCTGATAGAAGAGACGCTTAGTCTCAATGAGACCTTTCCTGGCTAAATAAAGGGTTAAACGAAATGAAAAAAAAAAATCACTCTATCCGCCACACTCCTTCCCTCCGCGTCTTATATTTTGTCTTTGTCTATTTTCACGCTGGCAAATTTACACACTGACACTGTCTGTGTAACTGAGCAGCTGATAAAACTGGGAGACATTTAGACGGCACTTCAGAGGCCGCGGTCACATCAGCTGGTCAGCTGGCCAAAAGGAAATGGAAGGAGTGTGCTTCACCGTGACCTATGACCCAGAGGTTCTGAAACGCTGCCACCATTGAGCTCTTGAAGAGGACACGCCAAAGGGCAGATATTAAGACCTTTTTCTTGAGCTCACAGACACACTATCATATGATGACAGTCGTAAAAGCTGTAGAATTCAACACCGCCGGTTTATATGGGCATAGCTAGGCTATTTGGACTGGACCCAGGAGTTAAACTGTCCATGGTATGGCCCAGTTAATATTTTCCAAACGGTATCTGCAGCAACCGACTTTTACAGGGACGCGTGCAGGCTGACTATTTTGGCTTCCTTAACAAATAAAGGTTTTCTGTCAAATGCTCAGAGACTCTGGAATGACCATGTCAGAACACACCTGTTCTGCTACAAAGACCATACAAAATTAATTAGAAGGCATTTGAGTTGTAATTCTATGTCCTGTCTGCTACCTCAATTCAAAAGTTAACGTATAATTCAAAAGTTAACGGATAACTGATTCAGGACTCAGTTAAACATTTTTGTATAGGCTTTTTTGATTTAATTCCAAATTTTGTATTTGATGTTGGTATTGATAACATATTTGATCAGTACATCATACTTTCATGACAAAGTGTTTTGTCATCTGATGCAACACCTGTGTCAGTGACACACAGGGCATAAATGACAAAGGATGTCTTTTCCCTTTCCTGCTCTCTTTCCTGCAAATGTAAAGATTTCCAGGGATTTACACACAGTACTGTGTCACTGTCTTTCATCTTCAGCAGTTGAAGCTCCTATTCAACTCAACATATTGATATTTCTCTCGGCCTCTAACTCTCACAAACTATCATCCAGTTCTCCAGTATCCTGACTACAGGAATGGAATCTGCTTTTGCCCATTAGCACATGCTAATAAGCAGTGGTTTGTTTCTGGCCAACTCCAGCTGGTTGAGTCAGGTGTTTGAGTCAGGAGCAGTGTGTACAAGAGCGGCTGGCTGGCTGGCTGTTGGATGAGCTATTCTTGCTCTGAGGGATGATGGGAGACGAGCTGCCAGGATAAACAAATGTAAATGAAGGAGATCTGATACATCGCCGATGTCCACATAAGGACTACTGGTGCGGGGTCATAGATTATCATGCTATGGGTGAGCTGCACCTGGACCAAATACCAAAACTTTTGCATAAACGATGGACATCATCTAAACAGGGTGAAAAACCTATGACAGGGAGACGCAGGTGCAAACCGATCAGCAACATGCACAGCTGCGCAGAGGGCCTTATTTACATTTCATTTTGATTGAAGCAAAGCAGAAAACCAAAAAAAAAAAGAAAGACGGGTTGCCTTGATCTTAACAAGTCTCATCAATGTCAGCCACAACTGTCAGTGATCCAAATCAACATTCAGATACAGTAATTTTACAGTATGTTTACACACATACAGCACTTTACACAGACACAGGGGTTCAAATGCTATGTGTTACTTGGGAACACTGTCATTATTAACACCAAGTTATCACTGTATCCCATTTTGAAGACAATGGTTTTATGTGTATGAGTCTCTCCTGTGTGTAATTCTGCATTGGAGTAAACTGAGGCAAGTGCTTTGCTTACGGTGGCATGTAGCCGGCCCCTCTTGTTCATGGCCAAAAAGCGGTTGCTGAAAACGCCTCGGATCCCAACGACACCTTGAGAGATGGCAAAGATCTCCAGAACACCTGCAGGGGGAGAGTGACACACCACCGACACACACACACACACACACACACACACACATTCTCAGCATCACCTTCATCCTACAGCCTTATCGTGCAAGCAGCCTGCAGACCTGCCTGACCCACTCAAAGTGTGACCTTTTTGGGGGATTATTGGGATGATACTTCTAACATAAACAGTCTGGCTCTGTGAATGGACCAATCTCCTCCTTCAGAGGTTACTATTATTATGGTCTGTTATGGTTCTTCTCTACCAGAAAATCTATATAAGGACAGATAACAACAACACCTTGCATTTTATATGATACTTTTCAGGACATCCAGTAGGCAGACACTGGTATGAATAGTGTAAAAAATGCACATGCTTTGTTCCTAAAAAGAATGGCTTAATAAAACAATTATTATTTATTAACAGTATCACGTCCCAATGTTTGTACTGTCAGTACTGTACTTGTACTGGCTGTAATGTGTTATATAACAGCTTGGGGAATAACCTAGGGTTAGGGTTGGGTTTGAATTAGGACTTCCACATGTCCACATACATATTTAACTACTAAAAATACAGTGCTCAGTCAAAACAGTAAGAAGTTCAACTGCATTTAAGCATTAAGGGTCACGTTGTGTCAAAGGGTCAAAGTTGTGTGCTTTGCTTCCATGTGCATATAGTGGGTATAAACATAACCATTAGACCAGCAGTGTTAAAAACAAAAGTAACAATTGGTCCCATATCTTGGTTGCATCACTGTTAATATATTGCGTGTGAGTAGTAATAAACCATTCCGGTTCCTCTGCAGCCCCATAAACTGCAGCTTCCCTCATAACATTGTCATAGTTAAGGGTGGCAATCTCCCCGCTCCACTCGCTCGCTGCACGGCATCATATTAACCCAACGGGATGTCTCAAATTATACAATGGATAACAACTTTCCCGCGCATGGCATGGGAACGATTGCAAACACTCTTCCGAGCATTCGCACCTGTTACTCCTACCTGCCAATACATACAAACAGCCTCAAACAGGCACCCCGGGGGCGAGGGCTGCGCCAGGGTTCACATCACTCACGAAGCGGCATGCCTTCGGCCTGACACGTAACTAGCCGGGACTAGAGAAGTCACATCGCATCAGTGTCATTGCGTATCTGTTTGGAACGGCTCTAGTGTAATGTTTTGGTGCCCAGACTCACGATCGGATTTCAAGGGACGGCAGAAGAGGCATGCCTTAAATTAATCGCCGGTGCTTTTGCAGCCACGGGATGTATTTAAAAATCATGTGTGTGTGTGTGTGTGTGTTTGTGTGTGAATGACCTGGACACGTTGGAGCTCATTTCAGTTGCGAAATGATACATCGTTAAAAAATGCGCACTGAGTGGTTTATTGCTCTCCCAGGACAAGGTACACAGAGTGACGCATGTTCCTGTAAGGTGCCGTAGGAATGTTTTAATCTCATGTACAGAAGTTCAACAGTTCATAACAGTGTGCACAGGTAATCCATCTTTGCTGAATTACTTAACCGTGTTTTATTACGAACTTACTCAACTGATTGGGTTCGTGGCTCCCATTCACTCTGCCATCGGGATGAATCTGAAGGTGGAAGCCGATGCCGACTCTACAGTATAGTCTCCCCGTCCTGCGTCCTGATATGTTAGCCTCCAGCAGTTGCTGCTCCGGGGAAGCTCGGTTAGATCCAGTCACGGCAGCGGCACGAATCAGGTGAGCGAGGAGGACAACGTAGAGAGGAACATTCATTCTTCCGCGAAGGAACACTTTTGGTGCGCTAGAAGACCACTTCCAGCATTTTGGCGTTGGTGTCGGGTTGTCTGCAGCACGAGGAACCGTGCGCGCACGCATGCACTTGCAGCAGCTCTGGTGGGCATTACCCTGGCCGCTCGCTCGCGCTCGCTCGCTTGCTGGAGTAGAGAGGAGTTCCGCTGGCAAGGAGATATTTATAACACGAATGATCTCACTGCTTGATGCATGCCTCACTTCTGAAGGACGCGCGCTATCTCATCCGGTTTTTCTTCCCAGAAAGAGTAGTAGACT
This sequence comes from Setipinna tenuifilis, assembly GCA_030347295.1. Classification (NCBI taxonomy): domain Eukaryota; kingdom Metazoa; phylum Chordata; class Actinopteri; order Clupeiformes; family Engraulidae; genus Setipinna; species Setipinna tenuifilis. The sequence goes on along the minus strand of CM059271.1, from coordinate 13,268,661 downwards.
GTGCAGACTTTTTTTTTCCTTCCCACAAACTGGTTTGCGGGTGCGCATCTTTCAGAGTGACCTCAGGAAGGCAGGATGCAGGATGTGCCGCATTTTACGCACGAGGAAACATGTTTGGAGATTATCCGAGTATATAAATAATTCATACCAGTAGACGCGCGAGCTTATTTCAGTTATTTTTCTCTTCTCTACAGTTGCTTAAATACCCCCCAAAATGCGTTTTAACCACCAGCGTGTCCAATGTATAGGTTTTATTAACGGGAGCCACAGGTGTGTTCATCAATACATTAAACATTTACGCACAAAAAATGGAACATATAATTAATGGTTTAAATATTTTAATGTAGTTCCTTTTTGGTGTTGCTAATAGTAAATGTATTTTAGTGTTTAACAGTAAACTGTTTTCTTTTTACTGAATTCCATCAGGATAGAAATCAGGGAGGCCACAAACCTGAATGATGTAATGCATAATATTCTTGGACATTACTTCAATACCACCAATTAACTGAAAACATGTATAGCCCCCAGCCCCCGCTATTCCCCAAACTTGGTCTGCATTTTTGTCTGATGTTTGTACAGACATATGGACAGGAGGACAGGACATAGACTGTAGCCTTAATTTGCTAATATGCATAGGGTCTTCAGTATAATGTGTCCTGGACCATCTCCAAAACCTCAGTGCACATGTCATCATGGGCCTAACCATAGCTGCGAAACAGACTTGAATGCAGTGACTGCACCCCTTTATGCAGACAGGGTCATGGCTTAGCAGTGAGCATATAATAATTCTTATCCTATTACCATATTCACTGAGGGGGGTGATGTTTGTTCAGTCATGGTGCTTACAGACACAGTGTCATGTCCCATTCACGTATGCCTGCATAAGCATGGGCAGACATAGACTCATGTGCACACCTACACACACAAACACATCCACGCACACATACACACCACACGTACACAAACACACACACCACACATACACACACACTCATATGCATGCACAAAGATTATCTCTTTCCTTCTCCCACACACACACACCGATGAAAACAAAATTTGTAATAAAATAATATTATGTAAACACGCTTTACTTTGGCATGTAGATTATTAACAGTATGAGATTTGTTTTCCTTGAAATGAAATAATTGGTATGAATTACCAGCAAGTTAAGAGATTAGGTGACCAACATGGATTAGACATCTTTAACACACTGAAGGAAGAGATTACATTTTCATTAAACTGTTGACAGCTAGCATGTCAACCAAGTATAAGAAATCAAATTCCATGTGTGAGTGCTAATTTAGTATGCTTTATTATGGTAATCATTATCATTACTCTGCAGTTGCCATTACTCTTTAAAATGTGTGTACAAAGCCTGAGTCTGTGGAAACCTCTCCATCTCTTTATCTGTAAGCCCATTCCTTAGATGCCTTTTTGTTGAATTTGTGCAACACCGAAGACGTGTACAAAAGGTGTAAATCTTTCTCTGGTGTCTCTGATTGATACTACCGTCTTGCATGTGTCGGCGGGGGAGAGAAAAAAATGGCTTCGTGTTTCTGTCTCCGCACATAGATGTGTGTGTGAGCGTGTGTGTGTGTGTGTGTGTGCTGCCTGGGTGGTTGCCTTAAGTTGTTGTACATGTTGAAAGAGCAGACGGATGGCTTCATTGTAAACTGTGAAGCGGTGTTTACTCTGTAGATTGTGGGGGTCATCCATTTTAGGCTGAACGCCTCCAGCTACGCCGCTGAGGTAATCTCCAGATGTGTGTGTGTGTGTGTGTTTGCGGGTGTGTGTGCTTGCTGGCCATCCTGATTGATTCACCCTTCAGCCAGTGATCACACAGCCACACACTCAAAAACACAACACACACACACACACACAGCCATAGTGTCCACAGTCACTTTCTACTTTTCCTTCTCACGCACACACACACACACACACACAGACACAGACACACACACACACACACAAACCAACACGCTAACACGCATACTACACTTAAAGCGGCTCCGTCCACTTCTCTCTGAGGTGCCTGGAAAAAAAAGCTGTGTGTTTTAGTGTCATCCCTTACACTCCATCGGAGTCTGTCAGGGACTCTCACTCAGACTTCAAAAGCAGTGTATGAGCATTTTTGTTTTATAGACAACTCGAAAAATGTACCTTTAACCACCTGCCCTACTCTGAAAAAGGACTGTCATAAACACAACTGAAATGGAAAATTCTTTCTGATTTATGTAGTGAATCGTGTTACCTCTTTACTGTGTCATGGGATGTTATTCAAGTTTCTACACATGTTAAGGGTGAATGTGACTTCATTTTAACATGATTAACTAATTATTATATAATTTATAATCAATCTCTTAGATTCCACAGGGTTTGATATGATTTGTTTCTGATTGGTAAATGGGTCCTTTCTAAATTAATAATATCTCACATGAATTAGCTCCAAAGTGCAAGTTATAAGTGACGCTCAACAAATGTAAACAGATTCGTGAAAGTAAACAAATTAGCATTGTTGTGAAAAAGTAAATGATTTTTTTTTTACATTTTATTTGAATCTTCTTCATTGTTCTGTGGAAATTCACCTTTGTGTGAATCCTGAAAAGAGTTGAAAGAGTTTTCATATTTTAGTGTGTCCTCATGTTTTATCAAAGATGTCTGTGAGACACATTGGACATATCTTCTTTTTTTAGACAAGCTAACAAAAAAACCCTCAGCCTCCCATTTAAGGAAACATTTTACTACACTCAACTTTTTTTTTTTTAGCAAAGTAAGCCTTGTTGGATGCTGTCAGGTGTGGTACATGGCAGCCTAGGGTCCAGATAATGTGCATGGATGCTTGTTGACTTGTGAAATGTGAGTTAAAAATGCTGCTTTATTAGCCACAGCCCCTGAAAGTCATGTGTGGCCTCTCAATAATTCACACTGCTCTTGAATACTACTCTCTTACAGCCCAGAAAGTTCTAGAATAGGCAGTTTGATAACCTAGAATATTCTAGAATAGACAGGGAGGGTAAAAAAACACAAAAATAGTGCCTGATCATTCTTTTCTGTTCCCAGGCTACTTCTGGTTGGGAATAATTGAGAATGTTAAAATGGAGAACAGCTGTGACATTAACAATTGAACAGCTCTTAAACAGTCTAGAAAATAAGATCTTTCCAGCACTGGTTGAGATTCTGTTTGAAATTCTTCAGATTCCCATCATTTTCAAATTGTTTGGTCTGGCCACAATGGATGGACCAAGCGCAGCATCAACGGATGTCAGCTAGTTATGTGTCCTATTTACATCAGAATGTCAGAGTTAAAAACAGACCAGTAAGCAACAGATCAGGTCTGTATCTGTGTTGTTTATCTGAACACTATTTGCAGGTCACAGACATGAGCACAACACCCCCACCAACCATCTCAATCTTGTCGTGTGATGGCCTGTCATGTCTGTGACTGTTTATGGTGTTTTATTTTGAGCTCATTGTATATCTTGTACAGCATGCCTGTAGGGAAGCAAACTTATGAGTTAGGGTTACATTGGAATTGCAGTATACTGTATAGACCTTCAGCACTGACATATTCAGACAGAGTCTTTATGCCAACTATTATACCACTATACCAACTAACTCACAATTTACATCTAAAAGAGTGGACATACAGTACCAGCATTACTAAATAGCCTTGTAAAAAGCCCCCCTCTTCTCTCTTTCTGTTTGTCTGTCTCTCTCCTTCTCTCCTCCCCCCCCCCTCTCTCTCTCTCCTTTTATTTTGGCTATTGTTTGATTTATTTATCTTATTTTTTACGTCCACTACTACGTGCTCCGGCTCAGTCCCCATGCAAATACACAAACATCATGAGCTGCTCATGGAGTTGATCTTGGCATCCTGGTGAAGGGCAGTGGCAGTTGGGGGTTTGAGGGGGAGGTGGGATGGAGCGGGTCCACATTGTTGCCCTAGGGGTTGTGCATGGACTGGGTCATTTCATCCACAAACACTCGGTCCGGTTCACGGTTCCAGTAACCCCAGGAAGGCCCTCTTCCCAGCATGTCCTACCATGTGAACATGTCCTGCACTGACCTGGCCGTCCAGCATGGCACATAGCTGGACCCCCCCTTTCCTTGTTCCCGTTTTCCTTTCTCTTACAGTAATGCCACCCACATATTCCCTTTTCTCTCTCTCTCTCTCTCTCTCTCTCGTATTAATACTATCCAGATCAACACATTTCACTGGCATGACGTTTTAAAGTGTTGCCAAAACATAGAACATAATAAAACCTACAGAATATAAAACCATCTGAGAGCATGTATGTTTGTGTGTATGCATATATTCTCTGTTCTCTGTATGTCTCTCTCTCTTGCTCTCTCTCGCTTTGTACAGCTCTCTGTCTGTCTGCATCTCTATCTCTCTTTTTGTATCTCTCTGTCTGTCTGTCTGCATCTCTCTCTCTCCCTTACTATTTCTGTCTGTCTGCATCTCTTTCTCTCCGTCTCTCCTTTTGTATCTCTGTCTGTCTGCCTGCATCTTTCTCTCTTTCTCTCTCCCTTTGTATGTCTGTCTGTCTGCATCTCTCTCTCTCTCTCTCTCTCTCTCTGTATGGGTCCCCATGTCTCTGCCCCAGTCTTTGTGCCTTTGCAGATGCACGTGGCCCAACCCTGACCCCAGCAGTGTTTACATGCTCCTAGCAGGCAGTTCAAAGCCTCAGCCTCCCCAAAGACCCTGTCACCAACCCTCACCACCCCTCACCACCCTATACCGGTGGCCGCCTGACAGTTCATTTAATCTGGGCCCTGACCCAGAGGCGTGCCAGGCCCTGGCCATCCTCATTTGGGGGGTGGGGGGTGGGTGAGGGACTGGGCCTTCCAGTGGCACGCTGCCCCCCCCCTGTCTCCACTGATGAACAAAGAGACACCTGTTTACCCAACACAGACACACAGGAGCACACACATGTACACACACACATATACTGTACAGACACACGCTCAGGCAACACACAACCACCTGTCACTGCACGACTTGCTTGCTGATAAGTCTGTCACCAGGTGCCCTTGACCTCCCAGCAGGAGTGTGTGTGTGTGTGTGTGTGTGTGTGTGTGTGTGTGTGTGCGCGTTAGTGTATGCGTGACGCTCATAACACACATAAAAAACATTCATGAACACATGAGCATACACATACACATACACACACACACACACAGAAAGACAACCACTTAAAAACCCATTCTCAAAATACATGTGTAAACATGAACCCTACTGCCATGCCCACGCCCTCACCAACACAGACACATATGTGCACACCGATGCACACACATGTACCTTCCATAACTACTGTGCACACAGCTCTATTCACATACCCTTCAGGAAATGCTACACGAGGGTCAATGGTACCAGTTCTGTGACGCATGTATGAATAATGCATTCTGGGTGTGAAATGTGTCCTCTTGCTACCAGTATGAGGTATCTGCTTGCAAGGAAATAATTGAGAAGATTGAGATAGAGAAAATGTCTGTATAATACATTGTACTACTATAATGCAAAAAATATCCCCCATGATGTGTATGAGTCATCACAAGCACTGACCAATCTCTGATAACTCTGACTTTTTAAAATTGCTGCAGATCAGTATACTTTCATATACAAGGAATTTTACTTACTTACATATACAAGGATTTTTAGCTCTCTGTACATTCAACACATAGACATGTAGTAGTATACATATAATACAATATACAATACAATAGACAAGTAGAAATGTATAGACTCAACTCAAGGAGGTCATTTTAAGTGGATGGTGGAATATATATATCAGGAGGCTTACAAGAAAAGAAAACAGACAGATAGACAGATCTCATCAAACTAGTTTTTCTCCAAATTTGGCTAAAAGACACTACTTGTTGATTGCTCTTTTTTTTAATTCACTTGTGCAGTAGCCTACTCAGCAACTTGTTCTTCACAGCTACTGATATGTTGATGTTTTGATGTGTTGTCAGAATGTGTTTGGCAAGACTGAAGCTATTCTCTTCGTTAACGAAGCAGCCAATTCTTTATTGGTGTGATTGGGTGACACATTTCTAAATTTAGTGTGACTTCTTCTCATGAGTGCCCGTCCGCATGCTAACCGGTCCTTGTCCATAACCTAAAGGCGGCCTGGCCTGTCTCCCTGAAGAGGACAGTCATTCTTGCGTGGATATAAAAAGCCCTAAAACAGCACACACACACACTAACATGCACAGCGCCAGTCCCCTTTACTGCTCCGAGAGGTCTGCACGCATCCTGCATATCCACGTTCACTCGTGTCAATCAACCAGCCAGCCGTCCTGCATCTACACAGCTGAAAATAGTCATACTAACTTAACGTCGCTGTTTTTTTTTCTTAAATTCCTGCGTTCATTGTTGTTGCTGATGGAGGTGGGGTCTTGTTCCAAGGTATTGATCGGGCCTCATCACCAGATACATACTGCTTTCAACCTTAAAATAATGTTTCCAAAATCATTTTAGTGGTTCATCAAATTGTAACAGGATAAACGGTGCTTCTGAATTAGATTTGCATCCCTCCATGGGCTATAACCACACTATGCAAGTTTGATGAAGTGTGCTGCTTTGATCTATTGTTCGAATGAGACATAAGAAAGCCAATTCTTCTTCCAACCTGTAGGGCAACCGTAGATTAAAGATGCGATGAAAAAAAACGAATAGATAGACAGATCGATAATGTGTGTGTGTGTGTGTGTGTATGTGTGTGTGTGTGTCTGAGAGAGAGGGGGGGGGGAGAGGGGAGATAGAAGATGTGTGAAAGAGAGACAAAGGGAAAAAGAGGCCCACAGAGACACCTACTGATACAGCTGGGCCAACTGCAATTATTTAACATCTAAAATCAGAAAGTTGAGGAACTGTGACATAATGGACTTTTGTGGAGCCACAAGCAATTCCTGAGTACGCATCGCATGGAGTCTTGCTGTGAGGTCTTGATCAGGTCCGAACATCAGACATTACTGTCCATGTTACATCAGTTAGCTATAGTGTAACAAAGTGTGTAACAATATGTAACATTATGTGCTTACACATAGGGTTAGGATTAGGGTTAGTGTTAGGTATTGTAAGTACATAATATTACATGTTGTTACATGTGGGTTCTTAATTTTGACTAGCATAAAGATTAAGTATGCATACTATATGTAAAAAAAAGATTTTACATTCAAACTATCCCCTATACAACCCTGTTGGAAATACATTATTATGTACCATATCATATGCTCAATTATTATGCGAAAATACTCATAACAAGCTGGGGATACTTGGTAGGACAGAGTGTCTGAGGGGATACAAAGCAGTTCAAAGTTTGGGAACCACTGCTCTCTTCATGCATCTCCACTGACCATCTCCTCCCCACATACATAGCTGATGTGTCAGCAGTGGCGTTTGACCACAGTTTCATGACAGCTCTTGGCTCACGTAAAGTAGCTAACCTGGGCCACAGGTTACACTAGGAAACCAGTCCTCATCCTGACTAGCTGCAAGTGAAGGGTTAAAAAAAACACTGCCTGTCTCGTCAGAAAAGAAGAAACTTCTATTGTCTTTGTTGTCGTTATTTTTCATGGTCTTTCCATCTCCAGAGTGTTTTATGGGGGAGGGGTCGTGTGGCTGTTATGTGGGCACCTGTGCCTTGGGGCGATACCTGACATCTCTGCCTCACACAGTGGGGTAGGGGGCAGAGTTGGGGTAGATTAAGTTTGGGGGGGAGGTGTGTGTGTGTGTGTGTGTGTGTGTGTGTGTGTGTGTGGAGTATGTGTGTCTGTGTGTGTGTGTGTGTGGAGTGTGTGTGTCTGTGGCGGTGCGTAATCAGAGCAGACGACCAGGGGGCCTGTCTGAGTGCTGACAGCTTAGTTGCGTATTGGTTTACACTGGATTTCCTACGCCTGTATTTTTACATCAGGAAGGGGGCGAAAGGATTAAAGGTTCCCACCCCATCCACCCACACACACCTACACACACAACTACACGCACACACACCCACACACACCTACACACAACTACACACACACACACACACCCACACACACAACTATACACACACACACACACACACACACAAAGACACAAGTGGGTGCACGCATACACACACTCTATCACACACACGCACACACACACACACAGGGCAATAAATTATAAGCGTCATTTGTCGTCAAGATGACGCTGTCCAGCATAGGATAGAGTGTCATGTGTCACTGGCAGAGTCTTCTGTGTGTCTGTGTTTGTGTGTGTGTGTGTGTGTGTGTGTGTGTGTGTGTGTGTGTGTGGGTGGGTGTGTGCATGCATCCCCGTGTGTGCATTTGTGCCTGGGCCTACACATGCATATGTTTGAGTGTATCCATGCATCTTTGCATGTTACACAGTAAAGCATCTCTACCAGTGAGATGCAGTAGGTGAAAGTAACACATTACGTAAGGGATTCATTTATTGGTCCTTGCAATGACTGACGGTCCATCAGCATATAATGTGAGTCCCATAGTGTGTGATTTGTGAAGCAGACCATATGGTTGGTGACATGCAAATGAAATCCAGATATCAGTCCATTAACTTTATGCCCTTTGACTTGCTGATCTGAAATAAATGTGGTAAATTCCCAAATTTATTTGACATATTTTAAGCACAGTAAATCGTTACTTGTTGAATTTACATTATTTATAATTTTATCATTAAAAATGTATAATTATTAAATGTATAAGTAAATTAAATTAAATATAAATTCTAATTAAATTAAATTAGAAATATAATTATAATTTACAATTATATTTATATAATTTATAAATATTTAGCATTTTCATGTAGCAACACTTAGTCTAAAGTCTTGGTCACTTTTCAGCTGTGAATGGGGGTGTTGTCGGTTGTGCCTAACTGAATCTAGGGTTGTGTGTGTGCAACAGGAGGCTGCCCATGTGTTTCAGGGCAGAGGCCGATAGCTCATGTTTGACATAGTGTTTAAAATGGTAACTAACAACACAGTTTTTAACTTTCAGCTTGTACACCCTGCAGGGCAACATTTATGTATTCCTACCCCTACCCCTGAGAAATGTGTGTGTGTGTGCGTGTGTGTGTCTGTTTCTCTCTCTCTCTCTCTCTCTGTCTGTGTATGAATATATGTGTATAAATGTGTGTGTATGTGTGTGCATGTGTGTGTGTGTGTGTGTGTATGTGTTTGTGTCAGCATGTGCATGTACTCGCGCTTGTGTGTGTGTGTTTGAATGTCCATTGCATTGCATTTTGCATTTTGCATATGCACAAAGACACAAAGGCATATCTACATGTTACAGGACTGTGGTCCGGCTTACCTCCGATGCCTGTCCTCTCTTCATGGGCAGCAGGTGAGAGCAAGAGTGGACTCTGGGGCTGCAGTAACTGGATCTGCCTCCATTGCCGGCGTGCCTGCTCACCACATGCAGTGCCCTAAGCAGGAGGTGAGTCCACCCACCCACACACACACACACACACACACACACACAGGTCACCATGGACGCGGAATAGTGTCCAGCAGTGACACTTGCATAATGTCCAGCCCTGCTGCCAAAGCAATGCATAGCAGGTAGAGTGCATGAGGGATGAAGAAAAGTATATGCAGTACAGATCACACCTCTTGAATAAGTAGTGACTGTTTTCCATTTGCTATATGGTAATTAAATCTAAGTTCGCTTTTTCAAACAGCTGTTGAATGTTTATGAGAGCATATGTGGTTATTTGTTATAATTAAAGGGGAAACGGGCCCATAACATATGATATGTGCAGAACACTGAAGAAAAACATGACGTGTGTAAACTGCTTCTTCTATCTGTAACCTACCTCTTTACCCCTGCAGTTCAACACCTTACGTTTAACCAGCTTTATGATTACATCATCCATGAGCATGTAAACAAGTCCATGTAGTAAGAAGTTTGTTCTAAATACAAAGCTACCAGTTTGTTCTAAACACAGCTACCAGTTAAAAAATGGATGGCATCTGAAGGAACACTAAAGGAGGAAAAGAAAATCCCCCTTTGTACTACCTCAACCACTCGACAGTCGACACTTGAGGAGAGGAGACAGGTGTAACCTAAATAGCTGGCCCATTCTCAGATCTTGCTGACCATGCGATGCGGGGAATCCAAAAAGCAAGGCCCAAACGTATGACAGGTACGACGGTTGGCTAAAGAGAGCCTAGCGACGCATTTGTGAGGCACGCGAGCGAAGGCGGATTGATTGTCTTCAAAGTGCTCAGTACGTGTAAATTCGTCCCTGTCAGCATCGCGGGAGATTGAATGGACCTGGCCGAAATAGAGCGAGAAGGGCCTCGTTGTTCGATGTTATATTTAGAGCCTTTTTGGTCGCGGTGTCGTGTGTGTGTGTGTGTATGTGTGTGTGTGTGTGTGCCACAGACCATGAAGAACGGTAGGCAGACAAAGTTCAAATATGAAATGGTGCTATATTTATAGATGCTAAATGTACACATGTGCCGTTAGCTGTTTTTATTGTGTAACCACACATACTTCCGTAGCGTTATGACAAAAACACTGGCAAGGTCCTTCATACAGTTTTGTTCATTAATGCTTATACAAGCAGAGGCAAAGCACAAACTGAACATGTAATGCAAATATCAGAGGAAGACATAAAATACCAGCCATTGTCAGACGAAAACAAGACAAACAGAAATTATGTGAGGTACTTATTACTTCTAAATCCTTTACAATGAAATAGCAGGCATACATAGTTGATATATGAACCAGTAGCCCGTAGAATATGATTTTACCAACCCACTTCCATCATTAATTTGCTCACTTTCCGCCTCCATCACAATTTCTTGCAGACTTTTCCTTGCACATTGCGCATTAATACTATCCTAAATCATCTTTGCTATAGTCCAAGGTGTTGCTGATTTGTACCAAAAGGATCTGAATGCAACAAATAGCTCATTAGCTGGGTCGCTGTTTGTGCCTTCTGATCATCAGTGTGACTTTGTCATTGCAAGTGAGGTTCAGGAAGTAGGAATAATACATGCAATACATGCATACATACATGGGGCCTACATACATGCATGCATGCATACATACAAAGGTGCTAACACCTTGCACGCACAGAGTGTTTCACTCTAGATTAAGCAATTGCAGATCCATTTCAGCGGCTGCACTGTGGTGTCAAAGGCGCCTTTTACGCAACGGACACTATAAGTCTGATAGGATAAGGAGAGGAAGTGACAGGTTGAGGTTCATCACAGGACACGGCCATCGCATGCTTCCCGGCCCGTTCCTGCACACAGGCACAGGGACTGCTGAGGGAACTGGGCCAACGCGCCCATCACCGGGCACATGTGAGTGGATATAAACTGTCCCTGACAGCCAAGTGCTGACTGCTGCGGTGACAAATGCTATGGGGACTTAGAGGGGAGGATGACACCAGCGTGGAGGTATACGGAGGACAATAAATATCCCCCAGTTAAAAGCGCCCACTGACGGATAGATCCGCGCCTCATCCTTTGCAAAGGCCTTCGGTTTCAACGTCGGATCAGTGTCTCTTGCCTGCACTCCGAATTTAACGAGCTCAATGGAACGTTATCAAAGCCATGCTAAGGTTGCAGGAGCTTCCTTGCAGACTAGACAGAGTTGCAATTTTACTGTCTTTGCAGCCAGGACATTAGCGCAATCATGAAACACTTCTTTCTGTTTCTTTTTTTCTCTTTAAAAAATTAGAAGCGATGGGGTGCAAATATGACAGAAGGTGGCTAGTGAGGGGGGTTAGAAATTGTATGTTTGTGCTGCGCGTTGTTCTGAGGTTAATATCGTAAAAAAGGTATTGATAAGTATGGATTTATTAATCTTTCTCATCATGCACTTAGTGGCTCTGCACTACTGGGTCATATATAAATGCATGCATGCAAGGCTGACAAAGTCTTGGCTAAAACTCACCAGAAGAGGGCGCTATAAGATCGTGGATTTTTCACAAACACTGCAATTTTTCAGTTCTTTATTTTGATTTCCTTCGGTCGGTTGGAGTCGCTGTTTAACTATTTTCTTGAATAAATTACATCCGTTCCGTTTTAAATGGTTTTTAGGCTTGCAAGCTACAAAGAGAGTGCGTTTCAAATTCATTCTTTGGAATGAATGGTAAGAATAATCACATTATTATTTTTTATAAAGATAATTTTACAGGCAGTTAGTAATTGTTTATGTGGTTTGCTTCTGAAAACATCTCTCTCTCTCTCTCTCTCTCTCTCTCTCTCTCTCTCTCTCTCTCTCTCTCTCTCGCTGTCTCTCTCTTTTTTACTCTCTCCCACTTACACACACACACACACACACACACGTAAAGGGCATTTTAAGCAGACGACATGTGTTGAGTTAATTGTGCTTCCCTGAAAATAGAGTAAGGGCACTGTATGAATTTCCATAGGCCATACACAACATAGCCTACTGGTGACCGCTGCGTCATGTAGGCTACATAGTAGCCTATACGTGCATATATGTACATATATCATAGTGCTTTAAAAGGGTCACATTAGACCAGTGTTCTTAGGCTACTGGAATGCGAGGATGTCATTTTAGATTTCTATTTTTAATATTTGTAGTGGAATTATGTTGTACAAAATGTAGGCTGCAGTAGCCCAGAATTATTTTATGGCCATTTAGCGCTTGCAAATACGAATGATAATTCGTTAATGATTTAACAAGGTGCCTGTATAATGACCGGTGTATCCATAACATGTCCTTTGATCAAAATCTAATTTATTTTTAATTAAAATTACAGCGCCGTTTTCTGCTCGGGTGAAATGCTTTGGCTAATTGACAGTGGGTATATTTTGTGAACCAACACGAATTTGACCACTTGATTTTGCAGAGAAATTTCCCCATGTGGCAGCTGATTATCATTATCTTATTATTCTTATTCTAATTATTATTATTCAATAGGTTGCTAGACTTGTATTGTATTACCTTATTTTTTAATTGCAGAAAATAGGCTATGATGATACACACTCAGCGTAATTTACAGAAAATAGATATATTGGCTGGGTCCATTGTAGGTATTAAATGAGACATGTTTCGCTGTCTTTTTTAACTATGTCGAGGTTACACAAGGTAATTCCTGTACGATCATTCATTGACAGTTATGTAATTCGTATTTTGTTCTATTCGACAAATAATTTTGAAATAGGCCTAACGTGAGTTTTTGTTTACTGTCGTCTCTTTTCCACATTACTCACGTCAATGATTAAATAACAAATGATTAAATAACCGTGCTATCATTTCTAAATAACATTACAGGTGTTATTTAACGCCACACTAAATATATAGTAGGCCTATGTTACCAGGACATTTCCACATAGTGTATTTTTTTCCCAATGTGCACGACCGAGGTTTGATTTTAAACCGATTTTACTAGTAATAAATTTAAGAAGAAAGCTCAATATAATTAAGGGATAAGGAAATTCAAAGCTTTCGAATAAATGCTAAATTAAATGCTTTCGACTGAACACGTTTGTGTTTGATGCATTTAGAATGTATTTAATTCACCATAATACGCGACACACATTCATTTGAAAATAAAGCTATTTTATTGTCAAAGCATTCAACATGATTAGATAAACTATCAAATAGTAGATTTCAGCAAAAAGAAGAGACACAGAATCTATTCCTCACTGACACAAAATATTACACTTTGTATTCAAACAAAACAGGTATTTACAGTGCTGTGGGCAGACTGCATCTTAAACCAATATCAATTTAATATTACATGCACTCTTAAATATAGTCTGGCATCATATTCCAAGTTCATTTCAATATTCATACTTTTAAGTTTACACATGGAAAAAAAAATCAGTGTTCATACTGCAGTCCTCTGTGAAATAGAACTACATCTCAGTTTCTGTCATAGATTATACATGTAATATATACAAAATACAAAGTACATTTACACATAGTATTATTATCCCTTCTTTGTCAAATTATAAGTGCTTCATAAGATAAATATATTCGTTTTTTTCCCCTCTCCCCTCATAAGTCAAAATGTCTCTTGCACAGATCAAACAGAAAGACCGACGGCATCTGAAGAGTCCAGAACCAAAAGAGGAAACCGCTGACTTTTTAAAATGTATCTCAAAAGTGAAAACAGATATGTGGCAATGTGTCTACAGTGTTTGGCGCCAGTCTCAGAGTGGTATTTAAATAGAGCAGAGGAGGGGCGCGAGTACACCTCCCCCTCCCCGCCAAAAAAATGCACAAACGTCCTTTGTGGTACCCGCCTGACCCCACCACCCACCCACCCCAATCCACCCCGCCCCAATGTGAACCCAGTGCACCCCCCCCCCCTCCCTCATCCCCATGTCCTTTGATGTGAAGAAAAGGTGGTGACGTGCTAGTTGTGCGAGGTCATGTGCCGGGACAGGTGATGCCTCTCGCGGAAGGTCTCGTTGCAGATGGGACACTTGAGCTTCTCCTCGCGCCTCCTCTTCACCAGCGGCTCCATGGCGTACTCCTTCTTGTGGTGCGAGCGCATGTGGTACACCAGGTCGGAGGTCATGCGGAAGGAGGCGTTGCACTTGGCGCACCAGTTCTGCGCGGGCAGACACAGCGAGGTGAAGGAAGGGGGCAGTAAGGTCAGCGCCGAAGGCACCTGCAGCTGGATGGGGCCCGAGCTCTTGGGCCAGAAGGCCGTGGCGGCAGCGGCCGCGTACAGGAAGGGGCTCTGCTTGGCCAGGCTGCCCGGCACGGGGCACGCGCCGCCCCCCAGCTCCGAGGCCTGCAGCTTGGCGGCCAGGTGGTCGGCCTGGTAGAGTCTGCTGGACGATACAGTGTCGCCCACGGCGGGGTGGCAGTCCAGGAGCTTGGGGGCCATGACCAGAGGAGAGAGCTGGGGGAAGACGGAGGAAGAGGAGGAGCGGGCGGGCTGGCTGAAGGCGCTCTTCCTCTCGGAGCCGCCCGTGCCACCGCCCACTTGCTGGCCGACCGAGGTGAAAGCGCTGGCCAGGTGGGGCGAGGGCGGAGGCAGGGGGTCCATGCGCGACTGCGGTGGGGACTGGGTCTCGCCCAGCACCTGCCTCGTGCTGGAGGGGTGCTTGTCCAAGGGGCTGCTCCCCGGCCTGCCCGACTCCTTGTTCTCAGCGTTGGAGGAAGAGGAAGAGGAGGAGGAGGAGGAGGATGAAGACCCAGAGCTTTTGGTGCCGGAGCCGTGCTGCTGCTTCAGGCTCTGGGGGGACTTGCGGACCTCGGTGAAGGCGCTGCGCTTGCCTTCGGAGCCCAGCAGGTCGGCCCCGGGTGGGGAGAAGGTGCGGCGGTTCTCCTCCAGCCCATACGCTCCCCGGTACTCCCGCGCCGAGGTGGCCAGCTCCTCTTTGGACTTCATGGGCAGACAGAGCCCATTACTCCTGCTGCTGCTGAGGCCCAGCGGGCCCAGGTTCTCCTCCATCTCCGAGAACTTCCTCTTCGCCGAGCTCTCGCTGGAGATCTCCGCCTCCTTGTCACTGGGCGGGCTCGTTCTGTTGTTCTCCAGGTCCCGGGCCAGGTTGTGGAAGTCCGTGGCGGGTTTTCCGGCCTCGGGAGGGTTGGGAAAGCCATCGGGGCGGCCCAGTTTGGGGCTGGTGCGGGCTGGGGTGAGGCCTAGCGGCTCGCCACCATCCTTTGGTTCCTCCTCGGGCCCGGTCAGGCTCTGTAGTCTCTTGGTGCAGCGGAAGCGCTGGTGGGCCAGGAAGGGGAACTCAAACTGGAACCGCTGGCTACAGTCGGGACACAAGTACGGAGGGGAACC
The DNA here is from genome assembly GCA_030347295.1 of Setipinna tenuifilis. Classification (NCBI taxonomy): domain Eukaryota; kingdom Metazoa; phylum Chordata; class Actinopteri; order Clupeiformes; family Engraulidae; genus Setipinna; species Setipinna tenuifilis. Next base: position 13,252,916 of record CM059271.1, on the reverse strand, counting down.
TGCACAGTGAAGAAGGAGAAGAAAAACTTCAGTTAGAAATTCTATAAAATATTCTTAATCAGTATACATTGTGAGGGTAAGGGGTTTGGATAGCCTGACAACACTCTGTTGCTGAAGTGAAATATTTGTAATCAGCATTATGCAATTTTTGAGATGAGAACTCAAAAGTTCCAGTACAGCTGCAAAACATAGGAACTAAATGCATGAAGACATTGAAAGAAAATAAAAACGCACAAACAAACAAAAACAATAAGCTCGAAGGGGTATGTAGAACAAGGTAAAGAGAGAGCTGAAGAAAAAGACCATGAAGGAAAAAAACTCAGCAGACTAAAGCATATTCATGAAGCAGAATGTAAAAACTGTGCTTTCCTTCACAGAGGTTTTGAGTTAAATTCCCACTGAGCGAAACATACACATGTAATGTACGTTTATCTGCAATGTACTCTACTAAGCTGCTTTGAATAAAACAGTACATGCTAAATGAAAACATGTAATACAATGTACTGTAAAATGTCATGTAAAATTCATGTTCTTTTTAGGGCCCACTAAACTGTACACTTATTTTTATCCTCCCTGTTTGCTAGTGTGACTTGGAAGCAAGACTTGAGCACTTAACTGCTGTAAGGCCATTGAGTTCAAGAGAGAGGGAAGAGATTGGTAATGCTCCATCCAATACGAGTTAACATTTACCTGTTAAATATCCAATACTATACTTTGTTTTTGCTATACAATGAATAGCAACTTATTAAGTATTTTTTATTGCAACTATATGGAAATCAGGGAACCACAAAAAAGCAGTGTGGATTCCTCTTGTAACCTGTGGTATATTGCCCCTCATTTTCTATACTTGACCATGAATGTAATAGGAAAATTTGTGGAAATTAGTGGAAGAGATATCGCCTGTTATCAGCCACTTCCCTGCTGTTCCACTTAAAACAATGCTTCATCTGGTGAAAGTTATCATAGTAAAAATTAAACCAATTAATCTCCCATAAACTCTTGGTTTGAGTAAGTGAAGTTCTAGTTCATTTATTTTAAACTGATTTTGCATCCAAATCTTTTTCACCAGCCGGCCGACAATAGACTTGCTTACGCTAGTTAGGTGACCACACAAGGGAGTATATTTCCAAGATATACAGACAGACAGACAGACAGACATGAACCCACCTTTGCTCTTGGTGGGCGCTCTGCTGGCGCTGAGGAGCAGGAGCTCGATCAGATCTTTGCCGTACCACACCAGCAGCTCCTCGTCCTTCTCGATCCGCCGCAGCGAGCGGTAGAACAGCTGGCCGTTCTTCACGTAGGCCTCCAGGTTCTGCTCCTCGCGGTCCCGCGCAGACTGGACCAGCCGCAGCCACATCAGGCCGTCCGAGGAGCTGTTGGCAGCCGACGTGTCCACCTGTGAGGGGGAGAGAGGTGAGGGGAAGGTGACAGAGACAGAGAGAGAGAGAGAGAGATTCAGAGTTAGGACCACACACACAAACACAGCAGCCAGCAGCAGAAACAGTGGTAGTGGTGGGACAGAAGGTTGACAGTGGCAGCACATGGATGATGGGAGAGAGACAGAGAGAGAGAGAGAGAGATTATCCAGGTCCATGCTGTGCTGAAACACAGACACACCGACAGGCCAAAATAATGGAAATCAAGAGACAGAAAGACAGAGAGAGAGAGGGAGAAAAAACAAAAGAGGAAGCGAGAGAGACAATACGACAAATAATAACAGCAAGAAGAAAACAGAGGTTTCAAAAGAAAAGACAGATCAGGAGTGCATCCCCAACAGACATGGATCATACAGACATGGACCATGGCTGACTGTGAAGCAACAGTCTGACAGACGGCTAGGAGAGCCCCAGCGAGAGAAAGAGAGAGAGGGAGAGAGAGAGAGAGACTACCAGACCACCACAGGGCAGAGGGAGAGCGAGAGAGAGTGAGACGTTCCCCATTCACCACCACGCCACCCTGTACTACCCAACTGATACCCTCCCTACAACCAACCACCTGCTCCACCACGGCCCCCCTACCAGGTCATGCCACAGCCATCACTTCTCCATCTCCACCCCTCACTGCCACACCAGATTTACCAGTCATGGTGCCAGCCTGGCAGGGTGGTGGGTGGAACTGGGTGATGGATGCCCCATGGTGGAGAGGTAAGCCCCAATCCCTCATAGTAGGACTGGTAAGCCCCAAGATTACACTAGTACAGCTCAAAACCACAGCCAACCAACCCGTTTGAGTGTCAAGTGTCAGCCCGTGTGAAGAGGACCCAGGGACAAGGACACGTCACAGATCACACCATGACAGCCATGCTTTTGTTGGCCATGGCCCAGGAGGGGGAGAGGGGGAGAGGGGGAGAGCGGAGGGTGGCGTGACTGGAAGGCTTCGTACCCTGAATATGTAGGGAGCGGTGCGCTTGTCAGTGGACTTGAGTGCGATGAAGGCGATGCTGTCATACAGGGACGTGTGGCTGAGGACACAGGGCCCGAAGATGGCGTTTTCGGGGATGTCGCACGTGGTGTAGACGCTGGTGAAGATGTCGGTCAGGCACTGCTGCACTGCTTTCGCGTCGCTGTCCCACGCCAGCTTCTGGGAGCTCGACTCCTCCATGGTTGGGCTGCTTTGGGGGAAAAAGAGAGAAGAGAAACCACTGGACGTGAGAAAGAGTCAGCAGAGAGTCGACTAAACGACTAGGGAAAACTAGTTGTAGATCAAGCCATGAAACAGGGATGTTCGATGCTCTTGGTTGAATTGAATTGAGTCAAATAGACTTTATTGTAATGTCCAGCATGAAAATTGTTCTTTCGTCTCACCAATAAACACATAGCACAGACACAATCCATTTAAACATTTAGAACAGTAATATAAATAAAAGTCATAAAACTTGTCATTAATTTTACAATCAAGCTTTGAGTCACATTATCATATATACATGTCAAAGTAAGAAGTTAATCATGTTTTTATTGTCCTCAGAATACAATTAGAAAATAATAGCTTTTGCATAACCGTAGTATTATTGTCTTCCCAGCTGAGGATGACCATTGCTTTTTATGATTTTAAAGATATGCTGTCAGTCTGATTCAAGGAGTATTAAAATAGGCCTTGACCTGAACAGAGCTGGAAATGTTATAATTAGCTGACAAGTAGAAATAACTTAAAATAAGCGAGGCATATGACAAATAATAAGCCAGTAATATATACACATTTTGTAGAATGTCAATGTTATTATTATTATTATTGTTATTGTTATTATTATTATTCTTATTACCATTAGTATTATTTATAATGATATATAGGCAGGGATATTTTTTTAATAAAACGTTTTTTTCTCCAAAAACATTATTTATAAAAAAAAATAACGACAATATTCAGCCGTCAATAGCATTACACTGGGCAAAGCAAAAATCCCTTGCTTATACAGGCCAGCTGAAGACCATACCCTGCGTCTCAGGCCAGCGTGTGGACGTTTGGTGTTGGACGGCCGTAGCAAATGGATTTGGAGAGGACTGTCAGAGTCGCTGATCTCGTGTCAGCTAACCTTTGCCTCCTTCCTACAAGAGAGAACGTATGCTCGACCATTTGCATAATCCGCCACTTTTCCCTTCGAGACTTCAATTAAGGCAGCACGCGGAGTCAATTATTATGTTCTTAACGTTTTCTACGCCTAGGCCTAGGATTTTGACCAATAGAAGCGTGATGTCATTATCCATTAAAAATACCGCTATTAATGATTTTAAATCCGTTTAAAGCGAATACAATTGGAAAGGATATAACCCTCAATTGATAACCTTATACAGAACAAAAAAAACGCACACAGGTTACACACACACACACACACACACACACACACACACACACACACACACACACACATACACACACACACACACACACACACAATTAGGTGATTCTTTTTTACATTATCTCTATTATGCCACCAGAGTGACAAAGAAATATAAATTGCCAATATAAATTCACGTTAGTGTACACTAATGCAGTGTATGAAACCAACCATTAGCCTATTTAAACAGGTAGGCTTATTTCAAAATGATACCCTACAATAATCAGTCAGTCTGGACCTGTTTTTTATCACTGAAGCTAGAAGTATCAAAATAAAACCTAAACGTATACCATCAGAACGCTGGCATGCAGTTCACTTAGCCTACTTCTGTTTTATGTAGTAATTTTTGAGAGTTTGCAGGATATTTTTGGTTCTCCAGAAAAAAAACGCTTGTAAACAATCTGGGGTTCTTGTTATGCGTGTGTGTGTGTATTGTTGTTGTTGTGTGTGCATTATAGTCTACATACATCATAATTATTGCCCTATTAAAATTGCATTAACGATTTCGCCACACGCATTTAGGCTACACGATTTTTTTTGGACAGGCCGTTCAGATTTCTTTGTGCATTCATGTACTTGTAGATCTAAGTGTGCCCTCTTTGGATGACCAGTTCAACTCCATAGCCTGTCGGCAACGCGCGTATGCTACTACGGATGCATTATCATTCCACGAGCGTACGAGGTTGGATGAAAGTTGCCATTTTTGCATGCTGTTGGTTGAAAATTGCTTATATTACAAAGACAGCAATTGTTGTCGCGTGTGCCAAACCAGATTACGCATTGTTTTAAATTTCTGCTTAATTTACATCACCAAAAACCCTGAAAGTTGCCACTTTCAGACTAGACAGTCCTCCGTATAGCAGCTCCAAACAGAGTCCTCTCTATTGTAGCCCTTGTGGCCGCTCTCTCGCGGGAGGGAAAACAGCACAAAAGGTCCAATGAATATGCATTTCAGTTAAATACAAGAATGGAGACGGCAATATATGCGCATTTCTAAATAAGACGGGGCGAACCCATTGACCCATCATTTCATTGAGCATTTTTCGTCCTGTCGATCTGCACGCGGGGTTATTATTCAGTAGTGCCTCACCGCAGCGCTGACAACGTTTTTACACGTCTTTAAACACCGCTGGATTAGAGCAGCATCCCATGTAACTGTCATCATTCCCAAATCGCAAAAGACTTACCTTTTCGCTAAATTGAAAAAATAGCAGTAATCCACAAAGTTCAGATGAAGGCGGAATTAAAAAAACGGAAGGTGGAAAATAAAAATAAATGTCTTTTCCAAAGCGAACTCGCTCGGTGTCTCCCGCGAAGCCCGTGCTGTCAGTACATATCCTCGCGCCTGCTGAAAGTGACAGTGCTGTCGGTCGCCCTGTGAATCGCGAGCGGAGAGGCAGAGAGCGAGAGTGAGCGAGAGAAGCAGAGAGCGATAGAGGCACGCAGATGGGGCCGCGGCACTGGCTGACTGGCGCCCGCATACACACTTTTTGTTTGCTGCACATAATCTGTCCAATGAGGCGTGTCACAGTCCCCGTCCCCTCCCTTTAACTCTTCCTTGGCCGACTGTCACAGGCGAGATTTACCTCCAGAATCCCTTTTCCTCACAGTGTTTTAATGTGCTCTGCATGGCGGAAGCACAACAGCTGCCTCTGTTTGGGGGAAACACGTGAAATCCTTTTTTTTCTTTTTACCATAGAATGTAGATGTGACAGGTTTGTGTAAGCTATGTATGAAAAGCAACAAAATCTGCCGTTGTCATTCATTTGTTATTTGTTGTGATAGTATTTCCACGGTTTAAAAATAATTATTATGCATTCATGCACTTTATTATTATTATTATTATTATTATTATTATTATTATTAATCTTATTTTATTGTTGTCCTTGTTATTTTAGACTGGTATTTTAGACCGGTTTCACCTTTTTGCTGTGCGTGTTGAAGTTAATTGATAGCCTATAAAATGACTTCATTAGCATGGCTCCTAGTGAGACATCACAGCTGTGATCTGAAGTCAGTAAAAAGACAGATGATAAGGCTCTGCCGGGAAGCGCCCTATAGCCTAGTCCACCACACAAACCGATTATGCACTTGACTAGCAGTGAAGTTGAATAATTTGGTCTTTGGATGCACCTCGTCTTCAATAAAAACACATTTCTTCACCTCCAGTCACAAGGACACACTCACGCTGTGATTATCTGTATGTCTACGGCAACGTTTCCGTGCAGGTGAGATGATCTTTCACGAGCGACAGTTCCTCTTGCTGCTCCGCACGGACTCGAGAGTAGGCAGGCGCCCAGCAGGCTCGTGGCATGAGCACCTGCTTCAGAGCAGCATCGTAACGAGAGGGCACGCGGGGAGATCAGTCAGCGGAGCAGCGCGACTGCCGTGCGGACGGATGCAAGATGTCTTAATTAAGCACAGATGTTAAAACACATAGTGAGTATGATGAGGAATACCCATTTGCCTGAAAACGCTAAAATGCGTAATCAGGCCTCCCAGGATACAACCAACCGTTTCATTTGAGAAGCTTAATTCATATTAAAATAATGCATAATAGAAGCTTAACTTAATTTCTTCAGGAAATAAGGGTTAGCCGACATCTTTTGTTGATTCCAGCGGAATAAGATGATTTGCCATTACCCTACCCCTAACACAGCAAGTAGCAGCAATGGGCTGGCTTGATCCCGGGTAGTAAAAAAAAAAAAAAACTTGTCCTAACTGATGAGGCAGATTGATCTCGTAATGACCACCCGCGGAGAGCTCACACCTTCCTCTATGTCCAGTATCTGTTTTTTTACTGTCTAGGGAAGAAAACATCTACTTTTATCTCAAAAGACTAATATTTTATATATAACACTGACGAAAGCGTGTTTTTCACTCTGTGGGCAACTTAAACTGATTATGTTTACAAAACATTAAAACAATAATCAGATTTTCCAATGTCTTACATTTGCGCATACATGTTTTCATACAGGCAAATCACAAACGAATATTATTTTTGATGTTTGTAGTTCTCCTCGCTTGATATTCACAAAATTGTAAGACTGCATTTTGGTTTTCCCAGATAATGGTTGTTCTAAAAAACGAACATACAACCAGTTGTAAATATGACATCTCGTCTTTGTAAGTAGTACTGCAGATTTGTTTTGTCTGTATACCATTGTTGGTTTGTGTGACTTCACTGGTGGTAAGTGAAAACAATGTGGAGAATTGTTTCCTTTTTTATTCAAATATGTCTTACATTATGTTCTGAATAATATGAAAACAGCAGCCACCCACATGCAACATTTACTTTTTTTATGAATGCACCTGTTTGTCAATAGCTGACTTTAAACTGTGATTGTTTGTTCAGACCAGCCGTGGACAGAGGGCCACAGAAGGTATTTGTTCTTGTCTTAAGCGTCCCTCTTTATGCATGCTATAGGTCATATAATCTGTTTACTTATCACCACACATGAAAAAGGTCTTGTTTTTTATCAGCACAATAGGGCATTATATGAGGGAGGCTTTATATGTTTATTGTCACACACAGTCTCACTTTGTTGTCCATTTTGAAGTTTGTTTATATTCTCCCTTATTTCTCATTCTTTTACTGGTGTTGTGTTTGTCAAAAGCTTTACTGAAGTGGCGTTTAAAAGACAGGCGCTGATATAAAGATGTCGAGATTGATGCTTTCACCTAAAGAGCTTTTGCTACAGTCTCTTAAACTCTCATCCAGCTTTTGACACTTTAATATGATTAGTTCCTGAGAGTCGGCGGATTTTAAGCCCATTAGAGGGGCGATATTTCATGTGCCATCAAGACAATTGAATTCACAGGCGACTGCCTCGTTAAGGATTCTGCCTGATTTCTTGCCTCCCTAACTTGTGGCGCACGAGACCAAGGGATTGTTATTCGATGTGTTATTATTGTTATTTGCCAATTCGTGTGATCGCCACGGTGGATTACAGAGTAATGAGTTGAGGAGCCAGTGGGGCAGTAAGGTGGAACTAAGCAGTAAGGATATGAAGAAGCTGAGGAGGAGAGATAGAGAGAGATAAAGAGAGAGAGAGGACTTAAATGTGAAGTAGTGGTCTGTTTGTTTTGGGTTTAGAGTCAGGGTGGTGCTTAAGGGGGGTACGGGGGTTGTTTACTCATGCAGACACAAACATGGACACAGATACCCCCCTACACATGCGCGTGCACACACACACACAAACACACAAACACACACACACAAACACAAAGTAACTGACATACAGGGCATACTTATACAGATTCGGTCACATGCAGGCCCAGAAAGAAATACCAAAATCATAAGAACATTACAGTTATAAGCATTGGTGTGTGTGTGTGAAACGACACACGACACAAACATACACACACACACACACACACACACACACACATGAAAGATAGACAGAGACAGGCAGAGAAACAGAGACAGACACAGAAAAACCAAACTCATTGATAATCCCGTATTCTCTTATTCTCTGTCTGTGTGTGTGTGTGTTTGTGTGTGTGTTGGTCTAAAAAGAGTGTTTTGTTAGGAGTGTCTCTGCGATCAGCTTTTCTCAGCTTAGGGCCCTGGGCTCCTGTCACTGGGCTTGCTGGTCATTGTTCTGGTGCTCTTTGTCACGGCCAGCTCCGCGTTTCACTCTCTCCTTTTTAGCCACACACACACACATGAAAAGATTTACGTGCTCTTAGCCCCAGCTCCTCCTCCTGCTCTTCTTCTGCCTAGCCAAGCATGATAAGTCCCCTCTCTCTTTTTCTCTTCTCTTCTCTCTCTCTCTCGCTCTCTTTCTCTCTCTCTCGCTCTCTTTCTCTCTCTTCTTCGCTCTACAGTGGGCTGTGTTAAAGCCACAGAGCTTGCCCAGTTGCCTGCCATCTGCTTGTCTCTGCTGCCTAGCTTGGGATGAGAAGCTCAGACTGGTGGGACACACACACTTACACACACACACACACACACACACACACACACACACACACACACACACACACACAGAAAGAGAGAGAGAGAGCTAGAGAGAGAGAGAGTTGTATATGTTTGCGTACTCACTTGCACCCAAAAAACTATGAATAGATACAAACACACATGACCACTCAGACAAAGTATACAAACACACACACACATACACATACACAGACACACACAAGCACGCACGCGCGCACACACACACACACACACACACACACACGTGCGCGCGCACACACACACACACACACACACACACACACACACACACACACACACACACACACACACACACACACATTTAGGCATTCACACAGTTTTACAACAAATGGCTCTTTTAATACCAGTGCTTTTAGTGGGTGCTGGCCCCTTGCCCCCTAAACTCCTTGTGTCTTACATACACACACAAATACACACACACACACACACACACAAGAGAGAGTGAGACCCTGTGTGTGTGTCTAGTGACACCCTCTGTGTAAGAGTGAGTGTGTGTGTGTGTGTGTGTTTGTGTGTGTGTGTGTGACTCTGGCACCAGTAAAGCCCTAAACTGCTCCAGGGTCAGCTCACATATGGGACACAAACACACTTTGGACCTCACAGGCCTGACGTCACCTAATACAGAGTAAGTGTTCAATGCAGGGTATGTGTGTTTGTGTGTGTGTGTGTGTGTGTGTGTGTGTGTGTGTGTGTGTGTATTGGGGTGGGGGTTTGGGTTAATTAGTGCAGAAGTGTAATTGTTCAGTTTGCTGACTAAATCTTGCATTGTTGCTGGATAGCAATGTGTAAAATAAGTTTAAAAAATACCATAATCTTTATAAAATAAAGATGTAAATTGTAGCATTAAACTCCTGTATTGTAAACAAATTATATATATTATATATTAAGTTTATTTATTAAGTTACGGTAAATATGCTTGTCTGGAAAAGTGCAATCTGAAGAAGAGAGGGAGATGCAGTGATTTCTTACGCATAGGCAGTTTGTGTGTGTACATTACTGTAAGATTACATCTGTTGTTGTTTGCACAGCAGCTTTTTATCTGCTAATGTAATGATACCTCTTCTTTAAGCGCAAAAGGAAAGCTGAACACACATTTTCCTCAGGGAAGAGAAGGGGGGGGGGGTGGATTAATTCCTCAGTATGATTATAAACAACCCAGCCTAACTTGTTCCTTGTGGTTTTATGAGAGAGTCCCCAGAACAACATGACTGCTCATCTTCCAGCTTACAAAATCATCCCACGCCACTTGCCATAATTGCAAAAAGGATTAGGCCCCCTGACAGAAGAAATCAAGGCATATTTTCTTAATAACTGTTTTGGTTGGCGCTCTACAAGTAGCTTTGTAGGTTAAGATAGGGGGAACAAGGCTGGCTGGAGAGCAAGCACAATGTCACAGGATGGGGGCACATGTGTTAATCCATGTTGACCATTTTATCCCCCCCTCCCTTCACGGTGGGAGAGACATATGGTGAAAGTGCTGTATTTGATATGTCTGGCGTAGGAAATATGTGAGAGACATGTATTTCTGGAATGCCATATGGGAGGGAAAGGAAGGATGTAGACAGGGTAAGTTGACGACATTGTGATTGTGCGTCGGTGTGCATGGGAAACGGGTCAAAATAATGTAAGATTACAAAATAGGAGGCATTATTAAAAATATAATTACGCTGAAGTTGTTGAATTAATTAGTTGAGTTCATTTGTAAGAGGCCAACACACAAGCAGAGATTTTAAAAAGCATTTATGATTTTTTTGTCTTTGTGCTATGGTTCTTAGTTTGAATCTTAACTTAAACATCCCTTTAATTTCCCTAAGTGATTTGTTTGTATGTCCATGTAGTTACTATTATTATTATTATTATTATTATTATTATTATTATTATTATTAGATATTCTTCTAAGATGTGGGATTAGACATGTAATATATCATTTTGTATGGTTAACATTTGGTAAAACTGTATTGTGTTTCAAGATGCAAGTACTTACATACCAGGGATACAACTGCAAGTGTTTTTTATGTGACATTAATATTGTTTTCCTATCCAAAAAATAAATATGAAACAATATTTCAGCCAACAGAAAATTAAACAACTTCGCAACAAGCAAAACACTATTTTGCAGTTTTAGTATTATCTAATAAAATGTAGTATTATGTGTTTTCTTATGAGATGACTCTGTACGTTCTGACAGCTATAACCAAACAGGAAAATTTTAACTGTAACTTTAATGTTAACTTGCTAACTGTTGCTAACTGTTAACTGTTGCTAATGCTAACTGTTAACACAGGAAATGAATGAAGAGGTACTAAACATGTATGGATGTTTCTTAGGGCTTGTTTCGGTGTTTTTGTGTGTATGCGTGTGTGTTTTGTGTTTGTGTGTGTGTGTGTTTTCATCTATATATGCAAGAGAAAGGGGTGGGGTGAGTGTAAGAGAAACAGAGGTATATAGGGAGCACAGGGGCATGACCAGGTTATTGAAATGTTATTCTATACAACCCCCCCCCCCCCACACACACACACACACAGCTCCCACTGCCTATAAGCACAACACCCCCCCCCTCCCCATTAGAATCAATCTCTCTCTCTATCTATCTTTCTCTCTCTCTCTTTCATACTGTCTCTTCCAGCCACACCTTAAATTACCTCTCCAAACCTCCCTTTTGCATCAAATGTTTTTTTTGTTTCAGAGACAGAAAGAGAGAGAGAAAATCTGGGGAATGAATAAATTAATAATGAGCCACTTTCATACTGGATCCAGCGATTATACAAACGGTGGAAACAGCCAAAAATATTCTGTTATGGCATATGGCACTTCAGCGCCCATATGTGCCGCTTTCACAAAAAACTGGCACGACCGCACATGACGGTCAGCTGTAACTGCCAAAAACACAGCGCGAGCTGTACAGCAGGGGAAGAAGAAGAAAAAAAAAACAAGGGACGAAAGAGTGAGATGGAGATAGAGAGAGAGAGAGAGGCAGGGAGGGAGTGACAGGGATGGAGAGAGAGAGATTGAGAAAAGAGATAGATCAGATGAAAAAAGAAAAAAAAAGTGAGAGAGGGCAATGACGATTTTGAGGAAAACAGTGATTGACAGAGAGAAATGGAATGAAGAGATGAAAAGGACCAAAATGAGGGAAAGGCACAGAGCTCAGAGAAAACTAGATAATAGTGTGTTTGAGAGAAAGAGAGATGAGGGAGACGGAGGAGAGAAACGCTAAAGAAGGGGAAAAAGGACATTAACGATAAAAACGGAGAGGTAGAAAGAGAAAGGGATAGCTAGACAGATGAAGAGATGAAGACAGCAGGGGCTGAGGACTTTGGCATGAAGCTGTCAGATAGCTCCATGTTCAGGGAGGCCACAGAGCAATGAGGAACCTCAAGCGTGGCATGAAGCTTTGGCCAGGTAGAGAGAGACAAAACATCTCGCTTTGATGAATCTCCTCACTGCCCCCCACCCCCCACCACCCCCCACCACCACTTGCTATCCCAGCAGCCTCCTGGGGACTGTCTCCAAACTCAGCGTCGACACATGTGGGCCATCAAAAACAAAACAAAAGATTAAAAAAAAGACACACGTGCACGTTTCATCGGTATCCAAACAGTGACAGAGTCCCTTAACTCTAGTTACAGAGCCTTTAGTGTGGAAATGAAGAGCGGCGAGAAAGAAAGACTTAGTAATGGAGACTAGAAGTATAGAGAGACTTCTTATCATCTCTGATGTTTTGAACCCCTGAGATATTCTGGAAGCACAGAAACTTGGACACATTATGGAAATGAACGTTAATTGAATTAATTAGTGATTTTTTTTTGTCAACCCCAGCTGTCCATAATTCAGTAAAAAACACATGTCATGAGAGACTACACACTTGATAATGAAAGAGGTGTTTGAAAATGGAAAAGAATTCCTCTATCCCACTGTGAACATACTGCAGGTCTATGGATTCATCATGAAACAACAAACATGACACTTAGAGGCGGATGCCGTGACATGGCACCTGTTCTTTCATGAGAACTCCTGCATTTAACCCTCTAAGTGCTCTACATATAACACACACATGTCGCATTAACATCCATTATAGCGTAAGCATGTCTGGTGTTGAGAGACATTTCATTGTGAAATCATTTTAAAATAACCAATTTTAGTTCACTTACTTAAATCAAAGGTTTACAGGAGCTTAATTAGTCTATTCTGACAGGGATAAGTTGTTGTTCACTGGGTAAAGCCTCATTTTAGGTGGAAGAGCAACAGAAAAGGCTGATAATAGGCACCATGTCGATAATAGGGTAGTGCTGTCAAAGTGTGTGTGTGTGGAGGCCCAGGCTAGTGTGGATGCCTCCACTCTCAGCACACTGGCCACCAGCAGGAGCTGTTGCTGCTCCCTCACTGAGTCCTGTCAGACGCTCTTCTGCACACACACACACACACACACACACACACACACACACACACACACACACACACACACTCCAGCACTACAGAGGGGAGAGGAGAAAGGGAGAGACTGTAAAAACGGAAAAGAAAGAGTTTCAGAAAAGAAGCTTAACAAAAGATGTGAGCAAACAGAGACTTTGTAACAGAGTTTTAACTAAAACCTATGGGATACCAATGTAATGTCACTTTTCACACAGATGCATACTGGACATTGGATCAACTTTTAAATAAAGCCTACATCATACAACTGCTTAAGAACAATTGAGCTATAGAGACAATTTGTAACAACAGTAAAATACAAACAAAATCAGTGCCTATATTGTGTGTGTGTGTGTGTGTGTGTGTGCACATGCGTCTGTTTGTGTCCCTTCAATGTGTTTTGATTAGGCACCACAGAAGAGAAGCATGGGGTTTGTGTACATATTTAGGTAGTTGCTTTATTTTAATAGGTCAGTGGTGTGTGTGTGTGTTGTGTGCAGGCCTTTGTGTGTTTGTACATGTGTTTGTTTATGTCTCTTTACTGCTTTGTTCTATGACATGATGAGGCACCACAGGAGAGGAGCATGAGGGTTTGTGTACATATTTAAGTGGTTGCTTTATTTTAAGGGGGCAGGGGAGAAGGGGGGGTGTTGGATCTGGGGTGTGTGTGTTTGCGTGTGTGTGTGTGCATGTGCATGTTGACATGTTGACTGATGTGGAATGCCTGGAGGAAGAACCAGCAGAGAGAGAGAGAGAGAGAGAGAGAGATAGAGTGTTTGCCTCTGCCTCCCAAACCTAGAGCCCCCACCAGCTTGAGATGTGCATCAGGAGAGAATCACAAAGAGAGGTGAAACATCTGAAGACATGTGAACACACACACACACACACACACACACACACACACACACACACACACACACACACACACACACACAATGACACACACACAAACAAACACACACACACACACATGCTCCATACACATACAGCAGCCATTCACAGCAGCAGCCAACTCTAGGAGGTCAAGCCACAGATTGAGAGCTTTTTAGAAAATAAAGAGAAGAAGAAGACAGGCCAGACATGCCTGCAATGCAGCTGTGCCATGTTCCTGTGTTGCCATGGCATATTACCATGGTGCCAGTGGTGCCAGCGGCCTTGCTTTACGTAAGGGCCCTAGGGAGGGGAGGCAGCAGAAGACTAAAAGATTCACACACAAAACACACACACAGACACACACACACATACGAAACACATATACACATACAAAACACACACACATACAAACACAAAACATACACACATACAAAACACACACACACAAAATACACAAGAAAAACACACACACACAACACATACACACAGACACAAACACACGAGTGCATGCATATGCAGACACACACACACAGTGAGCTCAGTGACAGGAGACAGCAGTGGGCAGAAAGTTCATCAAAGTTTCATAAAACAAAAAAAACTATTTTTTGTGTGTCTGTCTGTGTGCTGAAAAAAAAGACAGAACGGGGGAAAAAAGATGGTGGCAGTGAAAAACACAAAGGACTCCTGACATCAGAGAGAGAGAAATAGAGAGCAGACAGGTGGTGAGGGGTTTGGTGGTAAAAGTGAAATGAATAAATGAGTGTGTGACAGTCCTCTCCTGTGTCACGGGAGGAGGGCGGGGGGTGGCATGGCAGGGGACACACCAAAGCAGAGCTGGAGAATACGGGACTGGCCCTGGAATCATCACAACACACGGCAGGCTGAAGAGGTTGTCTCTCTCATACTGTATGTTGGGCTTCTCCACTCCACCAGGACAACATCTATCAACATCTACTCTCTCTCTCTCTCACACACACACACACACACACACATACTCACACGCACACACACACACCTGTGCACACACACACATACACACACATATAAACATATGCACACTGTGCTGCCAAATCTTGTGCAGAACCTTTATTGTGAAAATTCAGTGTGACCTTTTGTTTGAAATGTGTTTTAAAGAGTGAAACTTTTATGTTGAAGATTTTGTTTAAGGGGAAGTGGGTTTGGCAGCCATTTTGTTTTTTATTGAGAAAGTCAGTGTCAGTGTGAGCCAAAGTTTGCTAGCTGACTGCTGAGAAGGGAGATTTGAAGTGTTTGAGTCATATTCAGGGAGGGTACTGGTGAGTTTTCTGTTTTGGTCACTGGTATTTGGTTTTTGGTTATACTATGGTATGGTTTTTGGTGGTTGTGGTAAAAAAA
>CM059271.1:13232464-13234964 GCA_030347295.1 Setipinna tenuifilis | reverse complement strand
ATGTTTTAGGGTATTCCGTTTTTTTTTTTTTTCTTTCTCAGATCCGCCCAGTTCTCACCATGTACTTGAAGGCCGTTTGTGTGTGTGCATGCGTGAGAGAGTGAGTCTCTGTGTGAGTATGTGAGTCACTAAAGAAATACGGTACATTTAAAAGAGCATTCTTGTGTTTGTGCAAGTACTAATATGTGACGTCTCAACCAGTAATCAGGCCAGAAGTGGCAATGAAAAAAACTCTCTCCTCTCCTTAATCACTAACACACACTTGGTCTAAACTGAGAGTGAGAGCAAGTGTGTGTCTCTTCATGTGAGAGATAGAAAGAGAGAGACTGAGAGTCAGAGGCAGAGATAGAGAGAGAAAGTGATAGTGAGAGAGTGAGAGAGAAAGAAAGAGAGAGAAAGAGAACGGGAGCAGCCTTAATTCTTCTCTTTCATTGTTCTCCGCCTTCCACCCTTTTTCCGACTTCACGCCAAGAAGGCTACACACAGACGAGTCTCAGGCTTCCACGGCCAACAGACAAATGCTTCTCGGCCAGTGTGAGCGTGTACCACCACCCCCCACTCCCCACTCCACACCCCCCAACCCCCTCCTTCCACCACCACATTCTGCGCTCCATGCTTCCACTGGGCCGTAATGTACTTTCCACTATATAGTGTCACCCGTGAAAGGTGGGGGGGTGGGTGCGGCATGGGGGTGGATGTCCTCCTGTTAGCACTAATGGGTGCTGACCGCTCCACTCTCTGTGGCTCAACGTCCGGTGAAATATTGCAGAGATTGGCCCCCTAGCTTTGCTGGTATCCCAAGTGTGGTACCATTTAACAACAGAGAAAGAGAGGGTGAGAGAGAGAGAGAAAGAGAGGTATTGTTTAACAACAGAGATAAAGAGAGAGAGAGAGAGAGAGGGAAAGAGAGAGCGAGGGAGAGAGAAGAAGAAGAGTCCTTCTTTAGCGTGGAGAGGCGTGCATCTGCAACACTCATTACTGCCAAAGTCCCTCAGGATTAACGTAATGGGCCCAACCTTGCTCTCGGAAGTCAGTAGCTGGCCAGAGAGGAGCTGGGCTGGGCTGGGCTGGGGTGGGGGTGTGTGTTGCTGACCCCCCAGTGAAGGGGATGGTGTGTGTGTGTGGGAGTGGAGGGGGAGAAGGGGCTGTGAAGAAACGCACGCCTGTTCTGTGGGCCTGTCATCTCAACTGAGCCATCATCCTCGCAAGAGCATCGGAGAGGAGGAAAAAGCGAGGAGGAGGAGGAGGAGGAGAAGAAGGAAAGAAGGAAAGAAGGAGGTGAAGATAGGATGGTGGTGGGTCATGTCGTGTCTTAGTGTCAGGGGAAGGACTGGTCATTAAAATGTGATACACTGTATATATAGCAGCTTTTTAGCAAGCTGACTAGAGCTTCAATTATATGGTTGTCTGACTTGTCTAGGCGACACATAAAACTAAACATCAGCTGTCTTAAGAGTGCCTCACAACAGGGTGGGGGGGACAAGGTGTGCCTGGCCCACCCACCTAATGGCAAGAGGGAGATTTTTTAAAATATTTTCTGTAATTTTTATTCGTAATTCGAATAGAACATTTAGTGACGAAAAAATAGTAATAAATGACCAGACTTTTTACAAATCCAGCTATCAATCCCTGTTCCTATATTCAGTGTATACATGTAAATGGTAAGGTTGTGTTGCAGTGAAGCTCATATATTACTTTTTATCAACTGAGAAAATAAGTTTGATTGATTCAATTACTGATTGCAGAGGATAATTGACAAAAACTAAGATCAAAATCAAAATCCCATAATGTTGTTTCTAAGTGTCATTTCAAACAAAGCAATTTTGTTTGGGATTTTCCTTCATGGCCATCTAATTCAGTTTTATGTGTATCATTTGTGGGGATTTCCTGAAACCTATTACCAACAATGCCGAGCAGTACAAGAGTAAGATCACTGTTATTCACAGGCATGTGGTGTTCTTATGCTTGTTCCCTGATGTTTGTTTTCTTCTTTACCAGGTTACTGGACCTTCTCAGCCAAGAAGTCCAAGCTGACTTGGTTTAAAACAATAATAACAACCGCAGGAAGCCATCAACACATTTGTCAATGCCACATGGTTCTCATCAATGGCGCATACTTTTAGGCGCATGTGATGCCTGGTTCCTGAGCAGGGTCAGGCCAACCGTAACGTAGGGAACCGAAAGCCTGTGGTGAGAGACACTCTCATCTACAACTGGATTTGATCTCCTGCTTGTATTGTGTTCCTCATGTTCTGCTATCACTAGGCAGGGACAAATGGACTCCTGGCTGCTTTGTGTGAGAATGTGCTTTATTACATGGAGCAGCTCCACCGGCCATTTGAGACAAACTGTCCGTATAGTGTTCATAGAGAGTCCATCTCTCCTGTCCTCTCCTCTCCTCTTCAGTGTTCTTCCTCTCCTATCTTCTCCTCTTCTCTCTGATTCTCTTTTCTCTTATTCTTTCCCCTTCTCCTCTCCTCTCCTCAACCCTCCTCTCATC
>CM059271.1:13169964-13229964 GCA_030347295.1 Setipinna tenuifilis | reverse complement strand
TGTATGCGCAGGATGGGTGTGTGTGTGTGAGGCGTGCTCCTCCTCTCAGTCGTCTGAGGACTGGGACGTTTCCTGACTTGCCGGTAAATGCGCGGAGGCAGCCTTGTCAGCTTGAGTGAGGAGATATTCTCCGCGTGTGAACTGGAGTGTGACTGCCTAGGTAAATCTATTAAAGACACACACACACACACGAGAGAGAGAGAGAGAGAGAGAGAGAGAGAGAGAGAGAGAGAGAGAGAGAGAGAGAGAGAGAGAGAGAGAGAGAGAGAGAGAGAGAGAGAGAGAGAGAGAGAGAGAGAGAGAGAGAGAGAGAAGTGGTGGCAGAGGGAGAGAGGACAACGAAAGTGTGTGTGTGTGTGTGTGTGTGCGTGCGTCTGGGTGGGTGTGGGTGTGGCAGAGTGATACAGGGTTTGAGAGGTGTAGGGAATGACGAGAGAGAGAGAGAGAGAAAGAAAGAGAGAGAGAGAGAGTTAGAGAGTGAATATTGGTTCAGTTGGGCACTTAACCTCCACAGAGTGAGTTTATGTACTTCAGCACAATCTACAGCCTCCTTTGTCAGTCAGTCAGTCAGGGAAACAGTCAAGGCTAGTCTACCACACACTCTTAGGCACAGATATATATCCACACACACCCATACAGCACACACACACACAGCTACATGTGTACAACACATATAGAACACATACAACACACACACAGCTACATGTGTACAACACATATAGAACACACACACACACACACACACATTTATGTGCATCAAGACACACTAACACATAACTCATACAGATATGCTACCTAACATGCACCACACACACACACAGGGACACATACCTGTAATGTTTATCAACCAGTCACTGTGGGAACTCTACCACAGATCACCCCCCCACACACACACACACACATCATGCTGTTACTTATTTTTAACTGGGATTTGTCTGTAACTTCAATCCAACTACATGTGTCAGATTAATAATGCATGGCCCCCTATCCGCCCCAGTACACTGGCCACTGGCTCTCTCCCCATCCCCTCCACCCTACTGAAGGAAACACAGGAACAGAGAACTAAATGACAACACGCATTCAAACACTTCCCTGTGGAGAACTTTCTCTTTCTTGCTTTCTTTCTTTCGTTCTGTCTCTCCATCACAGATGAATAAGCAAATGTCTTGAAGATGTGTTGATGTTCTGCTTTCCACTGAGTGCTTAGTTCTCAGCACAGATCTTCCGTGATGGTTTGTGTGTGTGTGTGTGTGTGTGTGTGTGTGTGTGTGTGTGTGTGTGTGTGTAGTGGGTCAAATGCTGCCATCCCTTCAGAAGAGCCCGGGGCAACAGGAGCGCGGTGGGGGGGTCAGAACCCAGAACGGGGAGCGAGGCACTCGGAACGCCAAGTACGGACGTTTCGGTTTCAGACGCAAGCAGAGATGTTTGCGGCACATTAGGCAGCAAAGCAAGCAGGGAACTTGCACAAACTTCTTCCTTCTTCTTCTCCGTCTTCTTGCTCCTCTTTGAAAAGTGTGTTTACTCCCTCCAGGGGGGGTTCGGGGTCAGCCATCGGTAAACTGTAAGGCGATGGATGAATGGATGGCGCTGCTCAGAGATCGTGCCATGTCACTGTTTTAGTGGTGGCGGGCAGGAAATGGGAAGGAGCAGCTCGTTAGAACAAGCCAGAGTGTTGCTGAACTATCAGGAGATGGCACCACCACGTCCTCATTGGGTTCGTTCTCAGGTGGAATCCTCACTAAAAAAAAAACGAGTTGGGTCAGAGACGTGTGCTCACGAACAAGTTTTAATGAATCTCTTCCTTCCTCCTTCCTGCCCTCATCACCATGACAACACAACACAACACATTCACTAGTCAGGTGACATACATTTTCAACATTACTGAAGTTCTAACACAACCAAATAATATTAATACATTTTTAGATCACTAAGTGTACTTTGGATTAGGTTACCCGAATATTAAAAGTTCCAGTTTACATCATGATTGCGATCTGTCAAACGATGCATCTTCCTTCTCCTCCTCCTCTCCGTCCTCTTCCTCTTTTTCTTCTTATTCGTCCCCCCCCCCCTCTCCATCTCTAGCAGTCCATCTGTGTGTGTGTGTGTATGTGTGTGTGGGATGGTGTATGTGTGTGTTGGTGTGTGTGTGCGTGTAAGTGTCAGTGTTTGCTCACGTGCATTAAAAGGCCAAATTTGCTGAATTTTTTAACAGTTTTTTCTCTCCCTCGCCATAATCTTATCGTCATCAGGACAAGTCATTTCAAATGTGATAAAAGTGTTTTCTAAAGATGAACATTACATAAAACAACTTAAAATGTCCTACGAAGAAGCATAAGTGTGACACAGCTGCCACTGAAGAGTGTTTCTTTTGGGTTTACTGTGAGATTTTGCTTTGGCATCTGTGTACCTGTGTCTGTGTGTGTTTCTTTTTCACACTATGTAACAGTATGTATACAGCTGATCAGTTTTTCAGGTTGTGCGTTTAAACACATGTGCTTCAAGCGATGTGATTTGTTTTCTAACAATTGTGTGTTCAAAGGCCTAAATGTGTGTATGTGTACTTTTTCCTTGTGTGTATGTGTATGTATGTGTGAGTATGTGTGAGTGAGCATGTCAGTATGCATGCACACTAGCCTGTGTGTGTGTGTGTGTGTGTGTGTGTGTGTGTGTGTGTGTGTGTGTGTGTGTGTGTGTGTGTGTGTACTTGCCTGTGTAAGTTTGTGTGTTCATACATGTGTGTATGTAGGGTGTGCGTTGCACTCATTGCTTTGTATTTATGCATCTATTATGCAGGCTGGTTTCTCTGTTGGCCGGGTGCCTTGTTGGGCTTAAAAGACATTTCATCAGAGGGGAAGAAACAAAGATGGCCGCCGCACAGCGCTGACATTTATCTCCAGTGGTCTGGACAGGAGCGCCCGCACACACACACACACGCACAAGGAGCAGGTGCCATTTGATGGACAAAGCTGCCAGCACAACACCGCCTGTCACACACACACACACACACACACACACACACACACACACACACACACACACACACACACACACACACACACACACACACACACACACACACACACACAAGCTCACACACACTTACGGAGAGGGGGGGCAGAGAAAGAAAACAAACAATCAGTTTCTACAAATGAAAATTTCAAATTGAGGCGCCAAACAAACATGTGAAAAAATGCTAATTTTTCTGAATACGATCTGGCTGCAGGGGAGCGGGCGAGGGGCAAAAGTTAAAAAGTCAGAAGATGAAATCTGCTGACAAAATCATTTACTCAGACAACTGCCACACTTCTCCATTCCTGTGAAATTTTTCGACAGTATAGATACAAAAAAAAAAACACAAAAATAATTTAGGAAGTAGAAGGAATTACAATCTGTTCACTTCTTTTACTCTCATTAATTCTTTCTATCTCTCCTCTTCCTTTTTGTATTCTTTCTCTTTCTGTCTTCCACTCTCGTATTTTGTTCTATTTCTAATCTTGTTCTGATATATGCAACAATTATTATAAAATTAATTTAAATTCATGTTTATTTAGGGAATTTATGAATTAAATCATATCTTGCTCTCTCTCTCTCTCTCTGTCAGATTCATATTCAGATTCAAAGTGCTTTATTGGCATGACAAGAACACTCGTATTGCCAAAGCAGTGAAACAATAAAATCCCCCCTATCTTTCTCTCTCTGTACCTCTATCTGTCCCTCTCTCTCACTCTGTCTCCTTCTCCCTCCCTCTCTCTCCCTCTCCCTCTCCCTCTCTCTCACTCCCTCTCTATCTCCCTCTCTCTCACTCCCTCTCACTCTCTCTCTCTCACTCTCTTGCATGGCGTGAGCTGCACATGGCCACCTGGCTGGGCACCCAAGCGCACATGGGCACAGAGGAGGCAAAGAGAGGGAGAGAGAGAGAGAGGCAGAGAGAGAGAGGGAGAGAAAGAGAGAAGGGCAGAGTGAGAGAGAGAGGCAGAGGGAGGCAAAGGGAGAGAGAGAGGTAGAGGGAGAGAAAGCGGGAGAGGGAGAGGGAGAGGGAGAGAAAGAGGGAGAGGATGAGAGGGTGGCAGAGGACAAGAGGACACAGAGGGAGAGAGAGAGAGGCAGAGGAAAAGAGAGAGGTAAAGGGAGAGAGAAAGGCAAACAGAGAGAGAGAGAGTGGCAGAGAGAGAGAGAGAGTGGCAGAGGGAGAGAGGGTGGCAGAGGGAGAAAGAAAGGCAAAGGAAGCAGAAGGAAGACTGAGAAAGGCAGAGGTAGAGAGAAAGGCAGGTGTAGAGAGAGAGAGAGAGAGAAGTGTAGAGGGGGAGAGGGTGGCAGAGGACACAGAGGGAGGGAGGGAGAGGGTGGCAGTGCCATGCAACCATCAGAGAGGGCCCGCGCTAACTGCCCTGATTGAGTGCTCGTTACAGGTCAATCTTTCACACTAATGTGAGCCTGTCCACTCCAATCACCGACGGCTAGGATAGCCACCCCGCTTAGCACGACAACACGCGTTCCCTCACTGCTCAAGTAGTGCTTTTCTGATGGGTGTGAGTGTGTGTGTGTGTGTCTGTGTGTGTGTGTGTGCATCTGTGTGTGTGCATCTGTGTGTGTGTGTGTGTGTGTGTGTGTGTGTGTGTGTGTGTGTGTGTGTGTGTGTTTGTGTGAGTGCATCTGTGTGTGTGTGTGTGAGTATGTGTTTTGTGTGTGTCTGTGATGCAAGTGAAGAAAAAGACAGAGGAGAGGATCTCTACACAGCAGGTTCATTGAGCTGACAAGCCCAGCAACAGCCACTACTGTCTGCATTCCGCTTGACCTGAAGAGCCGCAGCTCTGTCCATTGGACAGGAAGGGAGGACGAGATGAGAGATTGATGGGTGAGGACACACGGAGATGGAGGATGGAGATGGTGGATGGAGGATGGAGGAAGCTTGGGACCAGGGTCTCTCTCTCTCTCTGTGCCCCATGACACCCCCCCCCCCCAGACTCTGGTCTGGATTAGGCTCTCAATCTGCACAGAGAAAAAGTCAGCTTGCCACACCCATGAAAGGTGTTAGCACACACACACACACACACACCTAGCCTCACAGCCTCAAATAGTTCCTCATTTTTACAGTCAGCTACTGTAAATAATTTTAGGGTTGGTTTTCCCAAAATACCTTTTTTTTTTAACTTTGAACATGCCTTTACTCTCATTTATTTCATTTATTAACAGTTGATCCTCTGTGGAAAGTGTTTTTTTCCCAACATTTTTTACTAACTTTTTCATGTAAGTTATACTTTCAACTGGCTTTAGAGAGGAGTCAGATTCTCCATGCATAAATGTATTTGACCACCATTTTAAGACATAATGGAGCTATGAGCTATACTATTTAGGCCTAATAAATAAACATATTATATTTAATTTGGTGTTTGATGCTACACCATTGCTATTTGACAGGTGATATGGGGGTATGTCTTTTATCGATGCAAAAAGCTGTGTTTTTTTTTTTTTTTTTTACTTTTTCATATTTAAATGTTTGACATATTGGGATATTACTTTTGATTTTCAGGCAGTTCCAGCCATAATAGGCCATTGCTCGCAATCTCTTGACAGTATTTGAGTTGAAGAGACACGTGCATATTCTCTGACATTAATCAGTTTTGCCCCTGTGGAGCTCGCTATTAAGCCGTTCGAGAGAGAGAGAGAGAGAGAGATGCATCACCACCACTTCAGAAACCGTTTGCCTCTGAAATTCTTGACATCTCAACGGTTTCCGCTGAGAGAAGTTAAAAGGTACTTTGAGATGACTTTATCACCCGCTCCGGGCCCGTGGTCTAAAATGTATTAGTGAAAACGTTTTTAATCCAATTATCCATCACCGTCGAGGCGCTGTCTCTGTGAAACATGCTTCTGGGGGAGAACTGAAAAAGACTCTCAGACTACATTAATCTTCTGATTTGTAATTCCTTAATCGTTTTACTGTGTTGTCGGCGATAAGGGAAACGCACATGTCTGAACGCCTTGGAATCTCTGGCTCATCCGTGTAACACAAAGGGAAACTCTTATCCAAATCAAATCAGATATTACACGGCCCAACTCATGCTACCACTAACTAATTTGCTAAAATATTAACTTTTTTTACTTGGGTCTCGTTTTCCTGTGGCTAGAATTAACAATTTATGGTCAAATCTCTGTTAAATGTTAAAAGCATCAACTTGGTCATCTTTATGCATTTTATTATTTTCTGTTTTAAAAGCATGCGCTAAAACAAATTGAACTAAATAGCCTATATGCTAAAACAATAAAGCTAACTAAATCTTCTCATGGTGCCGAATAATACTATATGCTATGAGGCCTAGCTGTTATTCCAGAGCAAAGCGCAGGCTACATGTATGTTACCTCACCTTGGCTAATCACCCACGCCCGCTTACTAGCGCCTGGTGTATCTCTGGCCTTAATTTTGGAGATAGCGTCCATAAAAGAGCACCTGTTCCTCTGTTTTGGGCAAGACTCCCTCTTCTTATTACCACTGCGCACAATGGGAAAGACTGAACACATTTCTCTTCCAGGAATATGTCACAAAGCCTATCCGAGTTTGGTTTTGGACATAATATTAAGATATTCTCTACTACATGTGTTGCGGAGGATTTCAGCCAACCAGTGAGGGAGTATAACTGGCCTACATTGGCGTGCAGTTTTGGAGATGTAGAGGGGTGGTAGTAATTTATTGTCTTGCCTTGACTTTCATTTATTTTTTCATTTGCCAACCGATAAAAAGAGAAAAAAGTAGGCGTCTATTCAGATATATTAACACAAGATACATGCGACAACTTTAACATAAGTAAGCTCCTGTCGTGTGTAACCTATAGACTAGTCATCCAAAACCCAATTTAACACCGGAAAGATTTTTTAAAAGTAATAACACCATAATAAACAACTCCATTTTGCATTCATTTCCAGTTGATCTGCAACCCTGTTTCCTATATTTGTCTATAAATAAGTGGAACATTGGGCTATGATTGCACCTTTGTATTTTACCGGCAATTGCCGTTCTAATGAGTTTCAACACTTCAGTGCGTTTCACAATTAGTTGTGTTGTTTTCCCTGTCACTTTTAATTACACCTACAACTCTAATGTCCGTGACAAATAGCTGGAATCAAACTTCTCAACCCACCGGGTTTTTAAAATGTATCTCCATAATCAGGCATTCAAGGTATCGTCTTCATGTCAATAAACCCCACTGTTTCAAAAGCACGGTTGGCCATATAATGTTGCGGAATCATTTAAATTTGATCAGCTTGATTTCACTCAGACAAAAAATGCATATCTGCACACGAGCGTTTGTAAAACTAGAGTGACATTAAATCACAACTTGAGGAAGAGGTTTTAAGAAGAGAGCAACAAGGAGACAGCGTTTAGTGACACCAATTTTTTCCTTGTCCAACAGGAGGCACATTTTCTCCAAAGACACTTATTTCCCAGTATTAGCTAACAGTGTTAAGTGGTCTCAGATTAGCAAACAATTGAACAAATATGCACACACAAATGACAAACAAACAAATGAATGAATTAATAAACACAGAATGCAATTACAAATTCCTATAGATAAAGTTTAAAGTAGGAGCTGCATGAGGATGTCTTCAAAGCCACTGGTTACCAACAGCACAAGTTGTGGTAAAAGATTTTCACAATTCACTTCACAATTTATTTTATAAACGAGGAATATAATCCAAATAAGCAACAAAATACAGACCTAAGTCCTACTGTGCACAGTGGTTATGTTTATAACATCTTGAAAACAGTGGACTGCAATAAAATGACTCAAGTCTGGAATTCCACAGTGATGTAATACATGTAGTTAATCATTGGTTAAACATGACTGAACAAACAGACAAGCCCTTAGGCTACACCCTTGCTATATCATCTTTATACAACACATACACATCATGGACATTCCTCTGAGGAGATCACAGTATTGCTTCACCTATCAATAACTTTGAAGGAGAGCGGTGACATGCAGGCCAGGGGCATAAATCATGTGCCCTAAACACACAGACAGTCTCAATGACCTTTTATTTATTATGTGAAGTAGAAGTGTGTCTGTGTCTGAAGGTGTCTGTGCCTATGACTAAGTTCATTTATTTATTATGTAAATGTATTACAAAAAAAGGCTCCAGACCTTTCAAAGGGCCTAACCCTCGCTTTGGGCCCTGTTAAGTCAGTTCCACTTTTCACCCCAATTACACCACCTACTGTGACATGACATCACTGACATGTACTCACCATACTTGAGCAGAGAAGTGACTGTTGCCTGGCACTGTTGCAACCAAACACACAGTTGTCAGTTCTCAGTTCTCTACAAATGACTTCTCAGAAAACAAGAGCTCAGTTTCAGTATTATTATTATTATTACCTCTGTTTTGGCTCTGAAAGTCTGGCTTCATGGTTGCCTGTAGCAGACCTTGTGCTGGGGCAGAGAGAGGAAGGGGTGGTGCTGGGGTTTTGGCTGTGGGGGGTGGTGGTGGTGGTGGTTTGTGGTTGTGTGCTAACTACATCAGCCACCGCAGCCACGGGCCTTAACTGTTGGCGCCGTTTTGATGAGAGGACCACAAACCTGTGGGGAGCAACCTGCAATCCCTCTGTGGCCTTTCACAGTTATTAATTAGGCCTATTGACATCTGGACAGTTAAATGGCCCCCTGAAGGCAGTGCAGTGTTTTTTTGTAGAAATACTGTTGGCACAGATTATTTCAGCTCCATATTTTTAGTGTCCTCCATGCCATTTTTTTGAACTTGTGTTTGGAAAGACTAGTGGCTGAGTTTCAATGTGCCTCTTTTTTATCTGTAGTTGGTGCCGTAAGGCTTGGGGAGGGGGACTGATTCCAAGGACCCACTGCACAGAAAGGATGCTCTCAGAGTATATAGTAGTGCCCTATGGCTAGGGCCTTATTCCTTGCTAAGTGTCCCAGAGGAAGGCTGTAGGCCTAAAACATTTGTTACCCTTGCCATCGAAGCGACTTCAATACATTGATTTAATAAGAAAAGTGCTTAGAGTCTGACAGTTCTTGAGGGTTTTTTTTATGTAGGTTGTTAAGTTTGCATCCAGTGAAGGCTTGTATTCGGGACAGTAAGGAGTTAAAAATAACAAGATATTTTTTTCCTTTCCCCATTGGTCCAGAAGGGCCCAGGGCTCAGCTCTTTAAGCCTTCTGACTCAAATTTTCTTATATGAACTTTGTATAACTACCACATGATTTCCCTTGTGTTCATTTTTTATTTTTTGTAAAGCATGTTGTATAAAAAATGCTTTATAAAAGTATTATATTATATTATATTATATTATATTATATTATATTATATTATATTATATTATATTATATTACATGCTAGTAAGCCATTTAATATTGTTTCATAAGGCCTAGAACATGTAGCAGTGGCCATGTTGTCTAATAGGTCTGTACTTGTGAGAGGAGAACAATACCACAGCTCTAGCTGGCTGTTGGGGTCCGCCGCAATCTCAGCCACCTGCCAATCACTTCCTGTTAAAAATCTGTCACAGGAAATGCTCCAGAGAAGAAATGAAGATTCCCACTGATGAAGTGTCAATGTTATAAATGCTCAGAGCCAACGTGTGGCACAATTGTGAAAAAAAAGAAAATCCTTCAGTTGTGCAAACCGACATCAGTGACCAACTTCTGTGTACACAGGGTGAGTGTGCACTACGTTACAGGAAGTTGTGTGTGTACTTTATACGTCTAAACACGCTTCTGTTCAGACTAATTGCCTATGACATCAATTTTACAGTGAGGGTATTTCCCCCTTGGACTGCCTATGTCTGTTTCCTGTGTTATAGATGACACAATGCAAATACTGGATAGCCTTTTACTGCAAATATACTTGTCATGGGTTAAAAAAAATAGGGCATGAAATACTCTCTGATTCTGAGATGTTTTCTGTGAATTTTTACTGTGGATTATACAGCTCTATGATAGTAAATAGTGAAAGGGGTAAATATTTAAAGACAGAAGAGAGGCACAGAGAGAGAGAGAGAGAGAGAGAGAGAGAGAGAGAGAGAGAGAGAGAGAGAGAGAGAGAGAGAGACAGAGTAAGAAAGACACACACATTGTTCATTCCCTTTGTGTCTGGGAGAATAGCACACAGATGGCTCAATATTTATCACTTTAGTATTTGAGCATCACAAAATATGTGCAAGAGTTTTCACAGAAATGAAATGATTCTCATAAGATTTCTGTGGTACAAACGTGTTAAAACAACATTGTTTGATTAGAGAAAGGGAAGATTAAAACTGAAAATATTACTTTTGTTATTCAAATTTTCATTGAAATCTTAGTTTCCATGGTGCTGGGTGAAGAGACTGCACCCTGGTGATAGGCAACACATTGTGTAATTAAACATAAGTGCATGAACTCCCAACGTTATTGGATAATAAATTACCACAGCAATTTATTAATTCAGTTCACTCTTACTACATGGGGCCTATAAACATCAAAAGGCCTCACATATTTGCCTAATATGGGGCACTATCAGTCTTCTGTTTTCCCTTCACTTCCAGATAGAGAGAGAGAGAGAGAGAGAGAGACGCACACACACACACACAGACACAGACATATCCTACCATATATGTTTTTTTTTCACTCTTAAAAGGCCACTAGAAAGCCATCTGATGGCTCTGACAGACTTGGCCTGCTGTAGTGTCATACTGTCGAGTGCTGCTGAGGAGGGGTGGGGGACAGGATGTGGTTCTCATGATCAACGGTATGGCAGAGATCCTACATACGGTCACAATTCACTTTCATGCAAGAGGACAAATATAGATTGGTTGTTAGATCTTAAATGCAGGGCTCACATACACATACACAAACAGTGAGGAGAGAGGGGGGGGGGGGGGGGGGGGGGGGGACTATGCAGGTCAAATGTAATGAGAGACGAATTCTGAGTCAGTTTTAATGTGCTTTTTTTTCTCTCCCGGCAGTTTTTTTTTGGATTGTCTGTTGCTGTGCACACTTCGGTTTAGTCATTTAACTTGTCCAGTTGCCCCACCCTTTCCACCATTAAAGTTGTCCTACTTTTTCTAATTAATAGAACTTTTATTATTTTCCAATCAAAGACATTACCTATGATTAGTCATTGTTATGACATCTTGACCAAAGTAACTTAATAAAAAAAAAAACTAACGACTTTGCCCACATCATGGCAACAGCTGCACATCTGGATCGCGCAAGCGCAGTGAAAACGGGGTTAAGTTAGTGGGAGTGCTTCAGCCAAGGGAAAAGTTTGAGACTTTTGTTCTCATGCCTCCAAAGGATATGAGGCAATGCACAACACAACAGAGGTGAAGAAATCGCTCGCGGCGTGATAAATATGATTTCCTATGTGTGACAGGAAACAAAGTTTGCCGCATAAGTTTGACATATCGGTCGAAACCGAAGGTGCTGGGTTGAGCCTTCGACTGTTATTATTCACCGACGACAGTTCGTAACTGGATAACCGTTTTTGATTTTGCTATTGTTTTACGGGTCGAGACAACTTTAATTCCGCTGCAAGGACTATGATGACCAAATCAAGTTTTTGGGAACAAAAACACTGGAACGTAGGGGCAACGGTGGTTTTAATCCTGGGTTTTATCTCATCGTTTAAGGTGGAAAGCCAGTCATGCCACGGAGCATATGATTTGTACTTTGTTTTGGATAGGTAAGAACACATTATCTATACTCTGTACTCTACACACACTGTCTGCTTTTGAAGCCATGTGCGCTGCTAGCCCAAGTATGCAAACAATATAGCATAATTATGACTCAAAACACTGTGATAGTGTCCAAGACAGCGGTCTTAGATTTGGTCACGGTCGTTCAGCTGTCAACTGTTCGATGGCTCAGCTGTCCCAGGCATCGCTTCGCGCGTCATGAGAGAATAATGGTGGAGGGAGCATTAAGAGGTCAAGTTCAAGTCGGGTGGGCTTTGGGATGCAGTTGAGAAAATCTTTCACGAAGTCTTTTGGGCTATGATTTGGGCTAGACTCGTTTAAGACAGAAATTAGCCTAGTTGCATCAGGAGAAAGTGTTTGGGCGTGTGTGGTAGGCCAAATGCTTACATTTTAAGATAACATTTTTTTCTAAATATGTAGAATTAGGACTGTATGCAAGCAGCTTGCAAATACTAGGGGGGTTTCATTCCTTTAAACGGAAACTCCATTGCACACAATTAATTAACTTATAAATTGCACAGCAGTGTTTTATGTGTCACATGTTTTTTGCAAATGTAGTTTAGTCCAATACACCTTCCAAACATTATTAGCCTTCATTCTGTGGGTGTCAGTTTTGCGTGCTTTGTGACTTCAGAAGATATTTCCTGGCAGTGTTGACAAAGTGCTTCCTGTTTGCAGCATGGGATGATGGCCCATTTTCTGGGCCCACCTTGAATTGTTGGACTGACAGGATGATGGGGCAGATATGACAATTGCACGGGGACTCTCAGAGGGGAGGGGCGCGCTCACCACGAACGAGTACCGATTCTCAAGTCGGTGGCCTCGAGCCAGTTTATATCCCCTCACTAAATGTCACATTGGAGACATGGTTTTGGCTGGGCCTGACCCCTTGATTGACGTAATGTAATCAGGGAACAGATGTGTTCACACAAGGGAATGTCCGTATGCTGCGCTGGCGGCTTATCAAAATGATTTGCTACACAATTGCGCTATTGTGCAATCAGCAGCATCTGACTTGTGTCCTGCAGGCCCGTATTTTGTTTAATTGTAATGCTTTGTCTTAGGGCTGCAGTGAATGCCATACTGCAGCATCACATGCCTACGTGTGTGATTTTCAGGCAGTTTGACAAAGGATATATTTTATAAGAGTTTACTGTTGTGACTGTAGCATATGGCCCAACACTAAGTCCTGCAACTGCACCGATAGGCTGTATTTTAGCTGTAAGGCCAAGGTCTATCTCTGTGTGCTCTTTGAAGCTCTTAATTAAGCTAGGTGCTCTGACCTTGTCCTGAGATGGGAAGAAATAAAGGCATAAAAAGATCTTTTTAAGGGTCTAACTCCAGTGTTTTATGTTCTTCACACACACGCGCACCCACACTTACACACACTTACACACACATACACACACACACACGCACGCACGCACACACGCACGCACACACACTGCACTGTAATTAATATTTCAATTACCTTGTAGCATTTAGATCAAGGGCACTTTATGAAGACTGCTCATCTTCACCTCTTTGTGGCATATTATCACAGTGTGGAAATAGGCACCACTTCCCCTTAATGTCTTTGGTGTCTCTGGTCAACCTCAAATGGATGCAGTTGTTTATTTTGATGAACTTACAGTATCTTTTATTCCCTAAAACATGCTTGATAATAAATAATACAATTAAACTACTGTATTGAAACTGGTAACGCCAACATGAAGACAGGCTGGCGACACACGGCATGCCCAGTCTGTTGGTCACTGAGTGTTTTGCGTGTCCGGCTGTTCCAACAGGCTCCGACAACTCTGTCTCTCTCTATACTATATGTTACAGGTCGGGGAGTGTTGGGGCGGACTGGCGAGAGATTTACCTCTTTGTTAAGAACCTCACGGAGAGGTTTGTGAGGTAAGTGTTCTGTGTGTGAGCTCAACCACATAAAAAGATTGGAGGTGGACATACCCCTCAGAGAAAACGCTAAAAATTAACATGAGTTCTGAATGCAACAGATTAGCCGGTTTTTGCTCTTTAGCAACCAAATTTCAACATTAAGGCAGCCACCTCAACAACACCTCCCTTCCATCTTAACTAAGTTGTCCTAATATGATGGCAAAATTACACTTGGGCTTGAAATAAGGTGAGTAAAATATACAGTAGGGATATGTATGACAATATACACCTCATCAGTCACCTTCCATTCTTTTTTTAGCTGAAATCTGAAATCTGAATCTGAAATCTCCCGTGGGAAACCCTGTACTGATAAAGTTATACATAAGCAAACAAGGGCTCATGACAGTCTGACCCAGCCTAAGCCAACTCAAGCTAAGCACTTTTGAACACAGACACTTGTTCACTGTGCCGGTGGTTGTCCAACCAACCTTGAAAAGAATATGGGTGCCTGGGGAAGTAGTGGAAAGCATAAGGAGGATGGGAAGAAAAAAAAAGCTGGGATCTTGTGCGGCGATGAATTAGCACTTATGTAACGTTGACTCAATGTATGTGGCGGGACAGACGGCGGCGACCCCGGCACAAGCAGCCGGTCTGGCGGAGAAAATAGCTAAGAGAGCAGGTGGGAGTGGGAGGCAGAGAGAGGCACAGTCTTCTGGGCTGTTAGAAATGGCCATTTGCACTGGAGGCTTCCAGCACGTATCTTTCTCTCTCTCTCACTCTCTTTCTCTCTCTCTCACTCTCTCTCTCTGTCATGCACACACACACATGCATGCATGCACACATGCACACATAGTGACACACACTTACTTACTTACATACACATGCACACATTTGAGCACACTCATTCAATACAAGCGCACACACACAAGCATTAATACTCATCCTTATTAGGAAGTGCACCGGCACAGACACACACACACACACACACACACACACACACACACACACACACACACACACACACACACACACACACACATGCATGTGGCCATAAGACCATAAGACAATAAGACAGAGAGAGAGGCTAGTTAAGACATTCACCAGGATGAGAGAAGACATTCTACTCTATAATCCCCTCTCCTTACAAACACACATGCATGTACGTACACTCACACCACACACACAGACATACACAAAGAGAAAAAAAAGATATATAGAGAGAAAGAGCGAGATAGAGAGAGACCCGTATCTTTTAAGTATGGCAATAAGACAAGTTAGGACAGTCTGCTCTGTTTTACCCCCCCTCCCCAGCTCCCCCTCCAGCCTCCCCCCACACCACCCCCAGTCGATGGCTGCTCTTCAGCTTGGCCATGTGGAAGCTGTTGGCTCCTCTTCCTTGTCACCATCTCCCTCTGCCGTCTTATCCCTCCCTCTCTCTCTCTTCCTCTCTCACTCTCACTCTCTCTGCTCTCCTCTTCCTTTTGTGTGTCGTCTGTGTTGAGGACCCAGCTGTAAGAAAATTAATTAAGCCATTGTAATGTGAGGAGACCCCCAACCCACGGCTAGTCAGGAGACAAGCGTCCTAATTGAAAGGCCCACATGAGGAGAAGAGGCAGATTTTCAGTGGGCTCACCATTATCCCACAGGGGAAGGGTCACCCCACTTCCTGACGTTATAATAGGTACAAAAAAACCTGTTGCAATTAATAGTTGGTTCTGATGTATTGAACTGCTGTTATATGTTATATGCTAGGTATAATAATAATAATAATAATAATAATAATAATAATAATAATAATAATAATATCAAAATAATAATACTTTTAAAAAAGCACGGAAGAAGAAGAAGAAGTAGAAGAAGGTGCTGTTGTTATTGCTGTTGTTACAATTATTATTATTTTTGAAGTGGCAGCAAAAAAAATAGACCTAGTTGCAATGAATATGATTTAACATTGCATTCATCAGATACTATTATCCAAAGTCACTTACAGCACTCTACAGCATGCTAGTGGTCTACTGTAGAAGTAGGAGCTAAGTGCTAAGCTCTTCAAATATCAAACAAGTGCCTAAAAAGGACATCTTTCTAGTGGGACTGTGTGGCTGTGAATATCATTAAACTTCCTCAGATGTGTCACCATTAGGCTTATTGCATACACGTCTGTGGCTTAAGTTAAGCAAAAACATCTATGTGGAATTCAGTGGTGGTTAAGATGATGTGATAAATGCTACAACGGTCAGCAAATGTGTGAAGACAGTCATCAGGTCATCACACACCTACACACACACACACACACACACACACACACACACACACACACACACACACACACACACACACATGCACATGCTTGGGTGCACACCAGGGATGGAAATTATCACCAGCCATCCTTTACAGTTGGATCTATTCAAATTATATACCTGTTTATGATTCGACCACAGTAACATTCCACACACACACACACACACACACACACACACACACACACACACACACACACACACACACATACACACACACACACACACACACACACACGGATGTATTAACTTCTAGGTTCTTACCAGCTCTCTCATCTTCCAGAAATACTCCCACTGTACCTCTGTCAACTTCCTCATGGCACACTGAGTCAACTCCCCCATCTCCCCCCTCCAGGCAGTCCTGATGGTTCTACTCTGAAGTGTACACACTTCTTCCAGTCTTGAGTAACATGGGAGTTTGAGTCACACATTTCCGACCAAAACAGTGCGATGAGTTTATGGTGTGCGTGTGTCAAAGACACATGGCTGCAGCATTGGGCAATCTGTGTGGCCATTTGCGGCCATTTGCTTCCTTGTTCTGTCGCTTTTTCTCAACCCTTTTTGTCTTTGCTTCAAACAAAAATTGATGTCCTGCCAAGGCTGACTACTGTCAGTTTTACAGCAGATTCTTCTGCTTTTCTTTGGTGAATATATGTTTATTGGTGAGCAGCAGGTGCTCTGACTTGCGTGCATGTATGGGTTCCCTGTAGATGTTTCTCCTGTCTTCATCACCATGCCGTCTGTCCCTGGCATCAGACAGGGGCTTAATGCTCTGTTACGTCTTTTTTTGCGCTGAGGAACGAGAAACGCCGTACTACACTGTAAACAGTAATGACAAGCAACTAAACGAATGGCAGGAAACAGAGGGTCCATCACCATGGAAGCTCCAGCATGGACTTCCTGTTTCCTGCTGGAGCCCTATGGGTATGACAGGTGTGAAGATTCAACACGAGACAGAATGTTTTGTCCAGGGTGAAGATAACATGAGTCATCTGACAACCTGTTTCCTGGGCATCAGATAGTCACTTCCTGCCTGTACCGTGTTTGCGCTAGATTCACAGTTGCTATAATTAGGAAAAATCATCACTTTAAACTTTAAGCTGTTCGGCGGTTTGAATATTTCACACTTGGTGAGCCTGAAGGCCAAACGATAATTTTAGCTTTGTCATGACAGATTGCTGGCTATCATGTCTTAGGAATGTTCAAATGCCCTTTCAAAAAAAAAAAAACTACACAGCTGTCATTACACTAGACAAGATCTTACACCAAAGATTTTTAGAGCTTTCAGCTTCCGTGAATGAAATCTAGTTCTGTTGTCTGTATCAGATAGCAGTGGGGACTTGGAACTGTCACCTTGGAAAGAGATGAGCTTAAGTCCTAATTTCTGTGTTTTCATTATATTACTATATATCACAAACACAAACATTTCATTACATTTTATTACATTTCATGATATAAAAAATGCTTTGCATGTTGTGCTTTGCTTTGCACAACATGGTGTGGAGTCTGAGAGATTCAGGGATCAGTGATTTGCAGTCGGAGAGACCCTCAGGGTAAACTATATTAAGTCACAGAGATCTAGCATGTGATTTATATGTAGTCAGAGAGAGAATCTATCAGTGGTCTATGATTTGCAGTCAGAGGATCTTTCCATCTTCCCCTTCTTTTTTCATAACTTGTGGCAGTTATTGCTTTTCACGTATCCTCGATACAATTTATGGATGAGGTTATATTTTGAGATGTGATATTTACGTTTTCTCCAAAGTGCAATAGAAGCATATTATTTCAATCAAATCTCAAGTATTTATCAAATCAACCTTTTTTATGAATCTCTTCCTGTTCTTCCCTGTGTGTCTGCAGTCCAAGCTTGCGAGTCTCGTTCATCGTGTTCTCATCTCAGGCCGAGGTTATGCTACCTCTGACTGGAGACAGGTATGTGTGTCCAGTGTGGACCAGTAAGACATGTACTAACTATATATTTGTGAAGTGACCATAGCTGTCTTTAAATGCATTTTAAAAAAATAAAACCTATTATTATTATTATTATTATTATTATTATTATTACTACTACTACTACTACTACTACTACTACTACTACTACTACTACTAATAATAATAATAATAACAATAATAATAATACTATGTTTTACTTAGCATGTTAGATATTTTTCAATCTAAACAGATATCAGACTCGTCATTGCAGTTGCAGTCTTGGGTTATGAGTGTCTCTGTACACAATTAAAATGCTACATATACTAGGCCTAAACATCACTAGCTGTGTTTCTTACCTCATATCCATTTTTATAAAACATCTTGTGTCTTTACCTAAAGGTGTCTAATCTATTAATATATTCAAGGATTCAAGTCCGGGTTTTGTGTGATGCACACATAGAAATACAATTAAAAAATATATTGTGATATGATAGCTGCCTTACTCTGGTGTGCAAAATGTTACCAAGTATAAGTTGGATCATTTCACCTAACCTCAGTGTGATTCAAAGGTATCTTACTATGTCTTATCTGATTTTGTGTAGTTATAAAATTGAAGAAGGTCTGCAGAGATTAAGTCAAGTGGTTCCTGCAGGGGACACCTACATGCATGAAGGATTCAACATGGTGAGTTCATTTCACAGTTTGGTGTTCTGATGCTCAGTTTAGGATAGCCTGATAAACTGGCTATCTATGCACTCCAAGCACACCATGTCACATTACAAACAAATTGGGAGTTGAATATAGAATGCCCACTCTGATTTGAAACAGTGTTTGAGAGTGGTGTAAGGGGAGTGTTCAGTGCACACTCTAGACACCTTCAGTGGTGAAAGAAAAATGAAAACAACTGAGGATTAAGATGAAAACAACGGCGACTAGGCCATTGCTACTTGCAATGTGAGTTAACTCATAAGAGCCATTTGTTAAGTCAGAAACCAAGTTGCACAATAATCCTTCAGATAGCACCATCTTGTAAGGGAAGTAAACGTAGCAAAACAAAGTGACAGAGAGCAGAGAGACTACTTGAAGTTATTTCACATCAAAAATACATCGACTGCAGTGACAGCAGCAAAATATGTGATGATAATAAAAACACTGAAGGTATTCTTTTAGAACTCAGCTTCCAGACCAGCTGTCAGACCTACCTACCTAGCCATGAAAGTCCAATTTGATTGGCTGATTATCCAGATGCTGCCATCTAATCAAATACATGTGTTCTCATAGTTGCCAGGGTACTGAAAACACAGAGAAGCAGCCTCATTTTATTGGATAAGGATTCTTTTCCCTCCTATGCTATGTCAATTAAATTGCTTAGAGGAGCAACTTGGAATGAAATGGGAGTTGAACGCTAACTGAAATGAAAAGTAAACACAAAGAATAATACGTTAACTTAAGTATTATTAGTACTTTTTAAGTTATTCTGAAAATATTTAGGCCTTTAGAGACACACCCTTACAAGTGATACAGGTTAGCAATGGACATGGAAATCACATTCTCTTATTTCACATCTGGAAAGAAAATTTTCAACAGACTTAAAATGTCAGACACATTTAAAAGCAGAGGGCTGTAGACGTATGGTATAAAAGTGACAATTGTGATGCATACTTTACGATGTCATGTAATAACAAGTTATGGAAAGGCTTTGGGAAGTTTGGTTGAATGACTGTCCCTCAGTCAGAATCGGATGCCAAAGACACAGAGATTCCCTTAGCTTCTTTTCCTCTGAAGTTTAGTATCCTAACTGTCTGCAGTGGAGATACCCATCTGTTTATCCTCAGACAGAGATGATTGCTTGAACCCGATTCAGGTCACTGCATGCTTTATCGTACACAGAACTTCTGTGATCCCTTCTCTGTCTGCACAGCAGCCATTGCCATGGGCTGAAGTAGCAGCTATGCCAGTGGTTCTTAACCTTGTTGGAGGTACCGAACCCCACCAGTTTAATATGCTCATTCACCGAACCCTTCTTTAGTAAAAAATAAAAAAATATATATGATTTTTTTACTGGTGCACAAAATGAACCGTGCATTAACGGTTCCACCGAGGCTCCACCGAACCTCTGAGACCGACTCACCGAACCCCTAGGGTTCGATCGAACCCAGGTTAAGAACCACTGAGCTATGCTAAACACATGCTGTGTCCAAATTACACTAAAAGTGATCTATTCGCGAAAAAATACACTTTTTTGATACATTGACTATAATTTTTCCAAGTAGTACTCTTATTTAATCGATTGAAAGTAAAACATCATTTAGACAGCAAGAGCAACATCAGAAAAGGCAGTATGGCAAAGTCTGTAGTAATGCTGATGACAGTCTTGATAAATATAATAAGTGGTATTTATAGTGTTTTGTTATCTATCAGAGGCTCTTATCCATAGCGATTTATATGAATTGAACTAGTTACAGGGACAACAGCTCGTTGTTAAGTGCCTTGCTCAGTAGGCACAGCCTGAATTCACATGTGCAGCCTGTTGATTGTTTGCAAATACCGATTACTAACCAGCAGACCACCACAACCACTACTGCTCATAGTATTCATATTATTCTCATAATATCTGCATAAGATTATTCTGTACTCTTTCTAATGGATGACAGTTGCAATGTCAGTGAAGTGTGTCAGTGGAAAAAATAACAGTGACAGTCAGTTCTTTGAAATAATAAAATGAAAGCATATGTTTGCTGAATTAGAGTTTTCGTCACTGTGTGCTGATGTGTGTTTACTCTGTGCCCATTAGGCAGTGGAGCAGATGAAGGCTCAGGCCAAGAAGTCTGCCAGCATCATAGTGGCTCTTACGGATGGCAAGCTGAGCCCCTACATTCTGGATCTCACTATTGAGAAGGTGTGCACGGGGGCGGCGTGGGTGGAGTGGAGTGGGTGGATGTCAGGAATATCCTGCACTGATTTAGGTCCTTCTTCTAAAAGAAAGAATGAACAACCCTTTTTGTCTGTTGGTATAGGCTCAGGAGGCAAAGTACCAGGGTGCAAGGGTATACTGTGTCGGCATCAAGGACTTTGATGAAAACCAGGTAAACAAACAAACACATGTACAGTGCAAAACAACATCAACAGTTTCTCTTAATGTAGAATCCCCTGATGTACACCTTGTAGGAATTGTTCTGCTAGTTCATCTTTTCATTTCTTCAATGAAAAATGTACCCAAAATGAATCAAAAACTTTTTCCCCTCTCTGGTAAATTTGGCGTTAATAGCACTGGACTCCAATCTAAATAAGGGGAGTTCATGCCACTGCTATCTCATCATACAAGGCAACAAGTTTACAAGGCAAGCTGTTTGCCCAAACAAATCTCAGGAGGGTACGCAGTGTTGAAACGAGATTCCCAGGGGAAGAGTGGTGGTAATGTTAGTGCTGAGCTGGCCTTAGACTTGCTCCACTTGTGGCAGTCACCCAGAGAGATAGAGAGGAGGAGGAGGAGGAGGAGGAGGAGGAGGAGGAGGAAATGGTCAGCAGCTTTGGTGCTTGGCATACTTTCACAGAAGGGCTTGTCCGATTTGGAGCGGTGTCCATGTTGCGGGGTGGGTCTACTTTTGAGGGCTGATTTGTTATCTCTGTTTCTTTCTCTCTCTCTCTCTCTCTCTCTCTCCCTTGTAGCTGGCGGACATTGCGGACTCCAAGGCCCATGTGTTCGCAGTGCACGGAGGTTTCAAGGCACTTAAAGACATCGTCACCTCAGTATGTTTGCAGCTGTCCTAAACATATGCACACAGACACACACAGACACAGGCACACACACACACACACACACACACACTCCATCTCATAAACATATCTCTCATACCTCATATATTTACTGGCTCTTCCTTTGTGCTGCCTCATCAACTCAGCACATCTGCAGCTTACACACACACACACACACACACACACACACACACACACACACACACACACACACACACACACACACACACACAAACACACACACAGAAAGAGAGAGAGAGATGCACATACATAAACACACAAAACGCAAGCAAAGAAACACACATAAAGGCACATAATGTACAAATATGGGTGGGCTATACAACAGAATTCCAGTAGCACTTTTGGTATGCATTTCTTCTGTCTTTTACCACTGTCACAAAAAATGTTTGTCTAGCCCAGAACGTCTCCCAAAGGCTTTGTGAACAGATATTCCACACACCCTGACCTCATGGAAACCTTGCACATAGGGCCTGTATTCAGCAAATTCACTGGCAGTGTCTCTCTTCTGACAAATTCCTATGAAGTTCAGAGTTGATAGTGCTCAACTGTGTCAGAACAAAAAAAAAAAAACTTTCCGCTTTCAGTTGGAAAGCGCCTTTATCAGTGCCGAGATGCAACATTACCTCTAACTGTGCCCACACCCTCATTTTCAAGGCATTTCCAGTGAATTTCTAAAAGGGAAACAACTTCAAAACAAGTATGAGATTTTAAACATATCTACATATCTAAACATATCTATTATTTCAATTTTGTCTCCCTAGCTAGCTTAGATTATATATTAATCTCAGAGCATTTATGGCAGTTGTCAAACAGTTTGTTCCTTGGGGTGTTACATCATTGTTTTGATTACACATACTTTTAAATATGTCTTTTGGGGTCCTAGTGGACAACTATCAGAAACAGCTAATTTTGTCTATGGGATTTTAAAAGCTCTGGACAACTTAATCCTGTGTTTACAAGAATTCGCTATCTATAAGATAAAAAACCCAGAGCTAAGTCATTAAAAGGGTACTCAGACAGCAGTCTTCTTAGTGCCAGTGCTAGCTAGCAAACACATAGCATGCATCATCCACTCCTAAACAATTGAGTCACCTAGTTAGTTCTGTAACCAGCAGGAACCAACCTTATTTCTGTTAGCCCACCAGGTAGCCAGCACTAAATCTTAGAAACCTTGCGTTTATCTCCTTTACCTTTACCTACAAAATCAATGGCATTTCATTGTGTTTTCATCCTGAAATGACTCACCTCAAATGGATACAATGCATTGTGCTCTATCTTTGTGGCAGTAAAGTACAGAAAAGTACAGAACCATAGACTAAGATTGTAATAAATGTTCAGAACTCAGCTGAACTTTATTAGCTATTATCGTATGTTTGCCAATGTATGATATTGACAAATAAAAGACACACATTTGACATTACAATAGAAGCCGTCACCCTTCCAGGCTTTGTAATGTGTGTTTTGGCTGTGGTAGTCTTTCTACATTATGTCACATATGACTGGGTTGACTAGGTTTTTTACTAGCACTGTTGACAATGTGTTCCCCACCACCACCACCTCTTCACTCCTGATGACCTTGCAAGACAGAAGTGACCTTGAAAAGTGCAGTACTTTTGAATCAAAAGCAATTTTTAACCGAAAACAATGAGAGCGGACAGCAGAATGGAAAGCTGCATGCTGATGGTGTTTTTACATGGAGGACGTTGACTGTTACACTGAACTTCATCATGGCAGAAAAGACCATGGTCATGGATATTACTGACAACCCAGTCATATACGATCTAACATTGAAGGGCTACCGTTATCTATATTTAAAATCAAGAGCTTGGAGGGATGTTGCCACGTCTGTAGGAATGTCAGGTGAGTATCTTTTGTCATGGTCATATTTGTAACTAGTTAGCTAAGGTTAACCATTCAGCTAGTTAGCTAGCTAGCATTAACTTAACTTTTACAACCATGACTGAAGTCTGCTCTGTTACAGTAGCAAAGCAACATAGCTAAAGGCCTAAGGGTTAAATAAGGGTATAGATAGGTTTCAATAAGAAACAACTAAAAAAAAATGGATCAGTCACTTTTTTTCCAAGGTGAAAGTACGTAGCACTGCACAGCTCCCTGTAAAAGTTTTCTACAAAAAAGATTTCCTTAGAAAGAGAGGGTTTATTATAGCATTATGCTGTCATTATATACGATCAGCAGCAATGCATTAAAGTACAAAGTATTTCATAAAAAAAATGGCAAACAACATAGATGTAAGCTAGACTACCAACCAAACAACTTACTAAACATAGACATTATTGTTATGTTTTCTGCAGGCAATGCTGCTGCCTATGGGGGTTGCTCCATCGCCTCCTAAAGAAGCTTTATCAAAAGTCCAAAAAAGAGGACATGGGAAACCAAGACCCGCATCTACTCCACAGCCAGGCACATACCAACAATCTATCATTGATGCCTATAACAAAATCCCAGATGAAATGTGCACTTTCTCTTGTCTCTAGCACCATCAATGGGAAGGCTGTCCAATAAAAAGAATGCCCAGGCTCGCATTCGGTTTCAGCAGATTCTAATGCAGTTAGAGTTTGGAGATGAGATGTGAATCTTTCTCACTCACGGAGTCACCTAATGGCAGCATGGCAGCACGCTATTAGCAGCATGGCAGCATTTTGTCAGGGGTAGCTTGGGACAACCCCCCACCCCACCCCCTTTGGAGAGATGAAATTTATATGAATTAGCTAAGCTCTTCAGAATGGGCTATGATTTTATGAGCCAAGCAGGTACTGTCTGGGAAGATCTGAAAAACAAAGTGCCGATCGGGATATGTATTAGAAGCATGGGAGTACTATAACATCTTGATGGAAACATCATAGCATTTAATTAAACATTTAATACAACAGTTTTAAAAAACTTGCATGGCACAAGCAGACCATGTAATATGATATATCTCATCTAATATAGAAGTACCCTAAGATCTTAAAAAAATAAGATTAGCATGCAATAACCATTGCCCTAAGGATGTTCATTTTAGTAGCTAGCTAGCTAACAAATTCGACTAACCTTTGTTAACATGTTAATGCTTGGTGCTTGGAAACTACATTTTAACACTAAATCATGGCCTCATCACTGATGATTGGAGCAGCAGTGTGTAAAAATGTGAAGTAAGGCCTGTACAAAACACTAAAAGTAGGCCTACACATAGCAACAAATATTAATTTACTGCTGTTAACTTTACAGCTTGTATTACAGACTTAACCTGTAACAACTTTTTGAGAGAAACCAGACAAATCAATCTCGCTGGTGGTTAGCCTAACACAGTCCAATAAATCTATAATCATTTGCAAAATTGTGTGCATTTTTTTACTTTTCCATTGTCACAACCTGAAACTGAACCTGATAGGTAAATGAGAAGTCATTCTTATGTTCTCCCAGTAATGGTCTGTGTTTGGGTGATAAATAGCCCCTTCTTCTTCAGAACAATCACAGACTAGATGCTTCAGGACACACACAACTACACAACTTCAGTTACACAACTTGCAGTAGTTGGTGATACCCTCACCTGCTTTTTTGCAAAGTTTAGCTCATGAACCCAAACCTATGCTTTCTAAGTCAGACAAATATCAACCTTTCCTAAAAGAGCTGATAAACTACAGCGGTGCTAAACAATGTTTTTGTAACCTAGCAACAGTAAACACATTAATTATGTGCTCTGAAAATGAGGTTATGGGCATCAGCACAAAGTTACATTGATCAAGTGGGCAGTTAATCTCACTGCATATGAACCACTAGTTTCAATGCTTTGTATACGTGAATGTGCATCTTGTGCAAACATTCTGTTCCTTATGCTGCTGAACTTAAGATGGAGGTCTAGAACTCTACCAGGGTGTTTATGTTGCTTGTCCTTCCGCCATCATTAAGTACAATTTAGATTTTCCCATGGGAATAGGCTTTTCTCAGTTGGTCTTCAACTTGTACAACTCATGATCTGTTGAAGACGTTTGCTGTGTAGAATGCAAAACAAAACCTTAGCCGCAAAAACTTGTTTGTTTTCCTTGTGGGAGAGACAAATGTTCTGCTATTGGTGCGGCACAAACAAGCCTGCGGAGACCTGGGGTGCGTTTCCCAAAAGCGTCGTTGCTAACTTCCTTAGCAACTTCGTAGGTTTGAACGATGGACTAACGACACTACTGTTTCCCAACAGCATCGTTCGAACGACACAACAAAACGGATGTTTACAACAACATTAGTCCGATGGATCGTTCAACGACACAGGTGTTTCCCAACAGCAAAGTCTGGACGATCCATCGGAAGTTCCATCGTTAAACTGTATAGTTCGAACGATTAGCATGGACCTGTCGTTAGACCATTGTTTATGTCGGTTTCTGTACACGTGACGTCTTGCTCGTCACCTTTGGCCTTCTTGGGTCGGGTTAGGCACCATTCAATGCTTTACCGCCACCCACTGCATGAATGATTTTACTTTAATTCACGTCATTTTCGTCCGGGCACTTGTCAGGTCATGTAAAAAGAAGATAGAAAATTCACCCCACAACACACCAAAAGTTGTTGCAAGATGTTGTTTGATTATTCAAGTTATTGGCTGATTTGACAGGTCGTTTTTAATACTGTGTTGTAGAGTATGATCACAGTTCACAGATCCACAATCAAGGCCATTCCACGTGTTTCAAATTGATTACGGTTTAGCAGGATTCGTACCCGTATCTCTCCGAAAAAGGG
This sequence comes from Setipinna tenuifilis, assembly GCA_030347295.1. Taxonomy (NCBI): domain Eukaryota; kingdom Metazoa; phylum Chordata; class Actinopteri; order Clupeiformes; family Engraulidae; genus Setipinna; species Setipinna tenuifilis. The sequence goes on along the minus strand of CM059271.1, from coordinate 13,203,664 downwards.
AGAAGATCTGCATAGTGAGCTGACGAGCTAACCACTCAACCATCGTGACACATGAGTAGCCAGTGGCCTTGGTTATATTTATATGCACACCTATGTAGGGTAGCATAAATGAAATATACGATTATATCATTACAAACGTATACAGTTTACAAACGTATCCAGTCACTGCTTTTTAATGAGTAAGGGACATGATTGTGTTGGGGAACATTTTCCTAAGTTGCTGAAGTTGTCACAGCCTACATACCGGCTGAATTGAAATAAGGCTACGTTTTTGTTGCTTACTGTCGTGGTGTCGTTTCTGCCTCCCCGCAACGAATGCATCCGAATACTCTCCGAGCACTTCCGACACATCTGGATACTTTGCAGTTTCAACGACGGAAGTCTAAACTAACATAGTTCAGACTTACGTTGTACGTAGGTAGTTGGAGAGTTTCGGGAAACGGTCGGAATCGGACTGTTGTGTCGTTTGAACCTACTACGGACAACGGTGGTTCAAATGCTAACATCCGTCGTTGTTTGGGAAACGCACCCCTGGTCGGCCTGTCTATGGTCGGTGTGACAGTTGCCAAGGTTCAGTTCTGACAGGCTTGGACCTACAGTACTGCACAGGCATGCTGTGGGGCTGCGGTGTGCACACACACAGACATGTGTTTGTCTGGGACGCCGTGAACACCAGGGGAATCGGCCCCTAAAGAAAGCTATGGGTGTTTATGTAGGTGTGGCTGTGTTGCCTCAGTCTGTGTAAAGCCTGTAGCGAAAACAGGCAAATCTTTGTTGAATGTGAGCTCCATATAAAAAAAATCACAAACAGCGCTCACCAGGGAAGGCATGTAAGACATATTATTCTCTGCAAGAGACAAGATGAGCGACTTTGAGGGAAGGTAAGTGAGGTCCTTGGTAAGGTTTGACTTGAAAGTGAGCCAGGACTGAGCTGAACAAAAAAATAAATACTCTCTGTGGTCCATCAAGCTTGGCCTCTTTCTTTTTTGTTTCTTCTTTGTTTCTGGCCAAATGGTGCGGAGGGCCCTCACAACTAGCAGGCATTCTCCAGTGATTAGTAATTTTGGAGCCTGGACGGCTTCGCCTGCTGGGCCTCAATGCTGGGATTTCTAGGATTTGAGGTCATCTGTGCAGCTCCGTCATTCTCTCTTCTTCCCCCGTCTCTCTCTCTCTCTCTCTCTTTCTCTCTCTCTTCTCCTGTCTCTCCCTTTCTCCTCTTCTCTCTTTCTCTCTTTCTTTCTTTCTCTCTCCTCTCTCTTTTTCCCTCTTCCCATCTCTCTTCACCTCTTGCTCATACGGCTGTTTTCTTGACTTTCCATCATCTTTTTCCTCTCTCACACTCATTTTCTCTCTCTCTCTCTCTCTCTCTCTCTCTCTCTCTCTCCCTCCCTCTCCAGATGGAGGTGTGGTGAAAGCTGAACACAGAGCTCAGTCTTAGCTTCCTTTCCTTTCAAGCTGCTCTTGCTTTGCAGAGAAACTGTTCGGTCTTTTACTCTGGGAGGTTGTTGTTGGCCTTCTGAGCAAGTGCCTTATGAGCAAATGATTCTTCCACCATTCAAAATTAGAACCAAGCACTCAGTTTGTGGAGCATGCAAACGTGGAATCCAAATCAAAAATAGAAAATAAATATTTAGACAAAATATGGACAGAATGTGTAAACAAGGTACAAGGTCTTAGACCTACCACATACTTTATTATTTAACACAGATGTGAGCAGATCTGTTGTCCTGTTAAAAAGAAACATTTACTCTCTGGAATACATTAAAACAAGACATTAGGACAATTGCAGTTGAAATGGCTTATTATTTATTCCATGTTTAATTTGAAAATAAGTAAATCTTTTCAGAGAAAGCTGAATGGTTTATCTTTTTTTTCCCCAGTACCGAGAAATGTGTCTATATCTGTAGATGAGGATGTACTGGGAAGAGGAAGTAAATATATCCAGTTGCAAAAGATTTGGCAGTCCATCCTCACTGTGATTCAAGGGAGTATGACTGCCTTAAATGCCTGAGTTTAATGTCATTAGACTGGAAGGTCCCTCACATTCAAGTCAACTTCCTACCACAGACTTATTTGGGAGATTGTGATCTTCTTTGAGAAAATGTCCATGAAGAGACTGATTCTTGTCCTAGACATGCATGCATACGCACACATAAACAGACACACACACACACACACACACACACACACAAAGCATTGGAGCTGGTGGTTCATATACTGTAACAGTGGAAGCCTGTTTCCACCAGATCCATTTTTATTTGTGCTGTCATCACCCACAGCCTTATTTTCAGAGTGCATATTAACAGTGTTGACTGTTGCTATGTTACAAAAAAAAACATCCTCTAGCACTTACAATGCACTTACACACACACACACACACACACACACACACACACACAGGCGCTTGCACACACACACAAATGCACAAATACGCACACAAACACACACTTTTATGTATTAGTTCATTCAACAGGTTACACTTTTAGCTGGGTTTCCTGAGAAAAGGGCCTGAGGTAGATATTTCTCCTCTGCAAAAGTTGACACACACACACACACCCACCTCTGTTAGACTCCTCTCTACACTGCTCTGGTCTGTCATGTGTGTGTGTGCGTGTGTGTGTGTGTCTGTACATGCATGCATGTGTATGTTTGTGTGTGTCTGTGTGTGTGTGCATACTTGTGTGTGTGCATGCGTGTCTGTGTATATGCATGTCTGTGTGTCTGTGTGTGTGTGTGTGAGACAGATAAAAGCTCTCACTGAAGAACTCAGTAGGGCTTGTTTTGCTAGGGCGTTATCACTCCTAGTTAAGTGTGTCTGAGGCCCACACCTGAATGGCCTCTCTTAGGGAGCTGAGGAGCGTAGATTGTGCCTAATGCCTGTTGTCGCTGCGTGTGCGTCCGGGCTGCACATTTGCATAGTGTGTGTTGATTTACTGGACTATGGAGGACATGGGGGTGAGCTTTGCGATGCGGCGGCCCTCTTTATATGATAATGGCGTGTCTCTTTGAGCCCTGCTCTGCGAGCAAGATGTGTGTGTGTGTGTGTGTGTGTGTGTGTGTGTGTTTGTGTGTGTGTGGTGGGTGGGATGGTTTGTGATGCGACACTTGCATAATTTCTTCATAAAGACCTGACACTGTTCTCTCACAGCCCTGTGTCCTCTTAATGCAACACACACACACACACGCACAGGCTCAGAAGCACAACACACACACACAGGTTCAAAAGCACAACACACACACACACACACACACACACACACACACACACACACAGATGATAGCTTTTGAAATATAAGCCAGTGTGTTTGTTTTCAGTGATAGCTGATAAGCTGTAGATGTGGGGAACAGACTTGAATTACTGTAAATTGTGTGTCTTTGTTTATGCAGATCCTGAAAAAGTCCTGCACAGAGGTCCTCACCGTGGAGCCTTCCAGCGTTTGTGTCAACCGTGAGTGCTCACTGTGGATATAGTGTCTTTGTTTTTTTTAGTGTGTTTGTGTGTGTGTGTGTATGTGTGTGTGTGTGTGTGTGTGTGTGTGTGTGTTTGTGGGTGTGTGTGGGTTTGCTTTTACCTGTGTGTATATGTGTGTGCATTTGTGTGTGTTTGTGTGTGTGTGTGTTTGTGTGTTTGTAAAACTAAAAACCAAACCCGTGTGTGTAACACTAACAACTTCACACAGCAGCTGTTGTAACTGCCATCATTAATGCAGCAGAGGAAATAAGCTTTAGACAACAAAGTACTAAACATGTGCATGTGTGTGTGTGTGTGTGTGTGTGTGTGTGTGAGACATATTTTTGAACTTTGTTGGCTGGAGCTAAGAGCTGCTTCTTATTTTCCCCTCATCTGGTGTGCATACCTTAGAGTCCTTCGACGTGGTGGTGAAGGGGAACGGCTTCTTGCTGGGAAGCGCCAAGGATGGAGCCTTGTGTCGGTTCAAGCATAAAGGCGTAGACAGAGGTGAGTACACTGCACACTGCCCATTGCCACAAACATACTGTATACCCTGTCTGCCCCAGTCCAGGGCATTTCAGAAATGTCCACTCAATTTCCACTTCAGGTCCATTTCACCTCATACTGTCCCACTGTGGCCCCTTTCAGTGTCCTTATGGCCCTGTCCATTCCATGGTAGTCTCGGCACTGCTTTGGAGCAGTATGGTGTTGTCCCTACTCTATCAGATATGTCACCCAACTCTGTTTCATCTCATAGTACTGTGTCCCAGAGGTGTGACCAGGCCACATTTCTCAGGATGGGCAGGGCTTGTCCCTGGGGGAGAAAATACGGACGGGCGGGGGGGGGGCACTGCCCACCCCTGGTCACGCCCCCCCACTGTGTCCTATTAAGTGCTGTTATGCGAAAAACACCCCATTGCACGCTATTCCAACACATTCCATGGAGCAGGATTGTTGTGTTCCAATCCATTCCAGACTACCCCTGCATTATACCACCTTCAACATCTCTTCGTGTGTTCTCTCCGTGTGGTAGCTATTCATGGCCACCTGTTATGTTCCACATGTTTAGCATTTTACACTCAATATATGAGTGGAGCAGTGTACTGTGGAGGCCCCAGTTTTAAGGGCCCTTATTGTGTCTGGCCATAAGGCAGTAGAGGCAGTTGTAGAGGCCTGTGCTCTCTGTGCAGAGGTTGCCTGTATGAGGCAGCACATCTGCATCCGGAGGGTGATGAAGTGGAGACTTCCCTTTCCTGCCCTGACTTTGGCCTCTGCACAAGCAAGCAAGCAGGCAAGCAAGCAGCTCTCTTATCACAACGCCATCAGCCAAAAGAGAAGCTGAACCCCAAACATGCAGCTGAAAATGGAACTTTCCGGAGCGTGAGAACCGTTCGAGCGGTGACTGGCCGCATGCAGCTCTTTACGCCTCTTTTCGCTCACCTCCAAAACATATTTGGAGTTTTTTGGTGTCGTTTCGTCTTGTTGCCACTCCCGACTATTTCGAGCTGTGCAGCGGGGAGCAATCATTTGATAAGCATCCGGTGGCTGATGGCTGAGACCCCTGTGCTCCATCAATCAAGGCCCCATCCTGATCTTTCCATAGCCCGATAAAAATAAGGCCGTAACTCCGGCTTGGTTTTTTTTCTTCTTCCTTTTAATGTGGTTGTTACGAACATGGCTGCCAACTGCCACATCCCTCAGGATGTGTGTATGTCTCCAGAGCATTAGAGCCATGTGACACTGTATGCGTGTGTGTGTGTGTGTGTGTGTGTGTGTGTGTGTGTGTGTGTGTGTGTGTATGTGCAATGATTGGATCCTAGTTTTATCCTTTATGATATACAATGAAATAAATACTAAATTGCTCCCAATCTAAATGAATGAATGCATGGATAAATGAATGAATGTATGAATGAATTAGCATGTTTTAGGCAATTGGTTTCAGGTGAGTACACATACATATCAGTAGTTATTGCACTCTTTGTAACCGTCTTCTGTGTAAATACAGAAATAGCACACCAACATGCCTTACCTTGACTTGCCTTGACTTGCTTTATTGTCATTCAGTAATGCTAAGCATTCACTAAGCAGTGTGCTAAATCTATTCAGTGAGGTAAATCTATACAGCATACGGCACTGTAGCTACAGGTAGTGTGTGTGTGTGTGTGTGTGTGTGTGCTATTGTGTGTGTGTGGCCCAGCATGAGTCCCCACGCTCACACAGACTCCCGCTGCAGCCACTCCAGGTTTTTTCTCACACCCTCACGCCCTCCATTTGCCACATCACAGCAAGCTTTTAATTACACACTTTTTTCCATACAGCACACACACACGCACACACACACACACACACACACACACACACGCACACACATACACATGCACACACATACACACTCTGACATGCACACACGCTTGGCACACATTAAACACACGCATGCACATCCACCAACACATACACACACACAGACACGCAATCTCAAATGAGCACACACACTCATTGCACACACCTCTACACACACCTACACACATCTACACACACAGGCGCACGGCCCATACACACATACAGTACATACACTCATGCACACACACATGTGGCTCGCACATGCACTTACACACTTACACACACACGTCAGCTTTATTTGCTCCATGCTTCAACAGAAGGAATGAAGGCAAGTAGAAGCACCTGCATCTCTCCCTGGGCGCTAGCTCATGAGTGTGTGTGTGTGTGAGTGTGTGAGTGTGGCTGCCTTTGTTTACACACACCTGGGCAGTCTGTCCCAGCACTCAACAGCCACACAAAACACAAATGCACACTAAAAAACAAACAACAACATTTGAAAACAAGACATTAGATTCAAAGTTTTTCTCTCACTTCTGAAACAGTGATGGAATCTCAAGTCCACACACGGCACAGAAATGGCTGATCTTCTGGAAACAGCTCATGTCCCTACTCAGTTTATTGTTGTCCTTTTTAACCTTTGAAATGGGTTACTTCAACTGCCCACCCTACCTTCCACACACACACTCATACATACACACACTCATACATACACACACACACTCATTCACACACACACACTCACACTCATTCACACATATACACACACACTTACACACGCACACACACACACACACACACACACACACACTCACACATTTTTCCCATTTTAAGGTTCTTGTTGTGTGTGCTCATGTTAGCTGTCCCTTGCTGAACCTCGCCTCCCCCTCCCTCGATGACTCAGTCAGGCTTTGGCCAGCAGCCCCCCCCCCTCACCCCCACACACACACACTCACACACACAGGCACACAGTCACAATCCACACACCACATCCCACGCACACGGCTGCAGTGTTGCACATCTGGAAACAAGTTCTTGGTCCAGTAACTATACAATCTTTCTCCCCTTCTTCCCTTCTCTCTCTGTCCCTCTCTCACTCCCTCTTTCTCTACCCTATCACTCATTCTCATTCTTATCCCAACGTCCCCTTTTTCTCTTTCTTCTTATCTTTCATTCTCTCTCTCTCTTTCTCTCTCTTTCTCTCTCTTTCTATCTGTTTTTCTTTCTTTCTCTCTATCTCTTAACTCTCTCTACCTCTCTGACTATCTCCCTCTCTTTTTCTTCTGCTCCCTCTTCTCTCTCACTCTCTCTCTCTCTTTCACTCTCTCTCCTCCCTGTCTATTTCTCTCTTCCTCTTCTTAATGTTTCCAGATGAGGTGCCAACAGTGGTGAAAGATTACTACATGCTCTGTCCGGCGCCCGTACTGCAGGAAGTGGATGAGTAAGTTCCGCCTCTTTCCTCCCTCTTACCTCACTCACTTAATGCCAAATCTGACATGTTCACTTGGTCACTATATAATGCATAATGCACTATATAGGGAACAAAACAATGTAACTCAACCCTCTATGTCGTGACCTATATGGAGAACGAGTGAAGGTTTCGGACACCGGCTTACTAACAGGGAGGATCATAGTCCCCTATGCGAGTTTAGAATGACAGACATTAATAGACATGTGGTTATTATGTAATTGACATGGATGTAAATATTACCCTATGGATGACAATAAACAGCTCCTTGGGAGATTCTCAAGCACTGAAAAATGAGGACTTTTATGTGGGTAAAAAAATCTTACTTTGACCTGACAAATCAGGTTGCAGTGCAGTTATAATAATAATAATTATTAGTATTATTATTATTATTATTATTAGTAGTAGTAGTAGTAGTAGAAGTAGTAGTAGTAGGAATAAAAATAGTAGTAGTAGTTATATTAGTTGTATGAGTAGTAGTAGTAGTATTTGTTGTTGTTGTTGCAGTATTGTAGCCATTACAGACTGTAGTAAGTCACTCTAGCCTGAGGGTTTCCATGTCTTGCATAGTTTCCAGAACCTGTTTCTGGTTTAACCATGCTAGTGTCCTACTCTGTTAATGACACAGAAGGTGCTTTTGCATCCCTGAGCACATCATTGCATTGTAACATAAATTCAGCATGTAAGCATGGATATGAGCGTGTACACGTGGAAAGCAGTGTTTTTATTTAAAAACAAACAACAAGAACAAGAAAAAGCAGAGTATAAGTCAGTACATTAGTTTAGAGAAAACACAAGATACTTGTGCACCTAGGAAGAGTACCTTTGGGAGAGGAGGTTTAATCCTTTCGGGCTACAAACCCTATTTTAACATACTATTGTTCGGGAGCACTTAAGGTTTTATTATTATTGTTCTACTAAATACAGTGAATATTCATGTTGTTCTTGCTGTTTGATGATGATGCATTGCAGCATTGCCTTACTGGGACCACCTCTAATAACAAAGATGTAAATTACATTATCTCCTTTTTAAACCATTTAGTGTTGACATCCACACACATACAGTACATGTGTGTGTGTGTGTGTGTGTGTGTGTGTGTGTGTGTGTGTGTGTGTGTGTGTGTACGCATACATACAGTACATTGTCCTCACTGATTGTTCTCTGCGGCTTATTATAAAGCACTTAGTACATAATGTACAGCGTCATAAACAAAAAAAAGGCCATCTCTGCTACAAGGTGCCCATTTTAAAAGCCTTGCTTAATTAACTCTTGGCTTGGGCCTGTGACCCATTAAGTGCTTAGCTGCTATGAACGGCGAGTAAACACATCTGTTGGGGGGGGTGGAGGGGGTGGTGGTGGGGGTGGAGGGTGTGGGAGAGCAGGGTGTGTGTGTGTGGGGGGGGTGTTTGGGGGATGGGAATGGGGGGGTGGGGGGGTTAAAAGGATGTGCGACAGATGCGTCTGATCCCTCTGCCTCTGGTCCCGTGTAAATAATTCACCGCAGCACCGACACACAGCTCTGCTAGCCACCTGCAGCCGGCGTCTAAGCTGCCGCCACACTCCTCCTCCTCCTCCTCTTTTTCTCCCCTCCCTCCATCCCTGCCTCCCTCCCTCTCTCCCTTCCTCCATCTGTGCCCCTCGCTCACAAGCCAATCACGCACCTCCTTTCAACACCACCACCGCCACCACTGCCACCCCACTCTGCACACCTGCTTTTCACCACCCACCCCCCCCCCCCCACACCGTCGCTCACCTCAGCCTGTTTACCTGAGAAGAACGTGACCGCCTCACAAAATCTCGCCGAATCATCTGTGATTGAACAAAACCCCCTGAATCTGCTGTCTTCTGAGCATGTTTTTTTTTTTTTTTTTTTCCTTTTTTTTCTCTAAATCAGAGCAACACTGTCAGAAGTGGGGTGCTAAGTGATGCGAAGATTAGCATTTGGCTGTGAGCCAGCACCGTGCCGTTTAAGCATCATCTGCTCTTAAATATGGCTAAGTGTGCGCTACGTGAGACGCCGGGAGTGTGGGCTAGCTGCTACCTGAGGGGAACCGTGCTGCCTTATATGCCGGCTCTGGAATTTCATCCAACGGAACCGCTGTCATTTTTCTTTTTTTTTGAGTAATTGAGGAGGGAAATTCATTCAGACAGGAAGGATTCATTAAACAATGATAAGACCATAACAGACAGATGGTGGAGGACTTCTAGCGTTCTCCTAGCTTTAGCCTATAGGCCCTCTCATGAGAACCTCATCTTGAAAATCACCATCAGTCCACTAGACCCCCCCCACTGATATCACAGCAACATTACACAGTTAGCTAGTGGAGGTCACTGGCAGGCCATGGTAGATGGGTTCAAGAGCCAGAGTGGGGTTGGAATGACCACTTGAGTCTTAATTACTGCTCCATTAGCGCTTCTTGCGGCGCCGCTAACCATGAAGGAGCAGCCAATCATAACTTGGTCCCTCCCTCATAGGCCTCTTGTAATCCTCCCCATATACACTCTAAAAAATAATAGGGGCCAGTACCGGTTCATCGATGCCATAGAAGAACATTTACCCTCCATAGAACTATCCAGAGATGGTTAAAGAACCATTTAAGCACTTTTGATTTTTAGCTTCTAGGTGAAAGGTACTTTAAATGGTTTTTCAAAGCCTGAGGTCTGTGTTATTGGCATCAAATGGTTCTTTAAAGAACTGTTGCCTTGACGCAGCTTTGAAGTACTGAAAAAGGTTCTTCTATGGCATCGCTCTGAAGAACCATTTTATTGTAGTCAGGCAATATTGGATGTGTGCATATTAACCACCCTCACCCGCCCCTCTCTACCACCCCTCCTTACCCAGCCCCTAACCCCTTACCCAGCCCCTCGCTCCCCCTGCCACCCTGTTGGCAGTAGCTCTGAATGTAGGCTAATGGAGCTCCGCAGAAGCTGGAGTGGCATCCCGATGGGGCCGGACAGGCAGAGGAAAGGCATGTCCAGGAATCTGCGTGTCCTCATGGCCTGTTCGGCACTCCTCTTCTCTATCACCTCCCCTTCCCTCCTTCTCCTCCTCCTTCTCTTTTCCTCTCCTCCGCTTCGCTTCTTCTACTCCTCTTGTCCTCTCCTTCCCTTTCCCTCCCCATCTGCTCCTACTCTTTTTCTCTCCTCCTCTCTTCTCTTTTCTGCTCTCGTCATCTCCTCCCCTTCCCTCCTCCCCTCCTCCTCCTCCTCTTTTCCTCTCCTCCTCTTCTCTCTTCTCTGCTCGCGTCCTCTCCTCCCCTTCCCTCCTTCTCGTCCTCCTCTCCTCCTCTCCTCTCTTCCCTGCTCTCGTCCTCTTCCTCGTGGGTCCTCGTGGAAGGCGGGCATGAAGCCTCATCTGTGGCGACAGCTGCTGGGGCTAAACTGAGTGTGAGGGGGGCATCTGTTACCCCCTTACACACACACACACACACACACACACACACACACACACACACACACACACACATACACATACACATACACATGCACATGCACATGCACACACCACCACCACCACCACCTTGCAAAAGCACACACGCGTGCACGCACACATTAGCAAGAGCGAGCTGTACCCCTGGAGAGCAGAGGACACAGAGAAACAGGGGGTGTGGGTGGGGTGGTGTGGGTGTGGGGGCGGGCTGTAATGTGTGTGATGGAGTGACAGTGGTGCAGAGGTAAGCGGTGGGTGGGTGAGAGGACAGGACTAGGGGAGGGGGCGGGACAGAGTTGGTGGGTGTCTTCACCTACGTTTTGACAAGCAGGGGTGGGGGGCAAAAATAACAATGGGGGTCTTACAGTAGTGACACCTGCCCAACATGCAGTCACATGGGAGAGGGAGAGAGAGAGAGGGAGAGAGAGAGAGAGAGAGAGAGAGAGAGAGAGAGAGAGAGAGAGAGCCAGGTAGGGGAGGGCAGAGGAGAACAGCAGCACAGGCACACAGTACAGCGAGATCTATTAAGAACCAATCAACAATCAATTATACGTTAATTGTCAGCATTGCAAAGGTGGTTTCTTTACCAACATACAGTTTCTGTCCCAGCATGACTTCCTGGTTCTTTCTGTTGTAAGATTTATTCCTGTTTTCATTTAAAAAATAACTTTAAATCTAACATTAAATAATACCATTGTTGTATATAGAAATAGAATCCCAATATATCAGAGTAAAATTTGTGTTAGATGTTGAACATTCAGAGGAAGGTTGCAGGTACAGATTGTACAGACTATAAATTGAAAATTAAGTAACTTAATTTAAGCAGACATTGTGTGTGGAGGCTAAAGACTTGCTGAAAGACAATGCTGTTAGATTGCAACTGTATGGTTTTCTCTTTCACACACACACACACACACACACACACACACACACACACACACACACACACACACACACACACACACACACACACACACACACACACACGCGCGCGCACACACCTTCAAGGGGATTTCCTGTTAGCATTTGTCTGTGACACTGAAGTTTCCACTACAGTATGCACATCCTACTGTTAACAACCAGTGTATGAGTAATACTGTGCTTTTTTATAGGCCTAAAATCTGATTCAGAATTGGGTTATGACAGATTTCAATTAGGGATACAGATACATCAACAAAACCATGCACTTATAAATGTACACGCGTCGCATTTATTCATTCATAAAATACATACTACATATTAGTCAATACTTGCTTTTGTGCTTTTGGCTTAGAACAATAATGATGTAAAAGTACGCTCATGGAATGCTGTTTGCAGTTCTTCCACATACACATACACACAGAGGGAGACAGAGAGAGAGAGGGAAAGAGAGAATGATAGGAGAGAGAAAGAGAGAATGAAAGAAAGAAGGAGAGAAAGCTGTTCGGCTGGCAGCTGGTACACACACTCGGGCCCTTAAATAATTCACGGCACTCATTTCCGCATCTTTAAGGAAAAATTCCCGAGCCATTAGCAACGCGGTTGTCACGGCGGCCAGCTGCAACACATCACAAGCGCTCCCCGTCACCGCCTGCCCGCACCATCTGACACAAAAGCAGGGACAGAAGCGTGGGGGGGTGGGGGGAGACAGAGAAAAGTTTCTAGAAGCTTCCATAGGCGTCTCCAGTGACTCCCAGAGTGGCGTCGTTCGCTCCCTCCCTCTTGTCGCCGCTATCTTGGAGTTGGCCTCCTTGTCAAGAGCAGGGAGGCCCTGAGTGATCCTTCTCCTCCTCCTCCTCCTCCCGCTCGAACATCTGCCAGTCCCGCAGTAACGTCCGTGACGCCACGTCGACTCCTGTTCTCCCGAAGCGGGCGGGCAGGCAGGGGGAATACTCCACGCCGACTGCTGCTTCGCTCGCTCGCTGATTGAGATGCCTGCGTCCCATCGGCTTAGTGTCACTGTGACATCTCTGAGAGGACCGAATCTGTTCTGCTCGCTCGCTGGGCTTTTAAACCGAAAATGCCGCAACTTACTTGGCAGGGACGGAGCAAAGTAAATTGGGAAGTTTTGATGAGGGGTCTGAAAGTGGGGCTGTCATGTCATGTCAGCTGTCTGTCTTTGCAAGACATACACACGCACACACACACACACACATACATATGCACGGAACCACACACACACACATACGAAATCATACACACAGTGATAGTATATGTACATCATGTGTGCACATGTGGAACATGCTCAAATTCTGACAGGGGATCCCTAGTCTCCAAAGTGATCGTGGTCGTCGTGAGGTCAGGCATATTGGGTGGGGGAATGTAGATTTGAAAGCACAACTGTGCATCTTAGTGCGCTGGCAGCTCACATAGTTCTCAATTAACTTTGGTGGCAGTTGTGAGCTTAACGACTCCTAATGTGATCTCTTATTTGCATTCAGACAAAAGAAAGGAAGAATGACAGAATGAAATAGAGAATGAGAGAGAGATAGAGAGAGAGAGAAAGAAAGGAAGAAAAGAAGAACCACAGAAGGATGAATAAAAAAGATGTGATGGCGCATTGAGTGTGTCCAGTTTTATCTAGGGAGACAGAATCATTTGGCAAAGGAGTGTGTGTGCGTGTGTGTCTGTGTCTGTGTGTGTGTGTGTGTGTGTGTGTGTGTGTGTGTGTGTGTGTGTGTGTGTGCACGTGCGTGTGTGTGTGTGTGTGTGTGTAAGGCCTCCACTCTGATCCGGGGTCTGTGCACATATCCAGCTTGATTAACAACCTGCCTAGCGGCTGGCTGTATCGAGTGTGTCAGCTAAATTAGCCTCTCCCTTCATCCATTCAGGAGACACACTTAGTTAACATGCAAGGGCCTTTTAGTGCTTCTCTCACAATGGCCAGATTAGACACACAGGGAAGGAAGGATGGAGAATGCCGACATTAACCATACTAATGTACTGGGCGATTCGGGGGTAAACAAGAGAATATTGCATTCGTAAATATTTGTCACATTTCTGAAAGGGGTGGGGGGTGTAGGTGTCCTGGGCATTTGGATGTGCCGCCTTTCATCACATTTGAATCCAATGCTTCTAAATAATGACAGTGGGAATGGAGCCGTCGAAAGCATGCTAATTTTTTTTGGTGGAGGTTGTTTGGGGGATTTTGACTCACCAACCAAGAGAGAGAAAAAGGTGACGTCAACATCAACAAACACATACATTCTCTTTTTTGTCTCTCTCTCTCTTACACACACACAGTGACCCACACACATAGACCCACACACCCACACACACACACACACACACACACACACACACACACACACACACACACACACGTCTTTAAACTCTACGGAACACACACATACACACACGTTATCCAGCCCTTTTTGCATAAGCAGAGCAGAAGCAGTGCCGAAAAAATACAAGACAATAGCCTCCTCTCTTTCTTCCTGCTCTCGTCGCCACTCGACTCCATTCTGAGGAGGATATGAGGCGTTCAGTCGGGCCTGGATTCTCATTAGGCACGTGGTAATTGGATCCTGCGTAACAGACATATGGAGATTACGGTGCCGTTCATCATTAGCGTGTTAATTGCTCCCCTTACCTCCTCTCTTGCCGGTAAATAAGTTATATGGGTCAATCTCCACACATCCATTGTGTGGGCCGAGACTCGCACGCTTAGGCCTGTGACAGTCCAGCACAGGCTTTAATTTGGCTTTTAATTGAATCAGAGTATTTATTAAAAGTGACTCGACTCGACTCGCCCGGGGTGGACGTCTTTGAAACCGTAATTGTACTGTAGGTGCTCAAGCTTAGGAGAATTTCACGTTTCATTACAGGTGTATTGTATAATTCTTATGCTATTTTGGATTTTTGTTCAGATATGTTGTATTTTGTAAACCATAGCCATGTTTCTCTAAAACATGTTGACCAGATTATTTTATTTTTCATTTTTCAGTGGTTTGCCAGGTTTTCGACTTGACATGTGGAGATATAACACAATACAGTGCTCACTCGCTGTAGATTGAAACTAAGAGTTACAGATTATTCTAAATATAAATATTCCTAATACAAATGTGTGTTTGTTTCCTGTGACCACTCATCTGCCCCTCCCAAACATAGAAGTTCCACTGGTATTAATTGTAAAGAGTTTCAGTAACCTCAGCTGGCTGAGACACAAACACAAGCGGCAATAACTTAATCATCAAATTATCTCTGCATACTGTATGTTAAAACCCTTGGTCAGGTTGGCTGTACAACTAGACAGAGACTATATTTTAAGAAACAACACTTACACATGACTTATTTCCCATCTTCATCCTGCCAGTCACTGTCTAAGGTTCTATTTCCAGAGCTCTTGAGCTCTTGGTTCATGGGTAGCTCTTCTTTGTTCTATATTTGATTTGTGTGTGTGATGACGTCATCTTGTCTGGTTCTCCTTCTGTAGGACCCTTGAGATCCTCGTCAGCCTCAACAAGGGCAAGTCCTTCATGTCCTTTCCCTTCACCATCACCGCGACAACCTGTGTGAGTAGAATAAGGACTTGATAGGCAAAATCAAGAAATATAAAAATGATGTCAATGTCAGTTCTATCAATATTCTGTTACACAAACATATACCTACCTGGATTGTTAGCCTAGTATAACATTTGATAGTAATAGGCTTAGACTGATGATCATTTATTTTATTTAGCCATAACTAAATCGTAAATGTAACTTTGTAATGCTAAAACTCTATACATTACCCTTTGATGTTTGATTCTATACATATTATATAACATAGTTTTATAGTAGCAATTTTGTATCAGAAAAACACACATAGCCAATGTATTGCTTCTATGGGATTTTGCCGTAATTGATTGACTAACCAAGGTGAATAACTAATTATGTTATAATGTATGTTTGGTTTTATATAATCCCCTAATGTAATGGGCTAGCTCTAAATGAACCCAACCCTCTTGTATTGGCATTAGCTTGACTGTTAATTGCCTCAGTTGATGGAGTGGCTTTAAATATGGCCAACCCCTTCACACATTAGGGCTTATAATGTGAAGTAACAAAGTGAGTCTTTTGTGTGGTTGAAATGTCCTGACCTTCCATTAAAGTGCTAAGATGTAGTTTAATGGATAGACTCTGAACTAAGGCTAGTTGCTACTGAAGGTCTAGCATGATTCACGTAGGACAGAATAGATATTATAGATATAGGAATTGTAAGAAAAAATAGACTGATTACTATCTCTTGTAGGTTGGAAAAGTGCTACTGTCCATAGAATTAATATAATTTCTTGGAAATAGATATTACTCCTTGATGTTGTGTTTGTGTGTGTTTTCCGTTAGTTTGAAGGCTTGAGGATATTTTCTTTGTATAATAGACAGAACAGTACTGTTACTTGATATGGCAGTGTGTGTGTATCAGGGATGGAAATTAACCACCCGCCACCCGCCAAATGCGGGTAAATATGAGTGTTGGCGGGTGAGTTTTGCCATTTTACCTGCCACTGTGGCGGATGTGCAAATGCATTCAGCCAAGTTCGATATAGTCTATGAATGCACTCCCTGACGCATGTTGTAGCGTAGCTATTAGTTAGTAGACAGCGCAGGTGCGTATAAGTTTACCATTTATTGATAAGCAACTCACGGAGCGTTTCTTGGGATCCAGCACAGGCGCGCGTGGTTATTTCAAATATGATCTAGGCAACTTTCTGTTCATCATTTTAAGGTAGGCTAATGAAAGCTCAGTCATGATGATTATAGCCTAACTGTCCAAACAGGAATGCATCAGTATATTGCCTTCTCACGTTGATGATAACGCCATATGCGCACAAGTTCATTCCAAAAACTAACCTGTGATGTTAACGTAACCTATTAATAGCGCCAACAAAACCGATTTCAGAACCCAAACAAAAAACGCACCTTGCAAGACACATCTCTTGCATAGTCTAATAAAGAGTATTTTCGAGGTGTTTTGGAATATTTATTAATTCCATAGAAAATATAATCAAATGTATCCACATCTGCACTAGCCCTTTGGTTTCCTAGCATCTTGCATAGAAACGAAGTTAGAACATAACTTTTTTTCACGTTAGGATCATAAGGGGAAATTTAAAGTGACAGGCGCCTAATTAGACATTAGCCTACAAACATCAAATACAACTAATTGCATTATTTTTAAGTGATATCCCAAATAACAGTTTATTTTTAAATTTTAAACATATGTAAAGCATGGATTTTCTTTCTACTGTCCTTTCACTTAGAAGGATAACATTAAGCTAGCCTATCTAACAACCTGTTAAAATGCACCAGAATGCAGGAAATTACCTTTAATTTAGACATTGATTGCCTGTTACTATCAGCACAGAAATGATGTATACATGATGCCCCCTTTACATTTATGACTGCCCCCTTATATACAGTATGTCTGCCTAGAACCGGCCCCTGTTATACTTGGCATTAAAATGTGCGGAAGGGTTGAATATATAAAGTGGCTGGTAAAAATGTTGAGTGGCTGGTAGATTTTAGAATCTACCTGCCACAGTGGCAGGTGAACAAAAAAGTTAATTTCCATCCCTGGTGTGTATGTGTTTCTCCTCAGTCGGATGGCATGGTGGTCTTCATAGTGATTCTGGTGCTTCTGATCCTGGCTGCCCTGGCCCTGATGTGGTGGTTCTGGCCCCTCTGCTGCACTGTGGTGAGTACATGACAATGGACACAGTGAGACACCGAAGCATTAAATTACTCTTAAAGGTAGGGTAGGAGATTCTGGAAAAACAGTTCAAGCAAGCTACATTTTGAAAGTACCAAGTTCAAAAGTCCAAACCCCTTTCTTCAGACCCCCCCCCACCAAAGTCACATCACCAGATGTGTGCACGGGAGAGGAGGGAGGGACAAATGGGAGTTGAGTTTGATGGACATATTATCATCCAATCATTTTGAACGGGTCACTTAAAATGATTGGATGGTGTGTTTTTGTCCATGTCAATGACATAAATGCCACGTTACATTTTGAGCAATGTTACTGAGTAACAACATGATCAGCCAGCTTTTGATTTTCATGGTGATTGAAAATAGTTCCCTCCTGATGATCCAAGTTCTCCTGATACAAAAAAATGTGTGGTCTAATATCAATGCAAAAGTGCCAAAAAAAAAGCATCTGTTAGTAATGTAGCTTTTGGCAACATTGAACTTTAAGAGTTGCCTTGTGTATCATTACCTTAACATCCCTGACACTTTAGGACAGCAACTATGAAATACTGTGACACTGTGTAATGGTTTATCACAGTAACACTGAAACAATTTAGCTTAGGATGGCAGTACCGTTATGTTTTATTGCTTCAACATTTCAGCAATAAAACTCTGCAACACTTACGCACTGAAACGCTGGAACACTTTGCCTTGCTCGTGCACTCTGTGTGAATATTTGAACTAGACATAAGATCTGTTGCTTTAGTCCTATGATCCAGCACTGTACAATAGAAATAAGAGAATGGCCATTGGCCTGAATGCCATGAGAGTGAACTCGGCAACACTGTGACATCAAAATGCTTAAAGTCAATGGTTGGCCAAACTAAGTCCTACGGGCCAATTGCAGCTTGTCGTTTACTTTTATGCAGCCTGTCATCAAGTATCATTTATCATTTTCTTGATGGACGGACTGATTGGTTGTTATAACAATAATAATATTGTAGTATAATAAGTACGAGCCATTAAACTGTCCAGCATAAAACAGAATATTTGGGACAGTGTTTTCTGGTCTAAATATTTTTTTTACCCACAACTTCTCAAATAAAAGGGCCACTCTTCATTTTTTATTGACATGTGGCAGCTTGTAGTTTTCTGTATGCGGCCTGTACACAGAAAAGTTTGGCGATCCTTGCTTTAAGTCTTTATCATCCTAAGACATCAGTGCTGTAAAACTGTAATTCAGCAAGACTGAAACATATAAACATTATAATACTGTAATTACTTCAGCATGGTAAAACCTGAAAACAAAATGACTCTATAATAGGTTTTAATATTGTGTTACTTTTACACTTCAACCATTGGAACTCTGCAGCACTAAAAAACATCTAAACAATGAAATGCTGGAACGCTGTAGGCTTGTCCTGGCATTTCCACCGAACCCATTAGTCCTGCTGTAGAGTCTGTAAATATTTGTTCAGAGGTGCTTTCTGTTATTTTAATATTGTGCTCCAGCACTTGGGAATACAAATGAAACAACAACTGTGGACTAAGTGGTGCTTTTAAGCTTTGATATCAAGTTCATTTTATTCTCTGTGAACAGTATAAGAACTTAAAGAACCTTTTTGTATTGTATTGACAAGAACTGTTTTTTACTGTTCAAATGGTCATGGTCTGCACCACGTATGCGTGGAAAGCAGCTTCTCTACGACTAAGCAAAAAGCCATTTGCTTTTAGTTATGCTTTTGGTTACAGCTGTGGAAATAGTGAATAGGACTTAATGGCGATAAATTAAAAGCATCTTCCCCCTCATCACCATCAAGCCTGAGGTCTGTGTAAAAAAAACAGCCCATCCCTGCCAATCCCCTACTCACTCTTCAGCGAAGACTTGTGTCCCCCCCCCCCCCCCCCCCACTGTAAGCCTGGTCCCATGCCATTGTCAGTGTCGCGTGCTGCCTTTTGAAGATCCCCCCAACCCGACCCAACCCATCCCAACCCAACCCCCCCTTCCCATCCCATCCCATCCCATCCCACCCCCATCCCTTTTTAAAGTGAGTGCTTCTTGCTTGGCAGCCCTCCAAGGGTGACTCTGGAGGAATGGGCCCCGGTGCCAAGCGCTGATGTGGAGGGAAAGGGGGCGTTCTGCTAACAAACAGAGCTGGAGTGGATGCTGGGTGCGGGCCAGGTGAACTCCGTTCTGAAGAAGAATCCGCAGGGCGTGACCCATTTAAAAAAAAAAAAAAAAAAAAACACGCCGGGTACTGAAGCTTTGCCCCAGATACTCTACGACTCTGAAGTGAGACCGATGTGTATGTGTGCCCAGTCAGGGCCCAGAGTAGGGCCACATCCGGGCCGGATTCTGGCCTGAGTCAGCTGCTGTCTGGCAGGCAGGATCAGGATGGATGAGGTCAGGGTTTTGTGTTTATGGTTATGATCTCTGACTCCCAAAATGACATAATCATGTGCGGCTCTTCCAAAACATGGGAGGAACCTGAGCAAGGAAGTATGTTTTGATTCAAGTCCTGTGTTTTAGTATGTGTTGACAGCTTCTTTATGAGGGCACCGCTGGCCGCCGGTTCTTTTGTTCGACATTCTTGCCTGGCACATTTTTGGGAGCCAGGTCTGTCCGTTTTTTTTTTTTTTTTTTTGTTATTTTATTCAAATAATGTTCTGGAAAAGCATGGCTGTGCCCACAAGGCATTTTTTATTAACACAGTGTGAATAGTTCACAACTCGAATCATGTGAGCATAAATCTCAACATTTAAAAAAAAAATCATTTGGTTCATCAACTCCCCACTTTTTCCATGCGAACAATGGGAGCCCAGATCACATTATCAGTCTAAACCACCGCTAACAACTACAGATGGCATGCCCAAGAGCCTCCTGCTCCCTGAATCTGGCGCGCAAGGAGCAAACTCACACACACACAAGTAGGCGCACACACACACACACACACAGACACACACACACACACACACAGAAAGCGATGGCATCAGTTGGGCAGAGAGAGAGAGAGACAGAGACAGAGAGCGGCGGAGTGTCGGGGCCGCTTTGACAGAGAGAGAGAGAGAGAGAGAGAGAGAGAGAGCAGTGCGGTGCGCGTGGGCCCTGGTCCAGGCAGAGATGGAAGCATATTTTGGAAAACCAACAAAGGCATTAAAATGTAAACCCCCTGCAGCATGGCTGGCCCGGCCACTGTTTGTCTTGGTGCAGGAGCTGCTGTTCCCGTCCGGCCACCAGGGACTCGGCACAAGGAGAGGGCCATGTGTGCGCTGTTAATATTTAAACTCGCCCCTGCCAGATCGCTCCTCACTCTACCAACCAACCCCCCCCCCCCCCCAACACACACACACACACACACACACACACACACACACACACACACACACACACCACACACACCACACATGCCACAGATACAGACACACACACACACACACACACACACTACACATGCCACAGATACAGACACACACACACACACACACCACGCACAGCCCACAGATACATACACAGACACACACACACACATACACACCCCGTCTTTCACTCCTCTCTCTCTTTTCTCACTCCCTTTCTTTTGTCCATGCAAAAGAAAAAATCAGAAAGACACCAAGTGGCCAGACTTGCACCCAGATCTTCGAGGCGGAGACTGGGGAAGAGAAATTAGAAACATCTCATTCTGCCCCATTTTCGTTTTCCTCTGACTTCTGTTAACATAATATCTCGCAATTTCTCCATACTTGATGTTAATTGTTTGTAGGTTTTAATGTGCGTGGATTTAAAAATGAGTTTTGTTCATCTGCTGAAGATAAACAGAGATAAACTACTCACAGGCAAAGTAACTACTTAAAGTCTAAAAGTGTAATGCGTATGTAGTTTTACACAAGGACAAAGATAAATAATTCAATAGGAACATGCAATTTTGGGTCTGTTTCACGTTGTCACAGTGTAGCACCACAACCAACACTCACAACACAAGAGAAGTGCCGCCATGTTTAGTTCCCCCAATTGACCCCCCCCCCCCCACACTCTCTATAGATCATCACTCTTGCTCAGTGCCCACAAATAGCTTCATTTGCTGGTGATGAAAGTGCGCCGTTTTAATTTGCAAATATGCTACTTGTCACTCACCCCCAGTCCCCGATAAGCTGGAAAACAGCTTGACACGACATGGGCGCATTACCGCCTAAAATGACCGGATTATAAAACTCCAATTGGACAATTACGTCGCCACCATATGGTGATGTTTTAGCGCCGCCCCCCCCCCCCGATTGGTCAGATCTCGGCCGCCGCTGCCACCGCCGCCGCCGCCGCCACGTACGTTTAGCAGCTCAAGCTGGCCATCAGATGGCTAAGTGTTCGCCGCTTTAGCGTGTAATTACCGACTGCACTTACTTAACGCTTTTTAAAAAAAACGACGATGCTCTCTCTCCTCACACATCTGTCTGCCAGGTAGTTAGTTTCTTTATTTATTTATTTTATTTTATTTTAAACACTTTTTTTTCTTTCTCTCAGGCCTAACAGGCGAGCATGTGAGTTGTTTAAAGCTTTTTATTTATCCTGCAATATGCCCAGGAAAGAGGAAATCTGCTGCTTAATTACGGAGCGAGAGGAGGTAATCCGTTAGCGTAAGGTCTGGCTAAAATGATGGTAATCATCGCACCGGCACACCCCACCAGCACACACACACACACACACACACATACACACACTCACAAAATTACACACATGCACATGCACACGCACACAAACATACACACACATGCACATGCACACACACACACACGCACACACAGATGCATTAATGAGCGTACACACAAACATACACATACACATATGCACATGCACACACAAAGACACACACACACATACATTTATGCGCACGCACACACACAGACACACACATATACACTTATGCACACGCACACACATTTACACACACACACACACACACCAGCAGCACACATTACTTGGATTTGCCAACAGTCGGTTAAGTGTCAAAGTGCAATTAATTAACACTAATTGATCATTTTCCATTATTTTAATGACAACACTGGCGTTATGGTATTAGTGTGCTTTAATGTGAATAGAACAGCTGTTAGAGGCATGATATGTTATAATTAAGAAGCTTTTTGGGGAGGAGGGGAGGGGGACTAATTTGGTAAATGCACAACCTGTCCGTGTAGCAGCAGCGAAGAGGGATGAGGGGAAGGTCTTCCTCTTGAGTTTAGAGCACGCTCGTTACACCACATTGATCTTGAGAGCGCAAACACACACATGCACACACACTCACACTCATGCACACACACACACATCTGTACACTGGTATGTATGCACACACCCAACACTTTCTCTCCCTCTCTTTCTCTCTTGTTCTCCCAGATACACGCACACACAGACACACACACACACACACACATGCACACACATGCATGCACACATGCACATACACATGCACCCATACTCACACAAAGCTGTCTACTTCTCTTTCTATCTGTCTTTTTCACATTCACACGCTTTCTCTCTCACAAACAAACACACACACATACCCCCCCCCCCCCCACACACACACATGCACATACATGCTTACACAAAACTGTCTTCTTTTCTTTCTCTCTCTTTTTTGCATACACTCACTTTCTCTCTCACACACAAACACACACACACGCACATACACCCATACTCACACAAAGCTGTCTTCTTCTGTTTGTATCTCTCTTTCACACACTTTCTCTCTCACACATAAACACAAACACACACACACACACACTTGCATATAAAGTGTGTGTTTATCCCAGGTGCTGTACGAATAGCTCCTTCATGGCCTGCCTGTGGTATGGCTATAAACGCCTGCTGTGTCTTTTACGTCAAGTGGGGAAATAGTTCCGTCTGTGTGTGTGTCTGTGTGTGAATTTCACGCGTGTCCAGTCCCTTCCTCCTGATGTCTTTCTCAGTCTCCATCGTTGCTGAGGTATCGTGTGCGTCGATACGTGGTCATGCTCGTGCGTCAGACAGCAGCAGGGATAAGTGTGCCGGCCAGCAGAAAACTCCCAAACACTCACTCATGTACGCACGCACGCACACACTCACTCACACACACACACATACAAACACACACACCCAGACACAGATGCAGACCCACCCACATACACACACCCACACACACACACACAAACACACACATAAATACATATACATACACACACACACACACACACTTTTACACTCCTCGTGGGGCCCTGTCCACTGTCCACGTCCATCCCCAGAGTGTGTGGGTCAGCAGCCGGGCCAGAGGCAGTTTGGACTTGAGTGATGTCACAAGTGGGACGCTGCGGCAGCAGAGGCACTGTCAGACACACTGGCTGTGTGTGTGTGTGTGTGTGTGTGTGTGTGTGTGTGTGTGTGTGTGTGTGTGTGTGTGTTTATGTACGCGCATAGTCTGTGTGTGTCCTTTTCCCCCATCTCTTCTTATAGCTAAACACAGCAAAGTAACTGTGATTGAGTAATGCATCTGAGTGAATGAGGGTTTCAGTGTACAAACAATGTTGTGTGAGTTTACAAGCATATGGACCTCAAGTATTTAAATGGGCATTCCTTTGTACACGTGTTTGTGATTTATTATCTGTAGTATGTGTATGTACGTGCATGTTTATCTGTGCATACATTTGTGTGTTTGTGTGTGTGTGTGTGTGTGTGCGGGTGTGTGTGTATATGTGTGTGTGTGTGTGTGTGTGTGTGTGTGTGTGTGTGTGTGTGTGTGTGTGCGTGTGTGTGTGTGCGGGTGTATGTTCACATATGTGTGTGTGTGGTTTTAGTGATTAATGGTGTCTATGAGTGTAAATAGATATGGGTGTGTGTGTGTGCAGGTGTATGTTCACGTGTGTGTGTATGTGTGTGTGTAGTGATAAACGGTGTCTGTGAGTGTAAGTAGATATGTTTGTGTGTGGGTGTGCAGGTGTATGTCCACGTATGTGTGTATGTGTGTGTGTGTAGTGATTAATGGCGTGTGTGTGAGTAGATACATGTGTGTGGGTGTATGCTCCGCAGAGGGAGACCCTGTGTTGTGTTATTTCCCCCGTCCAGATGATGTCTGGATCCCAGCCCGAGTCTCTTCTCCTCTCCTCTCCTCTCCTCTCCTCTCCTCTCCTCTCCTCTTCTCCCCTCTCCTCTCCTCTCCTTTACTCTCCTCTCCTCTCCCCATCCTCTCCTCTCCTATCTATCCTGTCCTATCCTTTCCTCTCCTCTTCTCTCCTCTTCTCTCTTCCTCTCGTCTCGTCTCCTCTGTTCCCCTCTCCTCTCTGCTCTCCTCTTCTCAACTTCTCTCCTCTCTCTCCTCTCCTCTCCTTCTTCCCCTCTCCTCTCATTTCTGCTCCTCTCCTCCACTCCTGTTCTCTCCTTTCCTCCCCTCCTCTCTCTTCTCCTTCTCTCCTCTCCTCTCCTCTCCTCTCCTCTCCGTACATCACTGAGGCTAATGAGCTCCTGAGGATCGCTGGGGCCTGCTGAACCCCGTCCAATTAATTAAGAGATAAACGACAGTGCCTCGACACCATCCCCAAATGCCCCCCCCCCCCAAGCCCCCCCAAACTACTCCCCGTACCCCCATCAACAAGTTGATCTGCTCTTATTTTGCACTGGGGGAAGAGGGGGTTTTTGGGGGGAGGGGAGAGGGGGGTGGCTGAACTGTTTGCTTGACACAGTGGTCTTCTAATTAATAGCACATCCGTGTCATAATTGTGCCAGTGGGCTCCACGCGTGGAGGTAGACTTTGGTGAAATATTTTTTTTGTGAGCTTTACAGAACACACTCCACAGTGACAGTGGTCATGTTAATAATGATCATGGTGGTGATTAGGATGAGGATGAGGATGAGGATGATGATGATGATGATGATGATGATGATGATGATGTTGTCAACAGTGTCATCAGCTCTCCTTAACCCCTCCTTAACTCTGTTAAGTTCCATCACCATGTCACCATAGCATCATTCCTGTCATGACCTCCATAACATATTTGTTTTCCTTTCTGTCAGGTCATCAAAGATCCCCCACCACGACCACCCCCTCCCCCTCCTCCTGTGAGTATATGAAGTCCACCTTTATATGTATGTATGTATGTATGTATGTATGTATGTATGTATGTATGTATGTATGTATGTATGTATGTATGTATGTATGTATGTATGTATGTATGTATGTATGTATGTATGTATGTATGTATGTATGTATGTCTGTCTGTGATGGACCTTAAATGACCAACAGAGTAAATACTTTTACATTGAAGAGATCATTAAAGAGCATGTGGGCTGTTCAGATGTATTGTGGAGTTTCACCTGTAAGGCTGTTAGGTGTCTTCATGCTGACGCTTCCACTCACCCTTTCAGGCTCCAGAGGAAGACGATGCACCTAAGAAGAAGTGGCCCACAGTGGACGCCTCTTACTACGGGGGCAGAGGAGCAGGAGGCATCAAGCGCATGGAGGTCAGTAACCTGGGTATACTCAGGGAGGGACTACTGGAAAATCTGTCACTTTTCAGTAGGTGTATGTGATACATTTGAGAAGTTGCACATTCCTTCTAGCACCCAGCATTGTGCATTGTAAAAAAAATTGGGTTACACTTTCTTTGAAGGTGTCTGCATAAGGGTGATCCCTTCAAACCCTTTGTAAAAATGACATGACACATATCATTAACATTAATAACACTTCTTCCATTACAATGTCTGCATCCCAAAAAATATCAACTTAATATACTTACAAAACATTAATAACACTTCATGACAACAGTCAAAAACATGAATAAAGTGCAACTACTGTTTATAACATGTGTCATGTCATGTTTATAACATGCTTATGTCACTCTTATGTAGACACCTTCAAATTAAGTGTTACCAAAAACTGTAATGGGCGTGTAGCTTTGCTACTGTGTGATCCCCTTGTGTCTCTTCACCTTCTGTACTTTGCATTGTAGACGTACCCAACATGGGTTTGTTTTAAACTCACCTTCTACATAGTGACTACTACTTTTCCTCCTGCACCCAACACCATTCTCACCAAAAAAAAAACATGGTTTCGAATGTCTAATATATTATAAGAGTTGGGTGGCTCCCCTCCTTCTTTTCCTTCCCTCCTTCTTTATCTTTCCTACTCCTGTCACTTCCAGTCACGTTGTGTGTCTCCCATCTTGAACACTTTGTGAGCGTGGCCCCCCTGACGTCAGGTGCCGAGCTTTCAAAGCTGTTTCTTGGAGGCTCGTCCGGGATGTCTGATGGCTTTGACGGGCAGTGACGGGCGGGCAGTGTCGTCCACGTCCATGTCCACGTCCTGCCTGTCTGCCAGCAGACAGGATGGAGGGCTGGAGTTGGAGTGGAGTGAAGTGGTGGGTTATGGGTAATGGGGGCTGTCGGGAGTGGGGGTTGGGGGGGTTAGGGGAGGGAGGAGGAGGGAGGGGGGAGGGGGAGAGGGGATTGAGTGATGTCTGCCAGCCTAATGAATTCATCTCAGGGATCCTCACTGCCGCTGTCAAGCACCTTTTGTTCAGCTGGCTCCTGCCCCTCCTCCCTCTTTCTTTCCCTATCCATCTCTCTCTTTTTTTCTTTTCTTTTCTGTACATCAGTTTGTTCCTTAGTCCACCACTTTTTTTACTGTTCTTTTGTCTTTTTTTTTTATAACTTCTTCTCTGTATTTTTCTTCAATGTACACTCCTTTATTGTGTCTTTCATTCTGCCTATCTGTCTGACTGCATTCAGTTCACTTCCCTTCACTATCATTTTCTATCACATTCTCTCTCTCTCTCTCTCCCTCTCTCTCTCCCCCTTTCTCTCTCTCTCTCTCTCTCTCTCTCTGTGCTCTTTGCCCAGGTACCCTGAGGAGATGCTGGCATCAGTGTAGCGCTGATGGAAAACTGAATGAATAAATAAATAAAACAAACCTCGGGGAGTGATACCTCGCCAGAGCTGCTCCCAGGAGTGCTGGAGAGAGCGCTAGACAAACACACGCACACACACAAACACACACACACAAACACACACACACACACACACACACACACACATACACACAGGCAGTCGCACACAGACACACAGACAAACACACTCTCTCTCTCTTACACACATACACAAATACACACACACACACACACCCAAACACACAGGCAGTCGCACACAGACACACACACAGGCAGTAGCACACACACACACAGTCTCTCTCTCTCACATACACACACACACACATACACACACACACACACACACACACACACACACACAGGCAAAAACACACACAAAGAAGTATGCAAACACACTTCCACACATATGCACCGTAAGAGCACACAAGCACACACACACACACAAACACACTGAAAGACATGCACATTCACACATAATAACACGCAGAAACACAAGTAAATTCACTGTCATTCACACACATACTCACACTGAAACATGCACAATTCCCATCTCAATTCCCATCTCTCTCTCCCCTCGCGTGGCTGTTCTCCTGGCCAGCTCCCCTTCTCTCAGACACACACAGCATCTCCATATCTGATGGTTCCTCGTGGTAGATAACTGGATAGGGGAGGTATGTGTGTATGAGGGCTGAGTTAGCGAGTAGTACCCACATACCAGGAACTTTATCTCTCCATCTCTCAGATATCGCCATATTCTCGGGCGATATGCCAGCTCTCCAGTGAGCCTCCTCCAGTGTCTGAGGCCCCTCTCTGAAGAGTACCTGAGCCCAGAACACACACCTCCTCACACCCCTACATGTTGCCTCAGAATGGCCCTTCATTTTTGCCAGGGGGTGGGGGGTGGTTTTTGGAGGGGTTGGGGAATTTAGAGGGAGTGATTTCCCCATACTGAGTTGGAGGGATTCTGTAGTGGATTGCCTTGGCAACACCCATAGCCTAAAGCGTGTGGTGCTAATTGATATGCTAGTTAGTTTTTGCCATGGCAACAGCAGCTGGGCTGTTGGTTTGGTGTGGATTGATGAGTGTGAAGGTGAAGAGAGAATAGTAAAAAAAAAAGAAATGGACTTATGTTGGTAAACTGATCTATAGCAAACTGTCTATAGGGCAGTACAATGCACAAACCAGTTTACCAGCAAATTCACAAGGAAACTTCTACAATATATTATGAGTTAAAACTGATATTTGTAAAAATAATTATAATAAGCTAAGATAACTAGGCAGATTAGCTGTTGAAAGAGATGTTGACTCATAACTTTGATGTGAGCTCCATGGATATTTAGTGTAGTGTATGTACAGTATGTGTGTTTTTGTGTGTTTTTGTGATCACCATGTGGGTCTTCCTGTCGTTCTGTAGGTGCGCTGGGGTGAGAAAGGATCGACGGAGGAGGGGGCCCGGCTAGAGATGGCCAAAAACGCTGTGGTTACGGTGCCGGAGGAGGTGGAGGAGCCTATGATTAAAAAGCCAAAGGCCACACCCTCCGCCCACACATCAGAGTCCAAATGGTACACACCAATAAAGGTGAGAAACACACTACCCACTGCACTCTATAACATGTTGTCGTGTAGTTAAATAATACAAACTTGTGACATAATATGTTTCATAATATACAGTATGTGTGGTATCATGTAAACACAGTTCAGGGTCAAGGTCATTTTTTATAACAGTTTTTGAACAATAAAATATTGAGTCAAAGTGCTGTAGAACTTAAATACTATTACTACTACTACTACTACTACTAATATGAGAATTAAAATCATATACTATATTAAGGGCTCTCCTAACCCATATGATATATTTTGTGTGTAGGCATAAACAGATTGGTATGATTGATGTATGTTTGATTTACATACTGTTACATTTATGGGTGTGCATTATGTGTGTGTATATATGTGTGTATGTGTGTGTGTGTGTGTGTGTGTGTGTGTGTGTGTGTGTGTGTGTGTGTGTGTGTGTGTGTGTGTGGGTGTGTGTGTGTGGGTGTATACTATACTATATACACAGGTTGTAAATTGTCTGATTGGCTGCTGTGTTTTCTGTATTTTCCCTCTGCAGGGCCGTCTGGATGCGCTGTGGGCTCTGCTGAAACGGCAGTATGACCGAGTCTCTCTGATGAGGCCGACATCCGCAGACCAGGTAAGGCCAGTCTAGTTAACCTCTGACCACCAGTGACACAAGCCTGCCTGCAAACCTCTCCTCTATGAGTTATAGAAACAAACCATCAGTACAGAGATCATGACATAGGCTGATTTTCACAGCCTTTCACAGTCTTGTACATTACAGTCAGCCAAAGGTTCTTCAGGCTTTCACACACATCTGAACTTATTACACTTATTAACTCTCAAAAACACTCCACCCATCTTCAAAAACATTTACTGACATTTACTCACTCAGAAAAGAATCTCAACCATTCATCCTGCCAACACCAATGTTGCATAGTTCATGAGTTTTCTCTTCACCCCGTTTACACTTTTGTTTTGGCACTGTGCTCATGGTTTCAGCTTCCTCTCAACCTCTGATGAACCATGAGCAAACAGTGGTTCAGGATGTGTGTGTGTGTGTGTGTGTGTGTGTGTGTGTGTGTTTTCTCTCTGAAGTATAGCACAGACAAGGCAAACCTGAACACATGTATGTGTGTGCATGTGTGTATGTGTGTGTGTGTGTCTTTGTATCTGTGTGCTGGGTGCTTATCCTGACACATGTACAGATCAGCATGTTGATTGAGTGCGTTGTTTGTGGTGTTGTTCTGTAGTAAGCAGAGAAGCAGGAAGTTAGAGGCTGTGGTTGCATTAGTAACCCGGTGGCATGGTCACATGACACACAGCTGCAGGCCCTCAAGGCCCTGTGACAGCCACGTCCTTATAAGGCAGCTGAGCACAGTCAGCTTTTCCTGTCAGGGATATAAAACAGTGACATAAACACACACACACACACACACACACACACACACACACAGACACGGTGACATGCTGTAGAACATAAAAACAGACATACACACACATACACCCACACACACACACACACACACACAGTGATGCTGTAGAACACAAAAACAGACAGACACACACACACACACACACACACACACAGGAAGATGATTAACAGACTGCAAAGTTGGATCGTCTCTCTGTCTCTGCGTTGTTCAAACAGTCTTTTCCTCTGAAGTTTAGCGTGGACAAGCCAAACCTGGACACATCAGCACAACCTGACACTGCAGCCTTCTCTGAGGGTTTACACTAGCGGATGGGGTTATGGGCCTGCTTTGCAAACCACACTGGTTCACCCAATTTAGCTCAAACAATCTCTCTGGTTTACCAGAACTGGTTCACTACATGTTGGTTTGTTGAAGCTTCGAAATATAATGCAGCATGCGGAAGACTCACACAGCCTCTCTCTGTCTTTTTTTCTTTTTCTTTTTTTTGTCTTTGTGTGTGTATGTCTATCTCTCTCTCTCTCTCTCTTTCTCTTTCACTCTGTCTTTTTCTCTTTCTCTCTGTCTCTTTCTCTTTCTCTCTTTCTTATTTATGTACTGTAAGTAAGATTGATTATGTTGATTATGTTGAATGAGCACTTTACCAGAAATGACTGCCTGTAGCCCGACCTGTTGAGTAAGGGACAGGAATTGATTGGTGCCCAGTCGAGCCTTGACTTTCATAACATAAAATAACATGACTGCTGGTGACTATGGACTGAGTTGTTATTACCCTTATATAGCACAGGGGAAACCCCTGACAAAAAATGCATATCTTGAGTGAGTGTGCTATGATATCAGTGTGTAATAGGTCAGTTAGTACCGCAACAAGGTATATATGTATGTATGTGTGTGTGTTAACTTTTAGACTAAATGAGCAGATGTACTCTTAGTTGTTGGTATGTAGGGAGGGAAGTTCTATTGTGTGTGTGTGTGTGTGTGTGTGTGTGTGTGTGTGAGTGTGTGTGTGTGTGTGTGTGTGTGTGTGTGTGTGTGTGTGAGTGTGTGTGTGTGTGTGTGTGTGTGTGTGTGTGTGTATGTGTATGTGTATGTACGTATGTGTGTATGTATGTGTGTTTGTTAACTTTTAGAATAAACAGATGTACTCTTAGTTCTTGGTGTGTAGGGAGGGAAGTTCCATTGTGTGTGTGTGTGTGTGTGTGTGTGTGTGTGTGTTGTCCCCAGTGGAGTGGCTTGCTTTGACCCGTTCCTCTGTTGCTCATCTGTTGCTTTGCGGGCTGCGGCTCTCTCGTGTCCCTCTTCGCCGAGGCGACTTGTTGTCCAACAGCTCACCGCCTGACCCCCGCTGTTGTAAACAAGCGTCTCCGAGCCGCATCCCCCCGCCGTCCTCTCACGCCGTGTTTACACCCAGGAGCCGAGTGGGGAGGGCAGGGGCAGGAGCGGGCAGGGGCACGGGCACGGACACTGAGACATGTCCACACATGTCCACACAGGCCTCCCTGGAGGAGAGCACCATTCCTCCATAATCTGTCTGCCCTCAGGAACGTAATTTTTTTCTTTCTTTCTTTCTTTTATAAAGGGCTAAACACTTACAGTTGCTCATGTTTTTGGGGTGAACTGAAGTGCAACGTTTTTTAACGTTTTTGCAATAGTTTTTTTTTTCATTCCTTTTTTTCTCTTTTTGAGAAAGAGAAGGGAAAGTGGTTAGTAATACAATGTCACAAATGTTTCCTCAGACACACACACACACACACACACACACACACACACATACACAGACACTCACACACACACATTTAGACACACACACACACACACACACACACACTCAGACACACACACACACACACTCAGACATAGATAGAAATAATTTCAGCTGTGAGCGGGAAGAAAATGGACAGTGGAGAAAAGTTAGTGTAAGTGTGTGTGCAATATTATTTTCTTTTTTATCTTTTCTTAAGAAAGAGACAGGAAAGTGTTTTTTTTTTTTATTCTTCTTTTTTGTAATCGACAAAACAGGAAGTGAAAGATGGCCAGATCTGTCAACAAAGACCAACGGAAGACAGGTCTTGTGTCTTAACGGTTGTGGAAAAAAAAAGACAAAAAAGAGGGGAAAGCTCTGGAAAGTTCTGTGGATGTTGTCATTGACATTCGAGCCTGCTCTCCACGGAGATCTTCAAACATAGGCCAGCCAGCACAGCCACCAGTGTCCTTGCGCTCTCTCTTTCTACACACACACACACACACACACACACACACATACACACACACACGGAGTCCTCGGCCATCTGGCCAAGAGGCGTGCAGGCAAAGCCTCGGCCAGCCTCGGGGCCTCGTGTGGTGCGGCGTCAGGGGCCTTCGCTGGCCCAGTCATTTTACCCAGAACCCCCTGCAAACTGCTGTTGGCCACTTTCAAGTCCTTGATCAGGGGAGAGGGGGGAGAGCAGGGCAGCCAGGGGCTATCACAGCCTGAGGACTGGGGCCTGCAGACAGGCAGAGAGAGAGAGAGAGAGAAAGAGAGTGGGATAGAGAGAGAGAGAAAGAGAGAGAGAGAAAGGGAGAAAGAGAGAGAGAAAGAGAGTGGGAGAGAGAGAGATAGAAAGAGAGTGAGAGGGAGAAAGAGAGAGAGAAAGGGGGATAAAGAGAGAGAGAAAGAGACAGAGAGAAAAAAGACAGAGAGAATAGCAGGAGGGCCCTGCAAACAAGCAGAGAGAGCGAGAGGTAGAGGGAGAAAGAGAGAGGGAGAGAAAGAGAGAGAAGAGAGAGAGAGAGAATGGCAGGAGGTGAGTACGGAAGGAAAAACAAAGGCAGGCAGTAGGGGACAGGGTAAATAAAGAGAAAGAGAGAGAGGGAGGGAGAAGAAGAAAAGCAGGGGATGAATATCGAAAAACAAGAGATGGGGAGGAAAAGAAAGAGGGGGCAGAAAAATAAAACAGAGAGTGGGTAAAAGGGGGCAGAGAGGGGAGAAAAACTTAGAAGCTGAGGAAAAGTTAAACAAAGGAATAGAAAGAAAAGAGAGGTAGACATAGGCAGTAGACGACAGATGACAGAGAGTTGCACTGAAGAAGACTGAAGCGAGTGTAGGGAAACGAAACCTCAACATTTGGATTGGCGTCTTATAAGAACTGTAAAGAAAGTGATCCCATTATGGCCATAGTGCCTATATAAGTTCCACTTAAAATGAGACAGTTAAGAAAAAGAAATTATCCCTGTAAAAATAGACAAATTCAGCTCCCGCAAAACCTTTGGTCTGAGTAAGCGAACTTATGTTTATTTTAAACTCATTTCACATTGAAATATCTTTCACCACTTGTCCGATAATAGACTTGCTTGCGCTGAGGGCAGCACCAGAAGGTTAGATCGGGATGGTGGGATCGCCACAAAGAGGGTGAGACTGTAAAAGAGACACAAAAGAGGAGAAAGAAAGAGAGGAAGGACAATGAAAGAAACAAAGTGAGAGATACAGAGAGGTGGGT
>CM059271.1:13152464-13157464 GCA_030347295.1 Setipinna tenuifilis | reverse complement strand
GTGCGGCCATGTCGGGAGGCTGTGTGTGTGTGGAGGGGCTCAATGCCCGCATCTGTGGGGACAGTGTGTGTGTGTGTGTGTGTGTGTGTGTGTGTGTTGTGAAGGGGACAGTGTGTTGTGCTGCATTTGTGAATAGAGACATCTGCGAGTCAGGGTTTTCTCAAAGAAGTTGACACTGTCATCTCTCTCTCTCTCTCTCTCTTTCTCTTTCTCTCTCTGTCTTTCTGTGTGTATGTGTGCGCTTGTGTGAGAGCGTGTGAAGTGTATCTACATAACATGAATACTTGTATCCCTTTTTGTTTGTGTTTTTGTGTATTTACATGTTCAAATCTTTAGACACCAACACTGGTTACTGTATCTCTCTCTCTCTTTCTGTGTGTGTGTGTGTCTGTGTGTGTTTCAGTGTGTGTGATTACACTCATCTTGTTATATATCACTGGCCACTGTATCTGTATGTGTTATGCATTTATATATGTTTGCATGAGTGTGTGTGTGTGTGTGTGTGTGTGTGTGTGTGTGTGTGTGTGTGTGTGTGTGTGTGTGTGCGTGCGTGCATGTGTGTGTCCCTCACATGTGAATACTGGTATTTTGTGATGGTGTGCGTGTGGGTGTGCGCATGTGACTCTTCCTTGAGACATCACCGTGGACATCTGTGCGTGTATTCTATCCCACATAAACGCTGGCATCTGTCCGTCACATTCCTCCTCGCCTTCCCTCTCTCTCCCTCATTGCACCATCCCAGCGCTCGCATCAATAAGTAACACTGTGTGCTTCATTATTGATTGTGCCGAGAAGAAAAAAAGGGCCGATGTTGACAGTGTCAGCTCTTGCAAGATCTCCATCTTTTTTGTCCAACCCCACCACCACCCCACCACCATCAATCCCACGACCTCTCCCCTGTTTCATTTTCTTTTCTTTTAAGCTATGATCTATGGCTATTACAACTTTAAAGTTACTATCAATGATTTTAAGTGTTTTGTAGATGTTTAGTGTAGTGTAGCTGTAGTGTAGAAACACTTTATTTAGAACTTACAGCTCATTTTCTTGGTTTCCATTCCTTTGGTACATTGTAATAGTGAAATTCATTAAAGGACTCTTTGACCTTGAAACAAGAAACATGGTGGCCCCCTGACAATTTTGTGAAGGTCCTTGGAAAATATTGAAGGTCATGGGGAGCTACTTGTCGTACATGGATTTTTTTTGGTCCTTCAAAAATTAAATTAAATGTGTCGGACAAAAACACCTTCTAAGTAACTTAAACATAAACACAAACAAAACAAATATGCCGTATCTGCTAGCTGATTCACTGATAGCACTTTCAAGGACTGGTTGACAGTTTTTTTTGTCCTTCCATACTAGACGCCTATAAATCATCTTCACATGTAAGACAATGCCAGGGTGGGAACTGCTTGTGTTCTATCAATATGCCACCTCCCATTAGGATCGATGTAGGTCGCGCTAATGACAGTGGTTTATAATCTAACATAATCACCTTAATGATAATGCCAGCGACACCCATTCATCAGCAGTCACCACTCATTATGACCAGGTAATGAAACCCGCTAATTGACGGACAGTTGTCGTGGTAACACCAGTTACAGACAACGGCGGGCTTCTTTGAAGGAGAAGTTTCAAAAGCCCGGTGACTGTGAAACAGTGCTGTATTATATATCATACGCTTAATTAGGTGTAGGTTGAACAGGATGTGTTGATGTGATGTGACGCTGTTAGCCTTCTTGTAGTGTCAGGGGCCCAACTCAATAAAAACAGTGACAAAGAAAAGTGTCTATTAGGCAGCCCCCAACACAGACAGCTCCTGAAGGCTGGTGTTGTGTCGGTTTATGAGTGCATGTTGGCTATGGTGTCATGGGTTTTCATAGTATATTGTCTTTTACATATAGTCATAGTTTGAATTACAGGGAGTACTGAGAGGTACAGTACCCCCCGATCAAGACCCAGTACCCCCTAAAGAGACCAAAATAGTAGGGTTGGGGGTACGGACATATTAATGTACTTAATGCTAAATGTAAACAGTAGAAACAGTATTTTAAGTAGCCCATTTGAAATGATTGAATGGTGATATGTCTATCAAACCCAACTGCCATTTGTCCCTACCCCCTCCTCCGTGCATGAATCTGAAGGCGTGACTTTGGGGAAAGTATGAAGAACACAGTTTGGACTTTCAAAATGTAGCTTGCTCGAACTGTTTTTCCAGGATTTCCTACCCTAGTCTGGTAGACTCTACCCACAAGCCCATAGTAGACATAGGCAGCTCCTGGTTTTGAACATGAGATCTCTTGCCACTCTTTCAGACTCAGATTGAGTCACTCACTCATTTCCTGTTCTGTCTCCCCCTCTTCCTCTAGCATCCACTCTCTCTTTCTTTTTCTGTCTTCTTCTCTCTATCAAGTACTTGCTTTCTCATTCTTTCTCTCCATTTTTGTCTCTATTTTTCCTCTTGTCTTTTTTCACATTCTAACATTCAGTCATTCCATAAATAAGTTTCATTGCCTATTTTTCTCTCTCTCCTTATGTACGTTTCTCTTTTCATCTACTGTATGTATGTATGTATGTATGTATGTATGTATGTATGTATGTATGTATCTGTCTGTCTGTATGTGATTATCTATCTATCTATCTATCTATCTATCTATCTATCTATCTATCTATCTATCTAGTCCCCCTGTCTGTGTCTCTTGCCCTGTTTTATCTGTCTCTCTCTGTCCTCCCCCCTCCTCTCTCTCTCTCTCTCTCTCTCTCTCTCTCTCTCTCTCTCTGTCTCTTGTGGCCCGTGTGTGTGTGTGTCGGGGCTGTCGCTGGGCTGGTGGGCCGTGGCGGTGGGCCTAATGAAGATGTAGCAGTGCGGACAGCAGGTTTCTGAAGGTTACCCTGTCTATGCGAGGGTGGGGTGGTGGGTGGGGGGGGGAGCTGTAAAGAATGAAGCCGCTGATGACACGCGACATCCCCCGCCTCAGACCCTGATGCAAACAGCCCCTAATGAAGGCTGCATGGGTGGTGGGGGTTGGTCTGTGTGTGTGGGGTGGGCTTGGTGTGTGTGTGTGTGTGTGTGTGTGTGTGTGTGTGTGTGTGTGTGTGTGTGTGTGTGTGTGTGTGTGTGTGTGTGTGTGTGTGTGTGGAAATAAGGGGGGCAAGGGCACTGACCAAGAGGATGATGTCTCAGATATCATCCATATATAGAGCACAATGTAGTGCATCTGTGTGTGTGTGTGTGTGTGTGTGTGTGTGTGTGTGTGTGTGTCTGTGTCTGTGTGTGTGTGTGTGTAAAGGCCTTGCTGGTGGTCTCATTCTTGCTTGCTCAGTTCTCCACTGCTGTCATAACTATGAGTAAGAGATTAGAAGACTAGTGTCCCAGCTCTCTAAACAGACTGACAGCACATCAGACAGACAGAAGCGCACTCAGACAGACAGAGAGACAGACAGACATGCACGCAGACACACAGACAGAGAGATGTACAAGGACATAGATAGACAGACAGGGTGAGTACAATTAAATGTTTTCTTTGTACCTTAATAAGCACAGTCGCTGTGCGTGTGTGTGTCTGTATGTATGTATGTCTGTGTGTCTGTATGTCTGTGTCTATGTGGGTTTGTGTTGACTGTGTGTGTGTGTGCATCTCTGTGTGTGTTTGTGTGTGCATGTGTGTGTCACCTAACACCAGTAAAAGTCAGATTTTACACAGCGCGAAATGTAACCGCAGCCTCGTCCATGCCCTCGTCTACAGTACTTTGCAGAGCTGCCAAAGAAGCATAGCATCCCTGAGTCGAACATCTAGGCATATAGAACCTGGCAGGCCTTTCTGTAAATCACTCTTTTGCATTACAATCAATTTAGCAGCTGTGACAAAGTTAACAAAAAAACAAAACAAAACAAAATGGTGTCACTCTGGCCCAACAGATCTGTGGCCAAGAGACGCCGGCGCGGCACGTCGGCTTATTAGGCGGACCGCACTGGCCTCTGTGTTGGCCGCAGATCAAAGAACCAGGCCTGCGTATCATTCGCCCCGGCCGTGTCCTCACACACACACACACTGTGGTGTGTGTGGTTTGTAAAAGAAAAAAAAACACAACGCATATAAAAAAAATATGGAAAGAGAAACTATTAGATGCGTAAAACAGAAAAAGTCACCACGCATTTCAGAGTCGGTGTTAGAAAAGGGCCGTTAGTGGACATGAAAGGAGCCATGCATTAAAATATGGACACAGAAATTATTAGATGCATAAAAAGTCACTGTGCATTTCGGAGTCAGTGTTAGGTGGGGGGGGGGGGGTGGCTGTTAGTGGATATGAAAGGATAAAAGGGGCCATGCATTAAACATTCCACCCCTGCCCCCTACCCCCCCACCCCCCAACAATCTCTCTCTGCTTGGTGGAAACTGTTCTTGACGTACCACATACAGAACACCAGATTTGTGAAATCTGCTAGGCAGCAAATTAACGAGTATATGAGGACCGCATCAGTTTTTATATGACGACCTGTTTTATTCTAATGTATTCATTTTAAAAAAGGAAAAAAAAAAAACATTTTCATTTTCATGAGCAACTGTCCACACGAGCCGATAGCAGTTAACACATGGTATTCCGCACGAGTTTTTCCTCTGCTCAATATGCTCAGGGATATGCACTCGCATCCATCCTTCTCGTCTTTTCATTCCCCGATGAAGAAGGTTTTTTAGCCGAAGGGGAATCAGTGGACGTGACCCCGCGGAGCGCTGGGAAAATGGGCGAATGTGCTCGGCCATATTGCTGCATATTTTACTGCTAATGTCGCGTCTGCGGACGAAAAAAAGGCGCTCGCTTCAGGCAGGCCCAGCGCTGCTACGAGATGAGCATATGCAAATCAATTAGCTGCCTTGGCCTGTCAGACTGGCCTGGAAGCCTGTGGGGGGGGGGTGAGGGGTGGGGGGCGATCTCTGATGATGATGTCTTCAAAAAAGAGGTGGATTGTGAAAAAAATCTGTGTTACATGTTTCTGAAGCAGA
>CM059271.1:13127464-13139964 GCA_030347295.1 Setipinna tenuifilis | reverse complement strand
TGGGAACAGTAATGTAGATGCAAGAGCAACGTGAAGGCTGCAGCATTTTACTGCAGGTTGATTAAAAACAGAAAAAAAATTATACACAGCAAATTCTATAGTGTTAAGTTAATTCAACTTTTTCCAGTGTAATTTCAACGCTTAATCTTACAGTTACACTCTTAAATGAACACTTTTGGCTGAACACTGGAAAACATTAACTCTGAGAATTTGGCTGTGTACCATTTTGACCCTGCCATAAGAAGAACGCACAATTATAACAGCGTACAATAAGCCACCAGAAGGTATTTAATTTAGAAAACAGTGATGATTTAGCCAAATATGGTTAATGCTGGGCTGAACTGGCTGGGTGGTCTGTTTACTACGCATGGCCCCTGGCACTAAGCGAGCAGGGCCTGGCTCCAGTCTCTCGCCAACATGGCCAACCCCGATTTTGGCTTCGCGTCTTCAGAACGTAAGTGCTCAGCACCATGTTGTCCGTCTTCTTTATGGTCACCGGTTGGGGCCGCTGGGCCATATTGGTGATCAGATGTACTTTATGCCCTCTCATATAATCTATACGTGATTGTCACTCAGGCCAGTGTGAGGCACTGGCAATGACGTTATACCTGTGAAGGAGCCATATTGGAGTGTGTGTGTGTGTGTGTGTGTGTGTGTGTGTATACTAAATGCTTGTGCCCGAATCTCTCTTTGTCCCTCTTTCTCTGTGCCGTTCTGTGTGTGTGTGTGTGTGTGTGTGTCTACAGTGGTTTATAGTCTTGTGAAATGCAGTGCTGAAAGGCCTATGGACTGGATTCAGTGACTAAGTTTAATTGAAACAATCTTTCTGTATAGAACCTGTATTGTATTCTCTCTCCCTTCATTTCTCTCACTCTCTTTCTCTTTCTTTCTCTCTCCCTGTCTTACACACACACTCTTTGTCTTTCTGTCTGTCTCTCTCTCTCTGTCCCTGTCTTTCGGTCTTTCTGCATCTCTCTCTCTCTCTCTTTCTCTCTTTCTGTCCATCTCTCTTCCTCTTTTCTCCTTTTGTCTGTGGGTGCGTTCCCTCCGCTCTGCTCCGTGTTGGGGTGTGGTGTGTGGAGCGGATAGGAGCGGAGGCGAGATGTGGCTGGCTGAGGCTGGACGTCGGCGCTGCAGCCCAGATGGCCACGAGGAGCTGAGTGGGCCTCCCAGGACGAGACGACAGGCTGGGCTCGGGGTGGGTGGGTGTGTGGGGGGTGGTGGAGGGTACAGGGAAGGGAGGGGATTTTTGAGATGGGGTGGAGTGGAGTGTGGTGGGGGGGGGTGAGAGGGTGTGTTTGTTGGATGAGGGTGCAGGGTGTGGGACAGGAGGTGGTGTGTGTGTGTGTGTGTGTGTGTGTGTGTGTGTGTGTATGATGGGAGGTTGGGGTATTAGGGTGGTCGTGGTGGTGAGTGGGTGCGGAGGGGGGTGCACGTGTGGAGGATTGCTCATATTCTGGCTCCCACCTCGCGACGAGGCCTTTCTGCAGATGTCTCCCGTTGGCGCTCTCTCTCTCTTTCTCTCCCTGCCGTGCCACACCGCTCCACGCCGCGCCTGTGCCGTCACCCAGCCTGCAGTGGGTTGAGGTGAGACCGGCTGGCAGCTGGGCCAGCAGCTGCCTCTGCACCGCACTAAATCCGGCCCACATCTGGCCGGACTCTGGGCCGGGCCCGTGGCCCAATCTGGTTCTGGAGTCAGTCAGCTGCTCCGTGGGCGCCGCACTAGAGAGGTGCACTAAAGAGATGTCCACCCTATCACTGTGCTCTCAGAAAAAAAGCGTACAGAATTGTACTTTTACTTGTCACACCGGCAGTACCCTCAAAGGCACAGATTTGTACCCCTACTGTCCTATTATTTCTGAGAGTGTAGGGGTGCAAATCTGTATCTTAATGTACAATCAGCATTAATGTACCCCTAGAGGCTAATATTTGGACCTTAAGGTACTGATGTGTACATATTCAGCTGTGGAGAAGGTACAAACTAGTTGTAAAACAGGGGTTAAAAGGTACTATTATGTGCCTTTGAGGGTACTGCTGGCATGACAAGTAGAAGTTCAATTCTGTACCTTCCTTTTTGAGAGTGTATGCTCTTAGCATATGTGCAAGGTCACGACCAGAGGGACTTTCAGTTTTAGTGGATGTTTGAGGTGAAAATTTGAGGCAAATTGTGTTTGTATTTTATTGAACTTTGGATGGATTGGTTGGATGTTTCTGTTAAAACTTTCCAACTGGCATAATTTAACTTTCCATATGGCCAGCATCCACTTTTTTTTGTTCCACTGAGAACAACCTCTTCAGACAGCTTGTGTGTGTTCAAAAGAAAAACAAATTAACAACCTTAGGGAATACTTGTACTTGTTTGCACCTCAAGTTAAGGCCAGATCTGTCAAGGCCTTTACAAGACAAAATCTGTAAAGTTTCTTACAGGGTGTTCTGGAGTTCTTCTGACACATTCGATTTTAGCAGGTTTTAAGTTATGAAGATAGTTCCCTGTAGAAGGTCCTGAAGAGGATTCCACTATAGAGAGATCTGGAGAGAGTTCTGCTGCAGAGAATTCAGTAAAGATTACTGCTGTTTACAGTTCTGTCACAGATAGTTCTTCTGTCGATAGTTCTATTGCTGTTGTAGTGAACTCTCCTGTGGGAAGTCCAGTTGTAGAGAGTTCCTGCTGTAAAATAACTCTGTAGATGGTTCTGCTGTAAAGAGTTCCTGCTGTAGCTTGATAGGCACTGTTTGATAGAGATAGAGGTAGAGATATCAGCACATGGCTAAAGACTGCTCCATATCACAGCATGGTATACATCTACTCGGACACTGTACTTGATAAACCCACTATTAAAAGGTTTGTAGAGGTCAGAAGTTCTTCAGCTGTAGGCATACACACACACAGACACACACACACAGGCACACGCATGCACGTGCGTTCACACATACACATACAGACACACACGTACACACACACACACACACACACACACAGTGCTGTTTGTCAGTGTCCCGTTTCTTCATGTTGTGGACAGTGTTGTGACAACATCCCTGGTTACCCGACAGCTATTCTTCATACTCATACTCATACTTTCTCTCTCCTTCTCTCTCTCTCTCCCTCTCTTTCTCTTTCTCTCCCTCTCTTCATCTCTCTCTTTTTCTCTGCCTCTCACTCTCTTTCTCTTCCTCTTGCCTGTGTACGTAATTTATATGTTTGTTTGGCAAAGCATCTCAGCAGTCAGAAATACTCTCTCTCTCTCTCTCTCTCCTCTATGAAGCTCCTTCTGTGATGATAAAACTAGCTCTTGTGCGCTGCATCTCTAGTTGCACTGGCAGCTGTAGTTGGCCCAGTGCTGGAAATGAAGCAGCCGCTGGACACTGACCAAGGGGACATAGTGTTCACGTCCCCAATACATCCCCTGCCCTGAGTGTGTGTGAGAACCACAGATAGATGGCCTTTTTGTCCCTCTCTTTGCGTGTGTGTGTGTGTGTGTGTGTGTGTGTGTGTGTGTGTGTGTGTGTGTGTGTGTGTGAAGTGTGTATGTGTGTGTGTGCGTGTGAGTGTGTGTGTGTGTGTGTGTGTACGTGACAGTGAGAGAGAGAGAAACACAATGGGACATTTGGGTTTTCATTTGGCCATTTGAGATTATTTTTTCTCTCTGTATCTTGGAGAAGGAACCCTCTCCTTCTTTTTATTTATGAGTCATTTGGGGTCTTTTAAAATGATAACATTCATGCAGGCATACTGCCATTGGACAGCCTTGTTCACAGACTTTGTGAATTAGCGAACATGTATTTGATTGAGCCGATGATTTCAGTGATTCCAGTTATATGTTTTATCGGAAAGTTGCAAGGAGAATACATGGCAGTAAAGCTTATACAAGGTTCTTAGTTTTTATGTAACATGAAGCTTACATATTTTTCTGTGTAATGGAAACCTTGCATGTTTTATAGCTTTTATGAAACCTACCAGTTATATACATAAATCATAAAGTAGGCAGTGAAAATACTTGTGAGTTTTTTTCTGTTTTTTTCCATATGGATGCATTCCTGTCTCCATACTTTTACTTCAAAAGCAATCTCAGCTCTGCCCTGTGTTAGAATCAGTCCACCAGTGAGCCCTCCCTCACTGACCTCACTCCCTCCTCTCCCTCCTAAAGATACATCTTGCTGTTTAATTGCCTTCAACTTATATTTTGTTTACTTAAAAATTAATCTCACATGTGAGTCTGTAAGTTGCTCTGTCCTGTTGTTTGTTGGGGCTGTGCACAGTCAGCAAAGAGGCAGGTTGGACCATCAGCAGGTTGTGTGTGCGGTCAGTCTAAGCTGGACTGTTAGTCAGTAACCTACTTATCAGCTGCTTGTCACCTGACTGACCCTCACTCACTCACACAGCAAACAAAGGAAAGAACAAGAGAGGAGAAAAAACACATCCACTACTCCTGTCACTTCACCTCTCCGTCTAAACACCCACCCACCCATCCATCCATCCATTCATCCATCCATCTATCTATCCATCCATCTCTCTTCTCCTTCCTTTGTCTCTTTCCATCTTCATCCTTATATCTACCCCCCCTCCCACACACACACACACACACGCAGGCACAAACTTATGTCTCTCTCTCTCTTTCTCT
This sequence comes from Setipinna tenuifilis, assembly GCA_030347295.1. Classification (NCBI taxonomy): domain Eukaryota; kingdom Metazoa; phylum Chordata; class Actinopteri; order Clupeiformes; family Engraulidae; genus Setipinna; species Setipinna tenuifilis. Next base: position 13,135,345 of record CM059271.1, on the reverse strand, counting down.
CTCTATCTCTCTTTCCCTCTCTCCCTTCTTCTTTCTTTCTCTTGTTCTGATGTTCTGTCTCATCTGATGGAATCTCAGTGACATCTGCGGGCTGAAGTGTGTCGTTCTGCACCCACCCCCCCACCCCCCCAAACTGTCAGCGTCTTTGCCTTCACTGTCATCGTTGTCACCGTGGTAGTGCAGGTGGGCAGTGCCCACTCCCACCCTGTCCCCTCTCCCCTGTCCCCTGTCCCCTGTCCCAGCTCTGCAGCACGTTGGCATTTGTGGGGGCGAGTGGTCAGTGCCAGGGGTGTCAGGGAGTGTGGCAGCAGTGTGACTGTACCTGCTCAGCTTTCCTCCATCACAGCTTCTCCCACTTACATAGCCCAGCACAGAGGGTTTGCTTCTGCTGGAGAGGCACACACACACACACACACACACACACACACACACACACACACACACACACTTAAAGATGCACACAAACAAACACACACACACCACACACATACAAACAACGAGCTGCATAGAGCCCTAAACCTCCCAAGCCCCCAAAAGCGTGAGATCCAGTGCAGGGGGAAGGCGTGTGGGTCTGGCCCACGCCAGAGCAGCATCTGATGGGCCTTATTTGTTGACAGTGTGAGATTAATCACACAGGGTCCGTGTCACATGGCTCAGAGCAAAGAGGCCCACGGAAAGCCCCACTCTACTCCATCACACTCTGCTTTCTGCTCTCTCTCTAGTTTGGCACTTTTTGGCACACACACACACACATTCATACACACAAACACACACAAACACAGATGAACACACACACACACACATACAGTACAAACACACACACACACACACACACACACACACACATATAGTACAAACACACACACACACACATATACACACACACAGACACACAGACATAAACACACACGCACGCACACACACGCACACACACACACACACACACACACACACACACACACACACACACACACACACAAAATCAAACTGTTTGGTGCTGTCAGTTCTCTTTCTTTAATTTTTCCATTTCTTTTCTGGCCGTCTTCCCTTCTTTCTTTTTCTTTTATGTAAGTTCATGTCTTTCTCTTTTTTCTCCTCTTCCTCTCCCTTTTTTCTGTTGTTTGTTTCTTGTGATGGATTTCATTGGAAATCTTTGTTTTTCTTTCCAAAAAAAGCATGTTGATCTACAACTCAGAGATTTTTATGATATCTGAACCAACAAGTCCTTGCCCAGTACACAGTTGTAGGACGAAGGCTTTGAAAAAAAAAAAAAACAGGAGGACTTTGCCACACTTATGTACTCACCACATTCTTATACACTAACACTGATAGTGCTCACTTACCTCCCTCACTCACTTACTCATTTTACCACACACACACACACACACACACACACACACACACACACACTACAATACTTGGGAAAATGTCATATCTCTGCCTGGTCTGTCCTGTGAGCTGTGTATGAGTGTGTGTGTGCGCATGTGTGTGTTTGTGTGTGTGTGCGTGTGTGTGAGTGTGTGTGCTTCCATGGCCCCGTTTGAGTGGCCAGGGTTAGAGAACAGGCAGAGGGAGGGGTGTGTGTTTGTGTGTGTGTGTGTGTGTGTGCACGTGGCTGTGTATGTGTGTGATGATAATAAGCTGTGTGAGAGCTCCCTCTTGGTGTCGGTCAACTTAGTGTCCCTTGCTGCACAAGCAGACACACACACACACACACACACACACACACACACACACACACCAAAAGGCAGAGTTAATATAAGCTATCAGGTGCTAGTATGATATAGCATAATATAGCATAATTGCCAGGGTCATTATGGGAGTGTGGCAGATAAGTGTTGACAAGTCATCAGGATATGAATGCATATTAATTATACAATAATTCATATCATGTTATGTTCCTTTAATGTATTTTGTCCATATACTGTATGTTGTGTATTATTTTGTTTATAATATTTTTGAAAATTCAGCGTTAATATAAAAATCATTTTCATAAAACATAATGTAATATAACTGCAAAGTTATAGTCTTTTATTATTATTATTATTATTATTATTATTATTATTATTATTATTATTATTGTTTATTTATTTTTTGTCTTAACATCTCTTCGTCTACAAGTGCTAATTACTATTTTAATTATGTGTTGTTAAAATTGAAGCAACATTTTAGGGGAGAAAATATATATAAACATATATAATGCACTTTAAAAATATAGGCTTATTGCTGTCTATTAATTTTTTATTTATTTTTCAATTTGAATTAATTTCGTTTGATTTTTTCCTGTTCTTCTGTGTTTCCCAGGGACGGTGTATTAATTTCAACCGGGTGCCACACCATTAGACACAGGAGTGTGAAGTGTCTGCACACAGAAGAACAAGATGAGCAGAAGAGAAGAAAAGAGAAGAGAAGAGAGGAGAAGAGAAGAGAAGAGAGGAGAAGAGAGGAGAAGAGAAGAGGGCTTTTAAGACTTCAGTGGCTAATTCACTCATCACTCACTGTACCTTAGCTTCTATCCAAATTGTGCACATCGTGGACTCTTTCAACCTCAATCTCTGTGCCTTTTAGTTGTGTTTCAAACGTAGTCACATGTTTCTGATCATTGTTTAAAAAACAAAAAAAGAAAGAAAAGAAATAGCTTCACACGGATAGGTTCTCTTTTTTATGTGTACATACAATTTTTACTTGATTTTTTTAATTAGATAGATTTGTTTTTATATATTTCCCCAAAGATTTCCAGGGTGCATCATTGTGCTGAATGCAGTTACCTTTTCCTGTGCAGTGATGGCTTAACATACTCCCAACATATTGCTCCTTCAGTAGGGGAAAAAAAAACACATTTTATGGACACAGACGGAAGCTTTTTGGAAAGAAAAGAGAGAAAGACCAAAAATGGAAATGGAGATGAGAAGATGGGGGAGAGAGAACGAGAAAGAGTAAGAGTGGGAGAAAGAAAGAAAGAAAGAGAGAGTGAGTAAAACGAGTGATCAAAAGGGGCTGTTTGCCGTTGCCATGGCATGGCATGGCAAGGCATGGCATGGCATGGTGAGGAGAGAGAGAGAGAGAGAGACAGAGAAAAAGAGAGAGAGAGAGGAGAGGAGAGAAGTGAATCCCAGTGGGGCTGGTGGTGAGTGAGAGCAGAAGTCCAGTGCCTCTTGGCTACATCTCTTCACACAATCCCTCCTCTCCAAGTGCAGTCTCGCTGCCTTGCCTGCCTGCCTGCCTGCCTGCCTGCCTGCCTGCCTGCCTTGCCTGCCTGCCTGCCTGCCTGCCTGCCTGCCTGCCGGCCTGGATGCCTGCGTGCTGGCGGGAGGCCTGCGATGGCCGATCTTGTCATTTTAACACTGAGAAGTGCACACGCATGACAAACTGGAAGACTGGGCGCACACGCCCCCGAGGTAGTGGCAGCAGTAGTAGTGGTGGGACTTCGCCCCTCGCCATTCTCTCTCTCCGTCTCTCTCTCTCTCTATCTCTCTCTCCCTCTCTTTTTTTTTTCTTCACAAGACACCTTTTTCCTTCCCTCCCCCCCTCCTCCCACATCTCTTTCATTATGTTTTCGGGACAGGAAAAATTAATAGAGCGTTACTCCCCTGCAAGAGACAGGCTGCCCCCGCGAGCAACACGCACAGGACCCGGGCTACGTTCGGAGCGACGGGTGCATCGGGACCTCGACACGACGGTTGGTGTCCACACCCCCACCCATCCCAGAGTATGCCCCCCCTCAATCCCCCCCCACCCCCCCACCAACTGCAGGGCAACGTGCCTCCTGTGTGTCTAATGCACAGGGCATCACTTCCAATAAGCATCGCCATCAGTTACGAGATCTTTAAGGATATAGATACAGCTGTCTCAAACACACTGCCGGACTCGCTGTAGCACATCTTCCAAAAGCCTCTCTCACTCTCTTTCTCACTCTCTCGCTCTCTCTCTCTCCCTTGTAATCTGCTCTCTTCCTCCCCCTGTCTTTCTCTGTTTCTGTGTGTGTGTGTGTGTGTGTGTGCTCTCTCTCTGTCTCTTTGGCGTTACAGCCCACTAGTTCTCCCTGCATGAGGATGAATATGAGAGTTGCATTAAAATAATTAAAGACAACAGCAAGCAGCAGCCTGTGAAGATGCAGCTCATGCTGCCTGTTATGGCTCCTGACATGGAGTGACCTATCACTGCGCAGGGTGTTGTGTGTGTGTGCTGCTGCTCGGATACGGCCGATACAGATAAGGTCCGATCACTCGATCCAAAAAGCAAAAGGGGTGGTGTTGTGGGGAAGGAGCGACGTCAAAGGACCAGTATTGTTCATTTCCAGACATCGCCACAGAAACATGTGCACACACACACACCTACATACACACACACATGTATACACACACACACACACACACACACACACACACACACATGTATACACACACACAAACATGCACACACACATGTACACACACACACATACATCCACACACACACACAAACAAGCACACATACACACACACGTACACACACAAAAGCAAGCACACACTAAAACACCCCAGTGCACGGCGCGATGTGTTTATTGTTAGAATGTCTGAAACATACTGTCAAGATGAGGCAGTACAGGCGTGTGAGGGAAAGCGGAAATTTCGGGGTGTGGGGGGGTTGAGGATGAGCCAGGGTGGGGCGGAGGGGTTTGGGGCGATGGTTGGGTGTGTGTGTGTGTGTGTGGGGGGGGGGGGGGGGGTTTACAGGGTGGGGTGTGGGTACATAGCAGCTGAGGGAAAAGGCTCGAACGATCCAGTCACTTTCGATAGGCTACTTCAGACGGCGAATGGATATTGGAGTGGAAATCTGACAAAGCGCGCGAGGCCTTTGACGGGAAGCGGTATAGACAATGACCAGTGGCGGGGTCAGTGGGACGTCTCCGCGCAAGCGGGCAAGCTTATCAAATGACACTAAAAATAAGTTCAGCAACCATCAAGTTTGAGGGGGGACGCCGGCTGCACCCTTTCCCCATGCGCTTGGTGGGCATGCAAGTGTGCGAAGGGGAGGGAGGGAGGGAAAGAGAGAGAGGGAGCGAATGAATGAGCGTGAACATCTAATTATTCCTTTGTTGTGTTCCGTCACAATGTCAAGACACATAAATACTTCCTTCAGCCAAATATCCACCCCGCACAATGTTGTGAAATATATTTTGTGGAATATTTTGATCTCTCTTGCATAGTCATGGTAACATTTGGCTCATATGTTTTTTTTGTGTGTGTGTGTGTGAGAGAGAGAGAAAGAGAGAGTGGTTATCTCTTTTGGAGAGGTAAATATTGCACATGCTTTACGATACATTTTCTCTTGATGCGAAACCAGAGAAGTGTTACTAACCCTTCTTAATGAGATATTTACATAGTGGTCACAACACAGCTTTTTCACCCTAATAACTTATCACATGAAATTTAACAGCAATTTATCAAACCTGCCCATCTCCAAAAATGGACACGGAGAGAAGATGCTGTACCCCCACCTCGGTGTCTGTCTCCGTCAGATTTTACACACATCTTTTGTCCTTACATCACTGCTCTCTTTCTCAGTGTTAGTTGTTATTGTTTTTCAAATAGATGCACCTTTTTTACATTTTTTTTATTTGTAAATGTTCATATTTTATAGTTTGAATTTGTAAGTTTTTTGTATGGTACCGACATGTGCACCAACATCAATAGCTTCATTTGTGACTAATTTGTCTCTGAAATGATCATTTTTAAACAACCAAAAATTATATATAATAGGAATTGAATGTAAATAAATAACGCGCCAAAGGAAAATTCAAAAAGTATTTAATTTAATGATTTTTTTCCTGTAAAGGATGTCTTGTATAATATTGAATGTCAAAATGTACTGGTCTTACAATGTGCAATTGTGAGCTAGAATTACACAATAAAAATTATAGCTGTTTTCTTTTTTTACATGACAAAAAAGCTATGCCTAAATTGTAGCAAAATCCTGGAGCATATTGTTTGAAACCGACCAAAAATGTTTATAGATTGTAAAGAACTCAGTCAAACTTTTTATGCACTGTTTTTTATATATAATATTAAAATATCACTATTCACTTAAATTTCTCTGTATTTTCTTTATGGCTCACTGAAATATAAGAGTGTACTTCTGCTTAGCTTCATGGTTAAGTGCACACAGGCATCACACAGACAGATTTACCTCATAACATACAAGTGCTAAGCTAGCCTTGTTTTTGTTGAATGTAGTGTTAGACTGATACATAGTGGAAATAAAACTACACTCTGATAGCTAAATCTTATATTTAAAGACATTTAAAAGACAATTAAAATCCATCTGTGCGATGAGAATAGCATATATTTATTATGTTGATCTTGCTCTGTGTCACTTAGCAAAGAGGCATTTCTATTATTGTACTGCCCCTCTGGTGGGTGGGTGGGGCAGGCAGCGCGGTGGCTGGGGGCTACATGGGGAAAGGGAAGGACTGTTTTACACATTTACACACGCGTGTGTGTGTGTGTGTGTGCGGCAGTAGTGCCGTAATTATACTGTACTTTAATTAAAGGAGATGTGCACAGCACAAATCAGACAGCTGCACCCTCTGGTCTTAGCTCTCCTGCATATCTGCACACACACACACACACTGACACATACACCCATATTATCAGTGATATACAGTAGTATGGATGTACATGTAAAGGGGATAATCATTTCTACAAAAAATAATTTACAAAAATATGCTTTACAGTCAAATGTACACAGTTAGTTATATGCACTGTATAATTACTTTATTCATGTATAGGATTTTTTTAAAGATGGAAAACAGTGACACCATACTGACCTTTGAATGACTGTCAACCTGCACTATTTATAATGTACGACTATATATGAATAGCCTACTCAAAAAAGAAAAATATTTCCATGATTTCCTGTGTTTCCAGTTGGAAAGCGGTTTGTGATGGTGCTGATCGCCCGGGGTTAAAAAGCAGCCCCATTCTGTTACTATAGCGATGGAACATCCAACTACTGTGACTGACAGCAGACTTGTGAGCGTTCCCACAACACCTGTGTCCTGTTAGAGCAGTGGGCATAGCCAGGGGAATGAACTGAAGCACTCAATGCTTTTCCTCAATGGAAAATGTGTCCTTATGTGCACAAAATAGTGACTGAATATTTTCACGCTTTAGTAGGTCGTAAGGTCATGTGGGGGTCAGCACACATGAAATTAAATAATAAGACTTTTTATGATTGATAATCAAAAATGCCAAACTCTTTCTATACTAATTTATTGATTTGAAACCATAGATACTCTAATACTCTCCAAATACAGATTACGGTACATTTTACGGTACGGACAAATACTCTAATACTCTCCAACAGAGATTACCTCCAAGACTTTATTACATCTAATACCCCAGCTAAGACTAAGTTTGATCCTGAAGCTTTCTCACACTCTTGGAGTGTGTGTGTGTGTGTGTGTGTGTGTGTGTGTGTGTGTGTGTGTGTGTGTGTGTGTGTGTGTGTGTGTGTGTGTGTTGGATCATGCTGGGCAGGGCTGTGTGTGCTCTCTTGGTCTGTCTGTGCCAGCCTGGCCCTGCTCCACTGCTGGCTAGAAGTGCTGATGGATAAATGACATACACACACTAAGACACACACACATACACACACACACACAAACACACACACACACACACACAGTAAGACACACACAGGCACCACACACATGCTCATCTAGACATGCCCATGGTCATTCTCCAGAACACACACACACACACACACACACACACACACACACACAGTATATGCATGTAGATATGCAAAATTAGTGAATCTGTCCACACTAATGTTCTATCAAATACACTGAAGATACACAAGCTATATTTACAGACACACGTTAACTGCACATTTAAACCT
>CM059271.1:13084964-13122464 GCA_030347295.1 Setipinna tenuifilis | reverse complement strand
AAGCATCCGGCTGGAACAGGCGCCCAATCTCCATGACAACTCAATCATTCCGCAGGAAACAGTGAAACAGTGAAACAGTGAAACAGTGGTCACTCAGGCACTGCAGTGTTGCCGTCCTCCTCAAACACTTTATGTGCTTTCTAATAGTGTACACGCTCGTTTTTCTTCTTCTTTTCTTCAGAGGATTTAGTAATTAGATGCTATTGATAGGTACTGGTACAGTATTGACAGGTATTGACTCCAGACATTAAATGACTGACATTCAATGATACTGAGGGGTATGGTAGCATGACATCATATTAATAGCTTATCTCTGTACATTAATAATAATAACAATAACAATTACAATTAAAATAACAATAATAATAATAATAATAGTTCTTGTTGTCGTTGTTGTTGTTGTTGTTATTGTCACAGTCCAGGTTCAAACTGCCCCCCATACTGCTAGCACCAAAGTATTTAATTTAGTCACCTGTTTTTCTGAGGTGCAGTACACCTAATCCTAATCACATGTTTTGTTTTGTTTCATTTGGATTGCATAGATTTGTTTTATTATTATTTTGTTTCTGCCGGGTTCATTTCAATGGTTCATCTCAGGCAGCTAAAAAAAAACAAAATAAGTTCACACCCCGGATAACAGAAGGTGTGCTGTTGACAATGTGTTACTGGTGTTTCAGCAGGAAAACAAAACACTCACAGAACACAGAAGAGGATTACCTTCCTGTCAGCTGAGGTTTTGATTAACTTGGACTTACCTTTTGTGTCTAAAGAGGGAGTTATAATCATGTACCAATTGGATATGAAGAGATTAAGCATATGTAATCTCAATATTTTTCTCAGATCTGCTTCAGGGGTCTGAGCACTGTGGCATAGAGCCTTAAGACAATTTAAATTGTTTTGGCACCAAAAATAAAGCTGAATTTAAAAAAGCTTGCATGTACTAGTCCAGCTTTTGTATGGATGGGGTAATTTTAATCTCAAACTGTGTATGTAGCATGGTGGGCTAAGAGGATATGGTATTTATTATGGATATTTCAGGCTATTGTGGTTTACAGTATGTCGTTTTGGATTTAAAATATGAAAAACAAAGACGCAATCAATATTAACTTTTTACGTCATGACATGTCGTGACGTTCTTTACGTTCTTAAGAGTTCTGTTTTTTATGTACTTAAAGTTGTTTTTTTGCTTACCATTCTTTCTGCTGTATACACACATGTATATACTGTACTAATGTGCATTTTTTAAGCATATATTTTTGGGCTTTTTGTGTCTTCATTGTAATAGCACAGTGAAGAGTGGGACATGAAGAGAGTGGGAGAAAGAGATGGGAAGCAACCCAGGCCAAATTTGAACCTGGGTCCCCATTGGCACTTGCACACTTATTCATGGTACAGGTATTCTATGCACTGCACCACAGCATCCCCATCTGATTAGTTTGACCATGTGTTCAAGTGATAAGCACTCAGCTGACATATGCACTTCCTAAGAAATGAACTCATAACACAACATGTCTTAAAAGCTCTTTTTTACAATTCAGGTACCACTGTAATGTTCAGCATATGCAAAGGACCTTCAAGTAAACTGTATCAGTGATTTTGAGTTAATAGTCGGTTTTATTACACTCACAAGCCAGAGGGACAATGTGTGGTGCATGTTGTGTTGTTATGTTGTTCTGCTTCTGATGCCTTGTGTGTGCGCATGTGTGTGCATGTGCGTGTGTGTGTGTGTGTGTGTGTGTGTGTGTGTGTGTGTGTGTGTGTGTTTGTTTGTTTGTTTTCTTCCCTCACTCATCCTCCAGCTGGTAATTGTTCATTCAGCGCATCATGCTCCTGTTGCTGACGCTGACTGGACTCTGCCATGTTGTCACCAAATCACCAAAGCATCGCAAAACCAACAAAAACAACTCACATCTCTCTCTCTCCCTTTCTCTCTCTCTCTCTCTCTCTCTCTGTCTCTCTTCCTCTCTCTTTCTCTCTCTGTCTTTCTCTCTCTCTCTCTCTTTCTCCATGCTCATGGCTCTAATCACAAATCTGTTCTAGCACCAGACCACATCATGATTCACTTCCTCATGCAAACATACATGTTGCATAGCTAAATAGGATATGCACACAAAGACACACACACAGACACACACAGACACACACACACACACACACACACACGCACGCACACGCACACGCACACACACACTAGCATATTGCTTGCATATGCATACAAAGACATTGCCTCTCAGAGACTATTGCTATTTATCTAACCATATCTTTATGCCCCTTTCCAGACCCACAAAAGTCGTCCAGCATGAAACTGCTCCACGGTGGGAAAAAAAAGCTTGGGAACACCATAGAACATTTCATGGAAACACAACATGGGCACAGCCACGGATTGGCTGAGGTGGGCCTGTACCCACGCACTTGTCAATCAGGCCCACCCAATCAGAAGGCACTATAAGTCTGATTGACTGGTTAAGTCATAAAAATAACCTATGTGATTTGGGATAGGCCCATCTTATTTTTTTTTTGTGGTTCCACCCATTTTATGATTTCTGGCTACGCCCCTGGAACACAAGGGCCATGTTGTCCTCTTCCTGCAATCGGTAAGATTTTCCTCAGTCCTCTGGGTACAAGTTTAATCACCGTGCCAGCCAAGTGTGTGTGTGTGTGTGTGTGTGTGTGTGTGTGTGTGTGTGTGTGTGTGTGTGTGTGTGTGTGTGCACGTGTGTGTGTGTGTGTGTGCGTGTGTGTGTGTGCGTGTGTGTGTGAGAGAGAGTATGCGTGCACTTGCGTGTGTCTGTGTGCCTGTGTGTGTGTGTGTGTGTGTCTGTGCATGTATCTATGTGTGTGTGCGTGTGTGTGTGTGTGTGTGTGTGCCTGTGCATGTGTCTATGTGTGTGTGTGTGTGTGTGTGTGTGTGTGAGGGAGGGGAGGGGAGGCCCTTTAGACCACAGTGCCTGGGAGAGAATTTTCTACCAACTCTGCATATCTCACACGTGTCAGACGGAATGGCCAAGTCATTAAAGAAATGTCCTGTGACGGAAAATCTTTTCTTAAGGTCCCCCGACCATTTTCTGTCCGCGCAGGACTCTGTGCCCCTATGGAGCCCCTTTGGAGGAGAGACGTGTGGGCCTCCATAACTCAAGATGTAGCAGGGTGCTAGGACCCCCCATCACTATTTAGCGCCAGTGTTAATATGACAGCCTTACTATAGTTATACAGAACCAGCCACACACACAGACATACACGCATGTATGCAGACACTGAGACACACACACACACATACAGATATACATACATACACCACACACACATATACACCACACACACACACACACACACACACACACACACACCATCACCATCACACACACACACACACACACACGCACACACACCACCCCCCTTTCTGGTTTAATGACAGGAGGGTCTGCTAATGGACAGGCCCCAGCCACCCTGACGGTTTCCCCGGCGGAGAACTCTTTGCGATGGCCCTGATGGATTCCCTCATCAATCAACATTATAGAGCACCGCAGTGGCACGGGGCTCGAGTGCTACGAGAGCCAGAGCGATGAATTTCCCGCATTTATGAACCCCCGTCTTGACTAAAAGTTCATTAGCCAGCCAGTTAGCCGGTGAAATATGGCTACTTTTCATCATTTCAACAAATTAAATGAAACCGCTCTGTTATTTTCTCGGTGGCGACACTTAAATTTCAACTAGTTCGCTGAGTTTGAAAGAAAAAAAGAAAAATTTTGACCCTGACAGTCATTTGCTGTCAGTCTAATGGTTTTAAATTATTACTGTAACTCTGACTGTACATTACAGTGCAGTACAGATTTGTGGTTACGTCAATGTTAGGAGGGTGCTTTGTGATGGATTGTGGTATATGTATTTTCTGACAGAAGCTGCTCTATATGATGTGTTGATAGAGTGTTTGGGTAGTAGCACAGGTAAGAGGATCAGTTAAGATCAGCAGGTTACCGTAAGTACTGCTGTCCATGGTCATGAGAATTTTGGTCACTTTTCTTCATTTTCTTTCTTTTTTTCTTGTAACTCTACCCTAACCTGGTAAACCAGCCCATTGTACTTCACTTTGTTTTGTACAGAGTTTCTGGCGCAGGTCTCATTGAAATTGCTGGTTGTAGGGAGAATCCTTCCTTGCCAGGTGAGTGTTGGTGAGCATTTGTGAACGTTAGTTGTTAGTTGATTAGTTTGTTAGTTTCCAGAAAGCGTTGTAACTTTCTTCACGTTAATGTTTGGGTACAGGCAGATCCAATCTTTTTAAATTTCCACACCTCCAGGAAGAAAAATGTTTCTCAATACAGCACAGCCAGACCCTCTGTACAAAACAAAATGAAGTACAAGGGGCTGGTTTACCAGCCTAGGGTAGAGTTACATGAATGGGAGAAAAATGACCAAAATTAGAGAAAAAGAAAAAACAACAGAATACAATAGATCACAGACAGAGTAGAACTAGAAGAAGACAACAACAACACAAGACCAAAAAGAAAAAGACCAAGAGGTGTTAAAAATGGAGAAGAAAATAAAGACCAGTATGTTGGCCCTTGTCTCAAGCATGGAACACACACATGCTTAGACAAACGGACACAGGAACACACAGTCTCTCTCTCTCTCTCACACACACACACACACACACACACACACACACACACACACACACACACACACACACACACACACACACACACACAGACACATAGTGTACACACAGAGACACTTGCCATCGGGTGCAGCAGTCTCACGACTCCCATGCCCACCTGCCCTCAGGTGAGGCTGTGTCTTAGTCCTCCCCCACCTGGCCCCACCGTACCTGTGAACACGGCTGTTTTTGAAGCAGCTGTTATCTTTTTCCTGGAAAACATGTAGCATGGTGTTGTCTACAATGTTGTTATTCTCTATCTTTCTTTTCTCTCTCTCTCTTTATGTGCTGCAGGGTGGGATAGGTGAGAGTTTTTTTTTTCTTTAAAGAAAGCTCTTGAGGGAAAACCAAGTGAGACAGTAAGTGAGAGAAAGCTGGTGAGGAAGTGAGAGTGAATAAGAGAGAGACAGACAGAATAACAGGGCATGTAGTAAGAACAAAGTGAGAAAGAGAGAGAGAGAGAGAGAGAGAGGCAGCGAGAGAGGTGGATGAAGAAATACAGACTGATGCACAGATAAAAAGAACAAAGACAAAAAGATGCTAAAATTGAGATTAGAGGAGGGGGAGACAGACTAAAACAGAAAAGTATGTGGGTAGAGGGCACACAGCTAGAGAGACGGTGAGGTAGGGTTATTAGTTCAAAAAACATTTTATACATTAGTCAAACTAATCAATGAAATTCATAATAGGTGAGTCATTTGTTTCATACCAACAGTTTTACCTACAATTATAAAGGAAATGACATTAGAAAGAAAATAAAAACAGACAAAGAGAGCAAGCTGGAAACAAAGACTCAGAAACAAAAGGACAGCCAGCAACAGACAGACACAGACAGACAGACAGACAGACTGACAGATTTGTAGTTGTTTTTGTTGTTTTTTTCAATGCTTTATTGATATTGTATGACATTGTGGTCATGCTAATAGAGAGACAAGACAGAGAGACAAAGAGAAACAGACAGATGTTTAGTTATTTTTGTTGTTTTGCAGTGCTTTAGTGATACTGTATAACAGTGTGTGTCATGCTAATAGAGAGAGAGAGAGAGAGAGAGGGAAGAGAGAGACAGAGAAAGAGAGAAAGGGGAACAGAGAGAGAGAGAAAGAAAGAAAGAAAGAGAGAGAGAGAGAAAGAGAGACAGAGAGAGAAAGACAGAGAGGGAGAGGGAGAGAGAGAGGAGCAGAGGCCCGGAGAGGCTCCCAGCTGTGTGGGGATTCACAGGCGCTGCTGTGATAAGTCCCTAAAGGCACATCTCATTATGTGAAGGTCACCCCTGCTCACACAGGACACGCCACAAACATGTTACACGCTGTCCTCCTGGATCCTCACACACACACACACACACACACACACACACATGCGCACACACATGCATACACACACACACATACGCACACACACACACACACACACACACACACACACACACACACACAAAATAAACAATGATTATGAATGGACAAATATGTACTACTGTATGTTTTTGTTCTCTTGTGGTGCATTTCTGTTGTTTGTGTTTCTGCGGTTGCTTTTTATTTTGGTGTGTGTCCATCAAGGAGTTCAGGTTAAAATTCTATTAATTACAGAGATATGATATATTTATTATGTTTGCCACTTATTCAACACACCATAGTTTGAGATTTATTGTAGTTAACATAGTTGAGATCTATTTATCTGTCTGTCTATATGTTTTTCTGTCTATCTGTCTATTTTTTTAGCAGAATGAGAGAGGAATATCACACATTGTAAAAGGTGCTGACGACAGTTAAGTGTGGTCTCTTCTTCCTGTAGTGATCATCCCACATGACACACATGTATCCAGTTTGGCTCATAACTGATGCGCTTTGAAATTCATTACCCCCCCCACCCCCCCACCCCCCAAAAGGCCAGACTCTAATTAACTGTCTGCGCCTCACCTGTGTGTGTTTAGGGCACAGGTCCTTTTTCTCGGGTGAAAACAGGTGCATTCTGGGTAACCTGAGAGGTAACCCAGTCACCACAACCCCTCAGATCAGCTGTCTACTACTGCTACGACTATGGGCATTTCTGTTTGTACGAGTCCCTTAATGACAGTTCAACTGTGCTTGAAAATGCCATGTAAACAGTGTCAGTTGTTTGCTGTGTATTACTACTTTATGAAGCACTTCATTTCTGAACAAATTTAACAAACTTCCATTCTATTTTGTATAAAAAAATGTTACAAAAAAAGTGTTGGTATTATAATAATTATTATTATTATTATTATTATTATTATTATTATTACCGTTGTTGTTACTGTTGTTGTTGCTGGTGTTGTTGTTGTTAGTGTTGTCTGTTGAACTGTTAATACATTATTAGCAATAAGATAATTATAAAAAATATGTATTATATAATAATTGTCATAAAGTGTATAATCCAGACACCTTACTTTAAGTATGCATGTCTGCTACAGTCTACCTAGGAATGCATTCAGACAATGAGAGACAACAGCCCAAACTGCTTTCCTCCACACCCCCCTTCCCCGATTTCCCTCCTCCCCCCTTTCTCTTCCACACCTCTCTGTTGGCCAGGGGGCTGGGCTGTGTTCTTTCACCCATGTGTTGTGTTGTGTTCTGTCTGCATGGTGCATCAAGTCACGGCAAGGCAGAGGGGAGGAGAGGAGAAAGAAAAGGAGAGGAGAGGAGAAGAGAAAAGGACAGCAGAGAGAGGAGAGAAGAGAGAAGAGGACAGGAGAGAAGAGGGAAGGAGAGTAGGGGAGAGGAGAGAAGAGAAGAAGAAAAGAGAGAAGGGAGGAAAAGAGAGGAGAAAAGAGGAGAGGAGAGGAGAAGAGAGGGGAGATGAGGACAGGAGAGAAGAGGAAAGGAGAAAGGAAAGGAGAGGACAGGAGAGGAGAGAAGAAGAAAAGAAGACAGGAGAGAAGAGGAGAGAAGAGGAGGAGAGAGGAGAGGAGAGAAGAAGAGGAGAAAATAGGATAGGCAAGGAGAGGAGAGAAGAGGAGAGGAGAGGAGAGGAGAGCACTGGCCAGCTGGTTCCTCTCGCATTGGAGGACGTGTCGCACCACATATGCGCGAGTAGGGGCAAAAGATGGCACGGCTACTGTCAAACTGGACCTGTGTCAGTTTCTCTCTCTCTCTTTCTCTCTCTCTCTCTCTGCCACTCTCTTTCTCACTCTCTTTCTCTCTCCGCCTCTCTCTACCTCCTTTATTTTTCTCTCCCCCTTTCTCTTTTTCTCTGTCTCACTTTCACTTTTGTTTAGTCTCTCTCTCTCTCCTCTTTCTCTTTCTCTCTATCCCTCCTTATCTGTCTCTTTCTCTCTCTCTCTCTTTCCTAGCCCTCGCTCTCTTTCACTCAGACACTGTCCAAAATGGCTCCAGGACATGATTGTGATATGCTCTGTGGTTGATACCATCAAGATGACATTTTAAATAGATGCAAATGTATGTGCATAATACACAGTGCCTTTAAATGTGTGAGAAATGGGGAGGTTTGTAATTTAGGCAAATTAATTATTCTGCCTAATTTACTGGACTAGTTGTTAAATGTAACTGTCATAACTGCCTTGCAATGGGCGTGTTTCTTTAAAGATTGTGTGAATTAGGCACCAAAGTGTTAGGCGTCATGTTCATTTGTTATGAAGGCGTCAGTAGGCTCTGTCGAAAGGCAAGCTCTTCAACATGACTGCATGCAACTTAACAACAGCAACTGAACTCAATAACAATCTTAAGTGCTCTTGCATTAGTGTCAAGGAGAGAGGATTTTAAAGTGGGTGTTACTGTACATATCCTCTGACCACTGTAACAGTTTGAGAAACAACTATGTCATTTTCTCAAGGAAGGGATTGAAAGAGACATATTACATTTGGAATTAAATGGAAATCAGTGCTGCTTGTTGCAATCCGATTTCAATCACATTTCAATCTGATCTTTTATTTCAACTAGTACTGTAAGTGCCTTAGTTTCTAATCACTTTAAAATAGAACACATATGATTGGATATGGTGTCAGAATGACTGGATTGGGTAGCATTACATTCAAGCTCTCCAGAAAGAAATTGATCAAAAAAATATGATATTTTAAAGAATTGATAAAAGCACAGGAAGTGAAGACAAAAATAGGTATTATTGGCACTTTTTATGGAATTATATGGATGCAGTATGCTTGTCCCTACCCTAACCCTAACCCTAACCCTAGATCCAAAGACAAGGCCTGATCTGCCAAAATGTAAGAATCTGCACATTGGTCGTAATGAGATTTCACCATGATAACTATAATCCCCCTCAGCCTGCCCTCCACCACAGACATATAGTTCTCATTCTCTTTCTCTTTCTCTCGCTCTCTATCTCTCTGTTTCTCTCTCTCTCTCTTTCTCTCTCTATGAATGAGACTGTACACAGTTTTACCTTTGAACCTGTTCTATATTTCAGAGCCTATTCAGCATAAATACAAATAAAAACATGAAGTTGTATGATAAAAAGACCATGAGAGAGACATAGTGGGAGAGAGAGAGTGAGTGTGTGTGTGTGTGTGTGTGTGTGTGTGTGTGTGTGTGTGTGTGTGTGTGTGTGTGTGTGTGTGTGAGAGAAAGAGAGAGAGAGAGAGAAAGAGAAAGGGAAAGAGAGCAAGACGGGAACTGCACATGAATCTCTATCAGAACAGGCCCAGGGTCAGGTCTGTCTCTCATGTCAGATGCTATCCAGCACGAGATCACTCTGAGTTTGGGCACAGATTTATCATGTAAGATTCATGACCACTCACAACTGTTTTCTATCTCTTTTTCCCTCCTTCCTGCCTGTCTTTCACTCTTTTCACCCCCCCCCCCCCCCAACACACACACACGCACACAAACACACGCACACAAACACAAACACACACACACACACAGACACACACACACACACACACACACACACTATTCTACTCTTCCCTCTCCCTCATCCCTCCCTCATAAGTTTATATTTTACCTGCCATGCCATCCCATCCCATCTCAGTCCGTGACTGTAAACTTGTGGTCTCCTGAACCATCATGAGGTCAGCTGAGAGACAAGACCCCCCCACTACGCCCCGACCCCCTCAACCCCCCCACTACAAGTCCCACCCTCAAACAGATGCTCTGCATAGGCGATAAGGCAAATTAGCCACCTGCATATGCTGTGCAAAGCGGAGCGGCGCGGTGACTTATTCATCCTGGTAAATAATGCACCATCACCCCTCTCTCTCTCTCTCTCTCTCTCTCTCTCTCTGTCCTTCTCTCTCTCTCTCTCTCTCTCTCTCTCTCTCTCTGTGTCCACGCTCCAGATGCCAGCATGTGGCGGCAGAGTGGAGGGGAACAGAGGGGACCTGAAGAGAGAGGAACGAATGGAGTGGAGGAGAGCGGAGTGGAGGGGACTGGGGGAGAGGGGAAGAGAGTGGAAGGGAGCAGAGGAGACCAGAGGGGAGCGGAGGAGAGTGGGGACGTGTGACGGGTATGACCGCCCCCCCGTGTGACGGGATGGGACGGGACGAGGGGCCACCTGGGTGTGCGATGGATGGTGGAAGAAAGTGCTCGCATGCCATGTACTCACACATGCTCAGGCTTATATAGACACTTGCCTCATAGACACACACACACACAGACATACACACACACACACACACACACACACACACACACACACACACACACACACACACTATAGAACACATGCATGCTGTACCCTACTAACATACTGTGAAACACATGCTACATCACACACACACACACACACACACAAAAACACACACACACACACACACACACACCATAACACATATACTATAATGCAAGCAGACACAAACATATAGAACACACACATGCTGTGCCCTATTAACATACTGTACAGCACATGCTACATCACCCACACACACACACACACACACACACACACACACATGCCGTAACACATACATTATAATGCAAGAAGACACAAACATATAGAACACACACATGCTGTAGCCTACTAACATACTGTACAGCACATGCTACATCACACATCACACATACACACACACACACACACACACACACACACACACACACACACACACACACACACACACACACACACATTACTTTCTTGATACAATCCACGGCCTACACAGCATCCGGCTGTGTAAGGGTTAATGGCCGCTGCCCTAAGCGGTGGGCAGAGGAGCAGTTAAACAGATGAGTCAGTCATTTAAAATGCCCCCCCTCCCCATTCCACACTAGGTGTGTTCAGGCCACAATGGCCATTTCATCTGCCTACATTACTGGGGAATTAATGAATAATGAAGCAATGTCCTTCACATCTCTTCCCCTCTGCACTAATCCCCGAGATATATTGATCCGCTGACATTTATTTAAGTTTGGGATAATGTATTAATGTGGAGATAATTATTCAATATACTTTTGTCTCTGTTGATATACCTCAGTGTCAGCCAGGGCCCTTTGGAAGAGCAAACCTGCTATTTGACATTGCATAGAATAGAAGTGGAGGAATGGAATGGGTCTGTGTGTGAAACTGTGTGTGTGTAACTGTGTGCGTGTGTGGGTGTGTGTGTGTTTGCGCATATGTGTGTGTGTGTGTGGATGTGTGTGTATGTGCATATGTATGTACAGTATGTGTGTGTGTGTGTGTGTGTGTGTGTGTGTATGTGCCTATGTATGTATTTGGGTGTGTGTATGTGTGTGTGTGTGTGTGTGTGTGTGTGCATATGTGTTTCTGTCTGTCTGTGTGTGTGCATGTGCATACGTGAGCACGTGTGTGTGTGTGTGTGTGCACATGTGCACACGTGTATGCTTAC
This sequence comes from Setipinna tenuifilis, assembly GCA_030347295.1. Taxonomy (NCBI): domain Eukaryota; kingdom Metazoa; phylum Chordata; class Actinopteri; order Clupeiformes; family Engraulidae; genus Setipinna; species Setipinna tenuifilis. Next base: position 13,111,035 of record CM059271.1, on the reverse strand, counting down.
AGTATGTGCGTATGCTTATGTGTGTGAATGAAATCTCCTTTGCTTGAAGATGGCCATATGGGGGCTGCGGAGTGGAGAGATCTCGACATGAGACAAATTCTTCTCCAAAGGAAGGGGCCGTCTGTCGTTGCGAGGCGGGAAATGAAGGAGACGCAGGAGGGATGAAGGCTCCACTGCAGACATGTTGTGGTGAGCAGCCCCCTCTTCTTCTGAAGGGCCAGAACTTCACAGTTAAGTCTTTATTCGAAAAAACACAACACAAAATACACAATCTCACCCCTCTTCAGTGGACAGATAGGGGCAGGAAGTCACGTTATGCTCTGTTTGAGAGCTCCCTGATGCTAAAGACTAAGTTCAAAAATGAACAAGCTTTTAATAGAATTAATGTCTAAAACATTATGTGAATTCTATTTACTTCACTGAGTATATTACACTATAATACACATAGAAGATGATTTTTTCCAAAGAGACTTACAGCACCTAATACGAATTAAATACAGCTACAGTAATTGTAACTTAAATGATTGAAGATTTTGAAGAACTGCAACTGCAAAACCCAGTTGTTGTCACTTTTGGTGAACCAAGGGCCCTGATGGATATCTGTTAGAGTTGATTTTATATATACACAAACAAACACACAAACACACACACACATACAGCCACACAGACACATATGGACACACACACACACACACAAACACAAACACACACACATACACACACAGAGATACAGCCACACAGAGATACAGCCACACAGACACATATGGACACACACACACACACACACACACACACACACACACACACACTGCAGGACTCTGAGTGATATGCAAGGAGTGGATGTGGCTGAGTAGTGTGGACTCGCTTGACAGCTGAGGCCATGGAAGGGCTAAGCATGAGTGTGTGTGTGTGTGTGTGTGTGTGTGTGCGTGTGTGTGCGTGAGCGTGTGTGTTTGTTTGTGTGTGTGCATGTGTCTGTTTATAAGTGTGTGTTTCCTTGTGTATATCTGAGTGTGTCTGTTTGGTTGTCTGTGTGTGTGTGTGTGTGTGTGTGTGTGTGTGTGTGTGTGTGTCTGTTTGCATCTGTGCACCACGGGGTGGTGTGGCGTTTCCATCTTGCAGATGTCTAGGCCGAAGTGTCTCCAGTGGACACACACACACACACACACACACACACACACACACACACACACACACACACACACACACAGGCTCAGATGGCCACGGCGCAGTGATAGATGACTTTAGACACCTTCCATGCCAACCATCTCTCAGCAGCTGTTTGCTTGATGCAGCCGCACCACCACGGACACTCCACTTCCAATTATAGTCTCCAGAGACAAACACAGACAGGGAGAGACACGCAGAGAGAGAGAGAGAGAGGGAGAGAGAGAGAGAGAGAGAGAGAAAGAGAAAGGAGGGGAGGGAAAGAAATAGAGGAGAGAGAGAGAGACACAGAGACAGAGTAGTTTTTAGTAGTATGTCTCTGAAGATTCTCATTCATCCAGGTCATGGTAGTCAAAGGAGCTCAGCTGTATCGTAATATCTTTTTTATCCAAAAGGCTTCTTCAGTTCTGGTCTGATGAAAGTAGTTTTAGTAGTTTTGAGACAGCAGTCAAGTACATGTGCTCCAATTATTAACTCTTTTCCCCATTTTTTACATTAGTTGTGTTTCTTAAATCTTTTCCATTTGCCTTTCCATATACTTAAAAAAAAAAGCCATTACTTTTGATACGGTTATTAATGTTTTGGGAATATTGTACAGAGTCATGCCAAGAAAGCTTTTTTTTAATTTAAAGTTGAAATTGAGATTGAGTGAAAACGAGTCACAGCGAGTACAATCACAGTGAAAACAGTCTCTCACTAACAACACTGGGAAAGAGACCACAAAGTCAGAGGCAGTGAGAGAGAGAGGGAGAAAAATAGATAGATAGAGAGAGAGAGAGAGATAGAGAGAGAGAGAGAGAGAGAGAGATAGACAGACAGATACAGAGAGACAGAGAGTATGTGTGTATAAGAAACAAAGGTAGAGGGATCAAAAGGCAACATGTATTTTTGTATATGTGTAATATGTTACCTTCAGTTGCTGATTTGTGCACATATGTGCATGTAGACAGCTATCTGTATACATATTTTGTGTGTGTGTGTGTGTGTGTGTGTATGTGTTTAGGTGTGTGTGTAAGTGTGTGTAGATACATTCCCATAAGAGGTCCTCTGTAAAGTGTTGTGTGTGTATGTGTGTGTGTGTGTGTGTGTCTCTCTCTCACATCCCCATCTCTCCCCTCCTCAGTGCCTTGGGTCCCTGGTGCGTCTTCTCCAGCGATAACATATCGTCAAGCGCATCAACGGCGTCACCTTTGAACACCGATCCGCCGTCAAGCTAACCTTAGCGTAGCCCCAGGCACTGAACAACCTTCAATCACCTGCACAGGTCTTTGAACGTCCCATAGCTCCATAGCAGCAGCAGTAGCGGCTAAAAGGCAGCAGTAGCGATAGCAGCAACCGACTGACTGCAGCAGCGGGGGACCTATAGCATATTTCCTGGCCGCCTCTCCAATCTGACTCTGCCCATATCGCTTCCCGCTCGTGTCAATCCTTCGCCGTCGGAGCCTGCGGATGAAACGACAGGGTTCCCACCTGAGGAAGGAGATACGATCGTTAGATAGATGGGTAAGGTCAGATAGTCCCTCTGCTGCCAAAGCGGCACGAAACGTCTCATAGAAGCACGACGAGTGATCCGCTAAGTGGAACAGGATGTTAATGACACTTAAGTTTTAAAGACAGGAGAGCCTTCCTTGCATTTTAATGTGAGAAAGTGCATCCACTTGCATCAAAAAGGTGTTGATTATAGTCGGCTATGTTACTTAAAAGTCTTTGGTGAAAAAGTTAGCATTAACAAGCTGTGACCTATTATTGTACTCCTACCACATGTAGTGATGTGCTGACAATGTAAATGATAAATGCTATATATTTATTTATACAGCTAGCATAACAGCTAGTAAAGTCTTTACATCTTAAAATCTATTAGGTAGCTGACAAGCAAAGTATTTTTAATTACAATGCATCATGCCAACTTTAACATTTGCGGATACTAGACAACATTTATGTCAGTGTGTGTTTTTAAAGTTTTACTGTGTTACTACATCTTTAGCCTGGGCATCACTGATTTTCTTTACATACCCAGGCCAATAACACATACTAAGTTAAATTAAATCTGACAGAGTTAGTATAAAGTCAGGTATATGAAGTCAGATGAATACAGCATAAGTACAGAAACAAAAAAGTAAATAAAGAAAAAAGAAAGAAAGTAAAAAACAGAATAAGAGAGTCAGAGAAAGGAAGAGTGAACTGTCCTACAAAGCCAAAAGGCAGCAATGACATATTTTGTCAAAACTAAGTTTAGACTGGAAATTGACTTTATAACACCTCTTTTGTTTTGTGACTAAATCTCTTCCTTCTTCCTTTTAGGAAAGCACATAAAGGCATCACCACTTCACACCAACTTGTTTGACTGGGCATTATGACAACTTTAAAGGCATTTTCTCATTTTTAATGTTACTTCACTTTCCCTTTGTTGAAGGTTGTCCAAAGGGTGTGTGTGTGTGTGTGTGTGTGTGTGTGGTGAGGGTGGGGGGTGGGTGGGGGGGTAAAAGGAGTGTGTGTGTGACATTCAGTGTAAGTGACTGACGTAGCCATGAAGTCAGGAGGGAGAGCTCTTTAATATTAACTCCTGCTGGAATGGACTGGTTCGGCCATCAAACATTAAACAAAACAGCTGTCAGAAATCCAGGCACGGGCCTGCCAGCACACACGAGTGCACGTCAACAACACGGAGAGAGAGAGGCAGACTGACAGAGAGAGAGAGAGAGAGAGAGAGAGAGAATTGAATTTTCATCATCACTTTATGACAAATCTTAAAAATAAACAAGGTTGAGAGAGAGAGAAAATGAGAGGGAGAGACAGGCAGCGGGAGAAAAAGAGACAGAGAGAATTTAATTTTTAAAATCAATTTAAAAAAGAGAGAGAGGGAAAGAGAGAGAGGGAGAAAAAAGAGAGAGAGCCTCACCCCGGAAGGAAATGCATGCACATACACATAGACGTGCATATGTACTGTAGAAATACATTGCAGGCGGCTCAATAGTGTATGGCATATTGTTTCTCAAGTAAATCTGCCAGTGATCTACATGCAAAAGCCCACACATCCATATGCACAGACTTTATCGCTCGTGGAAACTTCCATCTTTGCACATACACTCACACACATACACTCACAATCACAAATCCTTTCTCTCTCTCTCTTACACACACACACACACACACACACACACACGCACACACACACACACAGGAAGGAGAGAGAAACATGCATATAGATGTGCAGTGTTGAAATATCTAAACACATTGCAATCTGCTAACTCGCACATACTGTGGCTTGTCATGTCTCACATAAGCCTACATTCAGTCATCTATGCAAAAGCCCACACATCCATATGCACAGAGATTGTCACTCATGGAAACTTCTGTCTTTACACACACACACACACACACACACACACACACACACACACACACACACACAGAAATATATATATAGAGAGAAACACACCAACAAATTTCACCCACAGAGAAATGTCAGCACTAATACAGAGAAAATCATGTGCGGTCGTGTGAGCACACTTGTTCCCTCAAAGTCACTCCAACACACACACACACACACACGCACACACACGCACACAACCCTCACCCCTCCCCACATACACATACACTTAAACACACACACATAATCAAACACACACACACTCAAATACACCTACACAAACACACAACCCTCACTCCTCTCCACATACACATACAAATAAACTTGAACACACACAAACACACACACACACACACACACACACACACTCACACACACTACACACACTGGCTGCTGTAGCCAGCAGTGTGACTCTCCTCTCCTCCAGACAGAGAGAGGTTGTTTAAGCTGGAAAAGTGATGTAAGGTGCTGCTCTGCTCTTACAGTAGACTTTCCATAGACGTTTTCCAGAGCCAGAGATGCCAGTATTTTTAGTGGACATGTGAGTACTCCCTTAATTACTTCTTTTGGAAACTTCTTTTGGCCTCCGTGACCTACTTTCATGGGCATCATTATTATTATGATGATGTAACCGAATAAATTGTAAAAAAAGAGACCACACTGTACTCTACCATGTTATTTAACTGTAATTGTGTGTGTATTTTTATGTTATTTTTTATTTTAAGAAACTTCTTCTACATACATGCTGTCCCACAAAGCGTATTACAACTAAGAGGGGAGCAAAAGAGTGAACGGTAAAAAAATATGGGTAAGCGTTTAAGTAATGGCTGGGTTAGCATAAAAAAAGTTGACTGTGGTTGCCAGTTTTAAACTACCATGTTACACTGTTATAATGTTGTAATGCTGTTAAAATGTACAGCAAGAAGGTCAATATGATGAAGTAAACCCTGAAAATAATACAGGATGGGATGTTGAATAACTTTGAAGGGGTTTACTCCATGATAATGACTGACTTGCCATACATTATAACATAATGTAAGTTTTTGTAGGTCGCTTTGGATAAAAGCATCTATTAAGTGTAATGTAATGTAAAAAAAATGTAATAACAGTATAACACGGTAGTTGTAAACATGTTTTTCTAACTTACTACTATTTTGATGCTATCTACTACTATACCACCATTAACAAAAGAAAGAAATTAATTTACATGTTCAAAATGTATTTTGTTTACGCTAAACTCTGTGAGATCCTATCCTATCCAAAGTGCACATTCTTCCTACAGCTATCTAACCTGCAATCCTCCAATCCCAAAAAGGAGACCTGTTTCTGCGATCTTCATTGCTGTAACCAGGGATCAGTATTCTGTTACTTCTCCGTGAGCGGAAGGGCTACAGGGAGACGGAAGAGGAGTCCTGTTATGTGTTGGATCTGAGTGAGAGCAGATTGTCCCCACAGATTGGTCCCCTGTGTAGTACTTCCCAGCATGGAGTTCTTTTCCTGTCCTTCTTTTCCTGTCCTCCTTCCTTACTTCTTTACCTCCTTCCTTTCTTCCTTCCTTCCTGCCCTCCCTGTGCTCTACCTCTCCTCACTTCCTCCTTTCCTCCTGGGGCAGTTCTTACTACAGAAGACTTGCTGGACTTAAAAGACCTGGTGAGGGGTTTGTGGGGTGTGTTTGTGTGTGTGTGTGTGTGTGTGTGTGTTTGTCTGTGTTAGGGGGAGTTAGAATCAACCTTCCACCCACCTTATCCCTTCCCCATGCTGCTTCCCTATGCTGCCCCCTCCCACCACCAAGCCCCCCCTTTGGTACCCCGCCATCATTTATTGAAGACGGGAATAAGGAGGGAGGGGAAAAAAAGGAAAGAGGAGTTGTGGAAGTGACGGTTCTCTGTGATTCTTAGTGACGTGTTGAAAGCTCTGTGGTTATTCCCCCCATGGAGTCATCTTCCTGAAAGCTTTCCTGCCTGGAGAGATGGTAGACATAGAGAAAGAGAGAGAGAGAAAGAGAGAGAGAGAGAGAGATGGAGAGAGAGGAATGGAGAGAGTAAGCGGGAGAGCGTAAGGAGAGACTGAGAAAGTGTAGAGAGAATAAGAGAAAAAACGGGCTAGAAAAAAGAGTGATGAAGAGAGAAAGAAAGAGAGAAGGTGATGGTAACAGAGAAAGAAGAGTAGAAAGAGAACAGTGTAGCGAGAAAGAGAGAAGTGTAGAGGGAGTGAAAGAGAGGAGGGGAGAGAGAGAGAGGCAGGGGGGAGAAAGAGAGGAGGGGAGAGAGAGAGGCAGGGGGGTGAAAGAGAGGAGGGGAGAGAGAGAGAGGCAGAGGGGTGAAGAGAGTGTTTCCCCTGTGGTGCTACAAGTGCGTGGTGGCAAGTGAGAGTGTCAGTGACTGATTCAAAGGCAAATGGGCCTGAATAATTGATGCTCATGCAGGATGGTAATGACTGGGGCTCCGCATCAATTTTACAAGAACAATTAGCAGCAGGAGTAATTACACCTTTCACTATTTTATGCCATTACACCCTCGTGTATACCGCACACACACACACACACACACACACAGACACACGTGCACGCAGGTCAAGACATGCATGCAAACAAGCATGTAAATAAATAAAAATACACATGCGTACGCACACATGCACGTACACACACACAAACACGCACGTTCACACACACACACATGCACGCAGGTGAAGACATGCATGCAAACAAGCATGTAAATAAATAAAAACACAAGCGTATACACACACACACACACACACAAACACACACACACACACACACACACACACACACACACACACACACACACACACACACACACACACACACACACACACACAAACACACAAGCAAGCAAACAAAGAAAATTACATGCACACAACCAAACCATTGTGCATAAACACTCATGTAATAACTCCATGCATACTACAGAAATACACACACACCCATATACACATCCATTCATACATTGTATACACACGGGACATTAAAGTATAGATTTTGTGTGTGTAAAAGCTACACAGCTTATCAGTCAGTTCTTCATTCAAGCTTTCATATCCTAAATACATGACTGGTAAATCAATGCCAGTGAAATTCTATGTTATGAATTCTAATTTAGGAAATCCTTAGATAGTCATTGTAGGCCTCTTTATTTTTATGTTAAAGCATTTAATTACCCTACCTTTAATTGTTCTAAATATCAGCAGTTCTGAAAGTGTTTTTTTCCTTAACTGACAAAATCTCAGATGTATGTACATACAGTAGTCCTTGAAGACCTACCTCATAATAATCCTTACACATGGAGCATACCAACAGCACTGTGTCTGAGTGGATTTCAGTGAGACTGATAATGACAGTGTGATTACATGTGGCAGGTCAATGATAGCAAAGTTAGTGTCACCGGGTGATTTGCTGTAAATTAGCTGCTTATGTTTCTCAAATGATCATGGAGGCCTGAGGGAGGCTGTGTCTCTGGCAACCACTTTAAGGAAACATATTACAGCTACATTTTAATTACTGAAGCCTTATGGGTTTACAGACACTCTGTGTACTTGTAAATAGAAGAACAGGGTCATAATAAACAAGGATGTTTTAATTAAGATTTTCCCAACGAAGATGAGCAGAACCTCAAATGCCCCTCTTATTCTCTCTCTCTCTCTCTCTCTCTCTCTCTTTCTTTCTCTCTCTGTCTTTTTCTTTCCCTCTCTGTTTGTCTTTCTCTCTCTCTGTCATACACACACACACACACACACACACACGGACACACACACACATAGACACACACAGATATACACTCTCTCTCATTCCTTCTCTGTGTCTAGCTCTCTCTCTTTTTCTCTCTTCCATTCTCCCCTTTCTGCTCTCCTAGTTTTTCAAAACTGTTTTTGTTGCTCTAACCTCCCATATTAAACCCCAGTCACCAATAAGCACCGCCGCAGGAAATCAAGACCTTACAGAGGGGAGAGATTGGACGGCGGGAAAGAGAAAGAGATGAACCGCAGCAATTTGCATCCTTCGCCCGCAATTTCAAAAAGGCCCATCATGCCACACGGTTGGCACGGCAACCGACGCGTCCATTAAAAGATGCCAAAAAAGAGCCATTACAGACGCTCCCGCTCCCGCTCCCGCTCCCGCTCCCCCCCCTCCTCATCCACGCTTCCACCCCCCACCCCATCCACCCCCCCTCAATCTACAGCATCAGCCGCCTGCTGGAATACTGACGGCTTGGTTAAGCGGTCCAGAAGCCTCTCTGGCTGGCCAGGATTGGACGTGCCAGGGCTTAAATGATGTTAATTTGTAAACAGTGAGAGCGCTTGACTGAAGGAGACACCTGAGATGCACAGGTTACAGGGGGAGGAGACTGCAGACAGGGAGCGGGCAGGGCCGGGCAGGGACAGCGCACAGTGCGCATGTTGAGGATGCTTCTGATTGGAGGAGCACAGATTTGGTGACAAACGGCTTGAAGGAGATCTATGGATAGATTGTGTTGTCTTTGGAGGGTGAAGACAGATGCTAAAACCTTTCTCTGCTTATAACTTCTAACACTATCAAAAGCCACAATCTCTAATTCTCTGATGCACTGGTACAATTAAATATCTTGAAAGCAGATATAGCTGTGTAAATTCATGCATGCATGTGTGGAGTCATGTGTGTTTTCAGTAGTTTAGTTTACTTTATTTTCGCAAAGGGGAACTTGTTTAAGGCGGTATTGCGCAAATGTAGAAAATGTGTTTCACCAGGGAAAAAATAACTCTTAGTTCTGTTGCACTTATAGAAGGGTACTCTTAGTCTCGGTTGACTTGTGTTTGTGTGTGATTGTGTGTGTGTGTGTGTGTATGTGTGTGTGTGTGTGTGTGTGTGTGTGTGTGTGTGTGTGTGTGTGTGTGTGTGTGTGTGTGTGTGTGTGTGTGTGTGAGAGAGAGAGAGAGAGAGAGAGAGAGAGAGAGAGAGAGAGAGAGAGAGCAATGTGTGTGTCTGTACAGTATGTGGAAGATTCCAAAGGAAAGGCTACATACCTTCCCACTGACTCTCCTCAGCAGTGAAAGCTATGGCTAGCTGAAGCATCAGGTCCACTATAGTTCAGTTTTGTTTTTGTGGTCTTGACACTGATAGTCCAGACAAAAGGTTACTGCTAAATGCCATAGCTTTGGGAGACTTAAGGATGTCACCCAACTAAAGGGAAACAGGCTTCAGCCTCTGCTCTGCTCTGACAAAACTATGAGCCCAAAATGCCAGAACAAGTGTCCCTTTAGCTAATTAGCCACAGGAAGTGACATCACTGAAGCCACACCTGTCAGTCTGTGCTTTCCCTGTCATGTAACAAATAACAGGTTTTACTCTGTTAAAATTCATGCAGACATATGATGCAAGACAATGTAAAACTGAATTTGTCATGGTAGGGTAGTATTTTTTATAAAGGTTATGTCCACAGATTGCAGTGGCTTCAAGTTTTATTACTGTCCCGGTATCAAACACTCTGAGAAGCGGGAAGAAAAGAAGATTGATTGAAGAAAGAGAAATGTTCAAGGTCAGTTGGCAATTAGCAACAAGCATTGCTTTTGCATTACTAAACAGGCAATCAAAAAATAGAAGAGAAGCCTAGAAGTCATGACAGTTTGAATGAAGAATTTCTCTGAAACACTTGTGAAAAACAGGTTCAAACAACATTTGTTACCAGAGAGGAATTTATTTCCCATGTGCTTGAGGCTTATTAAATGCTCACACACAATCATTTAATTGATCCTAGTCAGTAACATAAGTCACCAGTGAGGACATAACATTAACATTAACAACAACTATAATAATAATGATACTAGATTAATGCATTTTGCCTTGACTCTAGGCATTTTATGTAACATACACCATTACAAAATCTCGGACACGTATGCTGCATTTTAGCTGGAATAGATAGAGAATATAGAGCAAAGTTGGAGATTTAAAGTTGACTAAGTTGCTTATGTTTCTCAAACAAAGCCGAAGGCCTGAGTACCCTCTCTCCTGTATGTTAAACAGATCCAATTACGGAAACATTTTTAATAACGGAGCTGTGCTTTGTAGCCGGTGTCTCCTGTCTATTACTGACCATGTTTTAATTTAAGATCATGCCCTAAAGACAAACACATTAGCAAGGACATTTTCCTCGCTCAATCTCTGTCTTTGTCTTTTTCTCCGTTCTCTGCTCTGCCACTGTCTGTTCTCCTTCTCTTTTTCTCTCTGTCTCTGTCTTTTTCTTTATCTCTCCCCTTCTCTCCGCTTCTCTTTCATTCTCTCTCTGTCTCTCTCTTGCTTTCTCCCTCCCTCCCTTTCTCTATCTCTCTTTCTTTTTCTCTTTCCCTCCCCCTCTTTCTTCTCACTGTGCAGTCCCACCCCCTTCACTCACACAAACACACACACACACACACACACACACACACACGCACACACACACGCGCACACACACACACCTTCATGGGGACAGCGGTGCGATTGATATTCAGGAGAAGAGCAGGATCGATTAATGAGGCCAGATGCACACTGTCTCCAGACACCTCTGGGCTGCGCCATGTTTGTCTGCCATGTTTGCCCGACTCATTAGACTGTTTGCTGACCACAGGCTCAGGGACACACTCACAGGAGACCCCGCTCACCGCTCAGCTGGGCTGTCTTTCTAAGGGGGAGGGAGGTAATTACTGTATACTAAACATTCACACACACACACACATACATACAGGCATGCACACTCACACATACACACACAAGCACACATACACCCACACACACATACACATGCATACATACATACAAACATACATATACACACTATATGTACTGTGCCCACATGTACACTCCATATATTACTTATATGCTTATAACATTTCTTCATGGAGTATATAGGACTGGTTACTAAACATATTTTTTCTAATTATTTTTCATTATTTATTTATCGTATATTTGATTTTTTTCTAAAATACACAGTATATATACAGTATATGTACAGATAGTCATGCACACAAATTGGTTTTATGGTGTTTATGGTTTTATATTAATGTATAGATTCCTTTACAAATATCAAATATAATTTCTGCAATTTATGTACTACTCATCAAGATATTTAAGTTAAGGTGAAATTATGTCAGACAGAAACAGACAGATTAGTTCCATAATAATAAATGTAATGTTTCAGTGTCAACAAGACCTGAAGAAGGATGACTAATGATGGCTAATGTTGGCAACAGCAGCAGCAACATTAGCCATGTTTCTTGTGTTGTAATATGTTTTGTGTTTTTGAGGTTTTTTTGTTTTCTTAAGGCTGTTGGGGCTTGAAGCTAGTTCCTGTCGATCCCTCTTGCTGAAGTAGTGTCCTGGCTGGACAATTAGTCTGATGTTTCACAGAACAACGGCCACATGCTTGCTCCCTTTGCTGCCTCCCAGAGTTGGGATGCTGTTGATGGTGTTGTTGATGGTGTATGTGTGCACATGTGCATGTGTGTGTGTGTGTGGGGGGGGGGGGGGGGGGGGGTAGCGGGGGTGATGAGAGTAGGAGAGAGGGGTGTTTCTAGGGCAGGTCTTTAGGCCCATTGTCGCAGGCTGACAATCTAACATTTAGCCAGCCTGACACTAGCAGTTAGCCAGACAGCCCAAAGTTTACCTGACACAGGGTGGCACAGTTAATCACTCTCCACTTCAGCTGCGCCGTGCTCGGCCCCCTCTGCCCGGCTCCTCTTATTTGAGGGAATTAGGAGGGAATCAATCACTTGTCGGCTCGATATGGTGTTTTGCAGAGGGCCGGCAGGCCAAGGGCTTCTCTCTCTCTCTCTCTCTGTCTCTCTCTCTCTCTTTCTCTCTCTCTCTCTCTCTCTCTCTCTCTCCGGGTAGACAGCGTTGGTCCGCGGGTGATGTGGCGTGAGCGCGAATCAAAGTGACGCAGGTTGAGATTCTGGTACTTTCTCTGACAAAGTAACTGCTTTGCCCTCAGGGCTTTCCCCCTCTCTGCCTGCCTGCCTGCCTGCCTACTTGTGTGTGTATGTGTGTGTGAGAGAGACAGAGACTGAGCAAGTGAGTGGGTGTGTGTCAGTGTGTGGGCGGATGCGAGACAGTGTGTGTGTGTGTGCGTGTAAGGGTGTGTGTGTGTGTGTGTGTGTGTGTGTGTGTGTGTGTGTGTGTGAGAGAGAGAGAGAGAGAGAGAGAGAGAGAGAGAGAGAAAGACAGAGAGAGAAAGACAGAGATAGAGGGAGCAGGAATGGCATCACTGGTATCGAAACTTTATCTCGTACAACAGGACCTTTATATAATAACAAAAATATATTTCATAATATATATAATATGTAATAGCCTATATAGTGTTTACCAAGAGTTATATAAGACTGGGCTACTACTGTAGAAGTATGATAATAAATGTTCACAAGAGTATAAGAATAAACTGTTTTGACATCCCAGATGAAGGGTAACGACGTGTTTCTATTTCTTTAGACACCCATCAATTTCTGAAAATAAATTTGCTTACAGTTGCAAATCACACTAAAAAGACAGAAGATGATGAAGCCAGGGAAAGAATGAATAAGTCATAGATTTGCATACATCTGTGTGTATGTGTGTGTGTGTGTGTGTGTGTGTGTGTGTGTGTGGTGCACACAGGTCAGTGTTAATAGCTATGTAGCCAGTCTAATTCCCGTGTGGTGTGTCCATGCTAAATCATGGGGTGAACCTCGCTGCCTAACCCAGAAAACCCTATTTATTTCAGGTTAAATGGGTGGACCCCCCCCCCCCCCCCCCTTAGACACACACACACACACACACACACACACACACACACACACACTCACACACACACGCACCACCACCACACACACACACCCCTACCCCTACCCACTGCCCGCACAGTGCATAAATTATGCTCGTCAAATACCTCCCATTAGACAGGGGCACCACCTTCTTTTCTCCCCCCTCCATCCCCCTCCATCCCCCCACCCCCTGTCCCTGCCTACCTGTCCATCCACCCAGACCACACGCTGCCTGCCACCCACCAAATGGGCCAAATTTCTCCTCATTGTAGTTAGACATGAATAGCCACACTTACTGGGAATCATTTATGCAGTCTCCTATTCAGCTGACAAATGTCTCCACCGTCTGCAAATTGAAGGGGTGGGGGGGAAGGGAGGGGAGGGGTACAGTGAGGAGGATTCCAAAGGTCCTGCATTGACAGAGGGCCCTCATTGACCATAATGATCCCGCCATTTATGTTGATGTTATGGGACGGGGGGGATGGAAGGCTATATATTTTTTTATTATGCTATTCGAATATATCATTATTTCAAACATTATTTCATATTTCAAAGGGCCCAACATTTACCAATGCTGTCTGCACTGTCTGCACTGTCTGCTGTCTGCACCGTAAGTGCAGGTGTCTATAACGCAGGACTTGACTACACAATACATATGACAGTCACCCATTATACAAACCAATATCAGACAGTGCCACCAACGTCACTGTATATTGTACCAAAATGCTGAAAAATATTGAGCAGACAGAAATAAACTATATGCTAAATGCAAAAGAATGATAAAACAAAATGTTGATCCAACCTGTTAAAACCTATGAAAATCTCTATATTGCTCAGGCCGCATGTTCTCTCATGTGTAAGCTAGCATGTTGTTGTTGCTATAGCATGCTTGTTGTTTACATTCATGACTGACTCCCAGACAACAGGTTAACCTTTGACCTTTTCCTTCGGAGGGCAAACACTTTACACTTTCACTTAATGAGGATTTCATAGCAGATTATCATGTTTTCCCTGCAGAACCCATATTCGTCAGATATTTATGAACACAAAAACAGTGTTTTCATTTAAAACTTGGACCACATCAACCAAGTTAAGCATATGAAATTTAAATTCAAGAGATCAAATTCCATGCTTTTGTATCAGTATTATTATGGATTACAATTAGGATGGCAGATAGAAAATTTGTTATGATGATGCAAAAACCTAAAAAAACATTATGGTCTTTACAATCAATGGACTGCTAATTTTGAACTGTTTCAAAGGTGGCTGACAGTTCTTATGCAATACTACACAAGACCCCTGTTTGTCAACAAAGAGACAGACAACCTTACGGGAGCAGGAATAAAAAATCTGGACAGTATAAAGCTAAAGACCGAGGCACCTACTTGACCCTCAAACGTTTGATCCTGAATTGTATGCTGATTGATTGAAAAATGGAATGCATTAAATGATAAGCTGTTTGGCCCTGGCCATAGTATATATAAAAACATGTTAAGCACCTCCCCCTTGAACAGGATCATTGCCATCAAGGCTGCAATGCTGCCAGGAGCACATGGTCAGCAACACACAGCCATTGCCTTCTGACCTCAATATAGTAATTGCTCCGCTTTCACTGGGCGACTGCTGCTGATTCGGACTAAAAGCTGCTTAACCAGACAGAGGGGTTCGGATTCATCCTCTTTAGGTTTCCAGCTTATGGAGAGAGAGAGAGAGAGAGAGAGAGAGAGAGAGAGAGAGAGAGAGAGAGAGTAAGAGAGAGAGAGAGAGACAGAGAGAGGACTTGGAGACTGCATATGTTGCAGATTATTCATCCAGCAATTGCCCTCTCATCTTTGCGGACCTTTAAGATGAAAATGGACCTGGATGGGGATTGGTGGTGGCGTGGAGCTGCCTGCACTTCTCACTCCAGCCAGTAGAGGGCTCTATGTGGCTCAGCAGTGATATGATGATACCCATGTCAGTAAGGAGAGTAAATGTGCACAGCCAAACAGAGCAGAGAGAGTTGAGTTACTAATCTGAGGTCAGTTCTTCTGTGAAAAATGACATTTAGGAAACAGACAGAAACTTCTGCTAACTGATCTGGAGGTGAAGAACAGAAAAGTTATTGATGAGCCAGCCAGAGATTTGATCTGTCTGCATAAGTAGTCACTGTCACAGCAGAGATGTTCTCACTGCAAATTGTCAGTGCATTCAATTGCTTTTTTTGTGTATACGCTAATTAATTGTATCATCAACTGCTATTTGCTTTATTGATTTGTGGCATTCTAATTAATACAATTCTACAGTCTACCAGTTTAATATTTAACCTTTGACATTTGAATTTTGCCTTTTGGGAATAATAGAGCTCATACTATGGCCTACTCTGATCATTTTAGATGACTTGGTGTTGGAAAAAGACAAAGGACTAGAGGCAAACAGAATGAGGAAGAGAGAGAGAGAGAGAGAGAGAGAGAACAAGCAAAGAAATGAGCAGACGAAAAGGAGAGTGAGCCAGAGCTTTATTATTCTTTCAGACACAGCGAAGCAAAAAAGAAAGAAAGAAAGAAAGAAAGCAAGTACGCAAGAAAGAAAGAAATGTATGTGATGCTGGTTATGAAGTCTTGAATTCGTCAGTACCATGAAGCTGCTGGTCCTGTTTCCTCTGGTTGATCCAGCATTGCATCAGTCTCCTCTGCAGTCCTCCAGTATCTGGATGGGGTTACCTGAGGCTGTGACTTCTCCCCTGCTTCTGGCTCCCTCTCCAGGTGGTCCACCTGTCACATCACCGCCGTGATGTCACCAGCAGGGTGATGTCATCGCCACAGCTGTGTGCGCCGCCTCCGTCCGCAACCTTGTCCCGACAGGTCGGACAGGCTGAAAGTTGTCAGAGCCGCCCGGTGCAGAGGTGGGGAGAAGGACAAGTCCAATGATGAGGTGCACTGCGCTGGACTTTACTAGTCCCTGATCTTTGACTTTGTTACTTCTCTTTGCCTCTTTGCCTGTCCAGTTGGCTCTTTCTTTGTTTTTCCCTTTCTTTCTTTCTTTCTTTCTTTCTTTTTTTGTTTCTTTCTATTTATGTCCCCCCTTCATTGTCCCTTTCTTTTTTCAGGATAAAACAAGATGTCCAGGGTCAATTTTTTAGAGCTATTAAGTTCGTTTTTTAGCCTGTAATACATTACAGAATGACTACATCCCGATAAATGAATATTGTCTCATATCTCCGGGACAAAACATGTCCTGTGTCTTTACGAGAGAAGCATCGAACCTGGCTTCTGCCTCCTCCATTTTGATGTGTGAGGATGGTCATGCTCTGTCTAGTCCCTGAAAGCATAATAGTGTGGAGGAGGAGGTCGTTTTATGTAAGGATCTCCATCCTCCTGCTAATATCCACTCACTGGCTGATTGTCTCTGTTCCAGGCTCTGTAATTGTAGCCACATCCAATTAAATTTCCAATTCAGCCTTCATTAATCACCTCACTGATCAGCTCAGGAGAATATCACTCAACTCCCTCTAACACACACACACACACACACACACACACACACACACACACACACATACACGTTAACACACACACACACACACACACACACACACACACACACACACACACACACACACACACACACACACACATGCACGTATGCATGCACGCACACACGTGCACACATGCCCACATGCACACACACATACACATGCACGCGCGCAAATGTGCACACGAGCACACGCATACCCACCCACACACACACACACACACACACACACACACACACACACTCCTCCAACCCTCCATATCAGACTTGTGTAGTTCACACAGACAAGTGTCAGATTGCAAAAGGCCTTTTAATTGTTTTCATATCAAGGCAATCTCGGGTGGATCAGCCCTCCTCTGTTGTCTTGAATGTTTTGTCTAGTTATTACTCCTTTATTTGTGTGCATTAGGGATTAATCTGATGTGGGCTTTAGGGAACGTGGGCCCACAGAAGCAAATTTGGATTTGGGGTGAAGAAGACAAAAAAAATATTTCTGAAACATGACAGATACATAATGGTAACATGTTTTTCTATTCCTGCACATTATCTGACCAAAGTATTACTATTTGGGTTTTGTCTACTTCTACATACAGGAAACAAACAAAGAGGACAGTGCATGCATCAAGCGAATAACAGAGCTTAACAATCAACTCCACAGGTAAGAAAATGCATCACTCCGTTTAAGACAGAGGAGTTTTTTTTATCCGAGAAACACAATAGTTGTTTCAAAAACAAACAGAGACTGGGTAAGGATTCTCCCTGTGACACAGGACTCTAATGGAGGATGGTACAGAGTCAGATGAATCCTGACAGTGTTTCCTCTCAAGTCATGTTCTACAGAGGGCAAGGGGGGGTCAAGTGTGGGTAATTACATAGATGGACAAATGCTAATGATGTCACTTTACTGGGTCTTGCAGTACATCACATAAGTCCAACCCACAGTATGTCCACTTATAGACAATATGCTTCCATCTTAATATTCATCTTGATATTTTATCTCGATATTTAGTTAGTGCTGTTTTTTTTCAACCTTGCTTTGGAACAAAGCAAATATCCTAAGAGTGTGATGAATAATAAGTGGCCCAGGGTTCATCAGGGCATCATACTTCTAAAAATGACAGTATAAGTCATTTTACTGAAAGGTCTACTAATAGTTAGACATAAACATATGCATTTATTACCTTAGTACAGACTTCACAGTAGAACAGTGTTAGTGGTTAGAAAATTGCCAATGTTGTAACTGATGAATTATGGATGCTTTGTAGAATGGTTCTTATTGTTTTCTCAGATTTGTCCAAATTATTGTTCCTATATCCTAAATAATAGGATTATGCATATGAAGAACCTATTGTGCAAGTTGTAACGCACCCATGTATGTAGAGGAATGTCAGGCTTATTCATAGGCTAGGCAAGGGAAGTTTATTTGTCTAGTGCATGTTATACACAGAGGCAGTTCAGTGTGCTTAAAAATAAAAACAAAGAAACAAAGATAAAATGGTAAAATGAATGTAAATGCTTAAAAGGTTAAAAAAATAAGTATAACACATATTTCATTTAAAAAGAAAAGCATAGAAAAGAAAGAAAAGCATAGTAATTGAGGGTAAACCATTAGCAGAACGCATTTTGATGCATAATGCTACTGTCAGGTCTACGCAACATTTCAACAGGTTTGTACAGATGCAAACCCCCACTGAGAGAGAGAGAGAGAGAGACCTATGCTCCAACACATAAGCCCACAGCCAAAAAAAAAGCTTTCAATAACTACACAGCTCCCATCCTCATCCTCGATGATCACATCCAGCTTAAGGCCGGGTCACTTACATGTATCATCCCATTCAGGATCATATCAGTTCAGTTTGTGACTGATGACCAAAAAATACTAAAAATACAAAATGGCCTCCAGATTGGGGCCCCCTGGTGTGGGTCTGCTGGTGTTTCCCTTGCTGTCTGAAGGTGGTGCACCTTGTGCCCAGCCAATCCAATCCCTGCTGGTTAAGGGGAGTGTGTGTCACATCTAATATAGCAAATTGCTGCTATCGGTCTAATGGCTCGCTCTCTCTCTGTCTCTCTCTTATCTTTAATCCGTCGCACAGCGGTAAGTATGAAACAATAATATAAATGAAACTACCTTTTGTAATCTTCATAATGGTTGATGAGGCTGGCTGTCCTCACACACTTGGGTAAGAGAGGGTGGGAAAGACGAGGATACACACGTGTGTGTGTGTGTGTGTGTGTGTGTGTGTGTGTGTGTGTGTGTGTGTGTGTGTTCATGTGTTGTGTGTGTATATGTATGGGATGGGAGACTATTGTGTGTGTGTGTGTGTGTGTGTGTGTGTGTGTGTGTGTGTGTGTGTTTGTGTGTGTGTGTGTGTGTTCATGTGTGTGGGTCAGAGAGTGCATGGGAGACATGCTTTTGTGCACGTGTGAGTGTGTCTGTGTGTGCATGGGTGGGATGGAGCATGGGATATGTGTTTTTGTGTGTGTGTGCGGTGGGTGGAGAGCAGGTGTTAGGCAAGTGTTTTTTGAGCTCTGAGCTCTGTCCAGACTTGTGTTTGTAGGATTGGTGCCAGACAGAACAGATCAGTGTAATCATTTTTATTCTGTCTGCATTTATCCAGGTTTGATTAAAAGAAAGGTCTGTTCTCTTTCAGGAGCACAGACACACACACACACACACACACACACACACACACACACACACACACACACACACACACACACACACACACACATCAGAGTAAGTATTTTGTGGGGCATCTTGTATTGGCTTGCATTAATGATGGCATGTGTGTAGGACTGTGTGGTGTATGACCTGATAACTTAAGGTAAGTAGTTGTAAGGACACTACCTGACCACAGGTGCCTTATTTTTGCTTACACACACACACACACACACACACACAGACACACAAAGACACACACAGACACACAGACACAGACACACAGACACACACACACACACACACACACAATGGATAGATGAATTACACTTTTATTTCTCTGAAGTTAATTTCAAGACAACAAAGAAAATTCAAACACAACCAGTAATAAACAGAAATAAAACAATAAAAGACACAGATGGTGACACAGGAGTGGGTTGCAGTGAAGGTAGAGGAGTGTTCTAAGTGAAATCCATTTCCATTAGCATCACTGAGCTAATGGATGCTTTTGTCATTCATTGTATACATAGGCAAGCCCTGGTGTGGGCCTCATGCGACTGAATAATGTTGGGTGGCAAAAGTGTATGTCTGTTCAAGGTTATTGTTTGGACTGATTTTCCCTGTATAATTCCGTCAGAAAGAGAACAGGGCGGGGGGAGATGAGAGAGAGAAAAAGAGACAGGGAGCGATAAGAGAGAGAGAGAGAGAGAAAGAGAGAGAGAGAGAGTTTAAAAAAAGAGGACAAGAAAAAAAAGTGTTCTCTCATCTCATCTCTCCATGACAATCTGCGGGCTCTCCAAAGCTCCTTTGTCAGATGGACTCACCCCTGGCCATAAGTCCATTGTCACTCAGCATGCTAAACAAGCATAAGCCCACCGTCCGCTCTAATACGCCCCGCATTAACGCAGGGGCTTCAGAGCGCTCTCTCTCTCTGGAGCTCTGTGGGCCGCTGCGTGCCTATAGGGCGGTCAGTCATGGAGCTTTGGATGTGCTTCAGCCCAGATTACAGGGAATACATACAACACAATACATCACGGGTTATCCCGGGGGTGGGGGTGGGGTGGGGGGGTTGAGTGACAAGTGCTGGGTTGGGTTATGGGTTGTTGGGTTATGTCCACACACACACACACACACACACACACACACACGCACAGACACAGAAATAACAGCTTAGAAATAACAGCTTTTTATTGTTGGTGTATAACAATAGTAAAATGACAGATGTGCAGTATTGTGCTTTACTAAAAAAATAATGTGCCTTAGTTTTTTGAAGTGGTGCTTTTATTGAGTGCAGCAGAGCAGGAGAGTAATGCATTTCAATCAATATTTATACAGTCGGTCACAATAACACCCTAAAGACTGCAACAGAACATTTTCGGGACGGCTAGAGTTTTTTTTTTTTTTAGATTTGCATTTATAATGGGGTAATTAAGATATATTTATTATTCAAACAATCCCTCATAAAAAAAGAACCTAATGAGCATTTGTTTGGATGACAGTTAAAATGCAAGAGAAACCCTATTTATATTTGTTAGCGCTAACAGATCATTATGGTCCAGTCATTTGTCAGTGTGGGTCCATCTTTCTCTCTCTGTCTCTCTTCCTCTCTATCTCTCTCTGTCTCTCTCTCTCTCTCTCTTTCTCTCTATCTCCCTGCTCTCCTCTGGGCTTGGCCATAGCATTGATCTCCCTGGAAAGAGGCCTCAGGGGATGAGACGCCATCTATAACACTTAGGCGCATGTCGGAGGGTGGCTCCAAGGCTGTGCATGAGCATATACATATTCACAGGAGGGGAAACATAGGGAGGCATGCAGCATCCCTACTGGAAACTCATTTGTACACACGTGTATGTGCATGCATTGACTGTATAGATGTGTGTGTGTATATCTGTATGTATTTATGTATGTATGTATGTATGTATGTATGTATGTATGTATGTATGTATGTATGTATGTATGTATGTATCTACACTATATATATGTATGTATGTATGCATGCATGCATGTATGTACAATATATGTATGGATGTATGGATGTATGTTCGCATGTATGTATGTTCGCATGTATGCATGTGTGAATGTGTTTAATGCATGTGCGTGTACCTGCACATGTGCGGTATGATTTCTACTGTATGTATGTATGTATATATCCATATGGCCACTAGGCTGCCCCAGGGGAGCCTACACAGCTGTCATGCTTGCATGTGTTAATGCAAACAGATGTAAGTTGTTCCAAAGAAATATGCACATATGAATGTATGTATCTATTAATCTGTCCATGTATCTCTCTATATGTATGTCAGTGTGGCACTCCGTGTGCACACACAGAAAAAAAACCTTTCCCTGAAGTGACACCAAAACATGTTGCAAGGATGCACAGACATGTTTAGAGGACACGCAGGAACATACTGCAACCCCCCCCCCCCACCCCCCACACACACACACACACACACACACCCCTCTCACCTGTTCCTTTGGCCTACCTCCTGCAGTAAGTACCTGTGTAACCCCACCACCACCACCACCTCATTTGCACCCCCCCCCCCCCCAACCCCACAACAGACGTCTTATCAAATGTGACTGATTGCAGTAATCTGTACTCTGGCCGGCCATTAAGCAAATTACCTGAATCATTGCGAGGATTAAGCTCATTAGCACATGATTAGCATCAAATTAAAATAATGAGTGTTTAACTTGTGATGTCTTCCAGTTGTTGGAACAGCTTGATCAGTCTCCATGGGGCGGCGCAGGGCTGGCGGAGGGGTGGCTCCAGCGGTCGACGAGGACGCCGGACATATGATTGAGCGTCGTCAGGGGCAACCGCGGGAGACCGCTGCTCCGGCCGCCCGCAGCAAGATCCGACAGCAGAGGCTCAAGGTGATCCACCCCCCCCACACACACACTCTCCATCCCCCCCCATCCCAATCCCCCAACCACCCTCCAAAAAAAAAAAAAAAAAAGCTGCTCCTTCACCTCCTCGGGTGCTGTTGTCCTGCTGAGGACAGCAGAAATCACTCGCTGAGTGATGAGCCCCGGAGTTTTTACCCGCCGCCACTGATTGATAGTCTGTGTGAAGAAATGGGATCACCACAATGGAAGCTGTTACAGTGCAATTTGTTAGGCACTTAGGGCTCTGATTGACGAAAGGGGTTTTGCAGGTGAATAAAAACAGCAGTGTGGAGGAAGCAAGTCTTATGACAACACATGACAACAATTATCTTGGTTGTGAGTATTCATAACTGTGTCTTTTCCAAAGGGCTAAAAAAAATAATATTGCTTTTATACATGTTTGGGACATGGTGTTGGAGGTGCTGTGGATATCAAGTTTGTGCTGACCACCATTTATCAAAAGGCCAAATACTCAGCTAACATCTGATTTTTTTGTCTGAGTTTATAGACATAACTTTTGAAACTTTGAAAGCAGTTAGTCTGTCCGTTTTCTTTTCAAATCATTTTTTTCTGACATATGACTCTAGAAAATGGTCCCCTTTATTTGATAAATATTTAATATGCATAATGGTCAAACAGTGCATCAAACTTCTTGCAATTCCAAAGGCTTATTTCTAAATGTCTGTTCTTAAAACAGAAATCCCTCTGTATTTGCTAATTTCTGTCCTTAAATAACGGATGTGTCCTAAACATCTGTCATGTTAAAGATATTCTATTCCATTTGACATTATTATAGGCCATCAACCTGTTGAAACTACAGAGCTACAAAGCTACAGTTGAGCTTTTTCTATTGGGGGGAAGCGAGGGCAGAAGATTTGAATAAATAACTAAGTGTTATGCTATTAAAGTCATTTCCCTCTATTTTCCCTCCCCCAGGCTGAGGGCAGCCAAATGGTTGTCAGCACTCGAGTGTAGTGCACCTTCTGCTTTCATTGTAATAGAGGATTTATTTAAATGCCACAAATGCATATTTTGGTGCCATTAGGCGTAGTTAAAAACTCTAATGCTAACCTGCTGCTCGCAGATTACGTAGCCGAATGAAATTATGTCTCATCAAGGAGAGACCCGCGAATGACAACAGCTCGCGGCCTGACTTAATATGTCTGTGCGGCGGTGGAGAGAGCACAATGTCTTTTGCGTCGGCTGAAAACAATAGAGGAGTGAAATACGCGGGGCCTACATTTAATTTAATCTACGGGGGATTATCTTTCTCCTAATGTCCGTGCCTAAGATCCCCGCTGAATATTAAACACATTTCTCTGCAGATGCTTCGCGAGTAATGGACACAGATTTTTTTTAATACCCTCATGATGCCAAGCCGGATATCTTGCTCTTGATGTTCTGTCGGTTGGGGGGGTGGAGAGTGAGGGGGTATGGCACTTGCTTAAGTGGTTACACAATTGGAGGCGCTTTGACTCGGGTGTAAAATCTGGGACACAATAGGAAGTGGTGCAGACCTTGTCTGAGCTCTCTTTCTCTCTCTCTCTCTCTCTCTCTCTCTGTCTCTCTGTCTCTCAGCTGGCTTTCAGATGGTGTTTGGATGCACTGGTGGATGGATGCATTTAAAAAAATAAAGACTTTAATCTGGTGGTTCCACACCGGATAAGTTAGTGATGCTCTATTTCACATACATTTTTAGAAAACTTAAGTGTAAAAATCCATTCTGTCACCTCATAAGGCTTGCTCACTCCAAACTCCAAACAAACACATTTCAGCCGAGAGTGCGACATATGTATCTGTGTTCCACATGTTCACATGTTGTACCACATGGAAACACTAATGCTGTACTAATCTATGGCGAGCTTAACAATGTTACACTATACCGCATATATACATAAAGAATGGTATACTTATGTAAGAGATCTTAGTTAAACATGACCTCTTTGACCTTAATCATAATGCATTTTACATGAAGGAGACTCTGCTTTCCCAGTGAACCTCTCTCTTTCTTCTTCTCTTTCTTTTTCAGCCTATGTTTGACACTTGCTCAGTTTTTGATGCGAACCCAATACAGTGAATTTTTATACCTATAAAATGTATTTATGCATTTAATGATGCATGCATTGCAAGCTGGTAAACTATGCTGTAATTAAGTGCTCTTAAGACAGTACAACTAGTTTATCCTTGATTAGAACTAAATAGATCAGCCTTTAAAAAGCACAACAGATCTTTAGCTGCTTTGTAACATCACATACTGTACACACCCCATGCTGCTTAATTAGCTTTATAAAAAAATGACCTACAAAAAAAAGGTAGCAAAAAAATATCATCAGATGTGTTTTGTTTGTACTGCCTTAACATAGTGTTTAAGAAGTCTACTCTTAAAAGGGTATACTGTAGGCATATAGAGGGTTTTTCTCTTCTTCAAAGAGTGGTAGGGCCCAAACTCACTCCCTCATCTTCAGATTTAAATTGTAAAGGTTTGATGAGTTAATGAACTTTAGCTGCAGAAGACAAAAAAAATCACATTCCCACTGCAGCAAATAGCCAAGGGCAATAGCCGATAACTAATGTGTGGAATATTGCAATTAGCATAGCAAAGTACTTACAGGGATCAAATTAAAAAATTCATTAATGCACGCGCTTAATTAAGAAACACTTTTCGGTTTACATGATAAATTATGACACCTATTAAATCTTCCACTACAAGCTGTAATGGCTTCTTTGCTCCTGGGCAAAGGGACTGTTTCCTTTCGGGTTAAGGGAACTCTCCAAGGACCTGGGGTATTTGTAACAGTTTTATTAGGAATAATGTTCCCTCTTCTTCTACTCTCTCTCTCTCTCTCTCTCTCTTTCTCATTCTCTCTCACACGTTTCTTCTCTCTGTCATCTCAACTTGCCAGACTTTACAGGGTCTCGCTCCAGCTATGCGTCTTGCTCTGACACATTCGCCGTAATTGAAACATGAAACTTGATGGCTTCCTCAATTGAATTAGAGGTTTCAGGAAAATCACGGCCTCCTCAAGTGATGTTTCCTTCTTTAGGCGATCAAAGACCATTTCGGAGGCCATGTATAGCCTCGACACCGTGAATTTAAAGACTTTGCTTGCTAGTTTAATCTGAGCATACAATAAAGCACATTGTTTTAAAGGAACAAAGGAAATGACATAATGCACTGCACACAAGGTTCTAATAGAACCATGGAAATATCCTCTGGCAGCCTGGTCTTCTAAGTCTTCTACCTACAAACCCATTAAGAAGGTGCAGGAAGGTGGCTGAGGATGGATGTTAAGAGTTGTTAAGAGTTCTTACAGGGTTCATCAGGAACTAGAGCTCTCAAAGACCAACTTCAAATCTGATGCCTGCACAGTAGTTATTAATTTCAATGTGGTGTGTTCATTTCCACAGGCTTCAATGGCATGACCATTTAAGAAAGAGTAGCTTTGCCAAAGCATAAATATTACAGACGTGATGTAGATAAACAAAATAAACAAACCAAATGAACAAAAGTGCAGATCAGAGATCATGCATATGGTTCATGTATGCAGAGCCTGCTTGTATATTAGATCTGCACTGACATGTCAGTCACAAAAAAATGGTGTTTTGCACTAGAGTCTCCTGTTAGCATGATTCGACGAATGAAAACTTACCCTCTTAAAAGCCTGGCTTAAACCAGTCATGGGTACTTAATTTGGCATACCTACCTACACTTTCTG
>CM059271.1:13062464-13079964 GCA_030347295.1 Setipinna tenuifilis | reverse complement strand
TTACTGCTGCTAGTTTTACTGCTGCTACAGCGTCCTGTTTAAACACCTCACTTTCTGTTTAAACAGCTCACTGTCTATTATTGCTGCTAGTCTTACTGCTGCTACATCTTCCTGTTTGAAAAACACCTCAATGTCTGTTACTGCTGCTACAGCTTCCTGTTTAAACACCTTACTGTCTGTTACTCCTGCTACTGCTGTGGTTTACACATATAATCCTTCTTTCTTTCATTACCACCCTTTATCTGTCTGTTTCTTTCTCCCCTCCCCTTTTGTGATGGGGGGGATGTGAGCTTCGTAAGTGGAATGTGTTGAGGTTGGACAGATGTAGTCTTTGAGAATGTATAAAAGTGGTTCAATAAAAGACTTTTAAACCCCTTTCTCTCTCTCTGTTTCCCAACAACAACACCCCCGCCCCCCTCTCAACTCCCCCCCTCTCTCTGTGGATGTATATATTGTCACTAAGGCCTCTTTCAGATCAGTTCTGTCTCATTTAACACCCCCCATCCCCATGTGAAGCTCTGCTCCCCTCTGCTCTGCTCTGTGTTGACTTGAGCCTTAGCTGGTTGTCAGTATGTGGCTAAATGCTCAATGGTAGGCAGCAGAGGTTTCTGACAGGGAATACCAAAAAACAAAAAAAATCGGCATGTGGATTTCACATGAAATAATGGCATAAAATTCCTGGCGTCGCTTGCGAAGTGGAAGCTTTGTTTTTAATCAGAGGGACTAATAAGAGCATGCCGAGTAATCTTGCCGCAATTTTCTCCCATAAACAAGATCATATCGCGGCGGGTCACCCGCTATAACCTTCTGTCGAAATTACTGCGCCGTGATCCACCCTGATTGCTTCAATCAATGCGGCAGATTTGAATATCCACAAGACTTTCCAGTAAAACTGCTCACAATGTGATTTATTCCCCACATTGAGGAGATTACATTCTGCCCCTGTCCTCCTCTGTTTGGCATCCATTACAGTTCATTACGCCGCCCAAGTGTCGTAGCGCCCCACTCTGCGCAATAATAAAAAACAAGGAAGTTAAAAAAAAGAAAAGCAGAAGTTTGTGCTGAGATTGAGGCATAAATTGTTGCTGCCCTGCTGTTGCGAACCACAGGGTCCAATGTGATTACCCCCCCCCCCCAATCACCCACACACACACACACACATGCACACACACACACACTCTCTCTCTCTCTCTCTCTCTCTCTCTTCCCTCTCTCTGTATCTCTATCTCTCGCCTATTTTAATTCAATCAAGTTATACTGGCTTAATAACTGGCAATTATCTTTGCAGTGTAATCACTTCAATCAATAGCAAATTAATGTAAATAAACAGTTGCAGAATTAAACAAACAAGATAATTTCTGCATTATTATTTCCCTGTTTCTTCCCTGTCAAATATTCCATTTTAAACACAATATCATCTTCTGCTTATTGATCAGTAACATGAGGAACATACCAATAGAAGCTTATTGTGTCAGGCATAATGTTCTGAAATGTATGCATACGTTCATTCAGCCATTTTACCTTTAACTATCTTATCAAAACAGGCTTATCATGTCAGGCATCATGTTCTGAAGTGTGTACACAAGTTTATTCACATATTCCCTGTCATTATTTCCCCTTCATTTCTCCAAATTATGTGTCTAATTCTACCTGGCCAAGACATATTAAGATGGCCAAGACATACTAAAGATGTGTAGAAGACAGATAAGATTCATGCAGATACAGTCAATACCCATGTTGAACCAAGACAAGAAATTAAAACAAGCCAACCCAGTTCATCCTTACCTCAGGCTCCCCTCACCACAGACGAGACGAGATTACAGACAGACAGGATCTGAACCTGGATGGATCAGTGCCGGAAATGGGCCTGGCCCGGCTCGGCCCAGATATTCTCCAGCGTCTGCACTCGTGTGTGTGTGTGTGTGTGTCTGTGTGTGTGTGTGTGTGGGTGTGTGTGTGTGGGGATTAGGTGTGGGTGGCTGTCAGCAGCTGTTGCTCTGTTCTGAGAAGAGCGGGCAGCATGTTTTTTCTGGGTAAGCAGGTGTCCCAGCACGCGTCTGCACGGTAGACATGACGCATAGGACACGTGGGGCAGGTACAGCCGTCATGTAGTGATTTGCACTGCCACACACACGTACGCTCTTCTGGGTAAGAACCTCTGGGGTTGCACACATGCTTATGGCGACTGCGTGTGTGTGTGTGTGTGTGTGTGTGTGTGTGTGTGTGTGTGTGCACGCACAGGTATGTGTGTGTGTGTGTGTGTGTATGTGTCTGTGTGCACAGGTGTGTGTCTGTGTTGTCTGCTTTAAGCAGTTGTGTGTGTTTCTCTAATTTGTGTATGCATGAGTGTGTGTCTGTGTTTGTGTGTAAATATGTTTGGTAAGGATCTGCTTGTCCCTAGAGGAAAGCCTCCTAAATGAGAGTTTGGTCCCTCCTCTAACCCTACCTTACCCCAACCCCACCCCATTCTCATACACCCCCGCCCCCCCCCCCCACACACACACGCACAAACACAACCCCCTGTACCCCGCCCCCCCCAACCGCACCACGTCGACAAACAGCTGGGCCTGAGAGCGCAGTGATGACAGGAGCAATGAGGAAGAGCTGCCAGTCCCCTGACACCATCTAAAGGGGGGGTTGGGGTATGATGGAGAGACAGAGAGGGAACAGAAAAAAGGAGGAGATGGAGAAAGAGGGAGGCAGGGAGAGAAGAGAGAGTGAGAGACATGAAGAAAGGAAAAAGATGGGGGGAAAAAGAAAGAGGGGAAAGGGAGAAGGAAAGAAAGAGAGGGGAGAGGAGGAATGAAGAGAACAAAGATAGAAAGAGGGAGGAAGAGAAAGAGAGGGAGAGAGAGAGAGAGAGAGAGGGAAAGCGGGAGAGGGGAGTCTTCATAAATAATCTTAAAACAATCTGCCTCCCTCCACTCGGGGCATTAATTACTTTTACGGCCAAAATCAAACATCTGTCACGTTCGAATATACAAATTAATTATGCAGATTCTTCCCATCAAGAGCGATATAACACAGGCCTCTCGGCCCAGGGCCCCAGAGAGAAGGAGGATAGAAAAAGAGAGAGAGAGAGCAAGAAAGAGACAGAGATGGAGAGAGAGAGAGAGAGATGGAGAGAGAGAGAGAAAGGCGAAGGCAGCCAAGCCCTGGACCTGTGACAGTTTACCACTGTCTTTCCATTCCCTCTAAAGTGAATCATCAGTTAGTGTGAGAATGGAAGGGACAGCTTTGATCCCCATTACCGTCACCCAGGCTCAGTGTCACTTTGTTCTGGGGACCAGGGAAAGGCTTCTGAGGTCTAATTTGGGGGCCCGCTGTCTTTGTGTGGGAGAGACGGCTGGGCCTTATGATTATTGCATTGAAACATCAGGGTTTTTACCCCCGTCATGTCTGAAAGAATAATGAGGCGCGTGCTCACTCTCTCCTTTTCTTTCGTCTGCTCGTTTTTCTTTGCTTATTCTCTCTCTCTCTCTCTATCTTTTTTTTCTCTTTCATCTTCTTTTGGCCCTGCCATCAGAGCACGGTGTGGAGAGACTATCACTAATATATGCCAAGGGCATTGAGGAGGTAGGCAGTGCCCACTGATCTTTTTCGGAGGGAGCCAAACGTCTTCCTGAGGTTAAGAATATTTTGGTAAATGGATGTTTTTTAATTCATTAGCTATCTACTTCCCTTTCCAGGCAAGGTCCTCTCAGGTTAACTTTAGATTCTTAATACTGTGAGTGAGCATGTGTGTATGTGTGTGTGGTTTTGTGTGCATGCATGTGTGTGTGTGAGTTTGTATGCGTGTGTGCACATGTGGCCACGTGTGTGTGCCCTTGTGTGTTTGTGTGTGTACGTCCATGTGTGTGGGTGCGTGCACATGTATATGTGTGTGTGTGTGAGTGTGTGTGCACATGTGCCGGTGTGTGTGTCTGCCTGTGTGTGTGTGTGTGTGTGTGCTGTGACAGAAGACAGCTGCTGCTTTGTCCTCTGAACCCATCACTGGGCACACCGGGACTCCACCCCTGGAGGTCAGCCGGGTCACCGTCTCCGAGGGGCGCAACATTTGGTACCAGTTACCGAGCCGCGGGGGGTCCGGATGTGGCGCGGCACCGCCCCCCCCCCCCCACACACACACTCTGACGGCACGGTGGCAGGCAGGCAGGCAGGCAGGCAGGCAGGCAGGCTTGGGTAGAGCGATGAAGGAGGCCCCCCCTGCCGGGTGGCGCTGCCTACCCATCATCCTTCAGCGCTGAAGGGCCCGTCGACCTTGAGACGGGGCCGTGCCGGGCGCTCACGCTGGCTGCGCGGCGGGCCTGATGGAGCGGAGAGCGGGGCGATGGATGAGGGGGGCGAGACGGCGATGGCAGGCACACCGCACCGCACCACCACCGTGCCTCCGATGGAGCTGCTGCCACCACCGCCACCGCCACCACCGCCACCGCCACTGCTGCTGCTGCTGCTGCTGCTGCTCCGCCCGGAGTTTATTTATCCAGCCACCCCCCGAGACGCTGCTTCGTTGGCAACACAGCATCTGTCATGTCATGTCACACACACACATACACGTAGACACACACACACAGATAAACACACATACACACACATACAAACACACACACACACACATACACACACACACACACACACACACACACACACACACAAAGACTGTTATACACCACCACATCACACTATGCTCAGATACACAGACACACTATACCTGTCTTACTAACAACAACATAAGGTAAATGTATTTGTCTTCTTGTTACACTGTCATCAAAGGTTTTACAGTCATGTCTAAAATACATAGGCTGTTTAGATGACGATAAGTAGTGCCGTAGCACACTGTCTACATAAGAGTGACACAAGCATGTTATAAACATGACATGGCACATATCATGGACATTAATGACACTTTATTCATTTTTATGACTATTGCCATCAAGTGTCACTCCATTTTTGTAACGTTAAGTGGATATTTTTTGGGATCCAGACAATGCACAAACCAAATGACACTAAATAACAACAGTCATAAACATAAACAAAGTGTCATTAATGTTCATGAGATGTGTCTTGTAATGTTTATAAAAGGGCTTATGTCACCCTTATGTAGACACCTTCAAATAAAGTGATACCATTGCCTGTGTGGGCCCCCTCCCTTTCTATATTTCTCATGTATCTGGCTTGCTAGTGCCCCTACTATACTGCCACTGGGGCCCTGGGCAGCCATTCCAACCCCATGCCTCCCGACACGCCTGCCCGTGCCCTGGAGATGAGGCTGACCGTGTGTCACAGTCATAGATCATCATTAGGTTTCAAAAATGTAATCTCGTATTAGTATTTGAAAGTGTGTGTTTGTGTATGTTTGCCCGTGTGTGTGTGTGTGTGTGTGTGTGTGTGTGTGTGTGTGTGTGTGTGTACAGTATGTACACTGTATGTGTTTGTTTGTTGTTTGTCATTATATTTATACTTTCCTACTCTTTTCCTCACCCTCGACAGGTGCACCACCGAAAGGCAGCGGAGAGAGAGGGCGAGGAGACACAACAGAAGTTTCTGGAAAAGCCCTGCCACTGTAAACAATGACTGAGTGTTAAGCGTGGCAACCCATATTATGACAAACAGCACATGCTGCTCGCAGCCAGCTGGTGTGGTGATGTGATAATGTTGGACTCATTAAGTTCAGCACACAGTTTACGGTGGCCCTTTATGACACAATTAATTGATTCACACATACATTAAAACAAAAATAACCGTGGTGAGAATTTCCGTTGGAAGCCAGCTTCTAATCTGTCATAAACACTTCTGCTGGTTAGCGAGGAGCGACATTATTCAAGTTAATGGCTTTAGGAGGGGACGATAAACAACCCTAAAAAAACAGCGTATGTCTTCACCGCTACCATTTTAGATTTCCCCCTAAATAAGCATGTGCTCTTACCGTCAGCCTTTATAAAATAATAATAAAAAAGGATGTTCCTTCATTGTAAGTGTTTTGACCCCACCCCCCACCTCACCCCAGGTCCAAACAAAAAAAATGTACTTTCACTGATGCCTTTTAAAAAGTCCTGATTGATGATAAGTGTAATATGCCTCAGAAAAGACCAATTTTAAGAAGCTTATTCTAGAAAAAGGTTGACGTAGATGCTGACCTAAATCAGGTACAGATGTTTTACAGTGAGTGTAGAGTGTTTACTGAGCTGTGCTAGTTGGCATCCATTACAGGCACCCCCCTAAACCTCACTATCAATTGGGTACAAGGCACCACTGTACCTAAGGTCTTCCTGCGCAGTCCAGCTCCAGGCTCAAACCTGCTACCTCACAGCAACTCAGCTATGGGAGACAGATGCGCTACCAGGTGAGCTGAATGTCTGACCATTAGCTAAGTCAGTAGTGTATCCTTTTTTTAAGGTGTCAGGAGGAAGGATTACTAACGTTCCAATGTAAGTCTGGATTGTTTCTATAGTGATGTCCACCTCTTACAAAGTATTTACATTACAAGATTCCTTTTTTTCATAACATTTAAATGGCAGAATCTGTCTTTTAGGTTTTTCTGTCAGACATTTATACTGACTGCAGCCCAATAAGTATGAGGCAGCATCTGCAAATAAATGACTAAAAGATCAGCACATGTTCTAAAAGAACAAAACAAATCTTAGAAAAAGCATGTCTCCTGCAGGACTATTGCTGAATTAAACTGAAGCACCACCACAGATCATCATGGAGCCTGCTCCACTGTGCCACGTAGAAAACATCTCCAGTGGGATCTCCTTGTCATGCATAGTGTTCAAAACCATCAGAAACAGCCAGGATATTTTTTTCTGTTGGAGAATAAAAATCCGCCTTTCAGTGTCCCATCTTTGTGCTCCTTGCAACATCCAAATGGGCAGATTTGTGGTGTGGGAGGAGATGATGTGGCTTTTTCTAGTAAAAAAGATGAAACTGACCTGTAAAAGAAAAATGATCAATTTTGGTTTAATTGCTTTGTTACTGGACATAATATGAAAATAATCTAGACTTTCTTTCAAAGCAGTTTCATCTTATTTACTTGTAAAATAGTTGTGTTTAACCTGGCCAAAAGTTCTTGTTATAAGAGATCAATTGCTGTAAACAAAATTAAGACTATTAGCAATGGACATGTAGTACATTTTCTGAGTAAATTTTCCACAAATAATGAAAGTTTCTGCTTTATTTTCTGCATGAGCTCAGCAGAAAGAGATAGCTCCAGCTCTTACTTCCTCAAGGTGAACAAGCACTCTTTCTAGTATATCTAGCTGAGCTTTCATCTTAGTCTGGTAATAAAAAAAAAATTCCAAGAAGCCCAAAGACATTTTCCTCGAAACATGACACAGTCACAGCCTGACATTTCATCAAAATGCAGATGTAACACAGATTTTTTTTCTTTCTTTCCTTGCTGTGTCGTCTCATTCGCTGACCCAGGCTGGTGGCCTGCCCTGCATGACTTGCGTCTAGTACTTCTAAAGCCAGTAATTTAAGGCCCATATGTTTAAGCATCTTCCCCTTGAATCGCAAAGATGAAATGAAGAAAGGATTTAGCTTAGAGATCATTTCTGAGCCTCTCTAGCCTGGAGTCAAACCAAAGCATTCCTGCGTTCCATATTGAAGAGATGATTTGTACCTCTTAGACAGACTTTAGAGGTAATTGTGTACAAGCTGTGCACCCCTCTATGTTCCCAGCGTGTTCCTTAATCCTGCTCTGCCTGTTATGAACTATGCAATTACATCCCCTGTATAAATAATCCATCTTGAATGATATTGGTTTTAGTAAAGGACACTCTGTCAAATCAGTGGATTATGTGTAAATTGTTGTCTGTGTGTGTGTGTGTGTGTGTCTGTGTGTGTGTGCGTGTGTGTCTGTGTGTGTGTGCGTGGGTGCGCGCATGCGTGAGTGGTGAATCAGCACAGTGGCTTTGCCCTCTATTTTTTTGGGTGGGAGGAGGACAAACATCACAGCGTGATTTAGTATTTCAGAGACAGCGTTATGATTAAGTGACATGCAATTTCATTCAAAATTACAGGTCAAAATTACAACCTGTGAACTCTTCTGTCTGGAATGTTCTGTTTCTTCTTCGCATCTGTATCACATTCACTTCAAAGACTTCAAGACTTCACCACCTTTATTGTCATTGAACAGTTGCCTGCCTTAAACAGCAAGTCCACAAAGGTGTAAGCTGTGGTTCCAGAGTTGAGTCGAGATCGGAGGGTCATAGGTTCGAATCCCTTTCCACTAGGCAGTGAGGTGACAAAACCAAATTTGACATTAGCCAACATTACTCAGCAACAGTAGTGAAGTCAGCAGCATTAGTAAAGCTATCCATCATGCTCCTTACCTGGCAATGCAAGAGTCATAATTCAACCTAACCTTGACAGCCGAATTGATTGTAATGTAAAAGTAATTGTAATAATTAAGTCTAAGTAAGAATATACTTAGAACGATAGTGGGAGATAAGATACATATGCCAATAGAACTGCATGATAACTCTCATCTCAGTACCTATTTAGCTGTTACCTAAATGATATTGCATTAAACTACTGTATGTTAGCTACATTTTTATAGTTTTTACCTTAATATTTGTCTTGTAAGTCCATATGAATGAATGAGTCTGCTTACTGTAAAACAATGTTTTTCATAACTGTAATGTTTACAAAAAACTATGACTGTATATGTTTTTTAGCAGCAAGATGTGGTGAATTGAGGACTATAAACTTATGAAAGTATATAGTCCTCACTACTATACTATACAAGTTTCTGTATTATATGAAATTGTAACAATCGGACTGAATGTAGTCCGTGGTCTAGGGGCTATTTATGGACAGTGTGCTTGGGAAGGCCTGGCTACAGTGAGAGGGAGTCTAATCTAGAGGTGTATGCCCAGGGAGAAAGTCTGATCCCTTCGAAGCAGATGGCTTGGACTATTATCCCTCTTCTCGAACCGTAAGGTACAACAGAATGAAAGGGAAGAGGCCAGGGAGTGGTGGCCAGGGGGATTGTGTGTGTATGTGTGTGTGTGTGTGTGTGTGTGTGCGTGTGATGGTGTGTGTGTGTGAGAGAGAGAGAAAGAGAGAGAGTGTGTGTGTGTGTCTCACTGCATGCATTTGTGTGAGTGCATTATGCCATTGTACTGGAAAATCCTGTTGACAACGGCGCATCTTGAGCGACCCGTGTAGCCGCTTGTCTCACCCTGCGGACAGATGTCAGGGAAATCAGCGACAGCCGATACCGCTGATCTGCCCATAATCTCGTGCCATGGCCCCGCTGCGATAGAGTGTTCACCGAGACCTGTCAGTCACATCACCTCGGCCACGCCCCCTTTTAACTGCCCACTCCCACTCCCACTCCCCCATTCACATACTATAGATGTGCTATGGCAGAGAGCTCACAGGGAGCTGTCTGTCAAACCCCATTTACCACACCCACCTTGATTGCCCCTCCCACCTCCCATTTCTTTTTTTCTCTCTGGCTCAGACAGCACAACTTTATTTTTGTCATCTCAACTTTCTCTATTTTTCTTTCCTTTCTCACTATAGGCTTTCACCATGAAATCATTTTCACTGTAACTCTTCTTCTACACTGTAACTCTTTCTTCTTTCCCCATGTCTTCCGATTAACAGTTTGAATACATATTTATTGTTGTTAAGAATACAGATATTTGTGTTATCTCTATTTCTTTTATTTTTCAGCTCCAATTGGAAAATGTAGTCTGCACAATAGGACTACTGTTTATAGCACAGTAATGATAAAGAAGGGGAAAAATAACCATTTTATAAACATACAGTACATATGGGCACTGGTTCATTGTGTTGTGGTATAAATATTGTACATGCTCAAAAAATAGAGGCCATTCCAGGATATTATAGACATACTATATTTCAAGATATTTTAATGTATCGATTTGTACTTTATATCTCCATATTTCATTGTTATTGCCAGAAGAGGTGCAGCTGAATTTCCTCCAATAAAACTGTAACGGTTGCAACTGTGACACATTTTTTCTGGTCTGCACCATGTGAAAGGGCAAACATATTTCTGAAGCACAATGTCCACAATAAATTTCTAAGATAATAATGCACAGTCATTGTTTGCACTCCCTCCCCCTATTCCCCTGCAAAAAAGAGAACTAAATAAAAGTATAATTGGATCATAAATTAGCACAGTGATACAGAACAGGAATCAGATAGGCCATATCATATGCATTCAGTGGTTCTTCAGTTTTTATTTGTCCTGCCTCCCAATAACCACAGCGGCCTATGAATATGTAAAT
The DNA here is from genome assembly GCA_030347295.1 of Setipinna tenuifilis. Classification (NCBI taxonomy): domain Eukaryota; kingdom Metazoa; phylum Chordata; class Actinopteri; order Clupeiformes; family Engraulidae; genus Setipinna; species Setipinna tenuifilis. The sequence continues at coordinate 13,069,696 of CM059271.1, read as the reverse complement.
ACACGTTTAGCATAAAATGAAGCTTAGGGTTTTATAAACAAGGCACAGATTAAAGTGGACACTATGCAGCATGAGCAGGGAGAGATGGAGCCTGATAAGGCTACAGCCTCCGCAGAATGTGACCTCAGAGAGAGAGAGAGAGAGAAAGAGAGAGAGAGAGAGAGCAGAGGGACAGAGCCAAAGGAGATAAAAAAAGAAACAAGCCCAGGCTCCTGTGTATGTGTTTTTTTTATTTATTTATTTATTTATTAAAAAAAATGGATTCCGGCATATGCTAAACTAAGATAGCACCATCAAACATTCTTGCAGACCTCAGCTCTATACGCTGCCGCATCCGGTGAAGAGCCCGGGAGGTAGAAGGTTTCCAAACAATTTAGTGTTTTTCTTTTGTGGACTCTGCCATAATAAAAAAATGAAGGGAGGTGGGGGTTGTTCAGTGTGGTGCGGGCGGACGGGTGAAAAAAAATGAGAGTCTTGCATATTCACGCGAGGTGCTGCGGGCGAGAGCGGCCTGCCTGTTGGCAGACTCGTCTGCAGTGAGCCCTTGACAAAGGTCACAAATAGTTTTGCCTGGTCCTGTTATTAAAGCAGAGACACAGAGGCCCACTGACTGCTCTGCCCAGCAGCTAACTTCGTCATCTGTATAGCAGCTCCAGCATATGTTGGCTACATCATAAAAAAAAATGTGGCATTAAAATACGGTGGCAGATTGGATTTTCTTTCAGGGTACATATAGCAAGTCCAATTCTATCACCCACCTACCCCCACCACCGCCAGAATCACACACACACATACACAGACTCACACATTCAAAAGCACATGCGAGCACACAGGCACACACACAGAACACACACACACACACACTAAAGCTACAACTTTTACGTGCCTGCATTATCGCCTACAGTGTCATGACACACACACACACACACACACACACACACACACACACACACACACACACACCTCTGTACACATGCCCCCCTGTCCACCGCACAGACGTTAATGCCATCTCTGATGATGATGTTTTTTGCATGCTGTAATTTATGGCAGATTGAGGTCCATAAATGGAAAGGCATTGTAAAGTATTTCTATTATGCGAGGAATGTCAGGGGGTAATAAAAGCTTTACGCTGGGCTTTATGGCACTCAATCTGTTGTTGTTCCCGGCAATTTTTACATCAGTTAAAATTCACAGATTATTTTAATGCGGTTTTCTCATATTTTTGCACATTTATTTTAATAAGAAAGCATGTGTGTTTGTGTGTGTGCTTGTTTATGCGTGTGTGTGTGCGCGCGTGTGTGTGTGTGTGTGTGTGTGTGTGTGTGTGTGTGTGTGTGTTAGTGAGAGACAGAGAGAAACAGAGACAGAGTAAAAGAATGACAGGGAGAGAGACCATATAATTGTCTACATTGGTGAGTGTGCAGTTCTGTGCACAAATTGTGTATGCTATGGCATGGAACTTTGACCAGGTAATAACCAAACACTGTAGGCTGCAGGTCCAGTAAAAAAAAGCGAGAGAGAGAGAGAGAGAGAGAGAGAGAGAGAGAGCATCATCTGCACTTTATTACAGAGGCCTCTTTAATACAGAAATTATATATCTTTCTTTAACAGGGTTGTAAAGGTTACACAGTCATTTAAGCAGCCGTTGAGACAGATTGATGTTTATGCCATTACCGTTACACATGAAAGGCCCCTTACTGCCTTGCCCCCGCATAAAGCAAAAACGAGCTTCATCTGTCACAAACGCCAATGGGAAGAGAGTCACTGTACATGTCCTATTTGTTTATTTCTCTGTTTATGTAGGATTCAGAGACTATTGTCCATGTTTGACAGACAAAGCTTATACTTCAATAAAAATCAATTCGTTTTGATTTAGTTCAGTTTAAGTCTGTTTGAATCGATTTAACTCAGTTCAAATCAATTCAGGTTATTCAATTCAATACAATTTGATTTATAGAACACCATTTACAATAGACATTGATAGATAGGTCAAAGCTGTAAACAAAGCTTGAGGCCTAAACTAATGATTACTTTATAAATGTCTTTATAACATTGTTATACATCATCGTTATAGGCATAGGTATGTCTATACGCAAAACAAGCTTCCCTTTTCTAGTAACTCTAATTGCTAGTTTTACCTTGTAACAACATGGTAAATCTATGAACTTACATGGTACCAACAAAAAATGGTAACTATACAGTAAATAGAAACAAATCTTAAGTTTATTTTATAGACCCCTTTCATCTTATTTACTTGGAAAATAGTCCATGTTTAGCAATGCAATGTTTATTCCTAGGTAAGAAGTTGATAATACTATGGTACATTTACACTATGGTACATTTACATGCATGATAAATGGATGTATATGCTAAAACGTAAAGTGATTTACTGCAAACTTTGATAAGTAAAACATGGAGTTACTCAAATGACAATAAAATAAGTGGGTAATAGAGGACATAGGTACTAGAGGACATACACTGTCTTTCTTTGACAGTACAGTTTTAAGAAAAGCTCTTAGCAGCCTAAAAAGCACACTACATGGTAATTAGTTGAATAGATGAGGTATTGGATAATGCTACTATGCAGATCAGTCATAATTTCTGTCTTTTTAGATGGTAATAATGTAATAAGTTCCCTGTAGTTGCCCTCAAAATTCCTGTGGTAGATGCCATTAGTACAGAATTGTTTTTTTTGGAAATATGTATGGCATTTCTAGCTTTTTTGTCATTTGTTTCTATTTACTCTGCAGTTACCATCTTTTTACCTGTGTTGGTACTGTACAATGTGATTTCATTATTTTAGTTATTATTATTTAGTTACCGGCTAAATACCTAGTAATTAGGGAACTGTAATAAAGGGTTACCACTTTCCTGAACTGTATCCAGCACTGCATCTGAGTTACTACTTGCAAAGTGTGCTCATTTCATTGTTATTTGCATGGCTAACAGTGTTATTTTGATTAAAGATTCACTGAATATCAAGGACACCATGTTTACTGGCATAATTGTTTTGTTGTTCCTATTAACATGAATGTTCATTAACATGAACATTAACTAATGTGAGCGTGCACCTTCCCTGAGTGCCTACGCACATTTTGAGTCAAACTGCAAACCGCTAGCATCAGTTTCTCCTGGAGTTGCTGTCTTCACCAAGCACATCACAAATCAGCCAACAGCTTGTCAAGAGAACTTTCCCCCCCTCCCTCCCTCACTCCCTCCCGTTTGTATTCCATTTCATTGTTTGTGTTGTGATATAATGTAAACATTAATCTGTAATTCTCAGCGTTAATCCACGGTGGCACTTTTGGTGCACAGCAAACAGCTGTCACCCACAGACACAGAGGGAACCTGGCACAGGGTTAAGAGCTGCCTCCGACTATATGGCAGATTTGGGAATCAAGCAGGGATCTAAATATGATGTGCAGTAATAGCCTTTTGTGTTTTAAACCTGCAGTGAGTGCAGGGCAACCCAAATACATATTTCCCATTAGGTGGGAGGCCAACCCCCCCCAGACACACACACACACACATACACACACACAGCCACATATGTGTTCATGCAAACACATATGCATGCACACAAACACATATGCATGCATACAGACACACGCACACACATGCACACACACACTAATGCACAAACAGACCATATAAGACCACATCCACACAGAGACATGTTACTATGCACACAATATGAGAAATCTGTATGAAGCCATTTTTAGACTAAACTTAATGCACATTATGATTAAGGTTAGAATATTGCAGATGGTTTTAAAATCCCTCATCACCATATGTTTCCTGCAACACAGTGACCAAAGATGTCCCCTTGATGTACTCATCACAGCAATAAAATAGGGCAAGCAGCTGAAACTGGTACAGAGATGATCCAGTTCTGTTCCTTATTCTGTATCAACACGATTCCTATAGTGCCCAGCATTAAAGATCATACCCTTCTGTCCAGCAGGAAACTCTAAGAAAATCCCTCCCTAGTGTGCTCCTTCATGTCCCGTCATGTGCAGTCTGTCCATGTATTTACATTTCTGAATTAATAAGCAGGTCACTAAACATCTGTCTGGCCCATGTATAATCTGTCAGATGAAAATGTTCATGCTTTCTTGAGCCCTTTCTCAATATGTCTCCCATGTTATCAGCTTAGCTAAGACTAAGACAGCAGGATCTGACTGGATCTGTGGAGGACATTGCATATGCTTTGCTTGACCCCACCCCTATCCCTTGCCTCTCTCCTTCTTCCCTGGAGACTTCTGTTATGGTGAGCATGACGGATGTTTTGAGAGATAAAAAACTAAATCTCGTAGAGAATAAATTTGCTGCACATCGATTAAAGTGCATCAATAAGGTTTTGGTTAAGCTCTGAGAGAAATGTTGGAATGAATAGCACATGCACAAACTCTCCCTGTCTTTACCCAGATCAAAATAAAGTGAACTCTCTACAGTGATTATCAATAAAGCTAAACCTCCTATCATTGCCATTTCTAACATTGTTTGAGAAGAGCCTTCTGAAAAACTAGAAGTGTTGACATCTAGGGTAACTTCTGGTCTTATGTCTTCTAGTCTTGCACTGCATGACTCGAATGTTTGACAAGACATAGCACAGAACTCTAGTTAGTTGCAATGTAGTCCACACACCCAGCAAAAGTGTACCATATTGAATCCAAACACCTCATCTGGCTTAAGTAGGGACCCCTTAAAACCCAGACAAAATCCCCTTCATAAAGACCAAAACCAGTGAGGTGTGGAGGAGACACCCCTAAAAAAAGGACCCCCCGCCCTTAATTCTACTGTACCTCCACCCACCACCAACCCAACCTGTTTTTGGGAGACCCGGAGGCATGACACCATGACCGGCAACACTGATCCTGACCTCCAAACTCTTTCAGCCTGTTTCACTTACTGAGAGGTTCAGGGATTATGGGTTCTGCCACCCCTTTTGATATGGGTCAGACAAAGCCATGGTGGGACTCTAATCTGATGACCCCATAATGGCTCTAAAATGTGACTCACGTGACATGTGCAGACATGGGGACAATAAAGTGGGTCCCCACAAACCATGATGCAGGAGTGCGTGACACTTGGCACTGGTAATGATATGGTCATATTTACAGGTCTGCCAGACACACATACAGTGATTCTCTGAGGCTTTATGCAGGTTTAATGTAAACTGGTAACTCATTGTTCACATATAGAAGGGGACCTTATACTGCACGCAAAGTATTCTAGTGTTTCACTGATTCATCAAATTATGTATGTGATTATACATTGATTTGGATTTCAACACTGTATGCAAATTGTGGATCTGAGAAACAAATAGAAGTTTACTGTGTTTATTTTTAGGTTTTTGGTTTGGCTTTTAGGTTTGGCTTCAGCCTCCTTCAACCTTCCCATACAGATTTTTGTTTCTCAGCTTGTGTCTTTCCTCATCCTCTAATAACAACATAGATAAACAGCTATAATGATGATAACATAGACAGATATAATGTCCTTCATGGTAAAGTTGACAAGGTAAAAAATCCTGAGATGACCTTTTTTTTCTTTGCTCGCAGCACAAGGAGCCTGGTCCAGTTGGGGAGCCCATGCTGGCAGGTTATTTTGGGCCGATCGTCTGCCTCCGCTGCTGAGAGAGGTGGACTTTGGCCAGAGCATATGACACACAAGCAAGGGGCTTGCCCCAGGACCTGCCGAAAAGCAGAGCACTGCACTTCAGGAAGCTTCTGTTGTTCCTCTATGAGAACTGAATCTGTCTGACATGCAACAATAGACAGAGCAAAGGCATGTCGTTGCTAACTGAAATAATTTCAATATCAGTTAGAACTAAAATCATCAACGATATGATTTAAATCACTGACGTTCATCATTTTAAGCTGAACAGTAATCATGAATCAAGATATCTAATCATTAACATAATGATTTTTATATCAATTAGTATCAAGCTGCTATTGTAACTAATTGCTAATTGTGTTGGGATCAGAGGGTTGCAGTGAGATTTGCATGCTATTAACCATATATTAACAAGGTCTGTGTAACATTTTTATTTCTTTCTTTTTTTCAACCACATAATGTAAAATTAATTAGGTGACTTGGTACAAGATAAGGAAAAAATATAGTATTTTTGAAAACTATATAAAATTCAAATAATTAAAAAATAACTGCCACAGAATGGTGGTATTGTCAATCACATTTTTCACAAACTGAGATGGACCTTGTTCGTTCTTAGGTGGTAAGTGATTGTTGGCACTAGTGTACTAACTTTGAATGTTCCTTGAGAGGCTCACAATGTCTTTTGACTCAACTTAAAAGCTATAAAAACAGATTAGATTAAAAAATGTATCTAATATGTGAGATTTATATCTGGAATGACACTGAAGGTCTGAACCTACGATATGCCTTCAGAGGCGTCACTTGATCAGGGAGAGTGATTGTTTGAGTGACAGGCAGAGTGAGATGGAAGGCCGGGTTAGCTTTTCACTCTCTGATTTAAAGCACTCTTCCCTTGACTTTGTCCTGCAGTACTCAGGTAAGCACAGCTGATTTACACTGCCAGACATACATCACACTTCGTCAAGAAATTACACCTGTCTCACTACCACTGGATGGGGACAAACCGAGAGTTGATTTAAGGGAAGGATTATCAGACTCTTTTGGACTTAATATCTACACTTCACTTCCTTTAGGGGTCAGAAGCACTGTCATTGATATATACTGCATTTGAATAACATCAGAACTATATGTTACTATTAAAAATCGCTTAGTATATTGTCAGTACGTAAAACTAAATGCACCACAGCAATACCATACCATATGACAAAGAAAAATAAAACATGAAAGTGTCACTTGTGCATTTTTAAAATATTTTTTCTATGCTTATAATTTCTCCATTATGTACATACGTATCATACGTCAAAAGTATTAAGTCATAAGTATGAGTCTGTTTCTGGTTTACCCTAGGTCTGGTCTCTGTGTACCCTGTCTTCCTTTTTGTCTGGCCCCTGGGTACCCCCTACCCACCCCCCCAACCCCCTTCCCAGAATCCTCCTTTTCCTCTGAGTTGAGTTTACGCCCATGAGTGTGCTGCTCATTTGTGTGTTCTAATGACTCCTGCGGTGCTATTTCTGGGAGGCATCCACAGGCCAGCCAGCAAGCCAGTGAGTGAGCGAGCGAGCAACCGAGTGAGTGAGCCAAGCTGCCTGCTCCCCCACCCCTCTAGCCGTGGAGAG
>CM059271.1:13024964-13059964 GCA_030347295.1 Setipinna tenuifilis | reverse complement strand
CACCCACCCCCACCCCTAACATCCACCCTTAACATCCACCCCTGCCTGCCCCCACCACACAATGCAATTACTTTACAATCAACTGCTACAACCTAATCCCGCCTTCAGAGCAGAATCAAATTAAACAGATATGCTTACCTAACCTATTTGCTTAAGGACCGTTGCTGGGATGTAATCGTAATATGCTACCAGGCAGTGCAGTCAGAGTGGAGCGGGGTGGGGTGAGGTGAGGAGGGGAAATGTGTGGGTTGGTGGGGGGACGGATTTGGGTGGCAGGCGGTTCAGGTGTACCAGGCTGTAAGTCAAGAGCTTAGTGGAGGGGTTATTGTAATTTTTTTAAATAACACAGAAGCAGATTTCATTATTAAAAGGCTGAGGCGACCATCTGTAGACTTTTTTCCCCTGAGTTGGCCTACTGCATTGTGTTACATCCCCATGTACCACAATAATTTTATCACTGTCTTCTTGCTCTCTCGCTCTCTCTCTCGCTCTCTCTCTCTCTCTCGCTCTCTCTCACTCACACACAGACACACACACACAAGAACATGTTGACTGAGCTATGCTGATATATATGAGAGGCCGTATAGGCCATAAAATGTCAGCTACTCTCTTACACACACACACACTATCACACTCTCTCTTACACACTATCAATTTAGCTGATGCTCTTATCCAGAGTGACTTACTGTTATTTAGGTACAGGGTTTAGTTACAGGCCCTTGAGCAATGTGTGGTTAGATGTCTTGCTTAAAGGTGAACTTTCATCGTTATTTTTATTCATATTTCTGTGTCGCCACTATGGTTGAATGCATTGTGCATCATTTCTGTGAAAAATTATGTCCTAGATCTCTTGCTTGACGCTGTTTTCTGTAAGCTAGAACAGGGGCCTGTACTACGAAGCCGGTTTACTAGCTTACCCAGGGTAACTTCGAGAGTAACTTCACCACGTGCAGCATAACTTCCCGACTAACCCATACTACGAAAGGTGTATGTTTAAACCGGGGTGTGTTGCCATGGCAAGTTACGCTGCACGCCAAACCTGCTCGTCTCAGGTTATGATCTTGGTTAACCCCGGGTTCCCGATTAACCACACCCTTTTTAAACACTACCTCTCCCTCGACACTTCCTCTAGAGACGATGCCAGCGTACCTAGACGACCCGTGCGATATTGGAGCGCAAATTGTGAGGGGCTCTCTTCGGAGGGCGAGGGTATTTTACGATATTTTACACGAGCGGTATAGATTCTCAGCAGATGGAATTCGTTACCTTTGTCAGCTGATGGAGGCAGACGTCTGCAACGTAACCCGCCAAAGTCAGGCCCTCACAATTGAACAAATTGTGTGCTTGTCGTTGCGTTATTTTGCCAGCGGACAGTACATGTATTCAATTGGTGACGCAGAAAATCTAAGCAAGAACACTGTATGTGGAATGATCCGTAAAGTGGTATTTGCGCTCACCAAACTCATGGATGCATTTGTTGTGTTCCCTGGCCATTTAACTGCACTTCAAATCAAAGAAGGGTTCTATGCAGTCGCATGTAATTACTAATATCAAATAGTAGGCTATCAGCTTCCCTACTCCCATAGAGACAATTGTGACTGAAAATTGACATGACTACCAAAATATACAGGTTTCCCAACAGTATTTTGGACAGCACGCAATAAAGACATTGCAAAGCCACCACTCATGTCTACGGTATCAATTTATTTATTGGTTGAACCTGTCCCGTTCCTGAAAAGACAGAAAAGCCACATGAATGCTTGCTTGCGTGCACATATGCGCGCGCGCACACACACACTATTTAGCCATCTAGCTAAACACACGTACCATTCTGAATTATGTTTTTATATTTCATTTTGACCTGTGCGTTTGGCGGTGCCGCTGCCTCTGAAATGTTCACAGGACATACACCAATTTAGTAAAAGGGGCTGACCATTCAATCGTCCCAATTCATGTCACTTTGCACATATCGGGCTACTCCATGAAGGTACCGAATATTATTCCGGATTTTTCAAACATTGAACAGGCTATATACATGATTGGGGTTGCGTAGAGGGACCATTTTCTGTGACTTGTGATTGATCCTATAGCTCCCTCATCCTATACTGCTATTCTGGAATACTGTATGTACACTGTAAACCCGGATAAGTCAATACAACTCAAAACTTTTGATGTAACTGATTACGTCAATAGTTTTGAGTACATTAACTATATATTTTAATTAAAGTTAACTTTAAAAATTTAAATACATGAATTTGTACTTAAACTTTTAAAGTTAACTTTAATTAAAATATATGGTTAATGTACTCAAAACTATTGACGTAATCAGTTACATCAAAAGTTTTCAGTTGTATTGACAATCCGGGTTTACAGTGTAGGAAGAGGGATGATACGTACGCATTTACCCGATCGGCAATTCGTTGCCAACACGCTTGCCGTTCTCTATTGGGGGCCGCGGTGTTGGATTTTTCTTTTAATGTGGTTTTGAACTCCTCGAAACTCCGCATAATTGTCTGGCATTCTTCCTCAGTGAAATACGGGGTCCATGCCATTGTGAACAGTGGCGATTTGCGCTGATGCACTCCCCTTTAATACGACCGCGCATTAACCCTGATTAGGTTAACACAGGTTCAACGAATCAACTTCATAATCGGCGTCGTAGTACCGTTTGAACCCAATCAGCATAACCTGGTTTGTTCAACCCCGGTTTAGCGCGGGAACCCTGGGTTAGTTCTGGGTAGGTTGACCTACGTTCGTAGTACAGGCCCCAGATCTAGTGGTTGAACGACTGGCTTTTCCGGTGTACCTCGTGAATATCCATGACGTGTCAATAAGGCACCTTGGGCAAATTCGCTGTCTTTTGCTCACCTAGCTTCTGTCCACTGTTCTTCCTCTGGGATGTGGGCGTGCCATACATGGCTCTGGGCGGGGCTTACTACCTAGTGACGTAGATAGGTTTAGCCTGCTCTGATCCACTCGTTTTGGTTAGCTTGACCCTTCAATGACTAGTAAAACCATGAGGGTCGAATTTTACGTCTTGGAGTGCTGCGTGCATATACTGCTTGTTGTGACCCACCACATTGTAAATAGAGCTACTCAAAATGGTTTTTAGCGGAAGGACCCCTTTAAGTTGTGTAGGCACATACAAGCAGTGCCTATGTAGGCACATACAAGCAGTGCCTATGGAGGCACATACTATGTGTGTAGGCACATACCCATGTATTAGGGCACTGTTTTTATACATGACAGCAGTTTGACAGTGTGTGAGTGATAATTTGATACTGTGTAAGATAGAGTTTGATAGTGTGTGAGAGTAGTTTGAGAATGTTTAAGTAAGAATTTGATAGTGTGTGAGTAAGAATTTGATAGTGTTTGAGAGTAGTTCAATAGTGTGGGTGAGTAATTTAATAGTGTGTGAGCGAGAGTTTGATAGTATGTGAAAGTGGCTTGATAGTGTGTGAGAGAGGTCTGATAGTGTGTGAGAGAGTTTCATAGTTTGTGTAAGAGAGTAACTGATATTTTTGGCCTATACTGCCTCTCATAGATAAACACAAATTCATAGGTGCCATCTCAGTATGCCCCTTAAATTTTTCAATAGATTGCCTCTTTATGAAATTACTGCACACTGTAGCTGAGGCTCCCTGAAATCTCTGCTTTTGTTAAATACATTTCAGCCAGTGAGAGAGAGAGTGAGACTTGTTGACCAAAGCAAGTTAAAATGTGCACATATTAGGCCTAAATGTGTGGAGATGGTTGAGGAAGAGAGAGAAAGAAAGAATAGAGAGGGAGAAAGAGAGGGAGGCAAAGATACTGTGGCAGTTAGACCTGGACCAACTGTCATTTTTTGAATTTGAAATTTAGAATGTTAAGGAACTGTGATGTCATCAACTGGAGTGGAGTGAGAGCTTTCGAGCCTTCTGATGTGATGTTAGATATATAATGATGTTAGACTTTACTTCCCTTACAAAAAAATCAGCCTTCTGGCAAACAGTTGTGGTGAACCTTTGGCAACATTGCTGCAAGTTTGCGGCAAGGTCATATTTTCACATGCAAATTTACCAAAGTTACCATTGTTGCCACTAGTGGTTCACCAAAAGTTTGCCAATACCAACACATATAGCAAAAATCAATGGCAAATTCATTTACCGCTACTGGCAAATTTACCATTGTTGCCAGAGCTTTGCCACAGGTTTGCCGCTACTGGCTGATTATAGCAAACCTGCGGCAACATATTCTGGCAAACTCTGCCATAAGTTTGCTGCAAACTTGCCGCAAATATTTTATTTTTGTAAAGGTTCACTAGAGTTTACAACAGGGCTGTCTCTTCAAAGTCTTGTATTTTAGAAACAAAATCACACTACACTCACAAATAACTCCACTGTATACCATGTTAATACACAGATTCCTAAGATTGCAAGATTTAAAAAAAAAAATGTGAATCCTACTACCTGGAGGTGTTTTATTATTCCTCTAATGCACTTATTTTTCTAGCAGGCTGACCATGAAAACTAAGTTGCAGTATAAGAATTGTTACAAGAAACATATGGCTCTGTACAGTTAATTAAAGCGATGTTATCCACAAGTAGCATGGTGTGATAAAGACAGTATTATACTTTATGGTTTATACAGAATAAGAAATATGCTGTGCACCACACTCTCTATAGAAAGTAATATCCTAAACACTGATGCTAATTCCTACTCCACTGATACCAAGATCTGCTGTAAGACAACAACAACAACAATGAAAACAACAATAACAACAACAACTACAACATTAAGGCACGGCGACCATCTTAGGTCTGTCCTTTAGCATCTGCAACTGCTTCTGGAGTGTAAGGGCGTGTGACACTTTGGCTTTCTGTTGTTGGCGTCTTGTTGCTTTTGAAGGCAAACACAATGCTGAGCTGTTTGTCACCTCTAGCTTAAGGGCAAAGATAGTTTTAAAAGCACAAAGACAAAGTCGACTACATAAAACTGCTGACAAAGACACCCAACACACACACACGTACACAAACGTACACACATACACACACACGTACACAAACGTACACACATACACACACACACACACACACAGACTGCCTCAGCCTATCATGCTAGCTGGGGACTCATCTGTCCTGACGGACACTTTCTGCTGCTTGCCCAGGGGAGTGTGCTGACAACAGGACAAAGGCGCTAGCACTAGCATAATGCGCGGTGCTCCAGCTGTTTCCCCATGCCCTCCGCCTCAACAGGAGCCAGACAGACAGACAGTGGAACCAGGTCAGTGCGTGGAGCAATCCAAAGCACTGCTCTTCTCCCTCCCTCAACCCCCTCCTGTGTGGAGCCCATTTGTTGTTACTGCTTTAGAGCAGCGCCATAGATATTTTACATCATCAGGTGGAGAGCTTCAGAAAAAGTCTACCTGCTGTTAATAAAGAAGAGTGCACACACACAGTGTGTGTAGGCCTATGTGTTTTGTGTAGTGTGTATGTGTTTTTTGTGTGTATGTGTTTTTTTTTTCTTTTTGAGTGGGTATAGCCACTTTCGTACATGCAGTGAAAAACAGAGGTTCTCTGGCTATCAGACACAGAAGCTGTATGTATGAACAAAAAAGCAGCTTTACTTAATGCACAAATGTATATGTATATGAAGTCAAATTTACTAAACATACTGTTCGTTATTTAAACCAGCTTTTGAGAAATGAAGTAGCCACTTTGTGTGTCTCAAAAGTCGGTTTAAAATGAGATATGTATTGCCTACAACTAAAGCAGCAGCACATATTTTGCGTCAGGTCTTGCCACCTGCAAGTTTAGCCTTGTCCCCACAACTCAGTCAAACACGCAAAGTTTTCTTCTGTAGTATGACCAACTATCCTCCGCATTACCTCTGTTTGCAAGCACCATGTATATGTACACTTAGCTACATTTGATAAACAATTGCAATATATTAGCCTATGTTTATTATCCAGACAGCATGTCTGAAAACGACTTGTATTTTTTATTCTGTTTGACTGTGTCTATTTGACTCTGTGTATGTGTGCGTGTGTGTGTGTGTGTGTTTGTGTGTAGACCTCCTGCCAGCAGCAGACGTTTTCTCAGAGAGAATCGGGCATGTTAGAGTCCAGTGATCCACGGTGTTTGTTCTCTCACACCCTGAGTGCCTCCTTCCGCATCTTTCTGCTTGTACTGTAGAGTCAATGGCATTTACAGCAGGAGCTGGTCCATGAAGAGGCCACACATTGACACGCTTGTGTTCTGGTGAATTTAAGGACTGACCCACACACACACATATAAACACAGCAAACACACACACACAAAACACACCTCCAGCAGCACACACATACTATACATGCATTCTGAGAACATAATGGATAATCAGTTGTGTGTCAGCTTGTATTTGTGTGTGCATATGCATATGTGTATTGTGTGTGAATTTGTGTGTGGTTTGTGTGCACCTGTTTACTTGTGTCTGTGTTCCAACCCGGTCTCACGAATGGTGCGTAAGATATCTTACGCAAACCTGTGCACGCTGATGCGTAAACATGCTTACGCAGCGGCAGAAACTCGCACATGCGCAATAACTTATAAAGCGCTTCAGACGGGTGAAAAACTCGCACATGCGCTGTAACATAAAGCTTTTGAGACGGGTCCGCAAATACTTTTATCGTGACTATTTTGCGTTTACCATTTGATTTCCTGAACTAGATCAAAGTATATTAGTAGTTTATATTTTCTTCTGAGATATTTGCTGTTTTAAACGAGTACATCAAAGCCGAATATATCTATTAGATTCTCGGGCAGTTGAATTAGTAGCTGACATTGTTGTTAAGCCTTTAAAAAAAAAACTGTTTTGCATCTGGTTTGCAGAAGTAATTTGCAATCCCTTGGTTGTACTGCTGTGATGGCTGAGCTGCTAAGTTTCTGGTTAGGATTTTGACGAAACTGGAGCAAAAGAAACAGACGCTATCAGATCCATAGACAGTAGAAGAGATCAAACACGTAAACAACAAGCGTCATTTTGCGTCAACGACGTGAAACATGGCGGAAATGAAGCGCTCCCAGCTCTGGTTGTCAATGTTGTGAGTAACTTTATCGATATTTACAAATGTAAGTGCACTGTCGTTTTTTAAGTGGACATCAATAAACGTCACTTTACGGCATCTTATTAAGCAACTCATTAATTCTGACGATATAGTTAAGGTTCCCTGCATAACACGGACTCAGCATGTAGAACTAGCTAGCTAGCGAGCGCTAGCGGAAACAAACATAAACAGAAATGAAATGCTAATTTATAATATTTCTACTTTCTGTTTTTAATATTTGTCTTTATCCCGTATTTTGTTGTTTCCTCGGCTTCCCCTTGTGCTTCTGGGGTCAAGTCTTGCATTCCAATTTCCTAAGAAGACCAGTATAGCTTAATGTCCAACATCACAAACACACAAATATTTTATTATAAATATTTTCACGGTCAACAGTTGCAGGGGTCAGTGGTTGACGTGGAGGAAGAACAGTACAGTGTGTTTATTTTGATGCATACATTTTTTTTAAGACGCACAGTGCATGATGCAAGATTCATCAGTCTTCTGCATCTAATTGTGCATTTGCCTTTCAAGGGCTTTATGATTTCAGTTTGCCACAGATCGGGTGCGAGGAATGCCACGCCACATGGATTGCTGGAGTGAGTGTCCGAAGTGACTACCGGCTAGCTACCCAACACTTTTCAACAATATCAGCATATGAAGATGGCGCCTCCAGGTCTTCCCAGGCATTTTTTTAAATGCTAGACCAAGAGACAATCCACTTTGGCCGTGTAGGTATTGTAGAGACATAAGAATACTGTATGTGTTTGTACAGCTACTCAAAGCGGAGTTACTGGCAACACCTACCGGTTGATTGAGTTAACATAAGTAGAGTAATCTACCTTTAAAAGGAAGCATCAGGCTCCCACACACGTACACCAAAAGTCGATGCCAGTCAATAACTAACTGCATATTTGGTGCATTACCTTCAGGGTCACCGTACAGTGTATATGTTTATGGCTAGAGAATGCCTCAAGTTTGATCCCAGATCACAAATGTACCAGATGCACAGTATTAGTTATTTACTGTTTTTCTTTTTTTTTGTCAGTTGTCGGTGTCATTCATCTGACCATGAGGGATTGTGAATTATATTTATTGTTCTTGTTATATCAGTCCTCAATAACCAAGGTGGTTAAAACTGTAAAGCTCTGTAAACCTGAGTTGAAACAGTATTGACACACAGTTCTGTTTATTTCAGTGTCAGAGAGAGAATTGCCTGTGGAACCATTCGACATCTAAGGAGAGGGGCCTTGAAACTTGCCAGACCATCCACGTACCGGCCTGATCACCTCAATGCCACCCTGTTGTCCATGCCCATGTCACTCCTCTGCCCGCCAACATCATCTCTATGTTCTCAACTTGCTTCTGAAAATGACTCTCACATACTTACTCACCTCTTCAATCATTCATTCACTGTAAAAAAAAAAAAAAGCCACACCGAAATATCCATACATTTTAAAAGGCAGGCATACACACCCACACCCACTCAGAGCCACACTGTATGCACAAACACACTTGCATCAGTCTACGGTCACATACTACAGTCATGCATGTATGGACGCACACATAGGCTACATACATACATGCATACAAACACACATATGTACATACTGTATGCACATGTGCAATTTTAACAATGTGGACTACGGCATGTGCCTTTTGTATTTTCCACAGACTTGGCCTTTCTATTAAGCATGCTCACTTGGACAATCTTACTGCCTGGAATTTGGGCATTAAAAAATATCTTTACAACACACAATACCTGAGATAGTGTACAGATTCCCAATGTAAGATAACACTCCCTACTCTGTGATTAAGGAAACCTCTTGTGGTTCACATTCCACTAGCTTTTATGGTTTGTGTAGTGACAAATAAAAATGTTGATGTTTTAAAATGGCTAGATTGCCATGTTGTCTGTATTTGCGATGCTTTACTTTTCAGCATTACTGAATGGGTGGTGGGGCCACATTGTTTAATAGTGGTCCTTGTAACCTGACATGAGATGGCCTGCTCACCTGGGGACCTTCTATTTACCTCACTTTCCACTGAAAACAGCCCATAGTGGACTTCAGAGGCCATTTGTAACAGATGGGGTGATACGCAAGCTTATGTCTTTAATAGTGAGCCTTGTTTCATGCACTTGAAATTGTTCTGTTCACCCTACTTCTCAACAGCCCAAGTGTAATTTCACCAGCTGAGGAACTGCTTCTCTACTTGTCGCTATAGGATAACAACGAACAGTGTAACATTTACATTTATTACTTATCTATGTACCTCACAAGAAATCACTGGAAAGTAACCAGGAGCCATTTCAATGCATATGTCTGGGTGGAGAGAGATTTCTGTAGCAGCAGTGTCCTCCTCTTTGTTTCCATACCTACAGTGTCTGGGATACAGTTGTACATAAGATTCAAGGAGTGGTATCTTTCAAAAAACTGATGAGGTCTGGGCTAAGACATGCATGCTATTGTGTCACTATGTGAACCACGAGAAAGTCAACAGATTTGTGTACATACAGTAGACATTATTTGCACATTAAAAGAAAGGTGATTTTATCAAACATTATTGATGATTTTTATACATTTATAATAATTCATGAAAAGGGTCTTGACAAAAATGACGGTACCCCTAGAAATGCTTGAAAGTAATTTGGCCACAGGTACATGCTGGACTAAGTATGTCCTTTAATTAGCATAATGTGTTGTATTCAGTTGTATTCAGTCTGTTATTCCCACACGAATTATCAAATTGTGTGAATGACAACGCGCTAGTTGTTCCCACACAAATCATATATATATTGTTAGAAAATGCTAATATTGTAACTGCTTGCATTTATGTAAATCTATGTTTTATGTCATTTCTGAATTCTATATGCACATAAAAAATATTTTACGTAATGCGTTATGTAACTCACTGGAGCGAAAAGAGCAACGGCTAGCAACCATGCTAGCAACAGTAGAAGTGTTATGTGCAATACCCGTATCATAACCAGAGTTTCAAAATGAGCACGTTTTATATAGCCTACATATTTTGTCGAACTCTGCTATATTGTATAACCTACTAATGTCATGAATAACTTCTCAACTTCTCACATCTTTTTTTATGTCGATTTTACTCCACCAAACGCACCCATGACACTGTTTGCAACTCCTGTTTGCAACACTGTTTGTGTGTGTGTGTTTTTTTTTTTTTTTTTAACAAAACGGCTTAAGTGGACTACAAATTTCAGCGCCATTGTCGTAAACACCGTTGGAATGAACGTTGCACGTCATGGGAAATGTAGTCAAATTAAAAAAATAGCTTTATTTTAAAAAGTATACAAAAGTTTTATAAGAGTCATGGCAAGCATGTCAAAATTACTAATATGTATCACATACTTACAATATATACTTAAAATCTGGCAATATTGTTATTATTATAAAATAAACAGTATTTACACATGTTTGCACTCAAGGTAGACCAATGACAGAAATATTATTTATAACCCATATCTTCAGTGGTTACCATACCAAATTTCAGACCAATCTGACCAATGGTTCAGAAATTACAGACATTCAAAATGTGCATTTTTTACACACTTGGTGGGGGCTCCTGGGGTAACTGGGGGCCCGGGTGCAATAAAAAATTCTCTGGTGCTTCCTTGCATAAGGGTGAACAACAGATGCTATTTTATTTCACACTCTTTAATTTTTTTATTTTTCACTGACTAGGCATAGTCATGGTGTTAGGGTATACAATTGCATAATACACAAAGAATAATCAGGACCAGAAACCTAAGGACATGGCATATATGCAATTTTGGGAAAAATCATTTGACCTGGACTTATTATCTTATGGCTTCAGGAGTATTTAGCTAAATTATATGCAGTGCACCCAGCAGGGACCAAGTGCATGGACACTGATTTTCTGCAGGCTAAAGAAAGGTTCTTAAGATGTTCTACAAGCATTAACGCCTATTTATTTTACTTTTTTTCTAACCACTGCATGGTCTCTGTATACACCTAAGACCATTGTTACCAGTTTTGACATTTTCATCCTCTCATCTGACAGCACTGGTGTCCGAACGTGTACTCAAATGGGCATAATGGTCTCTCACTGCAGACTTCAGAATTCAGGGTTTCTTTCAGTAAGAAGTAATGTGACTTGTCACAGATGATGAAATGACCTTGCATCAGGTTATTCTAAGTTATTTTAAACAATTTTAAGTGTAATGTGTAACACAAGGCCCACTATTGAGTAGCATGTCCATCATCCCATCAGTAACAAGTGGCCTCTGAAGTCTACAGAGACCACTGGGCTGCTTTCAGTGAGAAGTGACTTGTGACAGGTGAACAGATCACTTCATATCAGGTTATTTTTACTAATTTCAAATAATTCCAAGTGTAATGTGTAACAGAAGACCAAGTGTAGATGACTTACATGTGTATGACACCACCTGACATGGAGTAAGCAGTGAATGGAGTGAGCACTGCTGTTATCAGTGATGAGTTCCCCAGGTGATTAGAGGACCTTATATCATGTTTTGTGTACTTCAGCTAATTGCAAGTGCAATGTTTATTAAAGATTAAGATATGTCCATCACCCCATCTAACAAGTGTCCTCTGAAGTCTACACACTAATGGCAATGAAATATATACAGTATGTCACAAAAGTGAGTACACCCCTAACATTTTTGTACTGTTTTTATTATATCTTTCCATGGGAGAAGTCTAAAGATATAATACTTTTCTACAATGTAAAGTAGGCAGTGTACAGCTTATATAACAGTGCAAATTTGCTGTTCCCAAAAAATAACTCAACACACAACCATTAATGTCTAAACCACTGGCAACAAAAGTGAGTACACCCCTAAGTGAAAATGTCCAAATTGTGCCCAAAGTGTCAATATTTTGTGTGGCCACCATTATTTTCCAGCACTGCCTTAACTCTCTTGGGCATGGAGTTCACTAGAGCGTCACAGGGTTGTCACTGGAATCCTCTTCCACCCCTACATGACGACATCACAGAGCTGACCTGAATCTTGAGACCTTGAGATCCTCCACTTCCATTTCCAAGAGAGTTCTGCATATCTCTGATACTCTGAATATGCTGACTCATCTCTTCCTTCAAGATGGAGGACTCCTCTCTTAGGCGGCATACCAGCATGACCTGATCATGCACTTGTTTTTTTAACTGTAGATGTGACGGCCCTGAATAAAAATACACACATTACAGGTGTATTCCCTTAATACACTAACTGAAAAAAACAAATCCTGTTGGTGTTGTTTTACCGGAGGTGCTTTATGGCCACACAAAATTATCCTCCTTGACGATGAAACTTTTAGGAAGTCAAAGTCAGCTTTATTGTCAACATTAAAGTGCAAGACAAGACAATATGAAGTACTGTAAGGTATTTGTGTTCTTAACTATCCTAAGTGTAAAAAGTTACATTATTTAATAAGTAAGATTTTGCCCAACTACTACAGTAAGCTCAAATCAATATCAATAAATTAAGCTAAACAAAATTATTAGTGTACAGTATAGTGCAGTCAACTCAGATCAGCAGTATCAACAAAAAGCAGCAGATAGTATATTGCAGGGCACAAAGAAAGGTACCTAAAGCAAGGTTATGGTGCAAAAATGGTGCAATACAGGCATATAGTGCAAAGAATATGGCAGACATATGGGGGGGTGCAAAAAAGCATATAGTGGTGGGATTATGGCAGACATCTGGGGCTCAATAGCCATTTTAAAATATGAACATTTTTACTTGACAACTATGTTGTTACACAACCCGCAAAAGCTAGTGAAATGTGAACCACAAGAGGTTTTCTTAATCCCAGAGTAGGGAATTTTCAATGCCCAGATTCCAGGCGGCAAGATTGTCCAAGTGAGCATCCTTAATAGAAAGGCCAAGTCTGTGGAAAATACTAAAGCCATATGTAGTAGTCCATATTGTCATTTGTGTCATATGTATATGTATACAAACACATATTGTCATATGTGTTTGTATATATGTATGTATGTATGTATGCATGCGTGTGGCCAAGCATGCATGACTGTGCAAGTATGTTTGAGCATTCAGTGTGCGTTTTTGTGTATGTGTCAGTGAATGAATGTGTGTGTGGGTGTGTGTGCCTGCCTTTTAGAGTGTATGGATATTTCGGTGTGGCTTTTTTTTTTTTGTTTGAATGTGAATGAGTGATTGAAGAGGTGAGTGAGTATGTGCGAGTCATTTTCAGAAGCAAGTTGAGGACATAGAGATGATGTTGGAGGGCAGAGGAGTGACATGGGCATGGACAACAGGGTGGCATTGAGGTGATCAGGCTGGTACGTGGATGGTCTGGCAGGTTTCAAGGCCCCTCTCCTTAGATGTCGAATGGTTCCACAGGCAATTCTCTCTCTGACACCGAAATAAACAGAACTGTGCGTCAATACAGTTTCAACTCAGGTTTACAGAGCTTTACAGTTTTAACCACCTTGGTTATTGAGGACTGACATAACAAGAACAATAAATATAATTCACAATCCCTCATGGTCAGATGACTGACACCGACAACTGACAAAATTAAAAAAAAAAAAATCAGTTAATAACTAATACTGTGCATCTGGTACATTTGTGATCTGGGATCAAACTTGAGGCATTCTCTAGCCATAAACATATACACTGTATGGTGACCCTGAAGGTAATGCACCAAATATGCAATCCAATGTTAGTTATTGACTGGCATCGATTTTTGGTGTGTGGGAGCCTGATGCTTTCTTTTAAAGGTAGATTACTCTACTTATGTTAACTCAATCAACTTATGTCTCTACAATACCTACACGGCCAAAGTGGATTGTTTCTTGGTCTAGCATTTAAAAAAATGCCTGGGAAGACCTGGAGGCGCCATCTTCATATGCTGATATTGTTGAAAAGTGTTGGGTAGCTAGCCGGTAGTCACTTCGGACACTCACTCTAGCAATCCATGTGGCGTGGCATTCCTCGCACCCGATCTGTGGCAAACTGAGATCATAAAGCCCTTGAAAGGCAAATGCACAATTAGATGCAGAAGACTGATGAATCTTGCGTCATGCACTGTGCGTCTTAAAAAACAATGTATGCATCAAAATAAACACACTGTACTGTTCTTCCTCCACGTCAACCACTGACCTCTGCAACTGTTGACCGTGAAAATATTTATAATAAAATATTTGTGTGTTTGTGATGTTGGACATTAAGCTATACTGGTCTTCTTAGGAAATTGGAATGCAAGACTGGACCCCATGGAGCAATTGGACTTACACAAAGGGAAGCCGAGGAAACAACAAAATACGGGATAAAGACAAATATTAAAAACAGAAAGTAGAAATATTATAAATTAGCATTTCATTTCTGTTTATGTTTGTTTCCGCTAGCGCTCGCTAGCTAGCTAGTTCCACACGCAGAGTCCGTGTTATGCAGGGAACCTTAACTATATCGTCAGAATTAATGAGTTGTTTAATAAGATGCCGTTAAGTGACTTTTATTGATGCCCACTTAAAAAACGACAGTGCACTAACATTTGTAAATATCGACAAAGTTACTCACAACCAGACTGTATATTGACAACCAGAGCTGGGAACGCTTCATGTCCGCCATGTTTCACGTCGTTGACGCAAAATGTCGCTTGTTGTTTACGTGTTTGATCTCTTCTACTGTCTATGGATCTGATAGCGTCTGTTTCTTTTGCTCCAGTTTCGTCAAAATCCTAACCAGAAACTTAGCAGCTCAGCCATCACAGCAGTACAACCAAGGGATTGCAAATTACTTCTGCAAACCAGATGCAAAACAGTTTTTTTTTAAAGGCTTAACAACAATGTCAGCTACTAATTCAACTGCCCGAGAATCTAATAGATATATTCGGCTTTGATGTACTCGTTTAAAACAGCAAATATCTCAGAAAAAATATAAACTACTAATATACTTTTATCTAGTTCAGGAAATCAAATGGTAAACGCAAAATAGTCACGATAAAAGTATTTGCGGGCCGGTCTCAAAAGCTTTATGTCACAGCGCATGTGCGAGTTTTTCACCCGTCTGAAGCGCTTTATAAGTTATTGCGCATGTGCGAGTTTCTGCCGATGCGTAAGCATGTTTACGCATCAGCGTGCACAGGTTTGCGTAAGATATCTTACGCACGATTCGTGAGACCGGGTTGTGTGTTCTGTGTCCCGGTGAGAGCATGAGTGTCAGAATGTTGTATGTATTTTGTGTGTGTGTATGTCATGTGCCTGTGGGTGTAAGTGCATTTGTTAGTGTACTGCCTGGGTTGATTCCCCTCTCTCTTTCTCTCCTCTTGTTCTTCACAGATCAGTACCAGTCCTGGAGTCGTGGGGTACAATGCGGTGCGATGCGGTGCCACAGTGCACACACACACACACACACTCGCTCGTGATGTAATGATTTCCCAGCGGCCCCCGAAAACCGTCGCCGTGCCGACGAGGCATCACTCACGGCCAAGTGTGCAGATGTTTCTAATTGCTTTCCATTACCAAGAATAACAGCTGTTTATATCTATCAGCAAATAATTCACAAGAGCTCCAGACTGTTAGGATAACATCTCCCACCTGGCCACCATCAGCGCTGGCGAGCGGGCACGCCGCCACACGAGGTGCCAGACCGCCGCTCGGGCGCCCAGTGTCACCTTCACTCGTCTTTACCCGCCATCGCCATGCCAACCCGCAGGTGTGAAGGGCCCCTGTGCCCCCCTCAAACACACATACACACAAACACACACACACACACAACCACACACACATGCACACACACACTCACACTCTGGCCCCCTCCTTGATGGCATTGTGTCCCTCTTTCAATCTTCATTCTCTTTCTGTTGCTGTTGCTGTTCCGTTTCCCTCTTTCCCTGAGCCTCTTGGACTCTCTTTCTCTGTCTTTCTGATTACTGTCTCTGCTTAGTTTTTATTGTCCTAATTTTTCTTTCTGTTACTTTCACTCTGTCATTGCTCTCTGTCTCAGTCTCTGTCTCTGTTTCTGTCCCATTCTCTGTCTGTCTGTCTGTCTTTCTCTCTTTATTTATGATGAAGTGAAGACTCACAAACACATGTGTGATGATAAATAAAAAAATACAAATTTGAATCCAAATACCTCTGGGGCACAGAGCTATACGTGTAGGGGAAGTATGGAGGTTTGGGTATGGATGGATAAATAAATACAGGAAAGAATCACTAATAGTTGTAAATGTTATATTGTAAATCATGCTGTTGTGCATGTGCAGTATGACCTTGGCTAATATTTGACTCATGCTGATATTTTAAGTCTCTCTCTCCCTCCCTTCCTCTCTCTCTCTCTCCCTCTCTCTCTCTCTCTCTCTCCTTCTGTCTCTCATTCTCTCTCTCTCTATCTCTCTCTCTCTCCCTCCCTTCCTCTCTCTCTCTCTCCTTCTGTCTCTCATTCTCTCTCTCTCTCTCTCTCTCTCTCTCTCATTGAGTAGACATGGCAGGCACATAGGCTCCAGTGTGTGATCAGACAGAGGCAGCCAGCTGAGAGCCATGAGGTGGCTGCTGGCGGAGGTTTGATGGCTGATGGCCGGCAGCTGGTGCAGCTCCTTGGCCTCTCTCCTCTCCATCCTCTCTCCATCTTACTCACGCCCTCCTCCATCTCTCTTCCCTGCATCTCTCCATCCTTCTCTTTCCCCACTGTCCTCTCTACCTTATGCTCTCTTTTCTGATCTTCTTCTCTCTCTCCATCTTATGTTCTCTCACCTCCCTACATCTCTCTAGTCTTCTCTTTTCTTTCCTCTCCTCTCTTCTTCCTATCCTCTCTCCATTTTACTTTCTCTCCGCATCTCTTCTCTCTCTGTTCACTCCTCCCTTTTCCTCTCTCTATACTTCTCTTTCTCATCTCACCCTCTTCTCTCCTTTCTGTTCTACTACTGGTATTGCGCTTTCTTCCTTTCCTCTCCTCTTCTCCTTCGCTCTCTAATCTGTTGCTGTCTCTTTTCTTCTTCTCCTCTCTCTTCCCTTCATCCTTCTATCTCTCTTCTCCTCTCCTCTTCCCTCCCTGCAGTGGTCCTGCTGAGCTCAGCAGCACGGCACTAGACATCAGCCTTGTTTCCACCCTCTGCTCTACATCACAGGGCCAAATGTCTTCATTGCAGCGCAGCTTAAATCACCACTAGCCGCCCACATCATCTCTCCGCACAACGGATAGCACTGCAGGGGAAAAAACGCCTGTTTTACAAAGTGCACCTTTAAAACGTCCTGGCGTATTCCTTCCACCTCTGTCTCTACACCCTGGATTACAGTAAAGGGAAAATATCGGCTTTATTTGGTAGCATGTTGTAACAACTACTTCCTAATAAGCTGTAATTTTTGCATTTGTTAACACTTACTTAACACTTTATTCATCATTTGGTAACCATTGTTTTTCCACTGTTTCTCATCAGTAAATCCTCTAATCCAGTAAATCTATGCCCACTGCTGTATCTCACAAGCCAATAGTCTTTTTTAAAAGCACAGCTTTTGAAGTATACATTTTCTTTTTCCCCTTTAATATGAACAGTAGATGACTTGGACAGATATTGGAAATGGGATCCAGAAATGTTTCAGGCTGGGTAGGAACCAGGCTACCCGCAGACAGCCATTAAAATCCGACTGTGGTCTCGATGGTCCCCTTAAAGCACAGCTCATAACCTCATCAGTCCCTTACCCCCCTCCTCACCCCCAGACAGTGGCTGACAGTGGACAGGACGCTGGCCAGATGTGGTCTGAATCAGGGCCAGAATTAGCAGCGTTCTGGGCGTATTGCTTTTCATGGGGCATCACCCCTCATCGGCCTCTACTCAGCTGACAGCCTGATGCTTCAGAAGATGTTTTTTCTCTGTCTCTTTATTTGGGCTTGACCGGGCTTGGCTCAGCACTGAGGGAGTGGATCCATTCTCACACTTCATGCTTCTGATACACCAGAGACTTGTCTCCTTCCATTACTGTACGGGCTGGCAAAAGCTGTAGGGAATGACCAAAGACACACACACACACACACACACACACACACACACACACACACACACACACACACACACACACACACATGCATGCATATGCACACACACACATGCATATGCACACATACACATGGACGCACATATGCATACATTTGTACGCACACAGATAAAAGCACTAACACTAATACTGGCACTAACACTAACATGCATGTACATCTGACACACATGCACACATGCATAGATACAACCAAGTGTTACTGACACATGAAATCTCACTAAGAAGCAAAGTGAACATGTTCATGCCCTTGTGCGCACACACTCACACACACACACACACACACTCACGAATGGATACACATGTAAGTGAGTTACTACTGAAATATACAGGCATAAATGCGCACACTGTTTAAGTCAATGTATGGTATAGAGGTACAGCATGTCTGTGTGTATGAGAAAGCAGAATATCTTTGCTTCTGTTTCTGTTTTTGTTTCCTTTTCACTCTTTGTCTTTCCTATTTTGATTATCTCCCTCTCTCTGTCTGTCTATCTCAATCAGCATATCATTCACACTGTTTACTCCCTTTCCATTTCCATCTCTCTCTTCATCTCTTTTTCTTTCTCCCTCCCTCCATTTTTTCCCCCATGAAACCAAAGGCACCCAGAGCAGGCCTGTGCCCTGGTCTGTCTGTCTGGCAGGCGGGCTGTTTAGAATGAGCTATTGGAGGGGGCGCGCAGCCAAGACGAGCAGAATGTCATTATGACTGCGGGGTGGAGTGGGGAGGTGGGCTGTGGTGGTGGTGGTGGTGATGGTGGGGGGGGGGTTTAGGGATGTGTGGGTGTAGGGGGGAAGGCTGCGCCGAGCCCTGCCTGCCTGCCTGCCTGCCTGCCTGCCACGATCAGGGGGGATTCATCACCAGAAGTGATGATGATAATGGACTCCGCGGCAAATGACTTTGGATGAGCAGCAGCTCTGGCAAGCGCCCGACACCGCCACTGCCGCTGCTGCCACTACCGCCGCTCCGCCGGCAGTATTTATTAAAAGAGATAAATAAGTAAATAAATAAAAGAAATAAATAAATAAAAGTAGATAAATAAGAAGCAAGAATGAAAGGGGGTGGGTGTTTCTCGGCGCATGTGTGTGTGTGTGTGTGCAAAGAGAGACAGAGACAGTGGGCTCTATTTTCACGATCACATGCGCATTGTCTAAAGTCTGTCGCGCAAGTTGCTTTGGGGGCGTTCCCGGCACAATTTGGTATTTTCACGGCGGAAAAAGCGAACATTGCGCCCGGCGCATTGTTCAAAAGGGTTGGGTTAAGTTACTGCATTAGTCATGGGTGTGTTTTGGGCGTAACGTACAATTAACCAATGAGAATTTATACTCTCATTCCCTTTAAGAGCCAGCGGGCGCATTGTCCATAACCTGTTGCTATTACGATGGCGGATTTACCCGGACGGGAGAAGCTTGAGTAAAAGCGCTTGAATAGTTAATATTCGGGGATGGAAAGAATCCCCCCAAACCTCCGCGGGTCATAGAAGTATGGGAGGAAATATCTTCAATAATTGTGTCCTCCTTTGGCAAGAAGAGAACTTTCGAACAGTGCCCAAAGCGGTACAACAACGTTAGAAGACGGGAAACAAAAGCCTTAAACTCAAAGGAAACATCAAAAATAAATGGAAGGTATAGGTCCATCAAACCATTAGTCCACTAGTTTTCTTTTTGATGATTTGTCCATATTATTTCTTACAACTTGCCACGCTGTTTATTTAAAACGACAAAAGAAATCGTAAATAAACTGCAGAACATTGCAATCGCTGTTTATTTAAAACGACAAAAGAAATTGTAAATAAACTGCAGAACATTGTTATAAACTGCACAACATTGCTATATTCTCATTATTTGTGCCTGTTTCTGGCGCAGCAGCAGATACATCGGGGTTCAAAGCGTTGTGCGCCTCTAAAATAGCTTTTCAACAATGCGTCAGTGACGAAAAAGCACCTTTTCATTGATCAAAAGCGCGAATGGTTTATGCGTCCTCATAATAGCATCTGGTGCGCTTTGCGCCAGACCACACCTCTTCTTTTCGCTGACCCGCCAGTCACGGCGCAATGTCATCTGCTATCTAGACAACGTGATTTTTTGCCTGAAAAAATGAACGTTGCGCTGGCACAGAATAGCAATGACAGCATGCGCATGTCGCGAATGCACAATGCGCCGCGGCAAAATAGGGCCCAGTGTGTGCTTCACAGAGACAGAGAATATCTGTGTATGTATGCGTGTGTGTGTGTGTGTGTGTGTGTGTGTGTGTGTAGAGGTGTCTGTGTGGGGACGGGTTACATGGCGAGGACCTTGGTTCTTGTCCTGATGGTTGTGGGCCTGGTTGCCAGAGAGGAGTGAGGTGATCAGGGCTCTAACGACCCTTCTGGCAGGCAGGTGTCCTAATGAATGAAGGAAGCTGACATGAATGAATTCGGTGTGAAGGTGCCAAAGAGCATCTCCTTGAGTGGCAGATGTTCCTCACAGGTTTATGGGGACTGTGTGTGTATGTGTGTGCTTGTGCCTGTGTGTGAGTGTGTGTGTATGTGTATGTGTGAGGCCTGCATGTTTATGTATGTTAAATATTCAGAGATTTTCACATTGACACCTGCTGCAATTAGAAGAGGATCACAATATTCAGCAGTAACATTCATAGAGCACTGTTCTGAATGTGACAGTATGGCTCACAGGCCACATGACAGGTAGAGTTCATAGTTGCACATAAATTCATATGCAGTCAATCAGTGAGTCGTTTGCAGTCCATGAATACCATACTTTCCTCACATAAGGACACATGTAAACATGCGTATAGAGCATGACAGCACATCCCCTCACCTCTTTCAAATGTATTTGTGCATGTTGTCTGCGTTTTTTTAACCACAGTGAACAGCAACTGAAACACCAAGCCTTTTTCTGCCCATTAAATCAATTATGGCCGTTCAACTCCGTAACCTTTAACGTCCCAAAACAATGCCTATATGCTGCATAAAAACACACTTCCGGAGGCATGGCTTTTCACGACATGCTCTTAATTAGCCCAATACAAGTATCCATCCTTAATGATGTGCACTTGCTTGTTTTTAGGCTATGACGGATTTACAAATAATTGGCAAAGTTTTTTTGCCCGCATGCCGGAAGCCTTCTCCGAGCGTAATAAACGTCAGTGTCCTGGTGTTGCATGCGGAGCAAACATGGCTGTGGGGAGGTAAATAACAGTGACGACTCAATTATGACCTACAGAAACGAGGCCCCATAATAAAGCAATAGCTCATTACCCAAGCTCTGACAAACACACAGGAAGAAACAGAGCTCGCCTTCTCCCTCGATGCCTCTCTCCGAGCCAAAGAATAACTCGGAATGTGCATTGACTCATTAAAACAACGCAGTTGAAAGCTTCAGGTTTTTTGACGGAGAGATCAAAATGCACGTTGCCTTCATGAAAGGCACAGTTTCATGTGCAAATTAAAAAGAAGGTGCAGTGGTGTAACAGGCAGGCTGTTGACCATATAATTAGCTGTTGTGTTTTTTTTATGTTGTGTTTTTTTTTCATAATCTGACATTCTGTCATGCATATTAAAATATGTGCTCTGCTCTGCCATTTTAATTGGTTAAAGAGTTCAAAAAGACACAACAGCACCGCAGATGTCTGTCAATTCTCCACTTGGATGAACCTGAAGGGATGTTTCTTTTCTATCTCTTTGTTTGTGTGTGTGTGTGTGTGTGTGTGTGTTTGTGTGTGTGTGTTTTCTGTTGTGCAAAACATCTTTGGGCGTTTGTTTACCATGCAGGGGCCATGAAGTCTCGCTGGCTCGTGATGTGACAGTCACACTCTGCCTCTCAGTGAAGCGGACACGAGCACTCCGCCAGAAAGCAAGAGCATGGTTCCCAACTTATCTGATTACCGCTGATGCACATCACACGTCCCGCCGCGCCCTAACTTCTGAGATGAGACAGGGCACGAGTCGTGAGTCACCACCGCGTAAGGACAGGACAGTGGGGTGGTGGTGGGGGATGGGGCTGGAAGTGGTGGGTGTTGTGGTCATGGTTGTTGTTGTAGTGGTGGTGGTGGTGTGGATGGATAGGGAGCAGTCGGTGGATGTTTGGTCGTAAACAAGCCGCAGAGTGACAGCAGGCTGGACACTGGGTGAGGTCTAGCTAAAGACACATGCCAGGCCAGTGCCCACTGTGGCTCGGGAGATGGAGGGAGAGAGAGAGAGAGAGATAGAGAGAGAGAGAGAGAGAATGGGGGAAGCAGGGACTGCACAGGGAATACAGTCCGTCAGGGGAAAAGGCCACCAACTTGCGCCAGGCCATGCCTAAGATAAAACACAGCAATGACACACTCTAAAGCAAAACACTTCCTCACTGGACTGTGAATCTGTGGGTTGTATCCTGCAAGGCTAAGGGTAATAGTCTATTACTATATCATGGTATGTGTCATATGCTTTTGTTTAAAAACACATATTGGCAGATGTGACCATACAGCCAAGGTAAACAGAAGGACTTGCTGCCATTACCAGAGTACTAGGCTTCTTGTTGTGCCAATTTCAAAATTCAAACTATTTATAGATAAGAGGACTTTTTAAATAAAAAAAACAATTGTCTACATATTCTCATTTTATTGTTTGTACATATATGCACACATTTGCTGACTTTATACTTGAGCTTGTAGCTTGTAGATGCCATTTGGTTTCCAGCTCCAAAGCATATGCTCGTTTGGGTCACCTTTATTTAATCCAAACGAATTCATCCGTGAGTCACTCATTACAGAACCTTATTGTTGTGTCAGAGGGAAAAAAGAGGGAAAGAGAGAAAGGGAGGATGACAGAGAGAGAGAGAGAGAGACTGCTACAGGGACCATTTCTGTAACCAGCCGTAATCTCAATTTGTCCTGCATATGTTTCAGGGAAAAGCCCACAGTTCATTCAGCCAGGCCCCCACACAAACACACAGCCACCAGGCATGGGCTCCTCACTAGGCATGGCCTCCATCAGGCACAGGGGCTACCATTAATATGCATGCCCCTGCTAAAAGCTCTCACGGTGACCTACATGTCAAGGTTCACTATGCACTCCAACTGTGTGCCGGGCTTGTGGGACCCTGTCATCCGTGGTGTTTTAATTAGGGGCTTTGTTTCTGAGGGGCCTTGTTGCCC
Organism: Setipinna tenuifilis; assembly: GCA_030347295.1. NCBI lineage: Eukaryota > Metazoa > Chordata > Actinopteri > Clupeiformes > Engraulidae > Setipinna > Setipinna tenuifilis. The sequence goes on along the minus strand of CM059271.1, from coordinate 13,036,751 downwards.
TGCCCTATTGTTGTCTGTGTGCATGACTCTGTGTGTGAGTGTGTGCATGTGTGTGTGTGTGACAGTGAGAGGCTATTGACCTTGTGTGTTGAGCCAAGAGTTGGGTCATGTGAGTCGCTCCAAACACTCCTCAGCCTCTTCATCAGGCTGGTGACTGGGGTAAGGGGGTTGTTGTGTGTGGGGTGGGGTGCCTCAGTGTCTCTGAAGAAGATTGGGTGGAGTAGGGAGGTCTAATTGGCCATTTTAGGCTCTTTCGTCTGGCAGGAGGCCCTCAACGCTGCTCTCTGGGCCCCCGTGTTGGCACTTTAACCCTAACCCCACCACCCTTCAGCTAATCAGTCGAGACCTGTTTGGTAGCAGATTTGTTTTCTCTGCTCCCCTCGCCGACCTCATCTGTATTCCTCCTCTCTTCACCCCTTCCAACACACAATGACTCTGACAGCTGAAGAGGAGTGTTGACATGAGAGCTTCTTCAAGAGAATGGAGGAGAGTAATTGCCGCTAAGAAGAACGATGAGTGCCATTAGCACGTTAGCGTGATCATATTAGCCAGCATAGCCTACTAGAGGCTCCGCGTTGCCCTGCTGAAGGGTATGAGAGTGGTTGGAGTTGGGTTTGGAGCTGGGGTTGGGGGAGGAGCTGTGCAGTTCATGTTGGTTCTCAGTACTCGCCTTTGCTCTGTGTCAACGAGGAAGTTAGCATAGCCAATGCTAATGGACAGCTGTTGCCACAGGAACTAAAAACAACAGAGGGAGAGACTAAACAGTTTCAGGGGAAAATCTGTCACTACTCGGCAAACGGCATGTCCACACAGTCTTGGGGTGTAACATGAGAAAATGTTGCTTGGGGGATCTTTGCATTTCAATGCATGGTAAAAAAAAAAATACCCTGCTAACATATGTACTGTGCAGTTGTCAACACATGGCTTTAGCGTGTTATGTGTGACTCCTCATCTTGAAATGACATGTGATAATGAACAGCATGAATTTTTCATATTTTATTTTCTGGCATTTATCAACATAGCCTCCCTGCTATTCAAAATGTTTGCGATTCAAGTCATCAGACACAATCCTGATGGCAAGATTTTTTTTTTTACACCAACCCATAAACACACACGCACACATGTGCGCACTCACACACATGCACATATACACACCCCTATGCACAGGCACACAAAAGTCTCTTTTTTGTCAATAACACTATGCCATCATATTTGCGGATATTTCATCTCATTTTTGGTAGGTCTATTAGTTTTTTGTTTGTAAGTTCACTAGTTTTTGTTAGATATGTTTTTAAATGTTTTTAAATGATTTTAGTTGATAGGCTATTTATAATATTTGTAGAGATTTGCTGCTTTTTGGTATATGTTTGATAGTTTTTGGGTACATGTGTACATGTGTTTTTGGTGACTTGTAATAGTTTATGTAGCTGTTTACCAATTTGTGGTAGACGTTTGCTAGTTTTGGGTAGATGTTTGGTGATCTGTGGCAGGCGTTGGTTAGTTTTTGGTGGATATTGAGGAGCCCCCACACAGGACCACCTGTTATTTGTGAGGAACAGAAGGAGGAGGAGGACTGCAGGAGGAGATGTAGAGGACTCCAACTCTCCAGCACTGCATTAATCACATTGGGAAGATCCATCAGTGGCTGCCAGGTTGTTCACCCAATGACAGACTTGGAGCCCTGCATACGGTTGCCATCCTGCTAATTATTTATGTCCATCCTCACACCGAGCAAGGGGTGTGTGTGTGTGTGTGTGATTGTGTGTGTGTGTGTGTTTGGGGGGTGGGTGATGCTGTCAGAAGCATGGTGGAAAACAAAAAAGCGGATGGGGAGAAAAATGAAAACGTCCTCCAGTGTTGACCTTTTTGTTTGGATACCTCTGATTCATAACCAGACTGAGGTTTCCTGTCACATGCAAGAGAGAAGAGGCAGGAAGGGAACATCCATTTAGACAGCCGCGCATCAACACAAAATTGCCTCCGTGCAGTTGCCCACCGTCAAGACAAATGTAGCCTTCATTATGGTGGTGCAACTGCTAGTGATTTCAGTTGACTTGTACATTAATTATTTTTATACTTGTGTTGGAACAGTGTGTTCACTTGCATTCGTCTTCTTGGTTTCTACATTATTAAAGATAGCCCTGTTGTTAAAACGTTTCACGAACGAAAAATAGTGCATTAGCCAATGTATTATTTCCACAAACATATACTATCCCTTCAAAAACACAGCAGTGACACTGCAATGACAGAGATGTAACAATTATTCCACAATAAGTTACAAAGAACCAGAACCAGAAGACTTTTCTTTACCTCCATGATGACAAACAAACATCTTGCTAATGCATCTACAAACATTTGGCTACTTTGGTCCCTGTCCACCCCTTACTCAACTGCATCTCCCTGTCCAGGAAGACACAATTAATCAAACTACCATATGCTACTGACATAACCCACCCTTAGAAACCATCCCCATGCAAAGGAAACCACCTGATCTGGAGACAGAGGAGATTATTTAGCTCCAAGAACTAGAAGAGGAGAGAGTGTGAGAGAGGAGGAAGGGAAAAAAAAGAAAAACGAGGCAAGTTTGCTGTTTGCAGGAAGCAGACAGCCTCCAGCCCTGGTTTGCCCACGCGTGGCCCAACGTGCTCAAATACAGCCTTTATCCATCTGCTAAAGTGTGACCGTGTCCAGGGAAGCATGTTGCCCAGTATCTTAGGAAGCCGCAGGGGCTGAAACTTGTAAACTGCAAGTCTGTTGGTTGAAGGGCTGTTATGAGCCAGGGATAGAAAGAGAGAGAGAGAGGGAGGGAGGGAGAGAGAGAAAGACAGAGAGAGAGAGAGAGAGTGGAGAGAGAAAACAAGTGAGAGAGCGAGAGAAACATACCACATGTGTCACTTGGAAGTCAAGTGGAAGGCTCTTGGACAACCCAGAAACTTCTGTTCAGATCTTGTCCTCGGAAGCATGCCTCGGATGGGCAGTCTGTGAGGGTGTGTTTGTATATGTGTGTGTGTGTGTTTATATGTCTGTGTGTGTGTGGTGTTTGTCTCATTTTTGATATCATTTTCTTGGTTTCTTCTTTTTTTCTGCCTGTATTTTCTGCCTTGGTTTCTCTCTTTCTTTTTCTTTGTGTGTGTGCGTGTGTGTATGAATGCAAGCGTGTGTGTGTTTGTGTGTGTGTCGGAGGTGTTGGAGGGTGTGTGTGTTTGTATCTGTGTGTGTGAGGGTGATATATGCTGGGCAAGCAAGGCTGAGGTTGAGGCGTCCCCACACAGAGCTGTCGGTGAATTAAGGAGTCTGGATGTCTGGATGGTCATTAATGCGTCTGAGATCCCTGACCGCTCCCCCCTTATCAGAACAGGCAAGACAGGCCCGGTCCAGTTGTCCAGAGGATCATCGTCAGGTCTCATATGCTCAGCTAGCAGAAAGACACACACATTTAATACTTTTATTTGGGTCTCATCAGATAGGCAATCATTACAGATCCAAATAGTGGTGGAAGCAAATTTCATAGCATTCAGTAGGTCAGGATCAGAATCATGACGTCATATGCAATACAATACATTAGCTAAGAAAGAACAGAGCTCATTTTAAACTAGGGGTAAGCATGACACCTTCTTCGCCAGATTGCTAAACTACCTATAATTGCAGAAATTGAGCAGTATTTTGCAAGGTTTTTCGATTTTTCCTTATTAAGTCCACAAAGCTGCAGCCCTCTCAAAGTAAGTCTATGTACATGTCCTAGGCTGCCAAACACAAGAACAATAAGCCTACACACACACACACACACACACACACACACACGGATACACACACACACAATGTGCTAGTCCAGTTAAATGACTATCTTATGTAACCTCTCTTATCATGTGTGAGGTAATTTACAAAGTCCAATTCCACATAAGTTGACAGCCATATTGTACATATATATATATTACAACCATATTGTACACACATACATATTACATACCCTTACGTAACACACATCCACCTACTCCCACACGTGGGCACACATACACCCACACATTCAGCAAGAGAAGCATGTTATTGCTATCTCAACAGATGATCCCACCGGAGACAGATCAGGTAGTAATTCAGCCTTGACCTTTCACAACAAGGAGCATCCTGCCTGGAACCAGACTTTGCTGCCTTCCTCCTGCCCTTAGCATAGCCTACCTGTCTTTGTCTGTGTGTGTGTGTGTGTGTGTGTGTGTGTGTGTGTGTGTGTATGTGTGTGCGTGTGTGTGCGTGTGTATGTGTGTGTCCGTGTCCTACCTCCCTACCTGTCTACCACTCAGTCTGCGCTGGCTGGACAGCGCGTGGATAAATAACACTGCGTGCGGGCCCCAATATGGGAGATGCCTTTCCGGTTAGCGTGATTTACAATAAGTGTAATGAGGCGTCTGAATGAAGTGGTTTGTTGTCTGCCGTAACCAGATGGATGTAGGCCGTGATTAGCTGCAATTAGCTTACCCCCCCCTCCCCATGCACCACCCCCCCAAACAGAAGCAGTCTCAGTCATTAATGTACATATTTTACACCTCATTAGAGTGGCAGTGATTGCGGGTTAAAAAATGGAAATAGATAAATAATTTGTGTGGAGGAAAGCAAATAAATGAATAAATAAAAGTATGCCATTTGGATCTGAGACTTTGTGGAAAAAGAATAAGGTAAGTGTCTTGTTTTAGTTTTTTTGCTTTTTGTAATGGGGATGGGGAGGAGATTGGGGGAACAAAAAATGGGGGGAAATAGTTTTAAATAATTTTGGGGCCACATCTGTTTAAACCAAATTAGCTTCAGTAGGAGCTGTGTGATTTTTTCCCAATTAACTTTACTTTTTTATAATTTCTCTGTGTCTTTCCATCTTCTTCGACCTGCCTTCTCTCTCTTTCTCTCTCTCTCTCTCTCTCTGTCTCTCTGTCTCTTTTTTTGTGATGTAAATGGATGCCTTGCAATCAGGTCTCGGCACAGAAATGTGCATCACGGGGTGAAATGGGCAAGATGTTAACTAATTTTATTTTTAATCTTCTCTTTGCCGCAGAGCGTGTCATTTGGGCGTCGTGTCTCCGGAAATTTCCGCGCCTCTTTCATGGAAACATATTGGGGCAACATTTGCCAGCTGTCGGCCTCCACCGCCTTCTGCTGCCATTATCCTCAGGCACCTCCCTGCCTTATGTTTGACCAGCCTGTGAGGAGGGGGCCCAATCCAAAATCAAAAGGTGTCTTTTCAATTCAGGCCATCCTCACGGAACACATTTACCCACCCCCATCCCCCACACCCCCACCACCCACTCTACCCTACCCTACCCTACCCTAACTCACATGCAGAGAGAGACACTCCACACATACACACACACACACACACAGACAAAACACACACACACATACACACACAGACAAAACACACACACACATACACAAAACACACATAATCACACACACACACACACACACACACACACACACACACACACCCTGCTGCTAACCCCCCACTCTGCAGGCAACCCCCCCCCACCCTCACACTCACGTCTTCATATTAACTTGCGAAGTTGGAGGGGTGGGGGTGTGTGTGTGGGGGTCGGGGGGCGTTAGGCGGGTCATACATGGTGGCTTTTGGCAGGAAGTGATGTGATGTCAGCACGCCTCCGCCCTCTTCTCTCCTTCTGAAGCAGGGTCCGCCTACAGATCCCCTGTCCCCTGTGTCTGAATTTCTTGTCCCCTTATTCTTGAGTTCTGTGAGACAAACACGCGTAGAACGTAGCTCAGCTTTACATACACAGGCAAACACACACACACACATACACACATACCAACTTGTCCACTCCTTTTCTTACATAATACACACACATTCATCTCCACACAAAAACAAACATAGACATAGACATACACACACTCACAGATGCATATGCTTAAACAAACACACACAGACACACAGACACACACACACACACACTCACACACACATTTAATTGTGTATGTCTCTATCTCTTTCTCTCATTTTCATGATTCTGTCTTTATTTGCCTCCTGTTTCTATTTCTCTTTTTTCTCTCTTTCTGTGTTTCACTCTCTATTTTCCCTTCTTCAATTCCACATTCTATCCATCTCTGTCCCTCTGCTTCTCTCCATCTGTCTTTCCCTTTCTGTCTCGTTCATTCTCTCCCTTTTTCCGTCTGTGTCTGGCCTCTTCATTCTATTGGTCTCTCTCTCTTTCTCTCCATGCTATTCCCTTACTTTGCCAGTCTCTCTCACTCTCTCTAATTCTCTTTACCTCTCTCTTCCATCTCTCTCACATTACCTCCATCTATCTCTCTCTCTGTCTTTCTCTGCCTCCCTCTTTCTTTGTCTCTCAATATGTCCTCTTGCCCACCCTTTTTCGCTCTCTCTCTCTGTCTCTCTCTCTCTTTCTCTCTCTCTGCCCCCCCACCCCTCTCCTCTCTCTCTGCAGGCCCAGTAGGTGTGCAGGCGGGCAGGCAGGCAGGGCTGGAGCACGGCGGGCACATCCTCATTAGGGGATCTGTTAGCCTCATTTTGCTCCTGTCACAGGCAATCTCTGTTCCCTCTGCTCCCCTCCCCAGCGCCCAGACCCACAGCAGAGGCACAGGCAGGGTGGGGAGGGGAGGCAGGGGAGAGGGGGGAAAAGAAGGAAAGCTAGATATTTGGAGAGCCAGACAGAGAGAGAGAGAAGAGAAAAAAGTAAGCAGAGAGACACAAAATCTTGAGGAATGAAGAGAAAGGTGGACATTAAGAGTATGAGGAAAAGCAAAAGAAAGTAATGTGTAGATTGATAGAGAGAGAGTAGGAAAGTCAATAAAAGAAAAATAGATATGTGGAAGAAAATGAGGAGTAAACGAGAAATTAAAGAAAAACAAGGGAAAAGGGGAAATAGAATTTAAGGAAGGAAGAAATGAGAAAGATGGAGAACTAGGAAATGAACAAATGTGGTGCTACAAATATTAGCCAAAACGAAAAGAGGTGGACAGAGGCAGCACAGAACGCCAACCAACACTGAGTCACACACAGACCAGGTGCAGAGGAGAAGCATCGTCGCGAGGATCATCTGTAATTAGCTTAGCTGCACCTCAGAATCATTTTGTTTAAATCTGCTCCTGGCTCTCGCTCTGGCTCCTCTCTCCTCTCTCGCCCCGATGGGTAACAGCTAGCTCGGGGATAACAGACGTTGGGGTCTGGGGGGGTCTGCATCAGTCGCAGGCCAAGCTGTAGATATTTCTGTTAATGTAGGCTGTTCTATTCTGGGGTGGTAAAGTCTGGGAAAGCTTCCAAACGCCGTGGCAACAACATCTGGCCCCGTTAGAGATGCCCATGTCTCCCCTCTCTCTCTCTGCCGGGCCTGTCTCCCCCCCCCCCCCTCCAAAAAAAAAACGTTAATGAAAATGCAAATTAGCGGTGATTACACATAAAAGATTATAATGTGAACGCAGGAAAAAAAATTTTTTTTCAAAATGGGAGGTCAAAGAGGTCTGTGAGTGGCGTTAGCCTCTCTGCCAAACAAATGTGATTGGCAAACCTCTTGTGCAGGGGTGAGACATGGGTCAGAACTTCGTGCTTCTTTTGGTTACAAAATATGCAATGGTTATTACTGTGTCCTGTCTCTGTCTCCTTGTGTGTGTGTGTGTGTGTGTGTGTGTGTGTGTGTGTGTGTGTGTGTGTGCACTTATGTGTGCATGCGCATGCTGGGAGCAGGCAAAGGGTGTGTTTGTGTGTGTGCTTGTGTGTATGTTGGTATGTGTGTGTGTGTGTGTCAGTATGTTTATGTGGGGGGAAGGGTGTGTATGTTGGGAAAGTAACAGTGTAATGCAGTTAATTTATCGTGTGGGGAGAGATCATTAGAACTAATAAATCCTGTGACTGCCGCTAGTTCCACTGGCATCTGACCTTTACTAGTGCGCTAGCCATGAAATCCCCTGCTAGCGTCTGCACTGTTTGATGCCTCGCTTAATTGGGAATGATTTGAGAATTTGCTCTTTTTTTCTCTTTCTCTCGTTCTCTGTCTCTTGCTCTCTTCCTGTTTTCCTCTCTTTTGTCTTCCCCCTCCTATCCTATTCTCTCCTGCTTTTGTTGTTCCTTGACGATGGCTAGCATAATGCTAATGGTAAAGGTCAGGGTGAAACAGTAAGCTACATTAGCCTAGAGTGAGCACCACGTGTTGTGTCTTGCACGACATGGCGGACCGCATCGCTAACGAGACCCCACTCTGTTATAACCTCATTAGGGCCTTCCTTAAGAGCCCAGGCAACAGTTACGGGCATCATGTGGGAAGAAGGGAGAAAAAGAGGAACAGGGGATGGAGGACAAAGGAGAGAGAGAGAGGAAAGGAGGGAGGAAGGGAGGGAGGAAGAGGATGGGAGTTTAAAAAGGAGAAGAAAATAGGTGGGAAAAAAAAAGAAAGGAGGTCATTATTCAGACCTCCGTGGCTCGTGCCATTAGCCCGATGCCCCCGACATCTTAAACATGACTAATGAAGCAACAAAGTCACGGCGGTGCTCTCCAGGGCAGGAAACGTCGGCGACAGCGGCAGTGACGGCGGCGGAGGCAGCAGCAGTGGCGGGCAGGGCGATCGTGTCTAATTACGCCCGTACACCTCACGCTGTGTGGCATTTGGCAGAAAGGTCAAGAGAAGTCACGGGGCCTAATCGGCAGAACCTGTGCCTCCTAGCCCCCTCGCTCTGGTGACCAGCGACAGGCGGAGGCACCACCGGGAGAAAAAAAAAAAACTCCTGTCGTCAGGGAGGAGATGACAGTGGGGGACAAAAGTTTGCATACATATGGCGGGTGACTCACACAGAGACCTGAATCTATGAGCAGGAACAGAGCCGCGTGACACTAGACAATAACTCTTAAGCTAGGCACAGACCTTAGGATTTTCAATCCCGCTTCTGATAGAGGTACTTTGAGGTACCTTGGAGACAGACAGGGTTGCTGAGTCACAACATCATTCATTATGTTTGTTGGGGAGGCCGATTTAATCTGAAACGAGCCTTTTCATTCTGTACTATGTTGTCATAGTTGTAATTGTGACATGGAAGTCTGTGTATTTTTAATGATCAATAACTGAAAATATCAGAAGGGCTCTTCTCAGCTTTAGCAAAGAGCTCACCAGATCTGTGAGGGAATTTATGTAGAGTTTACTATTATCAGAATACGTTACTGTGGTTCTTTACTGTTAATAGAGTAATGGAAGGGCAATTGAATCATACCTCCATACCATAACTTACTCGTTCTGGCTCGTAATTGTTGTCAGAATGACTGAAAGTAGTTGTGTCCTCTCATCAGGATGCATCACTGTAGTAGTAGTTACTGTTAATAGAATGCTTCAGTTTTTGTTAATTGTTTTCAGAATATTTTACTCTGGTTATTTACTGTCATTAAAATACCTCTCCATGGCTTCAGAGTCAGGAGGTATTATCGTAAATTTCCTGGAGGATGTAGAGTTTACAGTGTTACAGGACAACATATCACCACTTATATTATTTTTACTTATACTTACACTGTTGTATCAAGTCACATGGCTGAAAGTTGGATTTGCCTTTTTAAAATTATTTTCTTTTGTTTTTTTTGTCATTTTTGGCATGCACTGTAGAAAAAGTAAAGTTGGTTTTCATTCACAGCCAGTACTTTTTGGTTCGAGTTTGACCTCAGGGGCATTTTGGTCTGGGCAACAGAACTAGCCAGTACCTGTGCTGCCAGCCTCATCGCTTTGTGCCACCAAAACCAACCTGTGGTGAGCTGGACACAGTAGCCACAGCCTTTGGCAACACCATACCTCTGCCTGGCTCGGCTGTTTGGCAAGAGCTCTGACCTGGAAGAGTGAATGCTTTGTTAGGTGAGAAGCAAGAGAGAGACAGAGGGAGAAAGTGGGAGACAGAGTGAGAAAAGATTGTGTGCGTTTGTGTGTGCATGTGTTTGTACAGGTATGCGTATGTGTGTGCATGTCTATGTGTGTGTGTGAGTGTGCTTGCCTCAGTGTGGGTGTGAGTGTGTGTGTGTGTGTGTGTGTGTGTGTGTGTGTGTGTGTATGTTTGCCTCAGTGTGTGTGTGTGTACATATGCATGTGTGAATGTGTGTGCTTGCCTCAGTGTGTGTGCATGTGTGATTGTGTGTGTATCTGTGTGATTGTGTGTGTGCATGCATGAGTGATCAAATCAAATCTGTGTGCACACCATGGTCTGTGTTCCCTCCCCAGTCTGTGAAGCGTGCGCCCAACCCAAACCCCAAACCCCAACCCCACCGCAGCGTAGCGGACCCTCTTCCCGCTAAACGCGAGCCCATTGTGGCCGACAGGCCCGATGTCACACACCCAGAGTGGGGGCCAGGGCCGCCCTGACGCGACTGCACATCATGCCACTGATTGGCCTGTTGCCGGCTCGCTTCACCATACGGGGGTGCAGTTAACTGTGAAGCCATATGAAGCGGAGAACGCCAATCAAGGCTCCAAACCCGCCCACTCCTACCCAACCCCCCACACCCTCCCCATTACTACCTAACGACTCCCCCCACCCCCCCACCCCCCGCTTCTGCTCTGTTGGATGGTTTGATGTAGTTGCAGTTGCAGTTGTAGTTGTTGGATGGTTTGATGTAGTCTTTATCTCTCTCTCTTCTCTCTCTCTCTCTCTCTCTCTCTCACACACACACACACACACACACTCTTTGGTGTGTCTTTCCTTCTTCCCTTTTTTTAATTGTCTCCTCACTTTCATCTCCCTGTGCGCCTCCCGTCTCTTTTCGCCGTTAAAGGCTTTTACACAGTCTATTGAGCAGCGGGCGCGATGGAGACTCCATTTTTAAAATGCCATATCCACCCATCATCTGCTAAAAACATCATGTGTCAGGGAACTGATTATATCTTTGCGGTTAATGTGCATTGTAGGAAGGGGGCAGGAATAACAGACTGGATGTGTGTGTGTGTGTGTGTGTGTGTGTGTGTGTGTGTGTGTGTGTGTGTGTGTGTGTGAAAGGGGGGGGTGGTGAATGAGATGAGAAGCTTGTGGTTGTGGTAAGATGTGTGTGGGTGTGTGTGTTGGGGGGTGTCGGGGGGGGGGGGGGGGGTGTTTGGGGGTTGAGTGGAAAGAAAGCAATGTGCCCCCCCCCCCCCTCTTGATTAAAGAAAGATGCATGCGTCTCCATGAATCGGTGAATCCACATTAAATCAAGTTGCCAACGAGACATTTGGGGTGACAGAGGTAAACAGGCCATTAGACCACGGCGAGCCTCGGCAAGCACCAGATTTAGAGCTCTTCATTTTTCTTTCCTCTCTTTTTCTTTTCCCCTTCTTACCTCTTTTTCTTCTCCTTCTCTTTCTCTGTCTCTCTTTTGCTCTTTTTCTATTTCTCTCCATCTCTATTTCTCTCACTCTTATTGCCATATCTTCCTTACCTTTCCTTTCTTTCTCTCCGTTTCTCTATCTTTCTCTCTCCCTCTCTCTCTCTCTCTGTCTGTCTCTCTCTCTCTCTCTCTCTCTCTCTCTCTCTCTCTCTCTCTCTCTGTGAGTCACGATTTCGGAACTGCTGATGCGCGTGACTTTGTTCCCTGCCTTGGCGTGGCGTGCTGTGTTAAATATGCTCCTCGGCGGTACGCATCCTTGAGCTTTGAACCCAGACAGTCCTCCTTGGTGTGGCAAGCAACTGCAATGTGACAAACAGTGACAAGCCCCCACCTAAGCCTGCCACACACACAGATATGAACAAACTGCTTACACACACACACACACACATGTAGATGGACTGACATGCATGCATACATGAACACGGAATGCATGTACACACGCACACACG
>CM059271.1:13019964-13022464 GCA_030347295.1 Setipinna tenuifilis | reverse complement strand
CCACTCCCTCTCTCTCTCTCTCTTTTACTTTCTCTCTATCCCCCCTTTCTCTCTCTCTCACCCTATCTCTTTCTCTCTGTCTTTCACCCCCCCCCCCCCCCCCCTCTCTGTCTCCCATGTTGCCTGCAGACTAGACTTCAGAAGCCGTTTGTCTCCCAGCTGCTTTGCCGTGCAGTGACAGCCTCCTGACCTAAGGAGACAACGCCTGCTGCCACACACACTCTCTGAGACACACACACACACACACGCACACACAAACACACACACAGGGATCACACAGCTCAGGCCTAACCATGTTATACAGCACGTATCCACCGGGTAGTCGAGACGTTCCAAACACTGACACTGGCGACAGAGGGAGTACAAGATAATAAACCCCACTAACACTACTACTACTACTACTACTACTGCACATAGTCAGTGCTTTACTGCTGAAGGGATATGGGATCTTATAAGGCTGACAGGGCCTACAAGGCCTCCAGGTGTGCTGTGTGTTGGTATGATGTCTCTCAAGGAGGAGCAGTTAGGCCTGCAGTTAGTTCTAGTCAAGGATGCTAGTGGTAGAGTGGTAGTGGAAGTGGAAGTGTTGTGGCCTGGAGACGAGTATTTTTTATTTCTGGTAAATGAGATTTCTTAAGGGTGTTGTACAGGTGGCATGAAAAAAATGAATACACACACAAGCGCGCGCGCACACACACACACACACACACACTTCTGTGTTTGTCTAGTGTTGATAAGCCTGTATTCAACAGTTGCTGTTATAGTAATATAGTATATACATATATATAGTAATGACCAAAAATGAAAACATTTTTAAAAGAAAAGGAAGGTTGGCAACCCAAGTCTCAGTCTGCTAACTACCAGGTATTTATCTAGTAACAACATGGTACATTCAAGCATATGTTAGGGTACTTACCACAAGTAAAAGGAAGGGTCACAGGAAAGTCATCTATATTACAAGAGTATATGGGGCATGCCTTTAATATGGATTACTTTATCTTATTATTATTATTATTATTTAACTAAAATCTTTAACATTTTTTACACAACCACAGCAACACCCAGATATTTCAGGCACCAACATAACATAAACATCAACAGTGACTCTTCTATTCACAGCTAACTTACTTGAATCCTACTTAGCAACAGACGGACAACAAACAACTGGTGCTAGAGGTCATGACCCCACATAAATCTAGCAGGATGTGGCGATGGCCTCTTGCAGGCAACCCCCCCCCCCCCCCCCCCAGTGTCAGCCTCATCACCCATCAGCCACTGAGAAGGCAACAAGATGGCAGTCGATCAGAATTCATCACGCCACACACCATACATCCATCTATCAGTGGTGACATTGAGTTTTGGGACGAGGTTATTTTGAAATTAGAGCCAATTTCACAGCCTAATGTGGTTTGCCCAAGGAGCGCACATCGCATATGCAGGGAATTTTGGCTGGTCTGATGATCAGTTATAATATCCACTCCCTGGTGTATCTCTCCAGGCTATAAACCATTATCAGAAATAAAAGCATTAAAAAAGAATGAATTAGTCACCACCGCCACCAAGTCAATCAATTACTGTGTATCTCTCTCTCTCTTTTCTTTTTTTTTCTCAGGGTAATGTAACAAGTCCATCTTTGAAACGACTCATCTTGTGACGTGACTCCTTGACAAAAGCTGAGAGATGAAACAAGACAAGACATGTCATCACCCCCCCACCCCCACCCAACCCTCCCCAACTTCACCCAACACACACACACACACACAAGACAAGGCGAGAGTGCAGCACCTCCCTGAGACACGTTGGCAAATTAATCTCTCGGAAAAGAGCAGGGTAATTTGCCATCAGCTGTAATTGTAACATGTTCTGCTAGGCTGATAGCTGGGCTCGTGGTGTGGACTACTAATTAAAACAGCTATCAGACAAGAAAAGGAAAGAAAAAAAAGAGTGGCGTTTCTCTCTATAGTAGGGGAGAGGAAGAGAGTTCAGAGAGACAGAGACAAGACAAAAAAAGTGTATATGCGAAATGAGGGTGTGTGGATGTGAACATGTCTGTGTGTGTGTGTGTGTGTGTGTGTGTGTACACATGTGTTACAGTGTACTGTATGTGTCTGTGTATATGTAGGGTTATCTATGTGTTTCTGAACCCCCTAGTATGTGTGTATGCACAAATCAGTGCCTGTGTATTAAAGGAGTGTGTGTGAAATGGTTGCTCATGTGTTACGTGTGTCTCAGCATGTACAGCATCATCCTTACCTGTCTGCACATATGTGTCTCCCCAGCACCACCTGCAAACCCCACCCCAACCCACCACTCCTACTCCTCCACCTTCAGAGAGAGAGACAGAGAAAGAGGCATACCTGCTTTAACTTTCCCAGGAGAAGTGTAGATAGAGACAGGAAAGAGAGAGGCAGACAGGCAGAGAGGGAGATGGATAGAGTGAAAGAGTAGATAAATACTAAGTATAAGTCATCCAAAGAGTTGCTAATTTAGAGATAGATAG
>CM059271.1:13007464-13014964 GCA_030347295.1 Setipinna tenuifilis | reverse complement strand
AGCGGTGGGTGGGGGGTGGGGGCAAAAGGGAGAGAGAGAGGGAGTGAGAAGGGGAAAGCGAGTGGGGGAGAGTTGAAAAGGAAGGGATGGAGGGATGAAGTGAGTGAGGGAAGGGAGATAGGGATAGGGGGAGGGAGGAGAGAAAGCATGAGATCCATTTTCACAATGCCACTTGGCCGTGGTGTGCCAGGCGGTGCTGGGTGCTGGCTGCCAAAGTTGAGCTCAGGCGTAGCATCAGCAGGGCCCTACAGGCACCACCTCCCCTCTCCTCTCTTCTCTTTTCCTCTCCTCTCCTCTCTTCTCTCATCTCCTCTCTTTTCCTCTCCTCTCTTTTCCTCTCCTGTCCTGTCCTCTTCTTTCCTGTCCTCTTCTATCATATCCTCTCTTCTCTTTTCCTCTCATGTTCTCTCTTCTCTTTTTCTTTCTTCCTCTCCTCTCTTCTTTCCTCTCCTCTCCTGCCTTTCCTCTCTGCTCTTTTCCCTCTTTCCTCTCCTCTCTTTCCCTTTCCTCTCCTCTTCTCCTCTCATTGTCATTTCCGCACTCCATTTCCTTTCTAATTTCAGTCAATTCTTTCTCCTCTCTTCTCCTCTCTTCCCCTCTCTTCTCCTCTTTCTCTTGTCTTCTCCTCTTTTCCCCTTTCTTCTTCTCTGTTTTATCTCATCTCTTCTATTCTTCTCTCCTCTCCTTTCTTTTCCACACTAGCACACATCTACTAAAGCTGAAGCATTATCCAGTAGCTTTCTGCCAGCCTTCATCAGACAGTCCTTGACCATGTGTGTGTGTGTGTGAGTGAGTGTGTGTGTGTGTGTGTGTGTGTGTGTTTCGGTGGGTTTGGGGGAGGGGGAGGGTAATATGCTTATGCTCATAAGTGCATGCAAGTGTGTTTTTGTTTTGTCTCCTAGTGTCCGTATGCATGAATGAATGCATTAGTACATTTGCATATTGCTTAATTGTTTTTCATATGTGGGAGTTTCATCTGTGTGTTTGTGTGTGTGTGTGTGTGTGTGTGTGTGTGTGTGTGTGTGTGTGTGTGTGTGTGTGTGTGTGTGTGTGTGTGTGTGTCTGGACATACTGCATATGTACAGGCATGTGTACCTACAACAATTATATATATGCATGCATATTACTGTGTCTGTGTGTGTATGGGTGTGTGACAAAAGACACAAGCAGACAGAGGGACAGACAGACAGATATATAGTCTGCATGTTTGCATACATGTATCTGTGGATCTGTAGAGGAGTCTGTGTATATGAAGTCTTGTGTGTGTCTTCGATTGTGTCTGCCAGTGTACAACACATGCATTTGTGTGTGTGTGTGTGTGTGTGTGTGTGTGTGTGTGTTTGTGTGTGCGTACATATGTCTGTGTGTGTGACTGCACACTCGTATTTGTGTGCGTGCGTGTGTGTGTGTGTTTTTTTATGTGTGTGTGTGTTTTCATGTGTGTGTCTCCTAATCTGATCCAGTAGACCGTAAAGCTCTGAGAAGTGTGCACACGTCCAAAAGTTTCCAGAGGAGCAGACGCGAGGAGGCGGAGCAAGCGAGGGGGGGATCAGCTGCTCTGGGCCTCCTCTCTCCTCTGCCTGCCAACTGTGCCACTAGCTTCAGGGCCTAGGCGCCATCTTGGCTCCCTGGCAGCCAAGAGCCAAGAGAACAGTTTGGTAAAGGACAAGAAAAAAAAACAACATGCAGTAAAATTGAAGAAGAGAATGTGTGATTGTGTGTTTAAGCGCCCATGTGTGTGTGTGTGTGTGTGTGTGTGTGTGTGTGTGTGTGTGTGTGTGTGTGGGTGTGTTTGTGTATGGCAGAAGTGTGTGTGTTCGCTGATCTGTTTGCACATGGACTTCTGTGCAGACATGGAGAAGAAGGCTTTGTGAGGGGGGAGTGGAGGCGGGTAGTTTGGGGGGGGGGGGGGGGGGGGGGTGTAAGGGGGGTTGGGGTTGGAAATGGAAGGGGGTACACACAATATGAAACATTAATTTTTGCTCTTTCTGTGAGTCCCGCTCATGCATTGCCAGTCATAAGCTTCCTGGTCCTTTCTTTTTTAAGATCTTTTTTGACCTCACTGTACTCAGCTCATAAACCTGTGAAGGAATATTTTGTTGTTTAATTAGTAATCTGAAAGTTACAGAGGCAATAAAGCCATTTAATCTGATCTGATCGTTATTCATTAGCGTTTTAAAAGAGAGAGCGGAGAAAAAAAAAAGAAGACACCCTTTGCGGAAAGCTCGCGGATTCACCCCCAATAATGGCTGATAATAAAACAGAGGATATGAGCTTGTACTGGATATAATAAATGTCCATTAAATAGGGCCTGCATGAGGGGGGGGGGGGTGTATGGAGGGGGGGTGGGCGGGTTGGGCTGGGGGGGGGGGGGGCTTAGGAGATTTCAGATGGTCAAGCATTGCCTGAAGGAGGGGGTATTCACTCTACAGAGCGAATGAGCTTGCCAAGAAGCCAGTACTGGCTTTCGGCAAAGAGAGGGAGAGGGGGAGTGAGAAACAGAGAGAGGAAGTGAGAAGGAGAGGGAGAGAGAGAGAGAGAGAGAGAGAGAGAGAAAGTGAGAGACAGAAAGAGAGAGAAGGATAAAAAAAGGGTAGAAAAGAGAGATTGATGAAGTGATAAGAGATAAGAGATAATTATATATTGTACATGAGATGCTGAATAAAGGTCTTTTTCATTGACTAAAATTCTTCATACATAAATCTAATTAATCAACATAAAGTGTCCAGGTTTATTTATTTCAAACATGCTTGTAAATGGTTACATTTCTTTTGTGTGTTTCTACTTGTTTGCATCATGATATATATTTGCTGTACAAACAATGGGACCTCATTGGTACAATAATGTATTGTACGATATTGTATAGCAGAGTAGAGGAGCTGCTTTACCCAAAGTTCATGCTGCAACCCAGTGAAAAGCATACCAATGCTATGATATGGGAATCCATTTTCCTGATAAAAATCTATAGTCTGTGTGTGTGTGTGTGTGTGTGTGTGTGTGTTTGGAGAGTGCCATGTGTTACTGACATGATCTGCTGACCTGACTGACATTGAAAATCATTGCCATAGTGATTAAACCAACCCAGGAGCCAATAAAACCTCAGCCGCAGCTCAGTGCACATTAAATTTAAGGGATCGTTTCAGGAATTATGGACGTTTCTCACAACTTCATCTAAACCCAAAGTGGATTCCTCTTTGGAAAAGATGGACATAGATATAATTTACTGTGTGTCTCTTTGCAGACCAGGATCAAATTGTGTTTTTTGTCTCCTTTTCTGAGTACAGCACTTGCAGAGAGTTGGAGTTGAGGCAGGTGGATGTTATGGCTGGGCCACACCTAGGGCTGGATACTTTCAGCACCACTGCTGCCCATCTGCTTAGCATCATCAGTATCACAATCACAATCACCATCACCATCACAGTCAGCATCTCCATCACCATCACCATCACAATCAGCATCACCAACCATATCATTATTACCATCACCACCAGTATCACTATCACCATCACAATCACAATCAGCATTACCATCACCACCACTATCTATCACCATCACAATCAACATTGGCATCACAATCAGCATCCCAATCAGCATCATCATAACAAATAAAGTCTATCTGCATACTATCATCAGCATCACTATCACCATCACAATCAGGATCTCAATCAGCACCAGCATCACCATCACCACCAGTATCACCATCAGTATCAACATCAGCATTAGAGTCAGCATCCTAGTCAGCATCACTACCAGTATCACCATTACCATCACCACCAGTATCACCATCACCATCACCACCAGTATCACCATCACCACCATCACCATCACCACCAGTATCACCAGCAGCATCACCACCAGTATCACCAGCAGCATCAGCATTACAGTCAGCATCCTAGTCAGCATCACCATCCATTTTATCATTACCATCAGCATCAGTATCACCATAAGCATCATCATTGGCATTGCTATAAGAACCCCCAGCAGCACCATTACAAATACTCTGTGAGTCACAGAGTCACTATTATCATTGGCTTCAGAATTGTTACCTCTGCTCTCATGATCACACCACATCATATCATAATCACCAACATCATCACACCACAACCACATCCATCATCATATCATAAATAACTACAGCCCTACCTTAACCACCAACATCTCCACACTACCCTTACACCATCACCACACCATCACTGCCATCAGGACACTGCCTTATGTACTGCCTGCTCTCTATGCTTCTGTCTCATTCCTCGTCTTTTTTATTTCTATCTATCTTAGTATACTCTTCTCTCTATTTTTCTGTTTACTCTTTATTCTACTTTTCCCCCTTCATTCTAATTCCTACAGCTAGTTTTCTCTGTATGCACACATTTAATGCTGTGACAAGTTTGAGATGTCCTTGCTTTTACAATACTTGCCTTCCCCCCCTTTCTGCTTCCCTCTTTCCTTTTATCTGTTCCTCCTTTCCATTCCATTCTTTCCTCTCTTCTTTTGTTTCTTCTTCTTTCTTCTACCCTGTTCCTTTCCTATTCTATCCTTTCCACTCTCTGCCTCTGCTCTGCTCTGCCCTCTCCTCTCCTCTCCTCTCCTCTCCTCTCCTCTCCTCTCCTCTCCTCTCCTCTCTCCTCTCTGCTTTTCTCTCCCCTCTGTTCTTCTCTCCTGTCGCCCCCCATGACCCAGCAGACTGAGGGGAGAGCATATGTGCTGTCTGCTGTATCTCTGTGGGCCAGCATTTGTAATGCTCTACCGTGATTGTGTGGCTCATAGGCCAAAGGGAAGGCAGCAGATTGTATTTGGAAATAGAAATCTGCATGTTACAGCCAAGAGCTCTGCTTTGTGACAATGTTTAACACTTTGAAAAAAAAGAGAGACAAAAAATGAAAACCAACAGCCGTATGTGTTATTGTTATGCATTCTCAATACCAGATGCATCCTGGAGAAATTTTCTTCCATAGTTAATTTAACCTCCTGTGCACTGTATACCTGTGCCAAAAAGTATTTTGTGATGTATGCATCAAATACAGTATATCTACATAACTATACACAAATACAATAAATATACAAATATACAAGTTTTTGAATACTGAAATATCGAAATATTGTTGACACCTAAGCGTTATTTTTCATGTCAGTGAGCAGTATGCTTACCCCCATCACCAATGAGATATCATACGTTAGGGTGACCATATTTTAATAACTGAAAACCAGGACACTCAGTAGGGTTACCAACTTTCGGATTTGAAATAAGTGTGTCGGGGGTGGTGGTGTTGCTGCATAGCCTATAGAACAAGTCGATAACAGACATAAACAAAAATTATAGCTTTTCCTTAATAATTATGTTATAATACAAATGAAATTAAAAAAAAATCAGGACATTTTCATCACTTTATGAACTAAAACAACCAGGGCGACCAGGACGGCAGGACATGAAAACAGGACGTTTGGTCCCCCCTATCATCATACTCTCCGCATGATCTCTTACTGTAAGCTCAGAGAAGTGCAGTGCAGTGTTGCTGACCTCTCCTCTGAACGTCCATTCAGCCAAATCAATTAATTACTTTCCAAATGAATCTGGGCATTAGAGAGCACACCGTAGCAGGTCACAGTGGGCTGAGCCCCGCACGGCGGAATGTGCTGAGTGTCCGTCGTATGCACGGGAGAGGAGAGGAGAGGAGAGGAGAGGAGAGGCGTACGCGGCGGTGACTTCATCCATAGATCAGAGTAATTGCTGTATTAAGCAGCAAATTGGAGCTAAAATAACCAGATGCGGAGGAGACGGGCTCGGAGCCCCTGGGCCGTGCGATGGTTATTCTGGGGTGGGGTGGGGGGGGTGGGGGGTCAAGGAGAGTTCAAGCATGGGAGAAGGTAATCGCACAGGGTCAAGTGCACCCACATATACACACATATACACACACATGCACACACACACATGCACACACCCCATGTTCTGTCTGCAAATTATGCCCCACAAAATGCACCATCTTTTTTTTCTCCAAGAAGGGCTGAGGGAGGGATTAATGGGGAGGTGGGGGGAGAGAGAAAAGGAGAAAGAGAGACAGAGAAAGAGAGAGAGATGGAGAGAGGGAGCAGAAGAAAGTAAAAGCGAGAGAGAGAGAGAGGAGAGAGGAGAGAGGGGGACAGAAAGAAGGGGTAATTGTCTCCACGCTTATGGCTGGTCATAGCCCATTTCATTTCCCATAAGTCTTTAGTCTCTCCCTGGCCCTTGCCAATCGAGGGGGATTTCTGAGCCCAGGGTGCGAGGAGGATAATATACCATGGTCATGCCTCCGACCCAGCCTGGAGTGTGTTATTCGTGTGTGTAACTGCCCCCTGGCCAATGTGAGGACATGGTGGGGGTGGTGTGTGTGTGTGTGTGTGTGTGTGTGTGTGTGTGTGTGTGTGTGAGTGTGTGTGTGAGTGTGTGTGGGGTTGTTAAGGTCGCCCCGGCTGATGTGAGGAGTGGGAGGCGGAGGCAGTGAGAGTGTGTGTGTGTGAAGTTGCTGAAGCATACACACTACAGACACTACAGGTCTCTGACCCCCACGCCACATTAGTCAAGCCCCTCAAACAAGCCCCTTTTCCAGGCCTGAATATAGCCCACATAAAGGCATAACTCAGGGCGCTAAGTGGACACAGTCTGATGTGTTTGGCTGTTTAGCACCACTAAATCTCGGCCGCTGCCACATCTTTGTTGCTGTGATGTTCCTGTACTTCACAAGTATGCTCTGAACAGCAACAGCAAGACAAAGCAGGCAGGTGTAGCATTTCAGGTAAATCTCACAGGTACAACACTCTGTTTCAAGACAGACTATATTACTTTTACATTCTGAGACACTAAATAATGTTTTTAAATAAATTTGAAAGATTGAAAGAGGCATCACACTCCAGTTGATTAAAAAATGTTATCTACATTTTCAGTAGTTCCAGCACTTGAATCCTTCATCACAGGACTAACATAAGCATGCCATTGACACGCCATAAACAAGACACAGTGGACCAAATACAGTTAAGGGGCATAATAGTGGTCTGTCCTCACTGGTAATTTTAAGAATAGTTCTTATGATGTTATATACCACAGCAGGCTGTGTAATAGGCTAATATAGTGTAATAGCATAAACTGACAATAGTGTAATAGCATAAACTCTTGAGGCAACATTTTGATTGATAATGATAATTGATAATGTGACTAAGTAATTGGCTATACAGTATGATACTTCGTTCTCTTTACTGCTTTTTACCTCCTGTCCACGGAGGTTATGTTTTCGCCAGCGTTGGTTTGTCTGTTTGTCTGTCTGTTTGTCTGTTTGTGAACAACATAACTCGAAAAGTTATGGATGGATTCTGATGAAATTTTCAGGATAGGTCAGAAGTGGCCTAACTTAGAACTGATTTGATTTTGGTGGTGATCCGGATAACCATCTGGATCCAGGAATGTTTTATTCAGTGAAGTTACCAGTGTAGCATGGAATCTACAGTGACTTCTTTTTTGAAAGGAGGGAA
>CM059271.1:12982464-13002464 GCA_030347295.1 Setipinna tenuifilis | reverse complement strand
TCTTACTTTGGCAAACGTATGATCAAAACTTTATGGATAGATAAGCAGTCATTCAAACACATATGCACACGTGCATGCGCACCTGTCTGCACGCGCGCACACACACACACGCACGCACACACACACACACACACATACATACATACACACACACACACACACACACACACACACACACACACACATACATACACACACACAGGAAGAGAGAGAAAGAGAAAGTATGACAGATCGATAACTATTTATCTGTGAACCGACCAGAGGTGAATTAAGGTTGATAAGAAGCTTCCAGTCCCCTGGAGGGAAAAGGCCAGGCCCGCAGTGCTTCTCGCCACCTTCTCGGCGTCATTTGTTAGGGCTGGAAAAATAAAATGTGCCCGGCGGCTTATGGAGCCATTCCAGGGCAGACGGTGGAAGGATAAGAAGCAAGGAAACGATTGGGTCAAGCGTTTTACACCGGCGGCACTATTGATTTCCCATTAAAGCCCCCCCCCCCCACCCCACCCCCCCAGCAATGGTCCCCTGCAGCTCCGCAAAATAACTCAGCTAATCCGCAGGGCTCCCGGGCAGCTAGCGACTCTCACTCCTATTGGCTTCCTGCCATTCTCCATTCTCCTCCGCGGCTTCCACCGGTGTGTGTGTGTGTGTGTGTGTCTGTGTGTGTGTGTGTGTGTGTGTGTGTGTGTGTGTGTGTGTGTGTGTATGTGTATTTACATCCTCATCGTCAGAGGGGACACCTGGCATATGGCCGTGTAAGTGTCCATCTGCAAGCGGCGATCGAAGCCTTATTTGCTGGCGGTCTCTTTAGCCTGTTTGCTGTGATTGATCACCTTGGAGAGAGAGGACGGAACTGGCCAGGAAGGTTGCTTAGGTGGCCAGGGGATAAACGATAGTGGGTGGGTCATTTTAAATATAGTCATAAATATATATATTATGGCATGCCGTTTAGGAAATTAAAGAATATATTGAATGAATGTTTGAATATATGGAATGAAACCTGAATATATGGAATGAATAATGTTTGAATATATGGAATGAAACTTGAATATATTGAATGAAACCTGAATATATGGAATGAATGTCTGAATATATGGAATGAAACCTGAATATATTGAATGAAACTTGAATATATGGAATGAAACTTGAATATATTGAATGAAACCTGAATATATGGAATGAAACCTGAATATATTGAATGAAACTTGAATATATTGAATGAAGCCTGAATATATGGAATGAATGTTTGAATATATGGAATGAAACTTGAATATATTGAATGAAGCCTGAATATATGGAATGAATGTTTGAATATATTGAATGAAACTTGAATATATTGAATGGATTCTTGAATATATTGAATGAACTCTTAAATATATTGAATGAAACTTGAATATATGGAATGAATGTTTGAATATATGGAATGAAACCTGAATATATTGAATGAAACTTGAATATATGGAATGAATGTTTGAATATATGGAATGAAACTTGAATATATTGAATGAATGCTTGAATATATTGAATGAACGCTTGAATATATTGAATGAAACTTGGAAACTGACGTCACCACGGCACTGGCGCCATCTTTTGTTTTGATGTCAGTTCGTATAGTGCAGCTAGAGGTTTGCTATGCCAATATTAGCTAATCTGCAATGTTGTTGCTGCAATATTAAGTAATGAGTAATGCTTGTAATTTTAAATACTAATGTTAAATTGCTCTACGAACCATGAAGTCATTTTTTGTTCAATCGAGGCAGACATACAGTATGAACCTCACAGGCCAGGTGTATCTGGCCAACTTTCAGAGAAACATGCCTGCGCCCTCAAAGAAGGCAGCTGCAGCCCTATCTACAATCTTCGTCTGTACGCACGAAAGGGCCAATGACACAAGTGGTAAGGAAATAATATAATGCATTTTAATTGCGGTTGAGAAAGTTTCATTTCGTTCTCGCTAATTAGTCACAGCAGACAACAAATATCAGAGATGTTTCTATTTAGCAGTAGCCTAATGCTAATCGCTAACCATTGGCTAATTTTAATAACAAGCAACTTTT
Source organism: Setipinna tenuifilis (assembly GCA_030347295.1). Classification (NCBI taxonomy): domain Eukaryota; kingdom Metazoa; phylum Chordata; class Actinopteri; order Clupeiformes; family Engraulidae; genus Setipinna; species Setipinna tenuifilis. The sequence continues at coordinate 13,000,410 of CM059271.1, read as the reverse complement.
CCATTATGTTACTCAAAGAGGAGGTTAAAGAGAGACAAATCATTCCACTTGTTTCAACCAGTTGCCTAGCCCAGTCTCCACAATCATCACAATCATCATACAATTAGGCTAAACATGTTTAACATCTCTCATAATGGGGCAAAGTATCCTATTAGCACAGAAACATACACTCAACTCTATATGCACTGACAGCTCTCATGAAACAACTGGAATCGTTTGTTCATTGGTTTGATTGGTTTGTCTCTCCTTTACCTTCTCCCACTTTGAGTAAGATAATAGAAAAGTTGTTTGTTATTACTGTAGAATTAGCCGATGAATAGCGATTAGCATTACTGCTAAATAGAATGTTTAATATCTCTGAAATGTCTGTTGTTCGTTTTGACTAATTAGCGAAAATGAAATGAAACCGCAATTAAAATGCATTATATTATTTCCTTACCTCTTGTGTCTTGAGTCCTTTCATGTGTACAGACGAAGATTGTAGATAGGGGCTGCAGTGTTGATTTCTTCCTCATTACTGAATATTGCAGCAGACTCGCTCATATTGGCATAGCAAACCTCTAGCTGCACTACACGAACTGACATCAAAACATAAGATGGCGCCAGTGCCGTGGTGACGTCAGTTTCCAAGTTTCATTCAATATATTCAAGCGTTCATTCAATATATTCAAGCATTCATTCAATATATTCAAGTTTCATTCCATATATTCAAACATTCATTCCATATATTCAAGTTTCATTCAATATATTCAAGTTTCATTCCATATATTCAAACATTCATTCAATATATTCAGGTTTCATTCCATATATTCAAACATTCATTCCATATATTCAAGTTTCATTCAATATATTCAAACATTCATTCCATATATTCAAGTTTCATTCAATATATTCAAGTTTTATTCAATATATTCAGGTTTCATTCCATATATTCAGGTTTCATTCCATATATTCAAACATTCATTCAATATATTCAAGTTTCATTCAATATATTCAGGTTTCATTCCATATATTCAGACATTCATTCCATATATTCAGACATTCATTCAATATATTCAAACATTCATTCCATATATTCAGATTTGATTCAATATATTCAAACATTCATTCAATATATTCTTTAATTTCCTAAACGGCATGCCATAATATATATATATATATATATATATATATATATATATATATACACACATTTAAATATATAAAGATTTACTGCATGGAATACTGTATATATACAACGAAAAAATATTTACCCCAGAGAATATAACCCAGTAAAGTGGTCTTGTTTGGTTTGTGTGGGTAAATGTATGACAATGTGTTATGTCAAGTTGTTGTGAAAGAAATAATCTTGTTTATATGTGGATAATCTTGTTTAAAAAATTAAAATAGTAAGTCCCATATACTGTATGCATTTAATACAAGAGAGGAGCAGGAACCTTTAGACTTCCAAACTAAAGAAGAGAGGACAAAAACTATCAACAACCTTGTAAACCAAAAATAACTTCCCTATCATCATTAAAAATCATTCTTCAGCTTTATGTATTATCTATGCATTTTTTGCATTGTTCACTATCTATAGTTTTCCTATTACAGTTTTTCTCAGTCGCTTTGGTACTTTTCTCACAACACTATTAACATTTGCGCAGCATTTAGTGCATTTCTCAAAACAGTTAGTGCAAACTGCAAAACCTAGTGGATAACCTGCAAAAGCACGTCACTTGCTCAAAATGGATAGTCAATTCCTCAAAAGCAAGTATTCATGTCAATGAAACTGCCAGTGTCATCAAAATGAGAAGTCTTGACATCATGTTTATGAACAAGATAGTCAAATGGCTTTGTCATGTTTTCATTATGACAATTACTTCTCTTAGTGTTTTCCAATGCAGGAAAAAAAGGTTAGAACTCATTGACACTACCTGAAAATGCTCAAGACAGCACTATACACTACCTGTACAGCCATTTTACGTAAAACTACAGTAAACAGTACACGTTGCTGTAGGTAGGTGAGTGAGTACAAGACACTGAATACGTACATTTCCCATTTTTACTGTATATGCTCTTTGCAATTCTACAGCATTGTGCAAAAGAAAAATACAATACAGTCACTTATTTAGAACAAACATAAGAAACACCCTTTTGGTAGAGCTGTGCACTAATGTGAACAACATACGTAACAGTACATATTGTAACTGAAAATAGGTAAATCATTCTGGCACATGCAGACGTTCCTGTCTGTCATATATTTTCATCTACATCACAATGGATATCATCCCTTGCAATGCAGCGAGAAAAGTGGAGTGGTAAATCCACCGTCTGCAGACCATTTACAGTGCTGAACATTAGAGTATACATACAAGACATGTTTTACCTGTACATACTGGTGACGGTTGAACTAATAGTTATGAGAATTTACATTCTGATCTGAGAAAAGCACCAACGCAACTGAGAAAAACTGTAATACTTCACACACCTCCTTGTGAGTAAAAGCTTAAGTTCACCTGAGAGCAACTATTCAATTTAGGAGACATTTCCAGCAAAAAAAATTATAAAGAAAGGTATAAAATTTGCTTGACACAATTTGATAACTAGTTCAACAATTTTGTATGTAATGACTCAAGCAATAAAACTAAGACTATTAGTTTTATTGGGAATGACTATTCAGCATCCACAAGTATAGTTCATTTTGACTGACATGACATAAGCAAATGAAAATGTTAAAAAACAACATTGTGTTGTATAAAAGCAACTGACACATGTCCAAAAGCATTGGCAATTTGTTCAGAGGAAGGAGAAAATGCTATTATGAGGTGCACCAATGACTAAATGTTGTGGAGGTTGAACTAATAGTTATGAGAATTTACTTTCTGATCTGAGAAAAGCACCAAAGCGACTGAGAAAAACTGTAATGTATTGCATGAACTCATTTTCTTCTCTTTTTCTTTTTTATGTCTGCATGTGTGTGCATGGGAGAAAGTGAGAGAGGAGGGGTGGGAGAGAGAGAGAGAGAGAGAGAGAGAGAGAGAGAGAGAGAGAGAGAGAATTTCATATAGGCATCATGTTAAATGAGGTTGCATGGTAGACTAAGCATTACATGTCTCAGAACTTTAAATACCAGATTTAATTAACATGTTATTAGCTAATTAGTGCATGTTGATTAATGCACTATTAATTCTCTCTAGACCCAATTGAATCTTTAATGGCTATTGGACATCAAAGCACCGATTGTATAATTACTGACAGGGACACCAGCAGTCCCCCCACACCACACACACACTCTCTCTCTCTCACACACACACACACTCCCACACACACACACTCCCACACCACACACACACACGCACACACACACACCAGAACAAACACACCTCCTCTCTATTAAGATCCACAATGATAACTCATTCTTCACTGACATGTGACTTTTTTGATCTTGATTTTTATTTTCTATAAGAAACTTAGTTACTTGGGACTCACTACACATTTGTACGGTTGATATCATGGCAAAAGCACTGACCCCCCCCCCCCCCCCCCCTCTCTCTTTCTCTCTCTCTCGCCCCTTCTTTTTCTTTTTCTACACCATCCATCTGCCCTGTCATATTTTGGTAGCAGTCTGTGCCCACCCCTCTGCAACCCCTCGTACCCCACCCCACCCTTAACTCAAACTCTCACTTCCTCTCTGCAGCTCCACGGTGACAGGCCCCAGAGTGCATGCTGGGAGATCCCTGCGCCACCCGCGCCGCCATCCATCATCGGCATGGAGACAGCTCCTTCCTCTTCCGCCGTTCTAAGTGATATCTTCAGTATGGCGGCTTTAGGGCATAATTGATGAGGCAGGCAGGCAAGGGGTGAGGGTGGAGGGGGTGGGGGCGGAGGCGAAGTGGGGGGGTGAGGCTCTGCTCGTGTGGGCCATGGGGTACTGTGGTGTGGGGTACTGTGGTGTGGTGTGGGGTGAGGTGGTACTGTGGTGTGGGTTGGTGTGTCGCCTGTGTTTGGCTCTTAGCTGCTGGGGCAGGGGCACCGCTCGTCTAAGTTACTGTGGCAGGCCGGCTCCATAGGGACATATGGTGATGGAAAGCCTTTAAGAGTGTACGCCATGCTCTCTTTCTCTCTCACACACACACACTCACACACATGCACACACACACATCCATTTACTGTAACATATCAGCACTAGGGGAAACACTCACATGACACATGAATACATGAAACACATGTCCCTACTCAAACACACACACATGGACACACATGTACACACATGCACATGCACACGTACATTTGCTGTATATATGTATGTATGCACACGTACATATAGATGTAGAGAAAATCTCACTTATCTCACACGTGTTACATCTATTAGCTATGAGCCAATGCCATCTCTCTCTTCTCTCCTTTCTCCTCCTCCTCTCTTGTCCTCCTCCTCTCTGGCTCTATCCTACACCCCTCTTCCTGTCCAAATCTGGGATAGAGAGAAAAGTGCACAGCACCCCAACCAGCAGATGGAATGTGAATATGTGCCTCGTTTATGTCCCTAGTGATTAACTGTGAAAAGCAACACTACACCAGACTGGTGAGAGAACGACAGAGAGAGAGAGGGAAAGAAAGACAGAGAGAGAGAGAGAGAGAGGGATGGAGGGAGAGAGAAAAGGTGAACCGAAGAGAGAGAAGAAAACATAAGAGGCCAAACATAACAGTCAGCGAGAACATAAATAAAGTCAAAAAGGTTGAGTAGCAGGTCAACGGTATACAGAAGAGGATGAATTTCGAATAATTTCACTCTGAGAGAAAAAAAAACATTGGCTTAAGGAGTTATTTCTGTGATGTAATCAACAATTGCTAAGGGTGAGTCATGGAACAAGCTGAAACCGAGCAGCGGCTGCCTCGCTTCGTCAGTCGCCGGGCGACAGCACCATCATCGAATTCATCACCACCACCGATCACACCAAAGAGAGCTGGAATCTGTGAAGAGCGGAGTGGAGGGGGATAACAAACAATGCTAACTATTAGCATAAATGATAACAGATAGCAAAAGACACTTTACATAGACTGTACACTTGTACATGTGTTTTTATCATACTATGTCAAATATAGGTATATTTGGTATGAATTAGTGTTATCATTACCATTTGGTCAGATATTTGAGATCTGATATAGTAGGTACAGTTAAGTCTATTATCTGGTAAACACTTTGATTCAGTAATGTGTAATGCATGAAAGCAAAAATAATGCATGAAAAGTACCTTCACACCTATCTCAGCTGCATTGCTTCTGGTGCATGATGGGACATTCCCGGGGAAAAATCATTTACCATCTGAATAAGGGTGCAATGTGAAGCATAAACATTGACATCATAGTCCATAATCAGCTGTAAAAGCTATTCCTGCTAACTAAATAGAAGAAAGAAGTACACACTGCACAAGCTTATTTCTTTAGAAAAAAAAAACATTAATTGAAAACAATACCAATGTGAAAAACAGAGGTGTTTTTATGAGGTCAAGGTGTACAGTTACAGAGGAACAAATATATTCAGACACTTTAGAGCTGGCCGGAGCTAACCGAGAAACACACAACTGCAAAAGTGTTTTGTGGAGGAGCATGGAGAGTTGAGACATGAGATGAGGGGTTATGAGGTTGAATGGCCATCATGCCCAGGGCTGAGCCTCACACAGGTGTTGAAAATGGACACAGGTGAACCCATCAGCCCCTTTTGCCAGTTATCCACAACAAGGTCCAAACACACAGCCCGCCAGTAGCAGTCATAAATCCTTGTGAAGTTTACTATGAGAGAAAGAAAGACAGAAGGAAGGAAAGTATGGAAAAAAAGAAAGAAAGAAACTCTAAATTAGGCAGATGGTTTGCTTATTATTGTGCTAGTTTGTTATGTTAGTTAGTCAGCTAGCTAGCAAGCTAAATTGGTAATTTTTGGCTAATATTAACTGCTGTTTAGCGTCCTAGTTGCACACAGCTCTCTGGCACTGTAATGTCAGTGTGGCAAACTGGTGTACTACCCGTCTCTGGGGCTGGTCCTGGAGTCTCTCACCTTTAAAGTCACCCCCCATTAATCTTCTCCTACTATTAGCTCTAAATGGAGCCATGCTTGGCTAAGCTGGCTATGGGGCCAGCAGAGGCTCCGGTCACACCTGAGACAGGTGTCTGACGACGGGCTGGAAAGGGGAGCGACAGTCCAGAGACGCAGATCGATGTGAGCCATTACCTCAGTTCAACTCCACGCCTCATTGTGGAGGGCATCATTTGGATGAGGGGAAAGGAAAAAAAACACACAGAAGAAAGAACACCATTGAAAACAACCTCTCATTAAACTGAATGGGATGACCTTTGGCCAATAGCACAACACTGCCACTAAAGGTCGGCAGTACAGGTGATGAGATCTCTTCAGTGACATGAGGTATGTATGACAGGTGTGTTTGTGTGTGTGTGTGTGTGTTTGAAATGTAGAGGTTGTCTGGCAGTCCACTGGTGTTGGTGCTGGTGCTCTGGGTGTGTGTGGGGGTGGGGAGGGGGTGAGGCTGTGCAGGTACTTTAGGTATCTTATCTGGTCTGACAACACAGGTATCTTACATCTCTACTTGAACTTAAGACCTTTTGTGAGTGGGTGTGTGTGCATGCGCACCTGTATATCTTTGTGTGTGTATGTGTCTGTGTGTGTGTGTCCTTGTGTGTGTTTAAGTCTTTATGTGTGTTTCTCTCATTTGATCTGTAGTGTTTTTAGCCATGTGTGCAACTGCTCTAGCTCAGGCTCCCAGTCCTCCAGCAGGGTCAGTGCCTTTCTCCACTCTAAAGATTCACTCGAGAACAGTGCCTGAATGGGAGCGAACATTAGACCTAATGATGCCAATCTCTTGTGTTCTCCATGGTACTTTGTGTGTGTGTGTGTGTGTGTGTGTGTGGTGTGTGTGTGTGTGTGTGTGTGTGTGTGTGTGTGTGTGTGTGTGTGTGTGTGTTGCGGTGTGTGTGTGTGTGTGAGAGAGAGAGAGAGAGAGAGAGGGAGAGATGAAAAAAGACAGATATTAAGAAAGAGAGAGTGGAGTGGTAAGATATATGATGAAAGTAAATGGGGCTGTGTGTGTGTGTGTGTGTGTGTGTGTTTGTGTGTGTGTGTAAGTGCTTTGGGGCCAAGGGCCATGAGCCAGAAGCTCGCGCACTGTTGGGGCTGGTGTGTGTATGTCTGCCTGTGTGTGTGTGTGTGTGTGTGTGTGTGTGTGTGTGTGTGTGCACATGTGCGTGTGTGTGTGTGGGGGGAGTCTGGGAGCTCAGCTGTGAAGACGCGACGCAGCATGAAGGTCAGATCGCCACCACCACAGCCTGCCAGCCGAGACCACACCAGGGGCCACTGTGCCAGAACCCATCCAATAGCCATTTCACCACAAAGCGACATTACCACACACACGCACGCACACACACACACATACACACTCACACACAGACACACACACACACACACACACACATGCAGACACAGACACAAACACACACACACACACACACACACACACAGACACAAACACACACACACACACACACACAAAATATATGTCATATACATATCATACACATACCATACACATATCATATACACACGCATACACACACACACATGCATAGAAGCACACAGATATAAATACAGATTATAAGACATATACCTACACACATGCGCACATATAAACTCACACAGATGGTACATACATACGAAAATAATAAATATGAATGTATTTAAAGTTTTCAACACATAAAACCAAAAAGACAGCATAACACACATTCATGACCATATTCTCTCTTTCTCTCTCACACACACACATACACCCCCCCCCCCCACACACACACACACACACACACACACACACATATGCACATAGTCACGTTTGGTATTCACATGTGGCAAGCCATATCTGAGGAACATGAATATTTTATCCTTAAGAGTTAACATCAATTATTCATATAACCCTCTCCTTTCAATCTGATTAAATTAATTATGTTGATAGAATACGAATTAGAGTTTTTTAAAGGTTAATATAATAATGTTTATATTATATTTGTCATGATGGATTCGGTCATTATTATTAATTGGATTGATGACGGTTCAAAGCAGACAGGGTCATTTACACATGAGGATTTTTAGGAGTGAGCCACTTGGCAAAGACATCTCCAACTTCAGAGAGTATAGCTCTGGCCAACTCACATACCGGCCAAGCAGATTTGCTTCCTTTTTCTTCATAACCTCTTTAAGTAATGCTTCTTACTAGCTAGAGTTACAGAATTTAGCAGTATTTACCCTTTTGCCCAAAGTGATGTACAGTAATAGACAAAACAGCACATTAAAACCAAAAACACTCTAATTTTTGAAATACAAAAGAAACATTATATGGCATTGCATGAAGAAATATGAACAAAAGCTTACATACTGTACACTTACATAGGTTAATATAGTCCATGTGTTTTGTCCTTTAATCAAAACGTTTAATCATAATTCCCTTCCCTTGTTTAGCACTTTAAAAATGTAGTCATGTTCATTTTAAATATTCTGTCACATTGAATGAAGACAGATACTCTTTTGTATACTTTGCTAACAACACATGCAGACACATGTTAAAAACATATCCTTATTTTACAATCAACTGTGTGATTTTGTCATGCATTATTGATTCATCATTGTACAGTCAAGTAGGTGTGTGTGTTTGGTCATTCATTATTCATTGATTAGTGTTATGTGATGATGAGCTGCATACATACAAAGCCAAAAGGCAGTAACTACATATTTTGTCAAAACAAACTGGACTGGAAATTGACTTTACACCACTTTTGTGTTGTGACTAAGTTTCTTGCTTCTTGCTTCTAAGAACATACATAACGGCATCACCACTATTACACCTACAGCATGTTTGACTGGGCAGTATGAGATCTTTGAAGGCATTTTTTCTCAGTTTCAATGTTGGTGTAGTTACTGCACTTTGCCTTTGTAGGGCAGATATGCAGACACATGTTTAAAAATATCCTTATTTAACAATAAAGGAAGTGTGTGTCATTCATAGCTGATTCATTATTGTACAGTCAAGTAGGTGTGTGTTTGGTCATTCATTATTCATTCATTACTGTTATGTGATCATGAGCGGCACACATACATAGCCTACATCTCCACTGCCTCTGCTGCTGCCTCAGCTGCCTCTCTCTCCTCCCCTGGCACGAGTGTGACCTGCTGAGCACCGTCCTCCTTAAGCTGCTATGCGTGCTGGTAGTCAGGATCAGAGATACACATGTCTTCGTGTTCAGCACTTAGCACTGTGGCGGAGGGCAAAGGGACCCACCCCCACCCCCCCTCAGCCCCCCAACCCTCAATCCACCCTACCACCATACCCCCCACCGCCCCACTATCCCTGCTGGGGGGGAGTCCCCATCCTACTGAGATTTAATTAGCTAATTAAAGCACTACCTCGTTTAAAGAGAGAGAGAGAGAGAGAGAGAGAGAGAGAGAGAGAGAGAGAGAGACAGAGAGAGGGCAGTGGAGGAATGGAGAGAAATAGGACAGGGAAAAAAACTAATAGAGACATAGAGGGTATTAAAAGAAAAAAAAAGAGTAAAATTGGAGAGAAATTGAATGTGATAAGGAGAGGGATAGAGCCATAAAAGATAAGAGAAAGAAAGGATAAAGAGAGGGAAAGCAGTGGAAAGAGCAGCAGGGACAGAGGAAGAGAGAGGTGGAGCGATAGGCAGTGAGAGGAGAGATGATATACGTTTGATATTATGCAGATATGGCTGAGCATCATTGGGCTGCACTGGACTCTGGTCAAGGCTAGTGGACACACCGCATCAGCTCTGAGTACAACCCCATACTCTCAGAAGAATGTGTGTGTGTGTGTGTGTGTGCGTGTGTGTGTGTGTGTGTGTGTGTGTGTGTGTGTAGTTGGGCGGGTCACAATTTTGCATGCAAAAGAGAGATTGATGCGAATGAGGTGTGTGTGTGTGTGTGCGTTTGTGTGTGTTTATGTGGGTACTCAATCAGTGCATACATATGTACATGAACTGTATAAAGCTAACTCCAAGTGCAGGTGGAAGCGAGAAGTGGGTGGTGGTAGGGAATGGGGGGGCATAACAGCCATCCCCACCCCCCCTCAATGTGTCACCCCATCAAACCTTTAAAATCATATTACATTCCCCTGTGCCTGGATGTAAATACTGAGTGCAGTCTCATCAGGGCTCAGTGGCTGAGTGTGCTAGCCGAGTTAGCGGGCCCAGCAGCAGTAGCAGTAGCAGCAGCAGCAGCAGTAGCAGTAGCTTAGCGTTAGCGAGGGCCCCTGCTGACTGATATTGGCTCATCATACTTAATCTAGGGTGAAATTTCCTGCTCTGTGCTAAATGACTTGCAGCCTTCATGAGAGCGCCGGACGGATATTTATTTTTCTCAGGGCTAATGACCTGTCCCCCGGCCCCTCCCACCAATGCTTATTTACTAGGACCCAGATGCTTGGGCTCAAAATGAGTGGTAATGCCAGCGGGGGACATCCTTCTTGCCCGCGCCCCTGATTGAATCCGAGTGATCCCATTGACATTGACTCCGTGACTTTTAAGGCCATTACCTCTTCTGTTTTTTTTTTTCTCTCTCTCTCCCTCCCTCCCTCCTTCCGTCGGGCCCTTTTTTTCCCCCTACAGGGTGGAAGGGGTGGGGGTGAGAGAGAGAGAGAGGGAGAGAGAGAGAGAGAGAGAGGGAGAGGGAGAGAGCGAGGGAGGGAGGGAGAGAGATGATCACCTCATCATCACTTGTGAGCTGACAGCTGATTAGCAACAAATTACTGACAGGAGCATAGGAGCTTGGTGTAGGGTAGAGGAGGAGAGAGGGGGAGGTAGGGGGGGAGGTAGGGAGGGAGGGAGGGAGACGGAAAGAAGTGGGAGAAGGGGGAGGGAGAGGGAGAGAAGGGAGAGGAGAAATAAGAGGAGGGTAGGAAAGGGGGAGGGATAAGGAGAACAGCTCAGAGAATGAGGAGATAAAGGGTAGGGAGGAAAAAGAGAGCAGATGAAAGGATGAGAGAAGAGAGGGGAGGACTGATAGAAGAAGAAAGAAGATTATGGGGAGGGAAAGAATAGAGGAGTGCAGAGGAGCAAGTGTGGTGGAAGAGACAGAGAGAGAGAGAGAGCAGAAGAGAGAAGGAGAAGAACACAGGAGGAATGGAGACAAGGAGCAGGACCAAGAGAGGAAAGCTTAACCCATGTCCATCCTTAGGACATAACGGCCATGTCTAAGTTATGATACTGTGACACACACACACACACACACACACACACACACACACACACACACACACACACAAGGGGCTGCAGTGAAAAGGGAGCTGAGGTTAGGATAATTTAGTGACGTAGAGCACATTAACATTAGTCTCTTAGAGTTCATGCAATCAACTCAGGCAATGAGAGGGAGGGGGAAACAGCTGCTTTTATACAGACAAAAAGATGAGGGGAAAACCACAAACGGCTGGAGAAAGAAACACAGGAGCGGGTGAGTGAGTGAGAGGAGGCTAATGTTAAAGCTAATTCTATATCAGATAGCAGTGGACTTTAAAATTGTGAGTGGACTCTCTTTATACAATATACCACTTTTCTTTTTCGTGAAAATTTCATAGGTTTAATGCGTTTAGAATTTGGCATTCATACACACATAAACACTCACACCCCACGGCTATAATACCTGCCATGCAAGGCAAGGTGCCATTCTCATCCTGGAGCAGTTTGGAATTTAGTGTCTTGGACACTTTGGATAGTCAAGGACACTTTGACAAGGTCAGGGGGAGAGCTGGAATTAAGTCAGCAACCTTCCGATTTCCTGGCTCATACCCTCTGAACCGCCGTCTGATCCTGCATTAATGCTGCGCTGGGGTCACATCTGTTGCAGGGGCATTCCATGGACCAGGAGGTGGAGAGTGAGTATCTGTTTAAAGCATAACCAGAGTATCTGTTTAAAGCATAACCACACACTCGTACGTCAACTAGACACTAACCAACCTCATGACCACTGCATTATTGTAGTGACACAAGAGAAGCATAATATCTGTGATATTAAAAATGTTCCTCTAATTGCAGTGTTATAAAATGTGCATAACATGTGGAAACTTGGGTATTACATGCCTGTTATTACAGTAGCCTTCATTTCTGCATCAGGTGTTTCTCTATGTTAAAGTTTAGGCAGTTGTAGTGTTGTCAGAACTATGTCAGTTTATAGCTGAGTGTCACTGAGTCATGTATACAAGAGCCCTGCCACACATTTAAAAGTCTTGCTCACTATTGATTAATGTGCTTCATTGTGTTAAATGGATATGTTATAGTGCACTGTGTATTTAGTACTAAATTAAGGTAAAGGAAATTATTTAATATTAGCTAATGTAATATTAAGTAGTGTAGAGACATGTCTGCACAGGAGGCAAACTTTAGAAGCTGATACCTCCGCATCAGGCTTTCCCTTTGTCCAAATCACCTTGTAGACATTGGAGTATAGCATCCTCTGACAGAGGGGGGGGGGTGATCTGTCAGACAGAGAGTCTTGGGACACCTCTTAGCATCTGCCAGAGTGCACCACCCCGGTGGGACGGAAGTGACAGCCGATGAGAAGGGACACTCCATTTGCTGTGCCGCCAGATTCATTTTTAATGGCAGCGGCCATTGAGACCAGGAGCTCTCTCTTAATGACACGTAGGTCCCTACAAGGGATGCTGACGGAGAAGAAAGCACTCTCGCTCTCATACATACCCCTGGTCTCTCTGGAGCAGCCCAGCATGGCCGACCAAAGAGCAGCTTCATCTAAGAGACACCTCCGAAGCTCAGAGGGTCCCAGGTCAGTGTATAACAAGAATGTTTAAGATAGTTACACTCTTGGAATCCTTTTTATTTTTAAATACTCCAGCAGCTCTTTTAGACAGGAATAGATTACCTCTGGGGGAACATCTCAGGAACTCGGCTCATGACATGGAACTTAGAGTTCTTCCATTCAACTAACTGGAAAAATAGTTCTCCTGTTCTTTGAGAAAGTGCTGTGACAATGAGCACAGATGCTCTCTGTGGTAACTAATTTGGATAATCTGCATTAGTAACAGAATGTATTACATGAGTCTTTTCATGCTGATAAACTACATGATTTACCAGCATTATCAATCACTCAGTTAATATTAATTTTGCCATTAATATAAAAATTGTTTAGTTTAGCTTAATTTAGTTTACTTGAATCCGTTTGGTTTTATTAGTATCAACAGCTATACAATTAGATTTAGTGATAATACAAAAGAAGTTTCATTTAATTTGTTAGTTCATGTCTAGATTGGTTTAGCTAAGTTCCGTATTCAGTCATCAAGTGGATGGAATAAACACCCCCAAAAATATTAAACTGTCAAGACACCTGTTTACAGAATAATCAGGTTTGGCTAAATCATACTTATCATATGAATATGATCTGTATGGCCTACTTTGAAGTAGTGTCCGAGCAGAGGCTGTGATGTCCAGCAGGTCTTCTGAGAATTGGGTGTAGTTTACAGAGGCCTAATGGACTTCCCAGCCCCGCTTATGTCCATGGGGCCATCTTCAGTTGTCTGCCATGTGGCGAGCTAGTCCCTCGTCTCATCTGTCTCAGTCTTTTTGACAGCAGCGGCCACCTTTGGGACAAGCAGACTACGGTGCGTGCGCCAGGTAAACCTCCCTTCACCCCCCTCTGTGGCAGAGAAAGAGAGAGAGAGTGGGGGGAGAAAGAGAGAGAGAGGCAGAGAGAGACACAGAGAGAGACAGAGACATGCCGGCTGTATTTCAACAAACAGCACATCGCTGTCACCACATGATGCTGGCGACCGGGCGAAAGGCCCCATAAAACATCAAAACCACAGAGTGAGCGACCAGGCACAAACAACACACACACACACACACACACACACACACACACGGGATGGCTTGTCAATCTGGCTTGCCTACTCTTAAGTGACTGCTCTGTCAAAAGCAGACAGGAAACACATGAAAACCATTGAGGAGAAAATGATAGGTTGCCCCATGTTGCAAACACAACAGATAGACAGACACCCTCCTTGTGTGTGGATCGACTGGCAGCCAGGTATGTACAGTATGTATGTGGGGTAAAAGTCTATCAGCTAAATTATATATGTACTACAGGTCCCAGAAGGCACCTATGATCATAAAATATTATACAGTCATATTTGTTTTTTTCCAAATAACATTCAATGAACAACCCTAAAGCTGGACCATTTTTCACTCACAAATGCATGATTATATTTTCCCTTGCAAGGGCTCTGCTAAACGTTAAGGCCCCTGAGACTACCATATTGCCCCCCGCCTCGCCCCATATACCCCCCCCCCCCCCCCCCCCCCCCAATAATAATAACAATGATGTCAGGTATTATGTTGGGGCTGTTAGTGTCAGTCCAAGGCTCTTACTATCGTCCTTACTTCCTCCTCTCTTATGGCACAGTCATGCCTCTTTGTCTTGATTTTTGATATCATATAGAGTGCTGCAGTGCTGCAATATTTGTTTGTTTTTATGAGGGATTGCCTTGTTTCTGTTTTTTATTGTTTTATATAATGTACAGAAAAAGAGTGAAATAACATTTTATTTTCAAGTGGTTGTCATGGTGAACTGGACTTAAAATGACCCTTCATGTTTCTGTGTTCCACTAATGCTTCTCCTGTCTCTGCATTACTCACACACACACACACACACACACACACACACACACACACACACACACACACACACACACACACACACACACACACACACACACACACACACACACACACTGTCTCTCTCTCTCCCTCTCTCTGTCTCTCTTTCTCTATTTTGACTGTGTGTGTGTATGTGTGTGTGTGTCTGCGTGCGTGTCCTGACTGACGTGTCGAGTGGTAGATTAACTGCCCCCTCAAGTGCCTTTTATTCCCCTGTTCCAGGGGCCCCACGCTCATTTACATAAACAGATAACCCCCCGATAAAAATTTCCATTAGACAAAGGTGAAATGGATCAATTTCCTCTGCCAAGATAAATCTCACATTTTACACCGACAGGGTCATTACACAAGCCACATTTCAGAAATAATGTATTTAAAAATCAGGCGATAGCAGTCATTTCCAGCTTTCCAATTACCTTTAAGAAAAGCTTATTCTGTGGACAATAAAGCACATTACTGCACAATATGATACAGTCCATAAAGATCTCTGTGTTTGATGGGAACGAGGAGAAAGCTCAGCACATTTGGGTGTAGGGGGGTTGGGGTGTGGGTTGTGGGTTGTGGGGGGGTGGGGATGGGGGGGTATGTCACAACCCCGTGGTTATCACTGACACTTCTGCAGGTCTGCCATGCAAATGTTCTATTACACCCAGTCCAAATAGATTAACAGTCCTGTTAAAAAAATAAACAGGATTTTTTTTCTCTCCCCTCCTTTCTTTCTGTCTTTCTTTCCCTTTCGCTCTCTTTTCCTCTCCTCCACCTCTGCTGTCATTTCTTACTCTTTCTTTTTCTTTTTTTTTTTTTTTTGATTTGGCTCACCTCAAAGTGTGGCGATTAAAGATGTGTGTCCATCTGTGTGTGTGTGTGTGTGTGTGTGTGTGTGTGTATGTGTATGTGTGTGCTTGTGCTTGTGTGTGTGTGTGTGTGTGCTTGTGTGTGTGTGCGTGTGTGTGTGTGTGTATGTGCTTGTGTATGTGTGTGTGTGTGTGTGTGTGTGTGTGTGTGTGTGTGTGTGTGTGTGAAGAGATTGACAGAGAGGCAAGGTGATGCCACCGGTGCAGGGCACAGAGAATGAAAATCTCATTAGTTCTCTTCCACCCCAATTCACGGATATGGCTCTGACCTTGAGACACACTCCATCCAGTTCCCTGCCCTCCGGCACACCCCCTCTCCACCCTCTCTCTATCTATCCATCTCTTTCTCTTTATCTATCCATCCATCTACGTACAGCTCTCTGCCTCTTACTCTGCACTACATGTATAAATTCATATTCTCTTCCAGCTTTTTTTAAAAACTCTATTTAAGGTCTGTTTTAGTCTTCTCTCTCACTCTTCCATAGTCAACTTCACATAATGTTTCTAATCTCTACTTTCGCCCTCTCTCTCTCCGTCCCTCTCTTTTTCCTCAGGCTACATTCTCTATCTGTTCATCTCTCTCTTTCAGTCACTCTTTCCATCTGTTTTTTCTCTCTTTACTCCCTCTCTCTGTCTCTGTCTCTCTCTCTCTCTCTCTCTCTATCATATACCCCTCCCCTTTTATCTCTCTCCCTCCATCTTTCTGTGTATCTGAGGAAAGTCGGAGACACAAGGGCCTTGCCGCCTGCCCGAGGTCTTGCCTGCTTGAGTGGCATGTGTGTGTGTATGTGTGTGTGTGTGTGTGTGTGTGTGTGTGTGTGTGTGTGTGTGTGTGTGCTGGGCTCTGTAGAGTCAGTTCCAATCCCGCAAACAGACCCCCAGACCCTGGACACTGCACGGCGGAGGGAGGTGGGGTGGGTTCACGGTCGGAGCCACCCCCTCCACACCCCCGGCGACCCACCCCACCTCCCCAGGGACGATGGTATGTGCCCCCCACCCCCCTTCCCCCTTTGCATCCGTCCCCCTCCTCCTCCTCTGCCTCCTCCTCCTCCTCTCTAAGGGCCTTGGATAGATAGAGCATCGTGTCTTGCCAAGCAATCTCCCACAAACATCCCAGGCCAGGCCAGACTGAGGAAACATGGCAACTTCTCAGATACTTTGTTAAGCAGAATGTTCCATTTTCTGTTATTTCTCAGTCATAGAATGGTTTGATCAAACAGACGTGTGTAGTGTGTGTGTGTGTGTGTGTGTGTGTGTGTGTGTGTGTGTGTGTGTGTGTGTATGTGTGTCTGTGTGTGTTTGTGGTCGGGTTGTGACAAATGGTGTAATCATGAATCAGGAAGAGTGATTTTGTTTTACGAGACAATGCCCATTAAAACATATCAGATGATTAGAAGAAAACATAAGTGCCTTCTTAATAGCCTCCACAGTAAACTTAGCCTTTACTGTTAATTGAATTTATACTGAAATCATTTTATTTGACATCATCTTACTGTCTCTGACATTATGACACACACACACACTTTATTTCTTTCCCTCTGTCTTTCTCTCACTCTCTCTCTCTCTCTCTCTCTCTCTCTCTCTCTCTCTCTCTCTCTCTCACACACACACACACACACACACATACACACAATTTGTTCATAGACAAGCAGAGCAAGATTAGCACTGAAATCTGGTCTGTCTCTTGCACACACACGCACACACGCACGCACACACACACACACACACACACACACAATGTCCCTGACACTATAGAGAGCTCAGGTCTGACTGGTTATTGGCCCTTTATGAGACATTCTGTACAGATGAGCAGAGCCAAAGGAAATGCTGCTGAGGTCACACACACACACACACACACACACACACACACACACACACACACAGACACTCAGCAATCAGTCGCCATAGTACCATCTAGTGGGAGTGGAGTCAACCTGCTTTGTAGCACATTGTTGCCTCCACAGAGTGCAGTTTCGGGCTCCCCATCTCATAATATGCACAAACAAAGCATGCAGGGACACAGTTTTCTTTCAATCAGAAAGAAATTATTCTCTGCACTATGAGTTGAATGAACTTGCCATTCTCAAACAGAATTGAATTGAATGTAACAAGCCGGTACACAGTCTTGTTTGTGTGTTTGTGTAATTTGAGTGGTTGATTTAATGTATTCATTAATTCAGCCACTGATTTAGAACTAGAACCTTTCTCAATGACTGATTAAGAGTGATTAAAAGTGTAAACACTGACCTGAGAGGGCGATAGTCATGGTGTTGTTCTCGTACAGACATCAGAGGGGCAGAGAGAACCTTGCACTGCTGTCCTGCCTGGTTGTTACGCATAGATGTATACAGACTGACATCTACAGGCCAACTGCGGAACT
>CM059271.1:12942464-12977464 GCA_030347295.1 Setipinna tenuifilis | reverse complement strand
AGGTAGCGCTGCTGACAGCTTGTTGAAGACCACAGTGCTGAAAGGTGAATTAAGAGTGCTAATGAACAACTCACTCCAGCTAGAGCGCGACGCCATTATCTGGGGGTGTAAAAGCTGAGGACGAAGTGAGATTGTGCCTGGCGGGGAGTATCACAAGAGTCTGCACCTGAGAGGTTGCTGGAAAGGCTTTGTGGAGATGAAAAAAAAAAGCGTGTTGACAGCAGTCTGCCACAAACGTTTATCTGTGTAAAAATAATGACAATGTGCAATATTATCTCACAGCAACATGCCGTCACCCACTCAAAATGAAAACAAACTCAAATTTCTATAGTTTCTATAGACACTGCTGGGAAGAAGTGTCAAAGAAATCTTTTCAGGCAATAAGAGAAGCCCATGACGTGGGGAGGTTGACAGTTTATCATTCATTATGGGCAAGCAGTTTGCATCAGGCAGATAAGATAATATTATGGGAGTGCTTAATTTAAGGTGCAGCCTATCCATACAAAATAACAAACAAAAGATAGCAAAAGTAGACATCCTATATGATTGTAAATGAGAGTGCATAATGTTAACAAACTTGAGTACAATGCTGACTCAGTTGAGGAGTTATATAATAATAAAAGGTTACAACAGGTTAAATCTCACTGATGTTTCACCTGTTGCTCTCCTTCCTCTCGGTATTCTGTTCAGGCAGTGTAATAAGCTTACTAATGGTCCTCATTCATTTTCAGGCTGCCCTGTTGGCCCGGCTAGCGTCAGCAAAACAGGCTATCTGTTTTCTTCACTTCACTTTTACTTACCCTAAACCTTAGCCAGCCTGTCTTAAGGGGTAATGAAGAACTAGAAGAAAACGGACAACAAAATGAATCGTGATTTATAACAGAGCATTCGGGAAACAGCCCATATGAACTGCTTCATGGCGTGCGTCAGTAATACAGAGTGCTTCAAGGTAATGCGAAGATATGAATGAACTTGTAAGATAGTTAGTTAGCTAACACAGCAAGCTATGTGTAGCTGGCTAATTTAAAACGTTAACCAACAGGCAATTATTTCGCTTAATGGTTAGCGTTTGGCTTAGGAAGCTGATGTATACCTCTGTTTAATAGTTACATTGAAATTGATATTAGTTGTCAACTTCTGATCAGTGTGCAGACTGACTGTAATTGACGCAATGTATCAACTAGCTGATCAGCTAACAAGCAGGCTATCTCAGCTAGCCAACGTAATGACTGTTCAACTACGTAATGGTATTGGCAACGTTAGTAATTACACGTAGTGCATAAACCATAAACCAGAGAGGTAGTTGTCAGAATAGTAATGTTGACGATCAAAGTAAAAATATAGCTGCCTAGTGGAATCATTAGCTGCCACTAACCTGTAACATAACTTAAGTTCTCACAACTTACGTTCCCATCTGGCATAATGGCGATTATTTATGTGATAAATGACTTACCACCATCTTAAACAAGATCTCTTGTTGCCTGTTTAATGTGTTGCATCAGGTGGATTTGCACACCTAAAAATCACATACTGCCATTCAGTTTGTTTGTCTAAAGCCTTGCCCTAGGGCCCGCTGTGTCAACAGTAGGCAAATTACATTTCTATCAGTTTATTGTTGTCTGTCTGTGTCTTCCCAGCTCAGATTCACGTCGTGTCTGTGAGATGCCCTAATAACCATGCCTCAGAAACTGCTAAAAAATGCGCAGTACATCGAACTGGGGGGCTACCAGTACTGGCCCGTCCTGGTACCCAGGGGCATCCGGTTGTACACCTACGAGCAGATCCCCGGCTTCCTGAGGGAGAACCCTTACATCACAGATGGCTACCGCGCCTACCTAACCTCCAGGCTTTGCATCAAAAGGTTGGTGGGGATCTTGGCCTCTTAAATGAACTGGACCATGGCCCTTGTGACAGTGCGTGTCACAAGAAGTGATAGCAAGTGTGACTAATTACCTTGCCCTAAATAGCCTGTTAAAAGAAGTCATACATCTTTACCAGATCGATGAGGGAGCATTTATAGTCAATACATTATTTGTGATATTAGAAGTCTGTGTATACATTCTGTCTTTGGGATATGTCATACTTAGCCTGTCTGAAAGAAACAGTCTATATAGTTTGAGGTGTAAATGTTGTTAAAAAAAACTATAGGTGCCATCACCAGTTGCCATTAGCTGCTGGTCTACCAACATTGAGCACATAAATATAGAGTAGCACTTAGGTGCATGTGTGTGTGTGTGTGTATGTGTATGTTTGTTTAGATACCTCTGTAGATGTGTATGTGTGTACGCCTACAACTACTACAAATGTGATTTCATGATACCTTTAATGTTTTCTAAATGCTTTGGCAGCAGTGTTTCCTATTAATTGTTTATGCCTCCAAAGCATGCTGAATTGAATTGAGTGGAGCAGCAAGTGCAGTCTGTGTAACCACCACCACCACCATCTTCCTCATCCTCCTCCTCTTCCTCAGCCTCTTCATCCTGTCCAATGAGACGGTGAACATCTGGAGCCACCTGCTGGGCTTTGTGCTGTTCCTGACGCTGGCTCTGCATGACATGACCACGCTGCTGCCCGCCGCCAACGCCTCCAGAGAGGACTACGTCATCCACACCATCAGCCTCTTCTGCTTCCAGGTGTGTGTTTGTGTGTGTGTGCGTGTACAAGTGTGTGTCTGAGGTGTGTATGACTGCATGATGTGTAGGTGTCTTGTTTGGTGTTATGTGTAAATGTGCGTGTGTGTGTGTGTTTTGTTTGTATGTGTGAGCGCATCTGTGCATGTCTTTTTATGGTGTGTGTCTGACGTTTGTATGACTACATGATGTTTGGATGACATTAATAGTGATTTGTATGTGTGTGGTTTTTAGAAGTGTGTTTTCAATGTTAATGTATGACTGCATGATGTGTATTTCTATGTATTGTGTGGTTCAATATACTGTGCCTGTGTGTGTGTGTGTTATTATTATTGCACTGTGATGTATAAGTTTATTATTTGAAATATAATAACTTGTTGGCCTGCACATTACCCTATGCCATAGTATGTGTCTTATCAGTTCATGTCGGTCTGCATTAATCTGACTGTTGTGTGTGCGTGTGTGTGTGTGTGTGTGTGGTCTCAGGTGTGTATGCTATGCTCAGTGGGCTTTCACGTGTTCTGCTGTCATCGCTCGGAGAAGACCAGTCGCCGCTGGATGGCGCTGGACTATGCTGGGATCTCCATCGGCATCCTGGGATGCTACGTGCCTGGGGTCTTCTACGCCTTCTACTGCAACAATGTAGGTTTTGCCTTCTACCTTTTCTCCTAATCTGAACACCTCTTATATACAAGCCAGAAGCAACACATATCCACACACTTGAGTGCAGCTTCTAATATTGAGTTGGCTAAAAACAGCAACAGTTTTCCTTGACAGGTTTAGAATTAAGTATCTGATATGTCTTGTAGATAAATGGATTTATGGACACATTTTCTGTGTGGTGTAGCACTGACAGGCCCATTGATTAATTGAGTGTGTATCTTGTATGTATATACGCACGTGTGTGTGTGTGTGTGTGTGTGTGTTTGTGTGTGTGTGTTTGTGTGTGTGTGTTTACATGTGTTTGGTGCAACATTGACAGGCCCAGATTTATTGGTTGGCCTGAGCAGCGCTCTCCCACAGTGGGCCGACCCAGCAGATGGCTGCCTGTCTTTGCTTGGGGCATATGCTACCTGTGAAACACACACACCAACACACACACATATACACACACACGCTCAATTTCTCCCCAACACACACGTGACCATACTATTATGCTATCTCACCATCCCTAAAGCATGCTCACACATGCATATGTTTACAGATGCGTACACAAAATATGCTGAACTGTACACGGGTGGTCACACACACACAGACACACACACACACGTATACGCACATACACATAAACGCAGTTCATAGTGTAAACAGTGGGGTATGGTAATACCACCCCACACACACACACACACACACACACACACACACACACACACACACACACACAAGGGCACACACTATTTAGAGGGCAAATCACTTCTGCGGGCTGAATCCATTTACACCAGAGGGAGATGTGGCATTCTGGTGCGCATGTGGTTCTGCCGTCTGTTGGCGTGACAACCTCCAGTGGCCAAATTTGTGTGAGCTCTCGCAACAAACCGTTCACCATCATCGCCCCGCCCACCCCCGGAGTAGTAGCCTTTGAGAGCCACAGGCTCTTTATTTGTAAACAAGTGCTGCCCATTGTCCTTATTGGAAGAACAGCACCTGCGCTTCTTTACTCTTAATGTTAGGTGTACGAAGATGAAAGGAGTTTTGAACACTTTTGACTGAAATACTTGGATGAATGAGAGTGTCTTCCTTGACAGAAACTACATTTTAAAAGGGGCAGATGTTTCAGCTTGGGGTATTTTCTCAATGGTTATACTGCGTCACGTGTACCAAAAGCATGTATGTGTTAAGGCATCGTACTGAGTCAGAACCATATGCATGTTATCAGTATTTGAGCTCCCGACAGGAGTGAAGCCTCTGACCTTGCTTTGAACCGTCATGCTTTACCTATTAAGCTGCAGAAACTCACTGGTGCTCTGTGGACCAAATTAGTGAAGTGTAATACAAATACGGTTTGGTGATGCACTGAAGTCAATTCATAGGAGTCCATTTACAATTCATAGTCATAGTATATCCCTCTGTAAGCAAAAGTGATGAACTGTCTGTTGTGTTAGATGAAGCACTAAATGCCATTGAAGTAAGCTGGTGAATGCTAAAAAAAAACCTTAGAAGAAATGGACTCCCACTCTGGGGTGGTTAGGATTATCAAAGATTCTAGATTCTACAACACTCTCTGGGGTTATTGGCTTAGAATGCTTATAATGTTAACACTTCACACAGGGTAACAAAGTTAGCTCTTGCGTTCTGGTTTGTGGGAAAACTTCAAGGGATAATTGGTGCCGTGAAATGACATGTGAAAATGAAAACCAGCGTCGAAATAACACATACAAAATTTGGCGTGACATTTTACGCTGTTTGATGAGACCAGGCCGTAGATAAAGTACTAAATGCCATTGAAGTAAGCTGGTGAGCGCTAATGAAAACTTAAGAACAACAGTGAACTCCCACTCTGAGGTGGTGGTTGGATGAGTTTGGGCCCCAGTTGACTGTCTTTCTCTCCCTCTTTCTCTCTGTGAAAAAGGAGGCTCCTGAGACTTAAGTGAAATCTCTGCCTCTACCATCCAAGCAGGAGCCGGAGGAAAGAGCGATTTGGCATAAACTTGTGGAAAAGGCCCCAGCTGAGAACGATAAAAGTTTGAGAAATGTGAAAGAAAAAAAAGCTAAACAATCTGCCTGTTGCGTTTAGTTTTGCAGTAAAGTATGAAGTGTTATACTCCACAAAACTCTTCACTGCTTTACTTCTCTTATTGGTGATAAACCATAAGAGACACAGAGGGGGGCACTAGTTTACTGATGGGGTGACAAAACAGATTTGTTTCATTGGCAATATTAGATATTAGAAGTAATTGAAAGTAGTGTGGTTTTGACGGTGTCTGTTCTCTTGTTGGCTTGCCGTTGATTCTCTCCTGTCAGTGGTTTCCTGGTACTTATCCAACTGCTATCAGTGGTTTGTGTGAAAGGAGCACACAGGGAAAACCCAGAGTTTATACATTGCTGTCTGAGGCTCCACAATAAAAATGACCCTAAGATCTTCAGTGACCATTTTGTTAGGAATATGACTGTGCTGCACCTTTTCGTTGGCCTGATAAACCAGCCCCTTGTACTTCATGTCGTTTGGCTGTGTTGTATTGAGAAACGTTTTTTTTCCTGGAGGTGTGGACTCTGCTGAAATTTTAAAAGATTGGATCTGCCTTTACCCAAACATTAACGCGAAGGAAGTTACAAAGCTTTCCGAAAACGGACTTACAACTAACGTTTATTCTCTCACCTTTCTCCCCTACAAAGCCAAAAGACAGTAACTACGTGAACATTGAACCTGAGAAAAATGCTTTTAAAGTTGTCATAATGCCCAGTCAACATGTTGGTATTGGTAATTCATTCACATATCATTTACGTCATCTCCTGGAGTCCATCTCCATTTCTCTTTTTGAATATTTTATGCCTTTTATCTCCTCCAAATCTCTCTCCCATCCTTTTTTCAGTTTTTTTGTGCGTCTTCCTGTTCTTCTCATCACTTTTTTTTCCATGACTTCCCGATTTCAGTATCCATCCATCCATCCTTTCATCCTTCCATTAATCCATCCACCAATATTCCCTGGTTTGCCTTGCAGTCTTTTTCACACTTTCCCTCCCCTTCTCTCCTCCATATCTTATCTTCATCTCCTCTCTCCCTCTTCCTCTCTCCCTCTCTCTCTCTCTCTCTCTCTCTCTCTCAGCGTCTGTGGTCTGCCGCTCAGCTCAGCTCCACTCCCCCACCCCCCCCTCACCCGAGCCACG
Organism: Setipinna tenuifilis; assembly: GCA_030347295.1. Taxonomy (NCBI): domain Eukaryota; kingdom Metazoa; phylum Chordata; class Actinopteri; order Clupeiformes; family Engraulidae; genus Setipinna; species Setipinna tenuifilis. The sequence goes on along the minus strand of CM059271.1, from coordinate 12,971,009 downwards.
GGGGCCAGACTCGCTGCCCACGCCAAGCGTTTAGCTTTGGATGCTGGGTGACGACTCAATCTGCCAAGTCCCCAGAGAGCGGGAGCGAGTTAGGGGGAGGGTGAGAAAAAGAGAGGGAGAGGGAGATGGAGGGAGAGAGAAAGAGAGAGATCGCTGCTGCCTTTTTTTTTTTATATTTGCCATCTAGCCTAGAATTTAATTCTGGGCGCTTTGTGTAGTTGCAAATATGTTCAGCTTTTTTTTTTTTTTTTTTTGGTGTTTTGCTTTTCAAAATAATTTTGGTGCACTGTGTGTGGATGACTTTATGAAATATACGGAGTAACTTACTGACGAAGCCCAGAGTTATGTGGCAGTAGCACTGATGGCAGGTGCAGTTCATAGCAGTGATGGCCGTGACATTGGAGATGTTGCCGACTGTGTGTTGGTTGTTTGTGCTCTGAAATACTTGTGGCAACTATATTTAGTGATGGTGTGTGTAGCGATACTAACAGTGTTTTTTATATTGGTGTATGTGGTCGGTTGGTCCTCTACAGCACTGACTATAACACTTTCCATGTTCCTTTCACTGAGGGTGTGTAAGTGTGTGATGTTGGTCATGATGTACTGAATAATACTAATACTGATGGTGTGTGTGTGTGCGTGTGTTGTTGGTCATGATTTTAGCTGTGCTCCTTATGCTGATGCTGTGTGTGTGTGTTGTTTTACAGTACTGGCGGCAGGTGTATTTGGTGGCTGTGTTGGCCATGACGCTGGCCGTGTTCCTGGCCCAGATCCACCCGCTGTACCTGAGCAAGCAGTGGCAGAGGATCCGCTCGGCCATCTTCTTCTCCGTCGCTGGCTACGGCCTCATTCCCACAATGCATTGGGTGTGGGTCAGCGGGGGCATCCACTCAGACGTCGTGCAGGTAACTCACTTTTTCACTCACACTCAATCACTAACTCGCTCTCTCACTCTCTCTCTCACACACAAACACACACAGTAATGTTTAATTTATATTTGGTGGTCCTCACTGTTTTGGTAATAGTATAGATATCCTCAAATAGTAATGTTTTGTGCAAGCTTGCCTCTACTTGGGCACACAAATCTATCATGCATCATACCATGCTCTATATTGAGGGTTCCTGATTAATTATCATTTAAGTGAAATATTGCATTTTATCTTTGAACTAGATAATAAAAGTACACAGTATTCCTACAAAGAGAGGAACCATATTTATGTTCAAAGTCAAGCAGATGGCAGTGCTTGTTCTCAAGATCTCCTCTGGTGTGGTCTCCCCGTTCTGATCATGTTCTCTCTTCCTCAGGCATTTGTTCCGCGTGTCCTGGTCATGTACGTGATCGCCGCAGCCGCCTTCCTTTTCTACGTCTCCAAAGTTCCGGAGCGGTACTTCCCAGGTGAGGAACCCTGACTTAGCACAGCTCACAAGGAAAACCACCCCTAACATCCTGTTCAGTGAATGTCAATATCCTCTCCTGCAGACTGTCTTTATACCTGACAGTGTAACATCGCTATTATGGAAGAAAGCATTTTATGTCCCTGGCTCCTTTCTATGGAGTGGCCAAAGTTATTATTATTACTATTATTATTATTATTACATCATGAATGCACAGCATTATAAACATGTGCCATGTAACACTTATGCTTACAGTCAACTCACATAGGGCCTGATTTTCTTTCGGTGTACATATTCCTGTCAGAAAGACATATGTAAAAATGTTTAGACCGAAGCGATTGTTTTATAACACTGTGTGTGTCCATGTCCATCCCCTAGGCCAGCTGAACTACCTGGGTTCCAGTCACCAGCTGTGGCACATGCTGGTGGTGCTGATGTTCTACTGGTGGCACCAGTCAGTACTCTTCATCACCGACTACAGGCACAGCCACCCCTGTGTCGTCGACCACCCACTGCACGCCTAGGGCAGCCACTCCTGTCCCCTGCTGATGAGGTCATCAGCACGCGCCCCCCCAACCCCTCAACGGGGCATGGAGAGTGGACAGATGCTCTTAGAAACCCCAAAGTTGTAATGAACTTGCTGTTCTGTTGTGTTAGACTATTTTGGGCAGAGCGTTATTGATTTAAACCTTACTTCAAGCTAGGACTAGAACTTACTTCAAACAATCATACAGAATCCTGAATAGAAGTGCCTACTATCCCTATACTTATGGATTCCCCGAGATGGTCAAAGAATTCCTGAGTGAGAAAGGCAAATCAAAGGGTTTAGCCTGTGCTTTAGATACTCACTGTAATGATCAGACTGTTTAAGCTATTGCTGTCTTGCACTTACCACTTCCCCTCAATCCAGTTTCCTGAGGACCAGTTGGGAGTTTTTTTTTTTTTTTTTTTTTTTTTTTAAATATTGTGTTGGGTCCTATTATTAGCAAGCATAACACGTATCATGTATCTTACATGGTAATATCTACCCACCCACTTGTCACACACTGTCTTTAGGTTTATCCTAATATTCATTTACACTATCACTCAGAGTCTACTTACACGTGTTGTTGGCTAACACCCAGGAATGTCTTCAGTTGTGGTTATGCACTCCATGCCTGGTGCAGTAGTCAGTGTTGAGCAGTTAATACATTAACCTGGCAATCATGGTGGTTGAACCAAAGACTGCAAGGCACTGCTGATTGTAGCAAGTCACACAGATGAGCCCAAAAATTACATATGGAAACTAGAGGACTGCAATACTGCATAAGTGATTTTTTTTCTTACTTCTTTCTCTTTGTGGTCAAGGCACAGATATAGAATTTTACATTTCAGTGTGTGAATTACCCCACTGTTGGGGTTCATTTTTTGTAGATTTTCTTAGCTGAAACTGATTTGTAAGTGTTTCTCTGATATAAAGAATGTCCCTTTTATTTGTTGCGGTCCTTGGCGTACATAAGCATAGGCATTTCATGTATACTACTGTCACTAACATTTTAGGGTTCTTTTTTTTGCTGCCTTATTTACAATGCAATGGTGGAAAATGTATTCTGTAACACTAGGTAACTTACTGTATTTAAATTTATGTCAGCTATTTATGATTCATCTATCTCATCAGTTTTTGGTTTGTCCTGATCTGTAAGAAGACTTTGAAAGTATTATTTTGTATTTAAAATGTTAAAATGTGTTTTTTTGTTCAGCGCAAATTTCCATCGGAATTTCTTGTTCTTCAGATGGAACCTTAAAAGTTTAGCCTTAGACTAGCAGTGTTTTATGGGTAGGAGTCTCCCTATATGAACCACGTCTCTGTAGCTCATCTACAAGTCTTGCGTGGTACCAGGTCAACCAGATGTACTTCAGTATTGTATTATTAGTACATGTACCAGGACTTTGGTTTTATAGGACTATGAACTCAAATCATACAATTTTTTGCTAAAGAATGTCTGTTTCCTTTTTCTGTTTTTTTCCCCCCATATCTTAAGTGTGGTCAGGTTCTGTGCGTGGAGGCATTCGTAAGGTTTAGAGGCTGGGAGAGAGGTCCTAAACCACCATTGGGCTGGCCCCTCTGTGTGTCTAAACCCGGGTCACTGGTTAGGATGTGTGGCCAGGATGATCCTAGTTAATCAAGCTGCAAAACAATTCAAACAAAGAAACAAAAAAGTGTATCATGGCCAAAGGACCCATCTCTGGTCTCAGTCCTGTAAGTCTTTTCCCCACCTTTTAATGCGTAACCCCATAGAGTTCTCTCAGGTCTTCTCTGCCTGGATCGTGATTGGGATTGTCCCTCTTACGGTGTCTGGCCACTTTTGTTTTTATACAAAAAGGTGAAGGAAAGAAGTGGAAAAAGACATTTCCTGGATGTTGAGACAAGTAATTTGGCAGTTTGGTTGTGTCCTGATTATTTATATGGCTGTCTGTCTGTCTGGGACACGTGAAAGCTGCCATGAGCCAGGGCGCACTGAGGAATCGTTACGCTACTGCTGAGCTTCAACTCTTCTTTTTGTCTACAGACGTTTTTATTTTTGTCTTTAGAATTTTTTTCCTGTTTTCTATGCAGTTGTGTACCACTCCAGTGCGGACTAACTTGAATGATTTCAAATAAATAATAAATCTTTCAAATTCATGGTGTCCTTTCTTAATTATAGCAATAAGCTCGCTTGCCAGTGCCTTTATCCAATTTTTTGAAGTGTTTAAGAAATGTCAGTATTTCTTCTTGTTTTAGTTTGATTACTGTCAGGCAAAACATCTAAAACTGATGAGTTTAATAACTGTCACCTCAAGTGTACCTGTGCACCCAGAATTAAATTGTGAAAACAGCTCAAGTGTGTAGAAACATGTAACTACCAAGAGCAGAGCTAGACAAAACCTACAATAAACAAAACTGAGTGAAACCAACATTTTTATTGCATTGTTAGAAAGCAATACAGCATGATAAATATCACACACGGAAGAAAAAAATAGGGCAGCCAAATGATGTGGGAGGAAAATGGTACATATAAAAAAGTCCCTTGATTGAGGAGAAAGTCCTAGTACTGCAAGAACACGATGAGGTGAAGTAGGTGCTAGTGGCCAGCTCTATCCTCCACACAGCAGGTCACTGTGAGCCTGATCCTGGGCTTAGGCCACACTCCCTACCGAGCCCTGGTCCATTTCAGGGTAGGAGTCCTTTGCGTCTTGTCCTGATGCGTTTGGACAGAAACAACATCTGGCGGCACCTAACGGCATGAGTTGATCACAGCATGTGTGGTGGTGTGGAGGAGCGTTGTTCAGCCGGGGCTTGCCATAGCACCCAGCCTCATCACAGCTCAGAATGATTGGTTGCCTTTTAAAAAACGTATTTGAACGCAAATATCCCTTATAGTCTTACAAGGAAAAACATGCCTACCTACTGCGCTAGTACTGTAGCCATGACTGGTAGAACTGAAGGGGTATGTCTGAGGGGTTCACAGGACCAGCACAGATACTAGGTTTTATTCTTTTTTTTTGTCATGATTAAGCTATCTATGTCAGGGTTTGAGTAATGTTATTGTAAAACGCCTTATCACTACATGTCCTCATAGGACACTTCACATGATTGTGGCTAGTACGTGGCTCATTTGTCTATCTGAAACATCTCAGTAATACAGTTTGCCCTAAGTGGAGATGCCAACGGTTTAGACTCGAAAGTAAGCCATCCATCTGAGGAAAAAAAGGAGAATCCCTTTGATTGAAGTACTTAGGGAAAATAAAAATTAAAAACAACCACATCTAAAATGCTTCTATGTATTGAAAAGCACTTAGTAATGTAAAAAATATGCATAGAAAAATCTGGTGTGAATAGACAAACAAACAGAAATGGAGAGAGAAGGCATACACTGAAATGATTCCGTCACCGTCACAACCGACGGCAGCCATTTTGTGTGTTGGTTTCCGAGGTACTATGCAGCAAGGCGGAGCCATGCCCATATAAGGCTTTGTGGTGCGAAATTAAACCTAATTGGTAGACCATGCAGAAAGCCACCATCTACACAAAGGAGTTTTCACTTAAAATTGGCCCTAATGGTCCACATTCCACCCTAAATTGTTCCACAGCTTCTTATGCTTAAGTAATTAGAGCTACTAGTTGGCCAGACTCTTCTTACCTAACTGGCAGCTAACTGGCGAGTGGACAGAACAGCAGAGACTGACCATGAGGAGCTGTGGCCCTAAGAAAGGCCATTACTACAGCCGTGTGAAAGGTCCATAAGAACAGGTGTGCACTGCAGTGGTATACTAAGGGGAGAAGAAGAAGAAGTGTCACATCCTACCAGTCTGTGGTTCAGAGAATGTTTCCCCCCTTTTTTTCAATAAAAAAGTCTCACATTTCATTTCAGTTGTGTGGTGCTCTCCCAAAACACACGTAAAAATGCAGCATTATAGGCTTCCCAGCACACAAGTGGAGGCTATAGGCTACAAATGCAGAACCATTACAAAAAAGAAAATTGCAAAAAACTACACTAGCCATATTTGTCATTGTTATGATCATGATCACCATCATCATCACCATCATCCAATCTTTGTCACAGGGTTTTCAAAAGTGGAAATCAAGGCCGGTGTGGCATCAGAAGTGATTTGTTCCCAAAAAAGCATCGAATATCTCCCGTGGCTCTCAGTCTTGGATTAGAGTGAAGACCAAGGAGCAAGGCTAGTTTCCAGTTGAGTGCATCATGCCTGCCTGCTTCTTTATTAGCCCGTTTCTGTGAAGGAAAGCAACAAGGTGTCGCACGACACACTCAGCACAAGTGTGTAAAGGAATGTGTGTGTGTTTCGGGGGGTGAAGGGCGTGTGTTTGAAGCAAGCTCTGCAGAGAGTGGTCAGTGTAAGTGCGCAAACATTGTGTTCCATGGAAGACGAGAGGTACAGCAGTGGAACTCTGCAGGGTTTTCGAAATAAAGGAGGTTAGAGGAGGCGAGAGCAGAGAGGTTGGTTGGGTCGAGGTGAGGTGGGGTTAGGGGTTAAAGTCACTGCTTGGAGGGAAAGGGCGCGGCCCCAAAGGGGTCCAGGTCCACTTGCTGAGGCTGCGGCTGCTGTGGGGGTCCGCCGCAGATGACCAGCTCGGTGAAGGGCACGGCCCCGAAGTCGTCCATGATGTTTCCTCCGCCGCCCGCCAGCGCACCTCCGTGCAGCGAGCTCGCCCGGGCCCTCCCGTTGCCCGTGGCCCCATCGTGGCCCCCCTGGCCCTGTGGGTGGAAGGGCTTGGCCCCGAAGGGGTCCAGCAGAGCAGCTGTGACGGCGTGGTCCTCGGACGGCGTCCCCTTGTCCTTGGCCCCGTCGCCCACAGCAGTGGTGGTGGCCGCCACGCTGATGTTCTCCTTGGAGTCGGAGGCGTTGAGGAACTCGTTGCTGCTCTGGGAGTCGCGGCGGCCGACCCTCCTCAGTCGGCGAGTGCGCTCCGGTGTGCGGAAGCTGGGCTTGCCTCCCTTGCGGCCCCCGGTCGGGGTGCCGTGGTGCCTCTTCCCGTTGCCGCCCGGCGTTCCGTCCGCGCCGCCCACCGCGTCCTCCTCCTGCTTGTTGCGCCGTTGCCGCGACGACAGCTTCTGCAGACTGCGCTGCTGCTGCTTCTGTCGCTGCTCTTCCTCGTCAGGCTCGCCGCCGGCGCCGCCCTGCTGGTCGGGATGCATCTCCTGAAGCACCAGCAGCTCCTCCTGATGCTCCTGCTGCTGCTCGCCACTGCCCCCTGCTGGCGAATCCGAGGGCTGGAAGGGGGAGAAGCCAAAGGGGTCGATCGCCAACGCAGCCGGGGTCAATTGCCCCTGCTGCCCCGGTTGGCTGTTGCTGGGGGAGACGGGAGGGGTCTGTGGAGGGGGGCGCGACAGGTTGCGGCTGAAGGGTGCCCTGCTAAAGACGTCGGGCTGTTGGCCTGCCGGGGGGAACGGTGCTCGGCTAAACACGTCCACGGTGGTCTCCGACCCAGACGAGCTGACAAACGGTGCGAACCCGAACACGTCCACCCCTCCTCCCTGGGCTCCAGCGCTGCCACTCCCTCCTCCTGCTGCCGCCCCCATCACCACCGCCGCCGCTTGGCTGGTTGCCTTGGTGACGGCTTGGTCTTTCGGCAACCTGCCTCCGGCTGCTCTTGCTGCCGCCCCTGGTTTGGCCTTCCGCTGCTCTCCGTCCGAGTCCTCCTCTTCCTCCCCTTCCTCTTCATCGTCCGAGTCCATGAGCAGCGGCCGCTGGCCCAGCACCTCTGGTTCCGCCTCGTCGGGCTCCACCTCGTCTGGCTCGCTGTTAAGCCCTTCCTCCTCCTCGGCCTCCTCCTCATCCTCGCTGCTCTTGGGAGACGGCGGGTCCGACTCGAAGTCGCTGTCGGATTCGTCGGGGCAGCGATGGGGGGCGGGACCAGATGATGATGGGCCGCCCCGTTTGCCCGCTCGGGCCTCCTTGGATGAGGAAGAGGATGACGGGGACGACGAGGAAAGTTGGGGCTGCTGGGCGGTCGTCGCGGCAATGATGATGGGGTCTTCGAAGGGGGCGAGGACTGGGGTGAGGACTGGGGTCACGGCTGCTACAGGGGTGCTGGGCTCCACACTCGGCTGGTCAGGGCTGAGCACACCAGTTGAACCTGCGACACAAACACATACAAACACACAGCTGTAAAATCTAAGCAGGAAATCTTTACATGTGGATCACTATAAGTGGGGTGCTGTGGCACAGACAAAGAGGTGGACACTGAATGGAAACTGAATGCACACCTCAACACAGGTGCTTTCACTAACTATCTTATCTATCAAGGAATCAGCTGGTTCACTGAATTGGCTGGAACAAATATTGGGGGGGGGGGGGGGGGGGGGGGCTGGGGGTCTTTTAGTTTCTGAACCTGGGCTGTCCACCCCTGAAAGTGCACATGGGGACCCAGGTTCGAATCCAGCCAACACCATCCCATTTCTCTCCCACTTGTTTCCTGTCTCCATCTTTACCATCCTATTCTATCAATATAGGCAAAAGGCCAAAAAACTTTAAAAATATGCACAAACCAGTTAAATGTATATGACGATAGGATGAACACACATAAAGACTGGTTGAATTAGGACAAGAAGTGCAACATTTAGAGTATTTGGATAGGGTGCTTTCCCCAACATACTGGGTCATGAACACACAACCCTTTTTTCTTGTTACATGACAATCAGATGATCAGATAATCTGTAAAACAAGTGTGATAACAAAAAACCCTCCCTTTCATTTTCTGATTAAATTAGAAACAAATAAAGATTTTCCCTTAAAGCTTCAGTCTGCTCCAGAAAGACTGACATGCAGATGGACAGTGTCTTAACACTACCAGGCTTTAGGGATAACAATGTGCTGTGTGTGTGTGTGTGTGTGTGTGTGTGTGTGTGTGTGTAAGAGGGGCATGTCTTAAGAGCAGGAACATGATTGCTGCTTTTGTTTTACAGCAGTGTAACAGTGCTTCTTAGCCTTAAGTTCTGTAATACTACAGTGGCAATGTATTAACGGCTGCAAAGCTGGATTACTGGCTGATGCTCTTTTAGGAGGACCCATGGCTACGACCTTTGCTGACATCTCTTGGGCATTCGTTTTTCTTGGTTCTATTTTTAACCCTCCCCACACACACACACACAAACACAAGCACTGAATCAACCCCTCCCCTCTGTGGGGGCAAAAAGACAAATCCCAACAGTTTGTGCAGTATTGAAACAGAAGGTGTAAGAGAGGGAGAATTAGAGAACTCATATGGTGGTAAAGCTGCTCTGCTCTCCTCCTCTGACCTTCCACTATCCCCGGCCCCAACACCACCCACCAGCTCCAGCCCAGCTCCAGCCCCAACCCAGCCTACTCGGCGGGGAGGGCGCCTGGCCAGAGACCAGATGCCAAGACCCAGCGAAGACACACAACTCAGATCCGTCTCTCCAAGACCAGCTGGCCCACGCACAGGCCACCAAACTGACCCGTGCCGCAGATGATTCCAGATCCGATGCGAGTTCGTGTCCGGCAGAGACAGAGCTTAGAGTGCTTTGCAAGAAGTGAAAACAGGGTTTTGCAAAAAAAAAAGTGTCATCTCACTGACTATGATTCTACGATCACAGATACACTTTTTTGTGGATTAAATGGTGTCTCCTATTAACTCAACAACTTTCATATCTCCATAAAAGATGAGATGAAGGATGTTAGTTCACACTGTGCTTGGCACAACATTAGATATGCATCCCTTTTTAAAAAAAATATATAAAAGTTTTCTGTCTTGCCAGTTGCCACAGACTGTTTACATTTGCAGCTTGTTACATTTCAAATACGCTTTTAGTTATTGACAGATGGAGGCACCAACCTCCATTTTAGGCACTTCTGCCACAAACCAGGTTACCAACGCGCCGTAAGAAGCGCAGTGCACAAATAAATGAACAAAGCACATGCCAGTGCACTTTAAATACTTTTCACACTCTACCCCTCCAACATACTTTTTGGGGCAACGTGCCACAATGATGAAACCGGAGAACTTGAATTTGGAAAAAAAAAAAAAAAAAAAAACTTGATTGTGTTAACCAATAAGCTAGATAGCGGATCTGTGGACGGTTTCTTTAGTTTCTCTATTTATAATGTTCTTGTATCTGTGTGTGTTTCCTCTCCCTAGCGCACCCCCCACCCCCACCCCACCCCCTTTCTCTCTCTCCAGGAGTCCGGTGCAACCCCATGCTGTGCCGACACACATGGAAATCTGCTCGCTTTTCCTGCGCTCCAAATTGGCACCTCGAGCGGCGGGGACAAGCCAAGAGCGGAGCGGCACATGAAGACGTGCAGAGAGGCAAAAAAAAAAGAAAGAAAGAAAAGAAAGAAAAAAAAGAGAAGGAAAAATCAAATCAAAATGAGAGAGAAGAAAAAGGAGGAGGAGGAGGAGATGAAGGAGGAGGGAAAAAGGGAAGAGGCTAAAGGGGTGCAGAGATGGAACCTGAGTTTTTTTGCCAGATTGAATCTGAGTCTGGAAAAGGTAGGTCTTCATGCATCAGAACCATGTTTAACCTTTGAGTGATCTCTTCTGCTCCAACACATGGGCATGAAGAAAAAAAACATGAGAGAGAACACATTTGAGATCAGGTTGTTATTGGTCTTGGGAGGTTTGCGTGAACATAGATTGCATGGCATAGAGAGATAGAGGTGGAGAAAATAAGAACGTAATAGACAAATAGAGAAGAGAAGCAAAGAAAAGCTCGTATTCCAGCTCTATAGGTCACACATTTACACGAGTTTTGGTCCAGAACCTTCTAATTTGCAGGAAAGTAAGCAGGAGTGGAGGGGGAAGAGGAGAGGAAGAGGAAGAGAAAGAGCAGAGACAGTGGGTAAGAGGAGGAAGATGAGGAGAAGAAAGGAGAGGAGTAGCGGAGGCATTGGAGAAGTAGGGGATGAGAGAGAAAGAGGATGGAGATGTGGCAGAAGGGAAGGGGCTTAGCATCTGTTTGGGTTCTGCCATCCCAGATTACATGTCTACACGACACGTCCAATCAAGAGCTGACATGTCCCGCCGCATAGGGCACAATGGAACATCTTTAATCATGTAAGGAGATGGTACACACCTGCTGACACACACACGCAAACACATTTGGCTGATGTTCTTTTGGGTGGTGAAGGGGTTGATTTAGTCAGATTAAGTGTGTGTGTGTGTGTGTGTGTGTGTAATGGAGGGTCCCACTAACAAGGCCTGTTGCCACACAAGATTAGCATGCCTGTGTGTGTGTGTGTGTGTGTGTGTATGTGTAAGAGGTTCCCACACAAGCACTAGGTGGGGGAGGTTTGTGTGTGTGTGTGTTTGTGGGGGGGTGTGGGGGTTGTGTGTGAGAGAGAGAGGGTGGGGAGAAATGGGAAAGACAGAGTAAGAGGGAGAAAGGGAGGAAGAGAGGAAAAAATGAGAGAGACAAAACATACTGGCCGTGTCAGAGAAAGCGCGAGGAACGCCACATGGCCTCCCAGTGGATTACCCAGAGGCACCATGGGGCGGAGGGACCAGCTGCTGGAGAAGACATCTGTCTGCACGACCACGCCGACCAACCGGCCTGTTCTCTAATCAGTCCAGGCTGCCAGAGCCTCACTGCTCAGTATGACACACAGCAGGCTGGGATGACTCTGGGTCAGTGCTTCCGCCTGGAGTCTTTTTACCAACTCGAGGCCCCAGATCCTCAAATGCTTTTCTGCTTCTGTATTCTCAGACTTGCAGTGTGTGATCATACTAGGAAAAAAAACTTTTAAACTAAATGTTTCTTTAACCTCTTTACATACACAATCTGTTTCTATTTCAATCTATTTTTTTTCCCTTTTGTAGCTAAAACAGCATATTTGAGTTGCAGTGTAGTCTTATTATAGACATTTTGAAATGTGGTAGTAATGTTGTGTATTTATTACGTTTTTTCCCCCATTTTGCTGGCAGAACAGCAAATCGTTTGGCTAATGGAAGAGTGTGTACTGAGCAATTACATCTCTAAGTGTCAATGTTTCTTTAAGCTGCTTAGAGACTGCAGTTTAGTGGTGACTGTACCAAATACTGTATTAACTATTTGCAGTAAATACTAACCAACGTATGAAGTATCTAAAGTACTAAATTAAACACCACATACTGTACTAAATAGTGTATTACCAATCTATTTAGTGTTTGGAGGACGAACTAGGTCAGCAGAGGAACTATCACTCACCTCTGATGTCTTTTGGCCTTTAGCATGACTAGCATCTTCTCCCATTCATGCTTATTTGTGTACCCCTGACATACAATCATTAATCTCTAATCCCCATCCCCCCAAACTGTTTAACAGTACTCTACGTAGGCCTGCCTCAGAGACGACTTCCTGTGGCTCTTAGGTTTTAAGAGAGCTAAAAGGAGACCGTGATGTTTGCTCACTTGCTGTTTTGTTTGCGCTCTTCACTTAAGTGTGTGTGTGAGGGCTGATTGTTGCTGCTTACTGGTGCTTTCATAACAGGATTAAGGCTCCATGAACTCCACAGAAAGCGGAGAGAAAAAAGGGGCGCAACCCTGACCTCCACACCCCAAAAATTTGTATTCGGGTGGACTTGGGCCACATATGCTTACTGTCCCATTTAAAAGGACAGAAATAGGAAAAAAAAAAAAGAACAGAAGTGCATCTGTCAAAGCTGAACTCACTCCCTATACCCCTCCCAAGTTTACATACATTTTCCAAGAATATCAGTGTGTCATTACCATTACTATGACATACTATACTATACCTAACCAAAAAATAATAAAAATAATAAAAATTAAAAAAAGACAAAAAAGACTTCCTATTCCTCTGTACAATATGATAAAGGGGAAACATACATGAGAATAAATCAATCTGGTTTAAAGACATAACAAGGTAAAACTAATCCCCAATCAGACAAACACGAGATTAAATCAAGAACACAACAGAGCTTTGGATGGCTCATTCTAACCATACTGGTTTCTACAACTTGGGTCCCTCTGAGATTGATTTGGAGTCCATGTGTCATCCATGTTTGGGACATTATCGTCACGACAGTCAGACAAAGCACAGCTGTCAGAATGTTGTGACAAGATCAACCTAGATTGCATCCTTCAAAAGTGAGCCCACATCAAGAAAACAGTCCAACTCTCCAAATTCCCTCTTAATGTAACTCATTTGGGTAACCCCTGATAAGAGCGCAAACTGTTATTTGAAGTAAGACAGCCATATTGAGGTAGATAACTACTGATCATTCAAAACATCTTGTCCTTGTGGTGCAATGGTGGGAAAAAACTAGGTTAAACCCCCAAAAACACAGCCCTTGATTCAGGCCTGTGCAATAAAAACCAACCACGAAAATATGAAAGGCTTTTTCAACATGTTTTTATTGTTCATTAGCATTTTGAAAAAAAAAAAAGAAGACACAGTTACAGTATGTTACAAGGTCATATACAGACAAATCTGCCATCTGTGTACAGATCATGTACAACTTATGCACCTAAATGCTTTATATAGGTATATGTGAGTGTGTACGGTTTTGTGTATAGATAAGATATTTATGTGCTTTCTATGTAATGTGTGTATGAATATCTGCGTGAGGTCTTGGTCAGATATTGTGCTGATGGCTAAAGATGTTTAGCTCGTCTTGCCAGGTCACAAATCACAGGCGTAAGCATCAGTTTGAGACAGATGGCACTGTACAGAGGACAGCTCTAGTTCGGATGGACATATCAAGTCTTTTGGGGGCAACACATCCCTTTGTCAGAATATAACAGTGTGTGTGTGTGTGTGTGTGTTTCAGAGAGAGAAAGAGACAAAGAGAAAGATAAGAAAGTTAGTGGGTATGTGTTTGTGGGTGTGTGAGTATGTGTGCAAAAGTTTGAGTGTAGAGTGTTATTCATGTGTTTGTATCTTGCCTACATACACACAGATTGAGACTGTATGTATACGTGTGTGAGTGTGTGTGTGTGTGTGTGCTTGTGTGTGTGTGTGAGCGAGAGAGAGAGTGTGTGTGAAAGAGAGTGTGAGAGAGAGAGAGAGAAAGAAAGAAAGTATGTCATGTATGTGTATGGCAACGTATGGGGGGCAGAAAAGGCCTGGAAGCCCAACTGGTTTAGTAGTAGGGAAGCACCACCCGGACCTGTTAGTGTTCAGCTGTAGCCTTCAGAGTTTAGCTTTAGCCCTCAGTGTTAGCGCCCAAGACCCCAGCAGGAGTGAGCACAGCCCAGGGCCCAAGCAGGTCTGCACAGACCCGGTTAGCCCAGCTAGGCTCAGGCTGAACCGACCCAAAATTTGGTTCTGGTATGCGGGTCAAAGTTAAAGCACTTCTGTCACACACTGGTAGTGCAGTATTAGTATAATTTCATTTTTTTGTCATTGTTTTTTTTAAATCCATCAAACTTGCACAAACGTGAGTGCAGTCTTTCCACCAATATCCCACTCAAACAAGATGTTTCTGAGAATGGCTGTCTTACTTAAAACAACATGGCAAATAGAATTGATAATAATCATAATGATATAAAAAATCACAACGAAAAATTACAAAAAAAAATTTTTGTTCTGAAATGTTGCAAAAAACAAATCAGAACTCATGTGGATTCATGAATCCGGTAGATGAAAGAACAAACACATAAAAACAAAACAAGCAAACAAAATAAAATTTAAAAAAAGATAAAACTGTGTTGTTTTATGTGCATTACAAACACATAGAATCCAGCTGTTGGATTCTTCTCTGGCTTTATGGTCTTACTTACCTTTGGCAAACAGAAAGCTCGTATGAGGAATGACAAGAGTGTGGGAGTGAGAGTGTGAGCGAGTGAGAAGCCCCCCTCCCCTCTTGCGTACGCAGCACAATGGGAGCGCTAAGCTCAGTTTAGCTTGGCGTTGCCGTTAGTGACAGATGAGGTATATGAGTGGTTATGTCATCACTGTATTCACTGGGGGGTTTGGAGTGGGGTTGGGGGGTAGGGTGGGGGGGGTAAGAGGTCCAGCATTATGGATGGGGGTTTACTAAGCTAAAAGAACCAAACTTGCTAAGGTACCAGAATCAGACGAACAAAAAAAACAAACAAACTAATAGCCTGGACTAAGGATATCTGTGGCACAATTAAAAGGTGCCAAATCTACCAAATCCAAATGTCACCAGATTTTAGTTTCAATTAAAAAAAAAAAATTAAATGTAGGAGAGAGAAAAATCCATGTACCACAGAACCTGGAAAAAGCTTTTTTTTCTGTTAGAAAACTTGGTTTCATAACGCCACCAAGTTGAGTGTTGAAATTAGTAGATGAAGGGCGACATAGAAATATCCATGATGCTGGAGTCTTCCCTATGCTAACATGAGAGAGAGAGAGAGTGAGAGGAAGAGAGAAAGAGAGAAAGAGAAAGAGAGAAAGAGAGAGAGAAAGAGAGAGAGAAAGAGAGAGAGACAGAGACACAGAGACAGGGACACAGAGACACAGAGAGACAGAGAGAGAGAGAGAGAGAGAGAGAGAGAGAGAGAGAGAGGTCCCTATTGCACAACCTGTATTGGTTGCGGCAGTTTTAACTCCTTTCCAGTTAAATATGCACAGAATGTCTTTCTATGGAACTCTTTCTATATGCCAGCAGCACAAGACCAATGTCCTGGAATGAAACCCGCTCAACCACTCGTGTGTATGTGAGCAGCATACAAGTTGAAGGAAACTATCCAAGTCTAACCTGGTCTTTCCTTCCACAAACAGCTCTCGGTCATCCCAGACCTCTCACTTAATGAGCGTCCACATAGATGGCAGCTCACATACTCTTCACAGCTTTAAACTTAAAATGATTCACAAAAACACAAACCAAAAAGTCAGCAAACTAAAAACAGAACTTTATAACAACACACATCAAGGCATCTAAAAGGCAGCCAGCACGTTAACTGATTTATGACTATAAGTGGTCGGTTTCAACAAAAGCCTGCGTATTATATAATCACCTGAAGAGAGTTGCATCTTAATCTTAATTCAAGTCCGATCTCAATTCAGGCTGTGCCCTTCTTTCGCGTTAAGTTGGGAAAAAAATGAAGAAGAAAAAAACCTGCACTCAAACTGTAAACTTGTGAAGATACATTTTTCTTTTCTGCTTATTCACAATATGTGTTTTGAGTGATTTTAGTTGTGTGTCATTCCTATGCTCTTGACTTCCCTCGTAATAACATTTGCTCAGTTAGTCCTGCAGAGGGTCACTCTGACCATTTCACATATCTACGGGCTATGTAACACACTGACATGTCTGCTGGGTCCAGTTGTAAACACACACACGTACACACACACACCAGCTGAGGCGTGTACTGTGTGATTGGCAGGGGAGACCACCTATAGACTGGGCTCAACCGGTCCTGGTCCTCACCTGAAGAGGTTCTCTCATTCCCTAATGGCGAGCTGATTGGGTAATCATAGGATGAGGAGCAGAGCCATTTCAGAATTATCCAAAATGGAGAAGGGTCAAGTTGACCCTATGACCCATCTGCGTATTGCGGGGGGTTATATGAACCCAAAAACACCTATCCCATCCAGTTCTCCCTGTCCAGAATATGATCCATTTGCTATTAAATCAATGAAACTAAAACTTTTTGAACCACATTGTTCACAATACCATTCTCTATATATCCGTAATGCATCTACCTGTCTATCTAGTTACACCTTTTCTGTAGTTCTCATAATCCTAATGGGCTTACTTAGTTAGTCAGAGGACATCATGTTGCCCTCTCACCACAAACACACACAAACACACAGCAGCATAAAGTGCTAAGGCCCACCAGATCTGCTGTCCCAGTGCCAGACTCTGAGAGCACAGGGTACTTTAAGCACA
Organism: Setipinna tenuifilis; assembly: GCA_030347295.1. Lineage (NCBI taxonomy): Eukaryota > Metazoa > Chordata > Actinopteri > Clupeiformes > Engraulidae > Setipinna > Setipinna tenuifilis. Next base: position 12,954,314 of record CM059271.1, on the reverse strand, counting down.
GGAGAGGAGAGGAGAGAAGAGGAGAGAAGAGGAAGGAGAGAGGATGAGGAGGAAGGAGGAAGGAGAGGATGAAGATTGTGGGGGGGTGGGGGTTGTTTGGCAGAATTCCCATGGATCAGAGCACGGAAGCAAAGCGACAGCCATCCAGTAGGAAATGGGTGGGATAAAAAAAAAAGAATAACGATAACAATAACAAGGAAAACAAAAACACAAACAAACAAACAGACACAATGGCAACGTACACACATAACAGGAAGTCCCTTGGCATTAAAAAAAAAAAAAAAAGGCATTTTCCAAAACAGCATCTCACAGTTTCAGTTGAACTACACACGTGGCAAACAGGCGTGTGACGTATTATAAAGTACATGGGCCACTCTGTGAGGAATAGGGGCTTCTCTATTGCTATTTAGTATCGCCTACTGCACATACATTCCTATAGGTCTGGGGCTGTTTCTAAGGCTTGGTCTGCATGTAAGAGCCGCCATGAAAAAAAAAGTTACATACAAACAATGTCTAACTACATTCTCTTACAGTGTGTCCTAGAATTGGGGACTGTCAGGAGGGAGAGAGAAAGAGAGAGAGAGCTCAGGGCTCCTGTTAATTCTGTAGAATTTTTTACCTCACTCACTCACTTAACTCACACAAAGTGGTGCATTGAATGTGAAAGCACCAATAGAAATGATGGGTGAGTGTCTGGTGGATAAGATGAAAATTGATTCTTTATAAACATGGATTTTGTTTTGTTAGCTAATCACCCTCTCGTCTGATCTAACGTGGCCCCTAACTCCGTCGGACACAGTGATTTTGGGGGAATAAGTGTGTGGTCGTGGGGGTGGGGGGTTTAGAGTCTATTCTAAGACAGGGGGGAACAGGTTGAGGGTACAGGCGCTGGATATTGAGCATTGAAAAGGTATGGGAGGAGAGGAGGGGGGGGGTTATAGGAAGGAGAAGGAAGAAGTGCTCTCCACGTCCGGGGTGGGGTGGCTCCTCATGAGAAGGGGGGCGGGATGTCATAGGGGGGAGCCACTAAAACTTGCCTGCGCTAGCCAGGAAGGGCACTGAGCCGAAGGGGTCCTCAGGGAGGGGCTGGGACGGGGTGGGGGGCTGAGACTGGCTCAGCTGATGGGGCCTATGGCGCCTCTCGGAGCTGGTCTCTACACTAGTGGTTCTCTCCACTGGCTTCTCTGTGATGGGGGGGAAAAAAGAGGGAGAAAACAAACACACAAACGCAGCAAAATGTAAGTTACAGACATTTACAGACAAATCAATCCTCAACTGAACATCCAGGGCTGGTGTTAGGGGCTATTCAACATTAACACATTGAGATTTAATTATAAAATGAGCCCCTTTGTGACTCCCATGGTGTTCAGCGTTTAATTACACACCAAACCATGTTTGTCTCAGACCCACAAAAGTCTACATCTTGCCCACATTTAAACTGCTGCTGTATTCAGTGATCCCCAGCTATATCACAGCCCACCTTGCACAGTCCTGCTGTATCACCGATTTTTTTTTCCATTAATATATGCATGCTGAGAAAAGTCTGCCAGAACAATATTATAATGTATGAGAGCTATACTGTAACATATGAATTCAATTCAATAACACATACAGTAAATGTATTAAAGGAGCCTGCCGGAGGGGTATTTTAAGGCTTAAACTATAAAAATAAAAATGTTTTTTTATGGCCTATAGTCTCGTTATATCACAGATTCTCACCTATTACAGGAAGGGGTTCTGGAACGTAACTATAGATAGGGACTATATACTATAGGGACCACTGTACATTGTAAGGACACATGTGGACATCCACCCTCAGAGAGCATCTGAGGGCATGGGCTGTTTGTTCCAACAGTGCCCTCTGCTGGACATATCAAGCAACAGGCCACTGTTAGCAAAGCCTACTGCAGGGGGTCAGGGTGTTTCTGGTTCTCTCCTCTTCTAAACTTTATAGACGAATTGGAAAAAAAGGGCCCATCCAGTTATGAATAGGTGTTGGGGTTGGACATTTACTGCATTTAACTGGCAGAAATGCTTTGTACACAAACAACAAACATAAAAATGTCCTACAGCTTTAACCAAAACACAAAGGTATTGACTGCTGTGAATGATATTTTTTTCAAATGTTACAAAAAGTGAAACCACGGTATGATATATTAGCGATGATCTGCCTTCACTATCTCTTTTAGCTCTTCTTACTACCCCTTCCTATTAAGACTGGCATTACAGTTTGATCAGGTAGGCTAGATTAGTGTTCTTAAAGTAGTCCGCTAGCAGTTGTGTTAAAATTAAAAATATCAGGTTAAAATATCAGGTTTCTTAAGCTAAGTATGATATGTAGTGTGTTTAAACAAGATGTATATGATCTTAATGCCATTTCCTACTTAGGGCTGTGATGCTGCACCAATTTGTGCATTGACACAGCCCTGTTCATAGCCTCAGATGGGGGTGGGGGGATAGTGGTCCTCGGTCTGAAACTTTGAGAAACACTGGGCTAGAATGATGTGCAATTGGGAGACTATGGTGGACACTTGCTTGCTCTCAGCAGGTCAAACTCGCGGTCCAGCAGCTCCTCCTCGGTGAGCTTGGAGAAGTTGTCGTCTCCGAAGGGGTTCCAGCCCGACATGTCGGGGGGGTGGCTCACGGTCGGGGTGGTGGGCGACAGCAGCACATCTGGACTCTGGGTCACTGGGGTCCTACTGCAGGGACAGGGGGGGTGTGGAGAGATGGAGAGATGGAAAGAGAAATAAAGAAAGAGAGAAGAGAGGGATGGAGAGAGAAAGAGAGAAGAGATAAAGACAAAGGGAGAGAGAGATATGAAGAGAGAGGGAGAGGAAGAGAGAGAGAGAGATAAAGAAGGGAAGGAAAGAAGACAGTTACAGACAGTATGTGAAAAAAGCTGTATCCATTAAATGACTACATGGTCTCTTTCCATTATAGTCAGGTGAAGTGGACAGGTAGGTTTCTTTGCTTTATTAAAAGAATGCAATGATACGGTACGATACGATACGCCACCTGGGGTTAGTGTATGGAGGCTCCACAGGTGAGAGGGGGGAGTGGGTGGAGGGCACGGGCGCGGTGGCATGATAGGAGCCCAGAGGGGTCTGGAACTCCAGCGGAGAGGTGGTGTGATAGGGAACCTGCTGCTGCTGCTGCTGCTGATGGTGAAGCTGTTGTTGTTGATGATGATGTTGATGCTGCTGTTGCTGGGCAAAGGCCTGCTGATACTGCTGCATCTGTGTGTGTTTGGGTAGGAGGGTGGGGGTGAGGGGGTTAGGGCAGTGGGATTGCCATTAACAACACATACCCACACATAGGGTGCAAAAAAGGTCAATAGATACAGCTCTTCCCTACAAAACCAAAACACATTAACTACACATTTTGCCAAAACTGAGTTGAGACTGTATATTGACTTTATAAAACCTCTTTTGTCTTGTAACTAAATATCTTGCTTCTTCTTATTAAGAAAGTACACAAAAGCATCACCACTATTATAACCTACAACATGTTGGACTGGGCAGTGTGACAACTTTAAAGGCATTTTTTCCTTAGTGTCATTGTTCAGATAGTTACTGCACTTTGCCTTTGCAGAGAAGCACTAACGCTAAAGCTACCACATTAGTAAAGAAGGAGGATGATGTAATTAGCCACACAAGCCAAAGGCTGTAATATAAACAAACTATGAGGACACAATCATTAGACATACATGTTGGCGTGTTGTTATCATACGCATGGTAGGACACGATCATTAGCACACGTGCCAACCTGCTGCCCCCACAACATAAAGAACGACCAAACATATCCCTAATTACACCTACGCACAGTAATTGTATTGTATTACCATCTACCAACTACACATAAGAAAATGTGTACCATGACAGCATATCGTGGCTCTGCAATCAATTTCATTAAAGGCCAAGTGCAAGTACTCTGACTGCCTAATGGCTTTAAACTACATTTAAATTTTCTTTTAGCTTTAGCTTAGCTTTCATTAGCTTTAGCTTAGCTTCAGCTTTAACATACAGACAAAACAGAAACAGATTAGAAACAGAACAAAGACATGAAATGTAACAGTGTTGGTGGACGAGGGAACTTCACGTCTGCTTTTACTGAATGGAGAACCACGGCAAGAGAGTGAGTGAAGTGGCTGAATCTACTTCGCCGTCTCCTCTGAGCCGTACGGCTTTTTTTAATCAGCAATAACTTCTTGGCGCCACAGAGGTGAGAGGTTGCTGCGACCTCTTTCTGGGACCGTTCTACTACTCCTGAGTCCGCTGAGGCGGGGTCACGACGGGTCAGCAGGTCAGGGCCGTCTCTGACAGCCCCCCCGAAGGCGGACAGGAGGGGAACCGGACGATGAAGTCGCGGCGGCCAACGGCCCCTCCGGAACTCTCCGCGTCGCCGTAATTGCTTCATATGTTGCAATTTAACACAGAGTCGCTCGATTTCACCCTCCGCACTCCAACCCCCCCACCCACCGCCACCACCACCATCACCACCGCCACCATCCCCACCTCCACGCCATCCCCCTTGGGACCCAGCCTGCAGCAGATTGCCTCGCGACGAAACAGATGGTCGCCATTCGCTGGAAAACAAGCTAAAAACAGCGCCTGCTGCACCACGGTGCATTTAGCCTCCTTCACTCTCATTTAGAACGAGAGAGAGAGAACGAGAGACAGAAAGAGGAGGAGAGAGAGAGAGAGAAAGAGAGATCGAGACAGAGAGAGAGAAAGAGAGAGAGAGAGAGATCAAGACAGAGAGAGAGAGAGAGAGAGATATGAAATGGCATGAAGAGACAGTGACAGGGAGAGCGAAAGATAGAAAAATAGACAGAGAGGGGGAGAGGGAATGGGCAAAAGAGGGATGAAGAGAGGGACAGAAAAAATGTATTTAAAAACAGGATGAGGAAAAGACTAAGACACAGATAAGTAGAGGCAGAAAGAGAGAAAGGGAGAGAGAAGGAGCAAGAGAGCGAGAGAGAGTGAGCGAGTCAGAAAGGGAGAAAGTGAAAGTGAGAGAGGCTGAGCATGCTTGAAGGTTTCAGAGAAGCTTCCAGAGAGATGGGACCTGGCGGCTCCAGTTTTGCTCTGGACTTTGCCAGGCTCTTGGCAATGCCACACGAGTGGAAGTGTGAGGCCAATTCTCCATTTTGGATCCAGGGCTCCCAACCAAAAACGCTTAGTGCAGCAAAGAGAGGAAAGCTGTGTTGAGGAACACCTACTACATACGGTGGTGGTGGGCAGGCAGTCTTTCCAGAGTCAAGTTCGAGTTTGTAATGACAATCACTTTCAGCACTTACATTGTGGTCACCTCGTCGGTATGTCCAAGTACGTCCAAGATAAGACTTAGTGGTTAGCAGGTTCCGGCTTAAAGCATGTTATACGTATGCCACGCATTACATGATTCCATTAGGATTAGTAATGGATGCCAAACAGTTCATAAGTATGTGGTATACGAGTTATGCACACATTTTATGTACAGTAAACTGTATTCAAGCACTTTGAAGCGTTTAAGTTGTATGTTACACTTTTGTCCGTTCAATGTGTGGAATTTGACCATTTTGAGTGTATGAGGGATGAAAATTGGCACCGGCCAACAGCCAAATGCTGAAAAGTGGCTAGCACATAAATATACTTAAATAGATAAATAATACTTCTCTACTAATGTGGTACATTTTACCCTTTATTTGTCAATGGCTAGTAAAGGTTCGCATTTTGTAAGGTTAAAAAGCATGTATAAGCATGCATGTGTGTGTGTGTGTGTGTGTGTGTGTGTGTGTGTTTGTGTTTGTGTGTGTGTTAGTGAGTGTGTCTTAGCTTGTGTGTGTGTGTGTGTGTATTGTGTGTGTGCACTCACCAGGGCGGCGTAATGAGCCTGTTGCTGATACACTGGCTGCATCATCATCTGCTGCTGAAGCATGTGCTGCTGCAAGGCCTGTTGGTACTGGAGAGAGAGAGAGAGAGAGAGAGAGAGAGAGAGAGAGGAAGAAAGAGAAGAAAAAGAATAGTGGGGTGGGGAGAGAAAGAAAAATAAAAGCATGATTAGAAAAAGGATCAAAGGATCTGGTTCTTTTGTGGTAAGCCTGAGGTAAAGCCAGGGGCTTGAAACGTTCCTTAGATAATAATAAAACAATTATTGGGAGCTATATTAGTCAGCGTGTGGACAACTTACTTTTATTGTACTCTTAAAAAAAAGATCAAACACACAGCCTCTGAGCTCCAGAAGGGACTAAATTCAGATGAGTGGACAACAACATAACAATAGTGGTTTGCATCTTACACAGTTGTCACACACACACACACACACACACACACACACACACAGACAGACACACAGACACACACACACAGTGGCATGGCTCCCTCTGCTGACAAGTCCCTGCTACACACCCTTCCTCAATGCCTACCTCAGACTCGTGCATTCACAACAGATTATCTGCTTCCTATGTATTTATTTATTTTACTTTTCTTTCTCCTTGAAGCTACCTTAACAGTAATTACCACCAACTTTGTTGTGTGTGTGTAACTAACTAACTAACTAACGAACAAACAAACTATTATGACCCATCAAGTCTTGACCCCTACACTAACCATCTATAAACTTCCTTGTTCTTTCAAAGTACTCTCTTGTTACTTCTTGGTAGAACTGGCCCTAACCCTAACCAAGTGGTTGAGTGGTTAGGTAACTGGACTGGCATGGAGACCAAAGAGTAGATGGAGGGGTTTGTACCTGACACATCATACAAACAGATATAATATTTTTTTCATTTCATGCCTGCAGCCAGTGCATTAAAAGACTTTTATTTATCTTATACATATTTTACGCTTATTTTATCTTTTATGCTAATATATCGTCCTTTGCTTTTATTTTTGTTAAGCACATTAAACTGCCTTTGTGTATGAAATGTGCTATTCAAATAAACTTGACTTGACTTATGTCTACTCAAAAGTATGTTTAAACTAACTAACTAACTGCATCCATGTATCCATCCACCATGCTGTGGGAGGTACCTGGAGGTACTGGAGCTGCTGTGGGGTGGGCGACTGCTGGGGCTGTTGGGGCTGGATGCTGTGCTGCTGGGGCTGCGGCTGGGGCTGGAGGTGCGGGGTGTGTGGTGTGTGTGGTGTGTGAGGGGTGTGTGGGCCGAGGTGTGCGTGTGTGTGCTGGGCCAGGTGGTGCTGTGTGTGCTGCTGTGTGTGGGGATGGGGGTGTGTGTGGAGCTGCTGCTGCAGACGGAGGTCTCCTGGCTGGAGCTGCTGCAGGACGCGGTTGGGCTGAGCCGTGCTGCTGCTGGCCGGCAGGGCCACTGAGGGCTGGCCGTTACCTGCAGCTGAAAACACACACACAGGTTATGTACTAATGTGCGCAAACACACATGTACATGTACACACACACATACAGGTTACATACTAGTACACTGTGCACAAACAGACATTTCACATGTGCACGCACACACGCACACACACGTACGCATGATCAGATTTCACTAAGTAATTGCTTACTACTAGTACAATGTGCACAAACAGACATTTCACATGTGCACACACACCCAGGTTACATGCTAATATAATGTACACAAACACACATGTACACAATGCACAACACACACACACACACACACACACACACAAGAATGTACACATTACATAGAAGTACAATACACTTAACACACACATAACCTAACAAGGGCATCAATTTACAACACACACAGCCTCACAGATAGACATACACAAAGACACACACAAACCCAAACACACACATAAGACATACATATAAACACACGCCCTGTGTGTACCTTTCTGGCCGTTGCTGACGGGGGCGGCCGGCATGCCCATCTTGACGGGGGTGGCCGAGCAGTTGGGCAGGGGCAGCACACCGCTGGTGGCCGCCTTGGGTCGCTGGCGCGGGGCGATGGACGTCTCTGTGGGGCCCACAGCGTCTGTAATCCTGGAGGGGGGTGGGGCGCGGGTGACGATGACAGAGACATGACATCGGTTAGCGTGAACTTCATGTTTTTTTGAGGAGAGATAGAGTAAAGTACAGATATGTTATTTGTCCTGAAGAAAAATTAAGGTATACAAGTAGGCATGTGTTATAACACTCTGTACAGACAGAAGATTAAGACAGACTGTTAGAACATGTTTATGACACAGATTTCTTGATTTCTTGTCAATTCATTTATAGTGGATGAACATTTATTCAAAAACCTAATATTTTTTTGTGTTCCGGGAAATAAAATGAATGAAAAAAGTTCACACAGCAATGGAAGCTAACTTAAATATGTTAAAACAAGAACTGTGTGTGTGTGTGTGTGTGTGTGTGTGTGAGAGCGAGTGTTACCTGGCTTTTGTCATGTTCTTCTTAGCTGCGATGTCACTGGCAGTCAAGGGCTCAGGGAGAGTGGTGGGGAGGGGGGAGCTCTGCAAACACACACACACACACACACACACACACACACACACACACACACACACACATTTAAAAACATATACGTATATACAAAGTAACACATGGAGTGTGTGTCAAAGTCAAAGTCAACTTTATTGTCAAAAGCCATATTTACAGGTTGCATACACAGGATTTGAAATTGCAGCACTCCCTAGGCCCATGGGAACATTAAACATCTGATAAACATGACACTAATGCATAATGACATGTGTGTGTGTGTGTGTGTGTGTATGTGTGAGAGAGAGAGTGTGTGGGTGTGTGTGTGGGAGAGAGTGTGAGTGTGTGTGAGTGTGTGTGTACTCACAAAGAGATTTGGCACGGGACAGTCCTTCCCTGCCAGCTTGAAGGCAAAGTAGGAGACCTGATAGATGTCCGGCCTCTTGTCCAGGTCAGGCTCAAGCATATATCCTGACAGGACACACACACACCATTAGACACACTTTAGACTGGACAGACACACTTTAGACTGGCCATTCAAACAAACAAACAAGACCTTAAATAGCACAAATCAATCCCTCCATTCATTTGTATTGATTGTCTTAACTCTCTTTCCTAACTGTGTTTATAGTAATACATCATATGTCATATCAACTGTGATGTATGACAATGATGATATGTCGACTGTGAGTATTAGTTGTGTTTTTTTTCCCCTAGTACCCCAGTGTTGGTATTATCCTGTACTTTTTTCTATCTTTTTTGCACTACTGCAACTAAATGTTTTTCACTTTTGGGACCTTTAACGGTGTGCGGACATTTTCTCTTTTCATTTAGACATTCTGTTGTATTTAGCACTCGTGCTAAGGTTCTAAAGATGTGTGCGTATACTGTGCAGTTTCACTACTGCAACGGTTTCATTAGAATTTTGCTATATCATAAAAACATACAATAACACTTGTTACTTCACATCATGGCATGTCATCTATTAACTAATTGGTTACTGATATTACAATCCATACGTGGCCACTTTTACAATATTACACTTCACAGATGTTCTCATGTACATAAGAGAAACACACACGCGCTGTGTGATGTAGGAAGGCCTACCCTGAAATAGGCACACATACAAACACTATATAGGAGGGCTATTTCTGACCTTTTTCAATGACCTGAGTCAACTTCAGACCTCACTACCCCACACAAGGGACACCATTAATAAGGATGGCAAAACACCTTTTATTTCTCTCCCTCACAGACAGACAGAGATACACACACACACACGCACGCACTCATACAGAGGGACACACACAGACACACACACACAGACACACACACACACACACTCTCTATGTGCAATCAGCTTCACACAGTTGCACCCCCCGCTCCCTTTTGTTCCTGTTTGAGGATGGTGTGCGGGTACACAATGCGGCCTCACGGCACAAAGTAGGCCAGCAGCCTAAAGTGGGTCAGAAGCCCTGTTCAAAAGCAGACTACTGGAGCAGCTGGCGTATGGGATTACATAACACAGTGTAACTATGGGTGGACGGGTGTAATTACACCACACGACCAGCAGGGGGAGGCATCGCTTCATTTAACAACCACAGTAGACCTTTGTGTAAGGGTGTGTAAGGAGGAGTATGAATCATCATCATCATTCACAAGAGCTTGGAGGGAGGCCATCTTTTTTTGGGTGGAGGGTGGGGGGGTTATGTGGGGGTGGGAATAGGCGATAAGATGACGGCTGGATGATAGCTGGACTTACTGATCAGACAGTGCAATTTCAAGGAGTATTTGGAACTATCCGGAACAGAGAAGGTTCCGTCACATATGGCAACTTGACTCTCCCCAAACGGAAGCGCGAAGAAACACAGCTTGTACAACAAGCATCCGAGCGCCTGCGAAGGGGGATAGGGGGAGAGAGAGAGAGACAGAAAGAGAGAGAGAGAGAGACAGAGAGAGAGAGACAGAGAAAGAGAGAGAGAGAGAGAGAGAGAGAGATGGGGGAAAAGACATGCAAAACATTGTCATTTACATCCAAAGAGGACATGCAAAGAACTACATTTAAACACACAGAAATCCCTGGAAGGCCTAACTAGATAAGAAAAAAAAGCCTAAAACGGTGTCCTTGGATTAAGGTCAGGTTCCCATCCAAACCTCTCAGAGTGTGTAATAACTCATCTACTACACACAGGACCCAATGGCACACTGACACCACATGCTGGCACACATGGGTATGAAAACCACAAAAAGCACACGCGTATACACACACATACACAGACACACACACACAGACAGACACACACACACACATATACACAAGACATGCACACACACATATACACAAGATGCGTGCGCACACACACATACACAGGATGCGCGCGCACACACACATACACAAGATGCGTGCATGCGCGCGCACACACACACACACACACACACACACACACACACCTTATCTATGCCGCTGGGACAGAGAGAGGAGGGCTACTGGTTTCCTCCTCCAGCTGTTAAACCTATCAGCAGCTATTTCCACATAAGAAGCTTCAGTGGCACATTGAACACACACACACACACACGCGCACACATGCACACACACACTAAACATACACACACACACAAACACACACAGATACAGAAGCAATAAAACATTACATGAGCGGAAAAGCAGATCTACTGAGACAGAAATTGCGACATTCAACTCCAAAGACAAGAACATAGACCACCACACAGACACACACACACATACAGTGAGAGAGACATATAGTCAGACAGACACATATAGTGAGAAAGACATATAATCGGACACACATACTTCAAGATAGACAGACAGACACAAACAGACAGACAGACAGACAGACAGACAAAAACACTATACTATGGGAGAGACAGACAGAAACACACACTGTAAAACATAGACAGACACCCAGAAACAAAGGGAGCAGAAAAGCAGCGTATTACAGAGCAGACATGCAAACACACCCAAACATGAGAGAAAATGAGCACAGAGGTGTGCGTGTGTGTGTGTGTGTGTGTGTGTGTGTGTGTGTGTGTGTGTGTGTGTGTGGCAGGCAGACCTAATTCCTGTCTTCACAGCCAAGGGCAATGCAGGAAGTGAGTTCCCCCCCCCCTGTTTCCAGTCTCTGAGCTCCCATGGTGCATCACTCTGTTTAAACAGTGTCTGTGTGTGTGTGTATGTCTGTGTCTGTGAGTGTGTCTTTGTGTCTGTGTGTGTGTGTATCCATGTTAGGAGAGGGAGATATATCACTGCAGTATCAGAGAAGACGCCACGGGCTCCCTGATGGCTGCCTCCCATACTGCCTTAAGTAGTGCACACTTTTGTGAGGCCCCTCATTATAGCCTCCCTCAGACACAAGGGGGAGTAAATGAAAGAGTGCTTAACACACATTAGTGGCGTTTCTCAGGGATAGGGATCAAGCAAGAGCCGCAAGGCAAAACCTACTTCTG
>CM059271.1:12914964-12934964 GCA_030347295.1 Setipinna tenuifilis | reverse complement strand
CACAACACGGTCAAAACAAGCTGGGTGTCATTTGCGTCAAGTGTGTCAATGGGTAAAACCACACAGTGACACACACACACACACACACACACACACACACACACACACACACACACACACAAATTCTTTAGTAGAAGTACCATAAGTCAGCTGTGCTTGAGTACAGATAGACGCGTGTTGACTGTAAACCTTTTGGCAAGCAGATAGTGCAAGCAGCCGTAAATGTACACACACACACACACATTGAAGTATTCCACGAAAGACTGTCCGCGTTTTGCATAAGCTTCTCTCTATCTCTCCAACACACACGCTTACACACACACACACACACACATTTTTGGTCATTGCCTCAAGTAGTACCATACCAGTGAACTGTGCTAAAGTGACGTGTGTTTACTGTAGACATTTTGGCAAGCAGAAAGTGCAAACGCATATAAACATTAACACACACACTCTGAAGTATTCCACGAAAAACTGTCTGCATTTCCCATAAGCTTCTTACAATAATCACACACAGACACACACAGACAGACACACACACACAAAAGTACCTTTGCAGAACTCCATGAGGATGAGGACTTCCCAGACACTGTCTCCAACTGCGTTGATGGCCGAGTCCAGATAGCTAACAATGTTCTTGTGCCCAGACAGCTCTTTCTGCAAGTGTACACACACACACACACACACACACACACACACACACACACACACACACACACACACACACACACAGTGTTTGTAGACAAAACTGATTCTTGTGTGTGTGACACATGGGAGATCCAGGGTGACCGTCACAACCTGACATACGCCAACACACACTCATGTCTCCTCGGGTTCTTAACTAAAGACTGTGTGCAATCTGTGTGCAATCTGTGTGATGTGCTGACATTGTGACTGGATTAGACACTTTCTGACCAGAAAACACATTCTTGAATTTGCTGTGTGTGTGTGTGTGTGTGTGTGTGTGTGTGTGTGTGTGTGTGTGTGTGTGTGAGGAGTGTGTGTGTGAGACTGAGGGAGAGGCTACATAAACAAGGAGATTGCAACAGTGAGAGAAAAAGGGGAAGTGTGTGGGTGCAATCATGCTTTTATGTGTGTATTCGTGTTTGTGTATTCACGTGTGTGTGTGTGCGTATGTGTGTAGTTCTGTGTGTGTGTGTGTGTGTGTGTGTGTGTGCGTGCACACGTGAGAGGTGAAACTGACCATGATTGTGATCTCGCGCTTGAAGATGTTGAGGTCAGGCACGTTGTTGACGTACATCCTCTTCAGGGCACAGCGGACACCACTGTGAGTGCGCGCCAGAAAGACCACAGAGAACCCACCTGCAAAACACACACACACACACACACACACTTGTTAGTGTATAGTACTTACACCAGGGCTTGGCGATATGGCCAAAAATTTGATCACGATACATTTTTTCGTATTGACCAATATCGATTTTTATCCCAATTATGGCTTAGCACGTGATAAATCAAAATTGTCTTTAATTTACTGGCTTGGACAGAACCACATGGCAACACAGTACATGAACACACACACACACAGTGGAATGCGCAGGATATAAAGAAAACGTTTGCAAAATTAACAGTAATAATAGTCATGGGCTTGATCATTATCGAATAATGGTCACGACTGTTGGTTCGATTACCCTAACCTCTTAGCTCAGGCCATTCTGTATCACAACAGAAAACTGTGTGTGTGTGTGTGTGTGTGTGTGTGTGTGTGTGTGTGTGTGTGCAACAACCCTAACTTACACTGAACATATAAAAACAAATGATGAGTAGCGACCCTATGCCATGTTTTTGGAGATCAATAGCTCACAAAAGTACAAAAGTCTTTAAGGCAAAACATTTTAAGGGACTCAGACACACCAAGAAGTTCTGGCATCAAATCACACTGCAACCCTTCCAGATCTTAGTGTGGGAAAGGGAGTTTGCAGACTCCAGGAAAACAAACAGATGAGAAAACACACACACACACACACACACGCAACTTTCATATTGTTTCCAAATTTTGCATGGAGTTATATACTAGCCACAATGCATTCACTGTACTTCTTTCTCCCTCACACACACACACACACACACACACACACACACACACACACACAGGTACCCAGTGATCATCCACGGTCCCTTTTCTACGGCAAACAGCATGACTCAAACAGCACAGAACCTGCTGTTTGAAAGTTCCTACAGTTTTTTCACCATGGTCGCCACCAGCACATCATTGATAGGTTGACAGTTAGTTTGTAGATCAGTATCAGGATGTGAGGACACGCACACTGACTGAGTGTTCACTGCACTGCAAACAGTACTGAAATGGCAGGAACAGAACATTCTGGAAAGGAACCGTTTGCTCAGTCACTACCTACCTGCCTGCCTGCCTGCCTGTGTTTATCATTCGGCTGGGGGATGGAAGATGATGCAGGAGAATTGCACCTTATTAAGAAGCCATACAGGACTGTTTCTGTCTTTCTCTTGCGGTCTCTCTCTCTCTGTCTTGCCGTCTCTCTCTTGCTCGCTGTCTCTCTCTCACTCCATTTTGCTGTCTCTCTCTTGCTCGCTGTCTCTCTCTCACTCTGTTTTGCTGTCTCTCTCTCGCTCCCTGTCTCACAGGCTATCTCTCTCTGTCTGTCTGTCTCTCTCTTGCCGTCTGTCTGTCTGTCTCTCTCTTGCCGTCTGTCTGTCTGTGTCTTTGCTCTCCGTCTCTGTCTCCCTCTCTCTGGCTCTCTGTCACACACACAAACATAAGAGGGACAAACATGAGGTGTGCCCTTACTGGAAGTGAAATAATGTATAATGTATACACAGACTTGACCTTGAACTTGAACACAAGCTGATGGGTTTCAAGCACATTTCAAACACTACTAAATTATTTGTTACGCCATACATATTTGGAAAGAAGCTTACAAAGCAAGTCTCTATACAGTCACCCAAGCACTTCCATTTCCCTTTTTAACACAGAGAACGAAGGAGAGAGAAAAACACAGAAAAAGAAGGGACAGACAGAAAATAGTATCCAAAGTATGTGTCCAAAAGGTATCCAAGCAAAGGCCCCGTTTATGTTGTGGGAAGGTTGTAAACAGAAAAGGTCTGATTTGATGTAGAGCACCTTTTGCCAAGGTGCTCTGATGTTGGCTGAGATTGCACTGTTGTTGTTGTTGTTGCTGGTGTAAGATTATAATCCGTCAGCTTTACTGCACTGCTTTGAAGTCACTGGAGGCGCAGGCTAAAAGCAGTGATTCTTACAGCAACAGTTTCCTTACCCGCCTGTGGTAACAATCAGTCTCTTTTACCACAGTGCTGCTGATTTTGTTTTGGTTAGGTTGTAAGCAGTGATTTTTTACAATAGATTGTTGTTTTTGGTGGTGGTGTGGCTTCAAGCAGTGATTTTTTTGATTATGTGACTGTTGGGTGACTGTTGTGTTGTTGTGGGCTTAAAACAAGCAAGTTTTAGAAATGGAAAGTTACATGAACTTAAAATAGTATGTTTGTGGTAGAGGTTGTTAGCGTTGATGAAAATGTTATGGGTTTAAAGTAGTGAGTTTTAGAGGTGGTAGTTATTGTTGTAATTGTAATAGGTTTTCAGTAGCCGGTTTTAAAAGCGGTAGTTATTGTTGTAACTGTAATGAATTTTTAAGTAGTTTCAACTGTGGTAGTTGTGATGGACTTTAAAGTAGTTCGTTTTAGAGGAGGTAGTTGTAGTTCATATGGGCTTTCAGTAGTGAGCTTTAGAGGCAATGGGCAGGGGGCTTAAAGTAGGGGTCTGTGGTGAAATGTGCGGGGAGAGTAGAGTCTCCTCCTTCTGTTGGCATGGCCCACACTCCCACTGCAGGGAGGTCAAGGGGCACACTCTCAACTCAGCACCGAGGGGGCCGTCAGGGAGCTGTGTGTGTGTGTGTGTGTGTGTGTATGACAGAGGTACAGATTGTTACTGAAAGCGTATGTGTGTGCAACTGAAAGGGAAAGATGGAGCACTAGTTATTGTCTGTGTGTGTGTGTGTGTGTGTGTTGTCCGATCCCGTGAGAATATATGCTGGCACCCCACGATTATCCAGCCAACACTCATTAACACAGGGCAACTGGAGAGAAAGAGGGAAAGAGAGAGACAGAGAATGAGAGAGAGAGAGAATGGGAGAGAGAAAGAATGACAGAGTGAGTGAGCGAGTGAGTGAGAAAGAGAGAGAGAGAGAGAGCGAGAGCAAGTGAAAGAGAGAGAGGAAGAGAGAAAGAATGAGAGAAAGAGAGAATGACAGAAGGGAGAGGGGGGGGGGGGGGGGGTGAAAGAGAGGGAGTGCTGAGAGAAAGGACAGAGAAAGAGAGCAGCCGGCCATAGAAGTGAAGGCAGCAACAATACGACACTTGTTGACTGACAAAACCCCGCGCTCGCTCACACGGCCAGAAGGGGAACGAAGGGGGGACAGAAGACAGAGAGAGAGAGAGAGAGAGAGAGAGAGAGAGAACGCAAGAGAGAGAGCAACAGGGACAGCAAGAGCGCGAGGGAAAGAGAGAGCACAAGAGAGAGAAAGAGAAAGACATTGAGAGAGCAAGGCCTACCAAGAGAGACAGAGAGAGAGAGAGAGAGAGAACGAAAGAAAGAGAGAGAGAGAAAGAGAGAGAGAGAGAGAAAGAGAGACAGTGTGTGATAAATGGAGAAAGAGAGACTAATAAAACACAAAGCGTTATATTATTTTATTGCCTTACTTGTGATGGCACTGTAAACAAAGTGATGGGGTAGTGTGTGTGTGTGTGTGTGTGTGTGTGTGTGTGTGTGTGTGTGTGTCACAATGCTCCTACGTTTGCACCGTATTGATTGCGCATCAACAACATCTCTGCCCTTTGTCATACTCTGTTAGCTTGATCCGCAGCTGCTGTGTGCAAATAGAGCACAGTCAGCATGTTTACCGCCTCTATGTCATAACTTCCCCTCCCACTGACTGACACACACACACACACACACACACACACACACACACACAGACACAGACACAGACACACACACACACACACACACTAGCCAGTTAGCCCCACAGAACAGGAGATTTAACGGCAAGTAAAGCACTTCTGAAGAAAGAGGAAACCAGGGTGGAAAGTGCTTAGACCACAGATCTCAGACCTGCTAGGAGGAGGAAGTACAACTCAAAAGGAGGCTCCATCGCCCGCATGACTGAAATAAAACACACGCTGTTAAGATTCGGTACACACACACACACACGCTGCAAATTTGTGTTTTGCCCAGAACCTAAGAGGACATCATAAAAGTTCACCACCACCCCCCACCACCACCACCAAAAAAGTCTACTCACCACATACAAGTGAGGAAACCAGAAATTGTTCTAAATTAAAAGTTTGACTGACATTGGAGCAACTGAAATATTTTTTGTCCCCCAAGAAATTTGCAAAACGATTAATCAATTACCAAAATCCTTAGCAATTAAATTAATAGTTGACAGGTAGGCTAGGCTAACTGATTAATCAGTATCAGCTTTTTAGTTCGTAACTGTAGGCTGCCTGAAACACACACACGGCCAGGCATAACACACGGCCAGGCATAACACACAGTAAGGCATTACACACAGCAAGGCATTACCTCAACAGATGGGCCATAGGTCCCCCTGAGTCTGCACATTAAGATGTCATTTACACACTGCTAACAAGACACGGTGACACAACCTACCCAAATGCCCAGCTGTCACTGAACACAAACACCAACACACAAACATGTACACAAGCACACAAACACACACACCAGTAAAAACCATACGAGTAGCCACGGGTGGGAAGGAGTGGGCCTGTGCCCATCCAATTGTCAAATCAGGCAATCATCCAATCAGAAGGTTTTATAAATAACCTTTTAATACTGTCTTAGTATTAAAAATACCTAACCTATGTGTTTTGGGCTAGACCCACCTGACTTTTTTCTGGGCCCACCCATGTTATGATTTCTGGCTACGCCCTTGGTGAAAACACACACGAACATCTGTATACACATTAAAGCCTTTGCACACCAAAAAGACTTCTGAAGACTGACCACAACACCACCTGGCCGGCACCGTTTCTTGTTGTTGCCTTGTTTATGGTCCATCCATCCATTCGTGACCAAGGCTAAGGCTAAAATAAAGTTTTGCTATAGCACTGACTTTCACTGGCATATATTCATGATTACTTTCGTATCAAAAAAACTCTTTTCGCGAGTGGTTTAGCCAGAATATTGACCTTATTCCAAATATACTGTGCATGTAAACAACTGTATGCCAGGATTGCAAACGACAACAATGCACGACAATGCATAACATCTGCTGTATCTCTGTATTCTCTTTGCATTATTATTAAACGTCATAGAAAGAAAGGTTCAGGAGCCTGGTGATCTGATTCGTTAAAGTCAAGCAGCCAATGAGAATGATCCCCATTAGCGATGGCCCTGCCTGCACATTCAACATATTATAAATCGGCCGCAAACCAGCTGCCAGACGTCTTCCAACATCAGCCACGCTCACCAAGCCTCCCAAACTGGGCACAAATCAGACGTCTGACATGTCGGAGCTGTGTGCACTTCACTTTACAACTGAACACAACCCATATCCCACAGAGGTGTCACTTAGTGCAGAACACAAACACACACCTGCATGGAAACACACGGTGACAAAAACACATGTTGGCCACAAATTTTAGAGACGACAGGCACACATACGCACACACATATTACATAACTTTATGCACAACACACATATGCACAGACAAACACACACACACACACACACACACACACACACACACACACATTACATAACTTAATACAAAACACACATATGCACAGACAAATACACACACACACACACATTATATAACTTAACTTAATGCACAACACACATATGCACAGACAAACACACACACACATACATACACACACACACACACACACACAAGACTCTGGTCAGAGGCACTAGTAAGGCCTCCTACTCTGAGACAGAAAGAGGAAGTTGTTGTGAGTGGCCGGGTCTGCCGTGATCTCCGAGGACAAGCAGAGCTGTAAAACACTTCAACCACATGACACAGCAGAAAACACTGGCACACTCCATCCCTGTAAACACACACACACAAGCACACACACACTCACGCACACCCACAGGCACGCACACACACGCCCCCCTGTCCTTCAGACACAAACAAATATGCCACATCCACAAAGGCAAGCACCCACACAGTGCACCAGCCAAGGGCAGACAACCCCTATAAACACAAAGTCATGCCAGCACACACACACACACACAGAACACCACAGAACACAGAGGACATGGGGGGGAATAAAATACTGTGTTATTTGGTGGCTCTGTCATTTAGCTTTTTGGAATAACTTAGATTTAGAATTAAATTTAGATATTTTTTTCATTTTACTTTTTTTACTACAATGTTTGTCATTTGCTTAGGCAAGTACTGCCCTTTTCTTTCTTTTTCCATGTTTTTCTTGTCCTTCAAATTGATTTTAATGTTTATAGCTTTTGATTTTATTGGAGAATGACAGAGCAAGAAGGAAAGAGAAGGGAAGAGAAAGAGCGAGAAGGAAGGAGGAGGAGGAGGGAGGGGTGGGGGGTGGAGGGGGGGCAGAGAAAGAGAGAGCAAGAGGGAGGATGTTGTCCATCCTGTGTCCAAGGTCTCATTCAGTTATGCAGTCATCTGAGACTGTGAAGCTCGCCCCAGTGGCCATGAGCCTGCTGGTGGACCAGCGCCACACACACACACACACACACACACACACACACACACACACACACACACACACACACACACACACACACACACACACACACACACACACACACACACACACACACACACACACACACACACACACAGGGGCTGTGCCACACGAGTGGTCCAGTACTGCTGCTGTTCTGGGGCCAAAGCAGCACCAGTACCACCAAACATTCCAATCATACACTCTCTCTCACACACACACACACACACACACACACACGCACACACAAGCATGCACAAACACACAAGCACACACACACACGCACACACAAGCACGCACACACATATACACACACAAGCATGCACAAACACACAAGCACACACAAGCACGCACACACATATACACACACACACACCACACTCGGTTTTAAAATCACTGTTTTTACAATTCAGGGCACACAAATCATACTACTGCTGATATAATGTCCGCCCCTAAGGTTCCTGCTTATTTTAGAACAACTCCAGCCATGGCCTTAAGATAATACAATAACATACAGAGCAGACACACCACACGACACACACACCTACATGTTTCCTGGATCATTATCTGCCTGTGCACATCCTAAATGTCTTAAGTGTTGTTCTGTTGCTCCACAGATGCATCATCACCCCATTCATTTCCCTCATAGGCACACAAACACACACACACACACACACACACACACACACACACGCACACACACACGTACAGTTAAACGCCCTCTGTGGTCCACTTTGTCTTACTCCAAGCCTGTGTGTGTGTGTGTGTGTGTGTGTGTGTGTGTGTAAGGGTCCACAAGTATGCACATACCAGCACACTTATGGGCGTCACACCCTCACACCCATTTTTGCCCACAAACATGTGCATACGCATACGCACATACACACACACACACACACACACACACACACACACAGTGTGGAACATGGAATGGCAGACAGTCACAAATATGAGAGAGACATGTGCACACAGGGAGACAGACACAAAGACGCAGGCACACACACACACACACTTACATAACCGTATGCACACACACACACACACACACACACACACACACACACACACAGCTGTTTGCGGTCAGTCTGGCGGGGGGCTGGTGTGTATCGGAGCTGTCTGCAGGGACAGGTGCCCACTGCCTGAGAACACACATGCTACAGAATCGAATTCCTCAGACGCCAATGACCAGTCTATGTGTGTGTGTGTGTGTGTGTGTGTGTGTGTGTGTGTGTGTGTGTGTGTGCTCCTCATCTACTTGGGCATACCAGTTTGTGTGTGTGTGTGTTTCTCATCCACTTGGGCATACCAGTGTGTGTGTGTGTGTGTATCTGCGTGTCGTTTGTGGTGTGTGTGTATGTGTGTGTGTGTGTGTGTGTGTGTGTGTATGTGTGTGTATGTGCGTGTCGTTTGTGGTGTGTGTGTGTGTGTCTGTGTGGCCTGAGGACCTGCACATGTAGTCAACATGCAAGGACATTCAATCAGATCATCTAACACACACACACACACATATACATGTAGCTAAGACACACACACACACACACATATACATGTAGCTAAGACACACACATGCACTCAGACACACACGGCATGTTTGTGAGCGGCACATGACTGGTGTTAGATTTCATTTGACTCTCAGTCCACAGCCTCCCTCACCACATAAACACACATGAGGATCCTTGCAGCCATACTCTTAACTCTGCACGCGCACACACACACTCACACACACAGCTGAACTGCACCCTCCCTGACCATATAAACATACCTGCCCTTACACACACACACACACACACACACACACACACACACACACACACACACACACCCTTCATTACCACATGATCTTTGCAGTCATTCAAACACCACTGGATTAACTCTAAAACCCAAAGGACCTTAGTGAGGACACACACACATACACACACACTTACAGACACTCACACCCAAGCACCAAGTATAGTTTAGTATGGTAAACAAATTCATTATGGTAAAAGAAGGTATGGCTGTGTTTGTGTGTGTGTGTGTGTGTGTGTGGGGGGGGGGGGGGGGGGGGGTGTTTATATATCTTGTATGTTTATGTGGTTGGGCAGAGTGCAGCTGTGTGTGTGTGTGTGTGTGTGTGTGAAGTGCGGTGCAGTTGTCTGTCTGGTGTGAAGAGCAGAGGAGCGTCAGGCAGACTGACAGCACTGAGACTCCAGCGTGACCTCTGACCTACAGCAGCTCCGCTCACCACCGCGCCCTCTGATTCCTGTAAACGCCACATCTGACTGAAGCACACACACACCCATGCATCAACACACACACACACACACACACGCACACACGCACACACGCACACACGCACACACATGCACACACATGCACACACATGCACACACACAAATGCATGCATATACACACACACATTCATAAACACACACACATGCATAAACACATACACACGCATAAACATGAACCCACACACACACACACACACACACACACACACACACACAGATATACACACATACATTCATAAACACAAACACACACACACACATGCATAAACACACACACACATGCATAAACACACACACACACGCATAAACACACACACACACACACATGAACCCACACACACGAACCCACACACACACAAACATGAACACACACACACACAAACATGAACACACACACTGGCCACTTTAGGTCGTAGGCACCACATGACTCTTTCTTCCTCTTTTTTTTTTCAATACGTCTCCTCTCTCTCTATCTCCTAATTTCCTTTATTTGTTTTTTTTCTACAAATGTACATCTTTAAAATCTTTTTGTTTTTAAGTTTCTGTGCATACATGTGGCCTAGTCTATGGCTTTAAATGCTACTGTGGCCATCTAAAATAGGGTTTCTGCCCTTTAGCTTACCTGTCAATACTCAGTTAGCTTTGTGCTCAGCCTTCTACTTGAAGTACCTTTGTGTGTGTGTGCGTCTGTGTGTGTGTGTGCGTCTGTGTGTGTGTGTGTGCGTCTGTGTGTGTGTGTGTGCGTCTGTGTGCGTCTGTGTGTATGTTTGTATACGATCACTGTCCATTCCTCTCTTTCATAATAAGGACCACATGCAAAAAACGCCAAAGATCACTAAGAGATGTTCTACAGGGTTGGAGAGAGAGGGAGAGCAAAAGAAAAGAGAGAGAAAAAGAAAAGATACAGAAAAACGAGATGGAAAGAGAGGGAGAAGGAAGGCGAGAAATGAAAAATAGGGAAAGAAGATAGGAGGGAAGAAACAGAGAGAGGGGGAGGGGAGAGGGAGAGGGAGAGGGAGAGGGAGAGAGAGAGAGAGGGAGAGGGGAGAGGGAGAGGGAGAGAGAGAGAGAGACATTCCACATTTGATCTCAAAGGCCTAATGTCAGTCTCCTTGGACTTCTGTGTGTGTGTGTGTGTGTGTGTGTGTGTGTGTGTGTATCTAAACTAACGTCAGATGAGAGCGGAGGGACTGAGGGAGGTCTGTAACTACTGAGGAATGCCTCGCCCCCCCTCTGCACCCCCCCCCCCCCACCCACCCACCCACGTCTTCCCCCCCGCCCCCGCCCCCACCCAAACCATTACATCACCCACCACAGATCATCCCTCTCACCCCCAAAACACAGCTCCACACCACGGCAACGCAGCCAGCAGGATTTTCTCTCCGTACTGCTCACACACACACACACACACACACACAGAGGAGCCCCAGACACACACACACACACACACACACACACACACACACACACACACACTAAAAGGAGCCACACACACACACAGACGCATTACGGCTCAATTGTCATAGCTTGTTCAAATATAGCAAACTCATTTCCATAAGTTACACTCACTGCTGTACACAGGCACAGAATAACATCTAATCTTTTGCCAACTCATTTACATTCACTCAAAGACACACACACACACACACACACACACACACACACACACACTTACACACACAGCCATCCTGATACTCTAAGATCAGCACACATAGTGCCATGAAGGCACAAACATACACACAAAGCCTCTGTTTTTTCACAGATATCCACACACACACACAGCCTGTTTTTACAGATATCCACAAACACACAAAGCCTGTTTTTTTTACAGATATCCACAAACACACACACACACACACTCAAGTCTTCTCCTCTCAGAAGGGTGCAGAGTGCTTGTCTCCTGTCCCCTGGCTGAAGGACGTGTAATCTGCAGCAGCAGCGGATGTGCTGGGGGGGTGGGGGTTGGATCAGCCTGCAGTCCTCTGCCCTTCCTGCTCTATACGCCTATATCAGCCACACACTCACATGCACACATATACATACACACACATATACATACACACGCACACATGTACATACATGCGTCCACCCACATACACACCCACACCCACATACGCATACACACTCACACACATACACACGCACGCACGCACACACACACATGCACACATACGCAGCAGGGATGGAAATTCACACCGAGCCAAATGCTGGCAAAATACAGCATGAAAGTGGCTGGTGAATTTTGGACACAAAGATTACTTCACTGAATTTTATCATTTGTCAGTCACTGATATAAAAGTTGACCTTTTGCAAAGTTAATTTCCACTCCTGACACACACACACACACACACACACACACACACACATAACGTAGCATAACAGCACAGAGGCACCAGATGGAAATGATGTCGCTGAGATCTGATGATGTCACAGTGGGTGGGATTGCAACGCTCATACATGTATTAGAAGCACACACTGGTGTGTATGTGTGTGTGTGTGTATGTATCACACACACACATACATCAGCACAGAGGCACAGGGTGGAAGTGATGTCGCTGCGATCCGATGATGTCATAATGGCGGGTCTGCCAAGGCCACGGAAGCAAGGGATTCTGGGGGAAGTTCTGGACGCAAGCGATGCAGCAGCAGCAGATGCAGCAACAGCAGCAGCGGAGGTGGTGGCCTCACAAAGAGGCCCATTGAGTGACCGAGCCCACGGACCAGCTCGTGTGACGGCCCGCTCTCACGCCATGGGAATGTGGTCAAGCACTTCCCACCCCCCCAGCCCGAGAAGGAACGCGCGGAAAAGATGTGGGACGCCATCCAGCGACAATGGGTACCGAAGCGACAGGCCTGCCCGCCCCCCGTGATGTCACCATCACCAGGGCTCTTTGCTGGCTACACAAAAAAGTCTCACTCTCTTGCTTGCTCGCTCCCTCTCTCTCTCTCTCTCTCTCTCTCCCCCCCATGGGATTCTGGGAGAATCTGTTTACCACATTTGCCTTTTGGCTGCTAGATTCATGCTCCCGCCTCCCCATACACCCAGACCCAGTACAGATGAACACACACACGCACACACACACACACACAACACACACAAACACACACAGACACACACCAAATAGCTGAGCATTAGAGTGTATGGGAATGTGGGGGTGGGACTCTGCTTGATATTACATGTCATTTAGTAGCTGGTGCTTTTAATCAGAGTGGGCTGACAGTAAATTAGTGTGTGTGTGTGTGTGTGTGTGTGTGTGCGTGCCACGCCCCCCCTGGCACCGACAGCAGGCCAACATAACAACAAAAGGTGTCGTGCCCGGTGTGTCTTGGGGTGTCAAAACGGTCACAAAAGCCAAACAATGGAAGAGGAAGGAAGCACATGCCAGAGTGGAAATGGGTCTCTTTGTAACTCTTTGTAACCAGACTTGCACAAGTTCACCTGTTCAGAGACAGAGGAGACAAGAACACAGGTAGGGAAGTGGGTAGGGCCAAAGATGAACCCATAGGGCGGTGTGTGTGTGTGTGTGTGTGTGTGTGTGTATGTGTGTGTGTGAGAGAGTGTGTGTGTGATTGTGTGTGTGTGTGAGTGTGTGTGTGTGTGTGTGTGTGTGTGTGTGTGTGTGTGTGTGTGTGTGTGTGTGTGAGTGTGTGAGTGTGAGTGTGTGAGTGTGAGTGTGTGAGTGTGTGTGTGTGTGTGTGAGTGTGAGTGTGTGAAAGAGAGAATGGGGAGATTTGACCCTGGTCTTCTGCATGTGTTCCCATCACGGATGCACAATCCACATGTAAACAAAGGGAAAAAAAAGGGGATCCGGGGTCAAGAGTCAAGATGTTACACCATGAGAAGAAACCAAGCTACGCAAATGTATGTATGCTCAGTGAGGAGATGGAAATGACTCTTACACAACTCTCCTTTTCTTCTCCTCTCTCCCCCAAATTATCTCCCTGTGTGTGTGTGTGAGAGTGACAGAGAGAAAGACAGAGAGAGAGTGAGAGAGTGTGTGTGCGTATGTGTGTGTGTAGTGGGCATGTGTGACTGTGTCTGTGTGTGTGTCTGTGTGTGTCTATGTATGTGTATGTGTGTGTGTGTGTGTGTGTGTAGTGGGGGGGGTGGGAGTACATGTCTGGAGTACTGTGTGGTGTTGCTGCTATTTGTCCAGTGTGCTTAATGGCACTGCAGATCACTGTGACAGCCCAGGCAGACACTAATGAACAAGAGGAGGAAGACTGGGAAAGGAGGGAGGGAAGGAGAGAGGGAGGGAGAGAGGGAGGAGAATGCAGGAGAAAGGTCATGTGTAATATCCATGGCCCCATCTCTATTCCTCTTTCTCTGTCCAACTCACTCTCGTTTTCTCAAGCACTCCCTTCTTTCGTCATCATTCTTTCCATAACAGTCCAACTCCCCCCTTCCCCTGTCCTTCCTGCTCTCATAACAGTCTACCCCCCCCCCCCACCTTCTGAGAGAGACAGACAGAGAGAGAGTGAGAGAGAGAGAGAAAGAAAGAGAGAGAGAGACAGTACTTCTCTCTCTCTGCTGGACTTGAATACTTAATTCTTCTCTGCATCTCTTTTTCTAAGCCCTCCTCCTGTCCTTTCTCTCTCCATTTCCCTCTCTTTTCCTCCCTCTATCCTGTCCTCTATCTTACACACTGTCTGTCGCTCCATTCATTTCACCCTCCTTCTCTCTTCTTCTTCTCTCTCTTCTTCTCTCTCTCCTTTTCTTTCTCCTTCTCTCTCGTTGCTTTCTGGGTTCCTCTGTCTCAACATCTATAAAACACACCAACGTATACACACCTCCTCCCTCCCTTTACCTCCCATTCCTTTTTTTCAGCCTATGTCCTTCCTATTCCACACACACACACACACACACACACACACAGAGCCATCATGCTCACGCACACACACCAGCTCACCTCTAACACTCATGCATATCCACATCCCCTTGTGTCCTTCCTCACTCACACACACACACACACACACACTTACCCCCAGCTTCCTACGCCACCTCTTAAACCAATCCTTTTTTCATCCCTCATCTCTCCATTACACACACACACACACACACACACACACACACACACACACAAGCACTTAGCTCTATGACCTTCCTCTAGTTCTCACAGACCATGCTTCTCTTTCCTCTATCCACACCCCTCCATCCCCCCATCCTGTGTGTGTATTTAAGTGTGTGTGTGTGTGTGTCTGTCTGTCTGTCCGTGTGTGTGTGTGTGTGTGTGTGTGTCCGTGTGTGTGTGTGTGTGTCTGTCTGTCCGTGTGTCTGTGTACGTGTGTCTCTGTGGGTGTGTGTGTGTGTGTGTGTGTGTGTGTGTGTGTGTGTGTGTGTCTGTGTGTGTGTGTGTGTGTGTGTTTCTTTTGCTCATCTTCTGTCTGTCACCCCACCGTTGACTGCCGCATCTGGACAGCGATGACGTCAACCTTCTCCACTGTCGCCGTTGCACACCACATTAAAAAATGTTTTAATGTCCCTCTCTGTCTGTACTTTTTATTATGACACAAACTATAAACTTAACCGTTGACCTTCTGTTCCTAGCAGAGTGACTGTAATAATTACCTAAAAGCACTGGTCAGGGCATTACATGTGGTTACTTGTGACCAGAGGCTGCTACATAACTAAAAAGAAGCTAATAAGTATAACCCAACTGTCAGAGCAATTACGGTCATTGACATTTAATTGCTTTTTTTGGATTAAGCAAGGAAAACGAGATCCAGATACTGTGGGAAGACAAATGGACAACCTGGCAGGTCTACAAGACTTACAAGCCTTTAAACACACACACACACACACACACACTTCTTAAAAAGAGGGCATATTCTCCTCCATATCCTCCCTAACACACATACTCGCAGACACAGACCCTAGCAGACGTCACCTACAGCAACACACACACGTACACACTTCTTAAAAAGAGGGCATATTCTCAATCTTCATCCTCCCTAAAACACAGACATACACACAGACACAGACCCCCCACACATGTCAGCTACAGCCACACACACACACACACACACACGCACACAAAGACACCATCTTAGTGTCAATCTGACTGTCAATGAGCAAGTTGATGCCCACCTGTGAGCACTGTGAGCTAGGTCCATCATGCACCAGCAGCAATGCTGACAGCAGCACCACAGGCATCTGTGTGTCAGTTAGCGCACGCTAATTGCTAATTATGCCCACGCCCCCCTCCCGGCACCCCCTCCGGTGCCTCTGCGGAGCTCTGCTAGTGTGTTCCAGAACATGGCCTGGAGGGAGCCGCCAGGGACCCCCCCCACCCCCCACCCCGATTTCCTCAGTCTCCGTCCTACAGTCAGTCAGTCAGTCAGGCGTGTCAGGATGGATAGAGCTGCAGACGCGGAAAAATCCTCACCGCAGAAAGTTAGGAGCTCTGCTATTATTATTATAATTGGCTCTACTACCTCGGTCTGTACTCAAACAGGCAATTGCACTAGTTAGCTCCTCTTCTTCCTCAACCGGAGAAATTGTGGTTATTAGGTTCAGCTTACTTACGATGACTGTAACCAATACATGGGCTGGACTTTTACTCTCTTAAGATGGGCCATCTAACTCCAGGAAGTACGCTTGCTCCTCTTCCTCAACCGGAGAAATTGTGGTTATTAGAGTCGGCTTACTTCCGACGGGTGTAACCAATACATGAGGAGGACTTTTACTCTCCTAAGATGGTCTACCTAACTCCAGGAAGGACGCTTGGCGCTCAATGGCATTGCTGGAGGAGGATGAACATCCTGATCTTCTCTCCAGCTGGCTCATAGGCCATGGCCATCTCACCAGAGGAGAAAACACTGTGGACACTGGAGTGACACTGTTTTAAAATGTGCCTCCCAAGCACAAGGATTTATCTCTCCCCTACTCCTGCCCTCCTCTTCGTCTCTTCATCTTCTCCTCCTCCTCCATGCACTGTATCCCTCTGTTTTCATATCTCCATTCCCTTCTCTCCATTTATCCCTCTTTCTTAGAAGAATTCTAGAATTGTTCTTGGCTGCCGTCTCTCATGCTTTACCATCCTTCATCTGTATCTGTCCGTCTTCCCTCTGTCTTCTCCCAGACATCCTTCCTTATCTTTCTTTCTGTCATCCTCTCCCTCTTCTCCCAGCCATCCTTCTATATCTTTCTTTCTGTCATCCTCTCCCCTCTTTGTCATTCCATCTTTCTTCATTTCTGTCTCCGTCTCTCCCTGTCTCTTAAGGCTCTTTGTGGTCTGTCTCTGGCTCTGCTCTTGGCCCATGCTGACGGGCGTTATCTGCGTCTGCTGTGCCCCCCTCTCGGCTGTGTGCTGTTTGAAGGGGCCCCGTCGGGTCGGCTGTGCGTCTCTCTTAAGAGGCCTTGTCTAAACCGATATTCCTCCAAGCCCTCCCTCCCTTTTTCTCCTCCTGGCGTAACCGAGAGCTTTCGCCCGTTTATCTGCCGGGGCCTAAAAATAGAGCGCTGGCGTCGCGCGAAGCAGCTTTGGGTTTTTTTTTTGGTGTGCCGCCGTCGGAAGATTCTTCACTCGCCACAGTTTTCTTTTCTTTTTTTTTTTGCGTTCAACAACACAAGGACCCTGCTGTCAGTCACTCTGAGCCTCAATGTTTTAGAACTTTCTGACAGGTGACTGCAATGAGGGGCCTTTTATTGGGTTGAAGAAAGACGGGATGTGCTGTTTTTTTTTTGTTGTTTTTTTTTTCTCTGCAAAGCGCCGTGTGCCGGTTTTAGCAAAGCCGTGCACACACTTCCACCTCAGGATCCCTTGGAGAACTGAGGAAAGATCCTGGATTCAGAACCTTGAATTTGTAAAAAAAAAAAAACAACAAAAAAATACATTTCTGCCTCCTGAGGTCGAGCCCAGAGTCACACTCACCCTCACATGTCCCCCGGCTTTCTACGGTCATCTCAGTTCAAATCATTTCATCTTTTTCTGCTTTTTGACTTCACAAACTAAAGCAACTCTGACTGAAACAATAAACAATCTCGTGTTGTCCTCCCACAACTTCCTTTTCCGATATTACTTCTGTCTTTTTGTGTGTTTTGTTTTTTGGTTTGTTTTCGCCCTCAGGGGAAACATTGAGGGGACTAAATCTATAAAAGACTAGATCATCCATCCTGTCATTCGGATCAAAACAAAGGGGTTACGTTTTTGGACAGAGTGGGCCTACAGCCTGTCACCCTTAAGCCTGCTCCTTAAAACAAATGCACGCACACACACACACACAATAACACACACTAACACACACACACACTAACACACACACACTAACACACACACACACACACACTTCACCGATGGTGGCCGGTGGCCAGCGAGAGTAACTCTAGAGGTGCTTTATCCCCCCCGACATCCATCAGGGCAATGGAGGAGAACGACTCCATTTGACCATATATAGACCCGTCGTCCACTTCAAGCCAAGCTCTCCAGAGGCTCTCGCAAATTGATTTCAGCGCTACGTTTTCAATTACAACGCCCATACATTTCACTGCCGATAACGGCAACCCTCAATCCTTAACCGCCTTGACACATTGCTGTCCAGCCAAAGGGGGGAAAACAGAACGGACTGTCGATAAAGACTTGAAAACGCCCATCTACTGAAAGGTGTGAATTTGAGTGTGTGTTTCTCGACAGCAGCGAGTCACCACAAGTTGAACAACACTTACTTCCGGTCCCGGAGATCTCTCATATCAAGAACCACACATCACCTGATAAAGAGTACAAGAAATGAGTAAACACTACGGGTTTCTAATGTATTCCTACTGCTTCTGCATTACTTGGGTGACAGTGGGCGACTGCTGCTCAGTGATCTGGACTTGCAAAAAGCAACAGCAGATGATGCGAGTTCAATCTCCGGTCTGCCACCACTGTTCCCTTGAGATACTTATTCCAAAGTTGCTCCAGAGAGACTGTTCCTGTAGGTAGGTAGGTCACTGTAAATTGCTTTAGATGAGTCTACTGTAATGTAAAGTCATATAAATGTACATTATGTATTTGAATAAAAAAAAAACATCTGCTCCACAGTTTAAAGGGTGTGTTCGGGGGGAGGGGGGGGGCAGATGAGCTATGCTGAGGGACGGAGTTTAGAAGGACAGATCCTAGCAAACACACACACATACACACACACACACACACACACAATCTTCACACCTCTGGACAAGCACGAGGTCATCACGCTTACGGTAAAAAAAACCCCAAGGGAGTCCGTGAGTGAGTGTGTGAGTGACTATGACTCAGGTACTCAGGTCAGCGGTATTCCAGCACAGCGGGGTCAAGCACAGTGCACCTGGACCTGGACTCCAGTTCATCTCCTCGGCCGTGACCGGCTGGTCAGACGAGGGTGAGGAAGCTAGCACCGGGGTGGCTAATGCTAACAGACAGCAGCATGGCAATGGAAGGGGGGACATGGTGAACTGGTGAGGTTTCAGGGGGGGGTTTGCCAGAATGACCACAGGCAGCTCTCTGTCATAAGGAACAGGGTGGTGGCACAGACGGGGGGGGGAGCCAACCAGTTGTCCCGAGCTCGGCTTTCATTCGCAGGTCAGTGCCACATCTCAGTTCAGTCAGTAGGGCTACCTCACTGGACACTGTTGGCAACACTAAACCTGTTCCACAACATCTCAACCATAATGCACAAGCATCACGCACTCACGCTTACGCACACACACATACATACATACTCACACAGGAGTTCTAAAACAGACTAACACACAAACACAGTCAGACCACATGTTTATTGGGGGAAAAAAAACGTCTGTGTTAAACCTATCTGTCATATTCAAACACAACATACCAAACTACAAAGGGACTGGATCAACCACACCTTGCCAGACTGTCTTAACAGAGATCGACCACAACTAGCCTATAGATTTTAAAAAAAGTAACTCAGACGAGCAAGCTAGGTTCTCTCCACTCACCATGATGGCAGGCTGTCTCCATGGGGCCCACGATAGCCGTATCTCAGTATCTGACCAGTGAGTGTGTTCC
>CM059271.1:12824964-12912464 GCA_030347295.1 Setipinna tenuifilis | reverse complement strand
TGCACAGCCTTACTGAAGGCAACAGGAAAGACTGGCCTTTAGGTCATATTGGAGAGGATGAAGAAGGGGGGAGGAGGAAAAAAAGAGGGGATAGGAGAGGAGGTGAAAAGGTAGAAGGATGAGGAAGAGGAGCATGAAAAGAAAAAAAGGAGGGAGAGCAAAAGAAGGAAAGGAAAAAAAGAGAGCGAGGAGGAGAAGGTGGAAGAGAGGGAAGTGGAGAGAGGAATAAGAAGAGGAGGAAGAGAGATGATGAGAGAGGAGAGGGGCTGAGGTAAGCGGATGAGAGAGGAGGAGGAGGAGAGAGGAAGAGAAGGAGAGAGGAAGGAAGAAGAGGAGGAGAAGGAGAGGGAGGTGTAGAGAGGAATAAGAAGAGAAGGAGGAAGAGAGATAACGAGAGAGGAGAGGGGCTGAGGTAAGCGGATGAGAGAGGAGAAGGAGGATGAGGAGAAGGAGGAAGAGAAGGAGAGAGAGAGAGGCAGAGAGGTGGTCTCCACAGATCCCGCCTAGAAAGGGGAGATAATGGAGAGATTGTGCAGCATCTGTTTGAGGTGCTCTGAAAAGAAATGGGTCAGAGGGAAAGACAAAGAATGGAGCGAAAGAGACAAAGAACAAAGAGAATGACAGAGTGATAAAGGAAGAAGAGAGGAAAACGTACAGCAAGAGAGAAACAAAAGCCAGCAAGATAGAAATAAAAGCAGCCAAAAAGATAGAGAGAGATGGACAGAGACAAAGAGGGAGAGATAGACGGAGAAAGACAAAGAGAGAGAAAGAGAGGGAGAGCGAGAGGGAGAGACAGAGAGAGACAGAGAGAGACAGAGAAAGCTCTACTGAACTGAACTGAGAGAGAGAGAGAGAGAGAGAGAGGTGAGGTGCAGCAGTGGATTGCATTTCCTATGTGTGTGTGTGTGTGTGTGTGTGTGTGTGTGTGTCTGGTCACCTTTAGCTGACCTACTCTCAACAGGCTATGGCAGCAGCAGCTTTTGGACACAGCTCTGTCACACATGGCTGGGATGAACCACTTCACAACAAAGAGTGTGTGAAAGAGGCTGTGTGAAAGAGAGAGTTGACTGAGTGTGTTAATAGGAGAGAAATGGTGGGAGAGGCACCGTGAGAGAGAGGGAGGGAGAGATAGAGAGAGACAGAGAGAGAAAGGGAGAAAGAGGGAGAGAGGAAGAGAGCGAGCGAGAGAGGAAGAGAGCAAGAGAAATGGAGAGAGAGAGAGAGAGAGAGAGAGAGAGAGAGAGAGAGAGACTAGCTGAAACATCACTGCCCCAGTTTTCTCCTTGTTGTAACTCATTACGATTCTCTTTCTCTCGCTCGCACACACAAACACACACACACGCACACCTCCTTCTCTCTCTTCCAATCACACACAAAGGCTTGTGTTTCAATTTGTGCCATCATGGGAAGTTGGCCAGTCTCAGTCTAACAATGCTTTGGGATCTTGGTGTATGTGTGTGTGTGTGTGTGTGTGTGTGTGAGAGAGAGAGAGAGAGAGAGAGAGACAGAGCGTGTGTCTGTGTGTGTGTGTGTGTGTGTGTCTGTGTGTGTGTGTGTGTGTGTGTGTGAGAGAGAGAGAGAGACAGAGTGTGAGTGTGTGTTTCGTTCATGCTTTCATATTTGAAAGAGGCGCTTCAAACAATGGTCACATCATTCTGGCAATTGTGTGCTGGAGGACATGACTGACAGCACTGAACTTCATTCAGGTCAGTCCATTAAGTGCCGAGCTTGAACACACACACACACACACACACACACACACACACACACACACACACACACACACACACACACACACACACACACACACACAAGGGAAGAGGAGTGAGCAAAGGAAAGTTGTGTGGGAAGCACAGGAAAATGTTGGAACACGTGAGGTCAAGACAGTTACATCATGAGGTCAACTATGCAGACACACACACACACACACAATCATGTCTCAATGTGACCACAGACATACACGTACCAGAACACAATGTTCGCTTTAATAAGATTCCACTCATACTGTGGACATGATCTATGTGTTAAATCCCCATGGGTATTTAGGATGAGGATGTACGGTAAACTAAAAACAGCCATTACTGGCAAACACACACAGTAAACAAAAATCAGATATTACTGTCAATTCTGTCAAAGTCAACACCCACCTACTGGGGTTTTTAGATGAGCCCTCTGTTACTGTTTTTACTATGCACAATGCTCAGACACGTCTGCTTGAGAAACACTAGCAGGTCAGCCCACCACTTTCTTCAACAATCACTCGGGACTTCTACAGAAATACACTTTGGTGTAGGCGCACACACACACACACACACACACACACACACACACACACACACACACACACATACATCCACAACAACATACATGCATGCATGCGTAAAGACACGCGTGAGCGCACACACACACACACACACAAAACGCCTAAGCAGGAAGTGGCAACTTTGGGTGTAGAAATTTTGCCAAAAGTCCCTGTTATTCTACAACAACACACAGCACCTGACTTCGCAGGAAGTTAGGAAATTTGCTATTTGCTCTGAGTTAACTAAACCTGCTTTCTGGAATTACCCCTCCCCCCTACCCCCGCCACTGATTTATCATTACAGTGAGCAGTGTTGCCACTCAGACAATAACACCACCAGCAGTTGCCTCCACACTTCTCCGCTAGTAGCACATCTGAAGTGTCTTTGAGAAGGTTGCTAAAAGTCCCTGAGATTCCACCTCCTTATTGTCTGGTCAGATTACACAATATCAGCCAGATTCTGCCCTTAAGTTGTTGTGACTGACACATTTTCCAGTGCTGTACCCAATTCTAAAAGGTCAGGCACAACACTGAACGTGACTTGAGTCTCACAGTGTAACATACCTTACGACCTGCAATTTTTTTTGTCTGCAACCTTTTTACGACACCCTTATCAGAATTTTGTCAGGATTCGCATGATGTCGTAAATGATGTCGTGCAATCTGGACAGTCTCCCGACCATTTTATAGTGTGACATGGTCAACTATAATCGACAATCATGAAAGACAAACAAAATTGTATAATTGTGTAACACATTATTTCCTCAAATTCGGATCATGAACTGTCCTGCCAGCGCAGAGCTATTATGGTCAAGGAAATCTCGCTGAAACCCTCTTGTGTTTATGCATGTTTTCATTTCCTTAAATGTCGGATCGTGAACTACTGAAACACACATTCTGGAGAATCCCTGCGTTTACTTATTATTACCAGGTTTGGTTGTGTTACCGAAACAACACAACACGAAAGGTACCAAAACAATGGCTGAAACATCAGCAGGGAACTTCATGCCTTTTTAGTAAAATTGTCACCAAATTGTCACTTCCCTCCAAGTTAAAGACTGTAAGTGAACATACCATTGTACCCTTACCCGTATTAGAGTGATCAGTTATGTCACCAGGAGGGCAACATACCTTAGTGACACGAGGCTGCAAGTCACCAAAACAAACACCACCAGCAGTTACCTTTCAATGCCCCAGCCATGTGCTGAAGTGCTTGGGACACACATTTCATGGAAGCCATGTGTTTGAGCACAAATATGACTACAGCACAGGTCATAGGGTAGGGGCATGCACACACACACACACATGTCATACACACCATAGGGTAAGGGCACACGTACACATGCACAATAGTGTAAGGGCGCACATGCACATACATACACACTCCATAAGGTAAGGGCGCACGTGCATGTACACACATATACACAGAGGACATTGGGTAAGGGCGCACGTAAACATGTACGCACACACACACACACACACACACACACACAAAGGCATGTGTCACACGCACAATAGTGTAAGGGCGCACATGCACATACACACTCCATAAGGTAAGGGTGCACATACACACACACATACACACACACACACACACACACACACAGTAGATTGTATTTACAGGCAACAGTGGTGTGTTGAGCAGCGCTGTCCCTTGTGTCACCCCATGTATGTTCAACCGTCTCTTTGAGGTATGTTCAACTTCAACCAACCAAAGGCAAATGTTCGCAAAAAAGTTTTCAAACAGTTTTTCCGTTTGCTTTAAGCTTACTGTGCACGCCCGATGTCTGCAAGCCCAAACACACAAAACGGTCCAAAGATGTGGTTCTCCGCAAATAAACATGGACGCCAGGTTCAAGGTGACTGGTTAAATCGATCAACCTGGAATGTTTACATACAAAAAAAAGTTTTTCAAAGTTCAAAGACAGCACGTTTGCCTTAAGCGTTGGCCCCTGTGTGCAAACTCTAAGCCCACCTCAGGTCTGGGCAGATTGTCTGATGTCAGGGTGAAATCTGCAAAGATTGGGGGGGGGGGGGCTTTGCTTACAACTCTTTCCAGAGCACATAAAAGGATTGGAAATGCAGTCAGAAACAGGTACCCAAACCCATGCACACCAACATGCTTGTGTGCGTGCTCACACAACATACACAGACACATACAGAAAGCACAGACACACAAAGACCAGACACACACAAACACACAGCAGACACCCAGTACGCACACACAAACACACAAAAAAAAACATCAGACACACACACATCGGACTCTCTCACAAACACACACGCACGCACACAAAAAACAGCAGACACACACACACCGACACACAGCAGACTCACTCACACACAGACACATAAGAATTCTGTGGGCTTTGGCGAGGTGTAAATCCAATGGCACACAGGAAGAGTCTGAAGTATTTATTTGTTTCATAAAGCGGCGCTGACGCAGGGCCAGTGGACGCCAGAAACAGCTGGACAGGGGGCCGCACGCACCGGCAGACCGCTGGCGGCCGGCTGTTTGTCACCAGGTGACAGCCTCCACTCTCAAGGACAAATGGGGTGGGGGGGTGTGAGGTGGGGGGGTTGCAGCAGATGGACAGGCATGCCAGCAGACAGAAGCTTGCCAGGCAGCTCATCAACAAACAAACAAACAAACAAAACACACAGACAGAAAAATAGAGAGACAAAAACAAACAGACAGACAGAGACAAAAAGAGGCACACAGACAGACAAAAACAGACAGACAGAGAGACAAAAACAGACAGGCAGACACACAGACAGACAGGCAGACAGAAGAGACAGACAGACAGGGAGGGAGACAGGGAGGGAGACAGACAGCTGAAGGGACTGTGCATAAGGGATGGGCTGTGGAATGACTAAGCAGTAAGAGTAGCCTTCGGGTTGAGTGATGGAGGGGGTTACAAATCTGTCTGTGCTCCGACTCGGGGCATAAAGCAAGACATAAATCTGTGCCTCAAATGATGAAAATATTTCAAAGTTATTATGACGGGCAGCAAATGTTAAATGCAGCCTACTGTCCCGTTCCATTTCAGGCACCGTGCCTGAGATCTTTTACTCTTTTAGCCCTGTCTTGACTGGGTACCAGCTAATAGTCATGCTAAACAAAACGTGTTTAGGAACATCTGCAGCCCGGGGTGTTAATACTGAATACCCCCCTCACACATACACACACAGACATTTGAACATGTGGACAAACAGACTGAAGCTCACACACACGAACAAGTGTGCACGCTCACACACACAAACGAGTGCGCGCACACACACACGCAGGCGATCACCTCATTATGTTGCCGTCTGCACCTAGCCCCTGCAACCTGCTACTACCCAGAATGCATCTGTGTGCAACCATATCTGTGATAGAGACTCACCCATTACAGACTCACTGCCCCCCCCCCCCCCCCCACACACACACATCATACATGCACACATTACACAGATGACATAGTAACACACACACACTCACACATAACACACTAAGACATCCACGCAGCTCATAAAGTGCTCTGTTCTGAGCGTTTGAAAAGTGATAAGGCAATCTGAGCACAGCATTATCATTCCTGTGGCTTGTGTTCAGTGTTTTAAAGTGTGCCTGTGTGTGTGTGTGTGTCTGTGAGAGCAAATGTGTGTGTGCGTATCTGTTGGTATTTATGCATGTTCTTTGGGGATAACCATTTGAATGCTTGTGCTCTGCACAGGTATGCCATTGTGTGTGAATAGTTTGTGGGTGTGTGTGTGTGTGTGTGTGTGTGTGTGTGTGTGTGTGTGTGTGTGTGTGTGTGTGTGTGTGTGTGTGTATGTACCCGCACTGCAGCCCTGTGAAGGCAGTGAGCAGCGTCCAACTTACTTACACTGCAGATGTCACACAGGCACACACACAGGCACACACACACTAACTTTCTCACACTCACACACACACTGACTCTCACACACACACACACACACACACACACACACACACACACTCACACACACTCACACACACTCTACTCCACCCCTGCCATCCCTGGCTGAAGAGAAGAGCAGGAGTAACATGCCCCTCAGGCACAGCAGCAGATAAAACAGTAACGGTAAGATGACACACTCGCGGACGGGAACTGGGGGAAAGGTGCTGATCAAAGGGGCTCTGCCATCCACTCTACCCCCGAGTCAGTGAAGAGGAGCTGGGCAGTGGCGCCAGGGGGGGTAGGGGTGGGCGTGGGTGGAGGGTGGTTACTGCTGGCCCTGTGCTTTTTATGACTAACATTTGTTATTAGAAATCACGAGTCAGTTTATACGAACACATAGATGAACACATGAACTACAACCAACTACAGTACGACATAGTTCGAATTACAGGGGGTACAGTACCCCCCGATTAAGACCCAGTACCCCCCTAGTGCAGTGGCAGCGATGCCCTGTGTGTGTCCATGTGAATCCACCTCCCTGCCAATAATGGACAACTACAACCACAGTGAACTAATGAGGCTGCTAAACGAAATCATTTGAGCGAGTGCGGACACGGACACACGGACACGGACACACGGACACACACACACAGAAAAAAAACAGAAGGAATGCTAGATTATGTGGATGTGGCACAATGTGTCTACAACTATGTGTAGAGGCAGAGAGAGAGAGATAGTGTGTGTGTGTGTGTGTGTGTGTGTGTGTGTGTGTCTCTATCACGAGTCCAAATCCTGCCCGGTTGGGATGAGCTGGACCGGGCTGGGTGGGGTGGTATGGTTTGGGGCTGGGTGGGGTGGTGTGGGGTGGTTTGGTGTGGTGTGGGGTGGGGTGGTATGGTGTGGTATGGTGTGGGGTGGGCTGGGTTGGGTGGTGTGGTGTGGGCTGGGCTGGGCTGGGCTGGGCTGGGGTGGGGTGGTGTGTTTGCTCTGTACTCTGCTGTGCTGTGCTGTGCTGTGCTGGGTCGGGTCGTACCAGCATTCCACAGTGGGTTTACTGGAACAGAGCAACAAAAGAAGCACACAATCCCACCATTCAACCCCTCCTCACAGAGAGAGAGAGGGAGGGAGAGAGAGATGGAGATATATATATATAGAGAGAGAGAGAGAGAGAGAGAGAGAGGGAGAGGGAGAGGGAGAGGGAGAGGGAGACAGAGAGAGAGGGAGAGAGAGAGAGAGAGAGAGAGAGAGACAGAGAGAGAGGGAGAGAGGGAGAGAGAGAGAGAAAGAGAGAAAGAGAGTGGAAAGAAAGAGAGTAGTAGAAACAGAGAGGGGGAGAGGGAATAGAGACAGTGACAGAGAGACAGACAGACAGAGAGAGAGACAGACAGACAGACAGACAGATAAATAGCTAACGTCACAGACATGCCATGCCCTAAAGATGGGGGGAAATCGATAAAAAGATATATAGTGTGCAAGAGGGCGAGGAAAGAAAGAAAGTGAGGTGGAAAAATACTTTACAGGCATGCCTTGCACTAAAGATAGATAGACAGAATGAGAGAGAGAAAGAAAGAAACTGCATTCACCCTAGAGCCCCAAAATGAGGGGAAAGATGGAGAGAGAGAGAAAGAGACAATAGAGAGAGAGAGAGGATGTGATCGAATAAGCGACAGAAGGAGAGAAAGAGAAACTCTCAGGTAAAGAGAAAGGGGGAAGAGAGACAGAGGCTGAAGGAAAAGAGGCGAGCAGATAAAAGAATTAAAAAAACTTTTTGAGACCACACTGGTGTTGCAGACTTAAATATAAAGACGTAAAGACAAAATATAAAGACGTACACTCCTCCTCTTACTCCATCCCTGGAGGCCAACAACCCATGCCCCCCCCCCCACTCTGTGGACACCATTCAGCCCCTTAAATGCACGTGGATAACAGTGGCAGCCATTTGTGGCGTGTCAAGTTGTCTGTGTGGGGGGGTAGAGAGAGAGAGAGCTTTCTGAGAATGAGCAGGTGTTACATCATTTCTGATGCCGGTTAAACTGTAGGCTAATGAGGTGAGATACGGCGTTACTCCATACTCTGCTGCTTCCTGCTCGCACACAAAGCCCATGCAAAATGCAGAGGTAAGGGGAGACGCAAACACACAGACACACACAGACACACACACACACACACACACACACACACACACACACACACACACACACACACACACACACACACACACTTTACAGGCAAAAAAAAGGCTCTGTAAGGGGAAATCCTTTGCTGGGTTTCCAAACTAGGCTAATTTGTGACTGCCCTACAACATCCAAACAGCAGGACGGCGGGAGAGAGATGGATGGAGTTTCAACATAATGACCTGAAACTGCCTTTACAGCAGCCAAATGGTCTCTGGAGTTCAGACAACAGTTTTATGTGTGTATGTGTGTACGTGTGTGTGTGTGTGTGTGTGTGTGTGTATAGGGTGTTCTTTAACTGTGACTCCATGTCTTGACCGATCATGTGGTTGTGGGCATTGCTGACCTTCACTGAAACTTTTAATCCAAAGCTATGTCTGCACGCACTTGCTGTGTGTGTGTGTGTGTGTGTGTCAGTCAGTCACCGGCTCAATAGCTGATTCTGCAGTTTTATCATGGCCTTCATCCAGCTGTGTAATACTGAGAAAAACCCATGTTCCATGAAGTCCCTCCCTCCCTCCCTCCCTCCCTCCTTCACACACACACACACACACACACACACACACACACACACGGGAAGAAGGAGAGCAGATCGAGAGAGAACTACATATACATGCACACATGTCCACACACACACACACACACACACACCAGGACAAAGATAGAGAAAATGAAAGAAAGAGAGCAAGTGAGCAGAACAGACTCTCTTGCGCACACACACATGGCATAACAAGGTGAAATAAAGCTGGATATATCAAAAGTGAAAAAGTAAAAGGCGCACACATAACACACACACACCACAAAACGAGAGAGGGATAGGGAGGGAGGAAGAGATAGATAGAGAGAGAGAGAGAGAGGAGCAAGACTGAATACATGTAAGGAACAAAGGCCATCCTCAGTGACAGAACAATAACTCTAAAGTGTCAGGTTAGTGTGTGTGTGTGTGTGTGTGTGTGTGTGTGTGTATTAGGTCAGCATGCCAGGCCAGATTCTGCCGTGTCATGCCTTGTGAAGCCCCAAGGCCAGGCTGCTCTACATAGCCTCAATCTCTAGCCTGCCCACAGCATGTGCATGTACACGCACGCATGCATGCACGCACACACACACACAGAGCTAGAGGGAAAAAAAAGACAACTAACTGTCTTCTATTGCCCTAAGCCGTAGCTTGTGTCTGTGTGTGGCAATGATATTGACTCTGCAGTAGATGTCTGGACACACACGCACGCACGTCTGTCTTACACGCAAGCACACATA
The DNA here is from genome assembly GCA_030347295.1 of Setipinna tenuifilis. Lineage (NCBI taxonomy): Eukaryota > Metazoa > Chordata > Actinopteri > Clupeiformes > Engraulidae > Setipinna > Setipinna tenuifilis. Next base: position 12,902,833 of record CM059271.1, on the reverse strand, counting down.
CACACACACACACACACACACACACGCGCGCATACACACACACAGGAAGTCAGAGACATGAGGATAAATGTGTAGATGTGAGTGTTTATATGCATATATGGCTAAGGCTGTATGTTTCTTCTAAAGAAATTTTCACAAACGTTTAGCATACATAAACCTTGAATGTCAGCTTAAGTACTTCTCTCTTTTAGTATGTGTGTGTGTGTGTGTGTGTGTGTGCCTGACTATCACTGCCTTAGCAGATGCATCCTGTCCCCAGTCTGTCCGCCACCCTCACTTCCGCGTCCTTGTCTTGAGTCCTCCATCTGAGCTCATCTCCGTTCGGCCCCTCTTCCTGTCACATCTTAGTGGCGGCACGTCGGAAACAGACCTCTCACATCAGGTCACCCACTGACCCACCAGGCAACAGCCAAAGAACTGACTGAATGAATGGCAAGTGCGGTTTTCTCTCAGTCTAGTTTCATCTCCGGTCTTGGGTTCTTTCGAGCGCTTTAGAGCAACGTTTGCTGTTAAATGTTCAAATAAACATTTCTTTCAGTCCAATTTTTTTGTTGTTGTTGGTCTTGGGTTATTATAAGTTCTTTAGAGCAACTTTTGCAGGTAATGATGCTTCCCTGTGAATCATTCAAATAAAACTATGTTAAACTGAATTATGTACCACACTCTGTGTCTACTACAGTTTCTGGTTTGTGGAGTGTGTATGACTTATACGCCCTTCAAATAAACTTGCCTTTGTGTCTATGCTGAATACTGTTGAGAAGTATGAAGTTGACTTTTTAACCACTCTGCCTTTTATCCATCCATTAACCTATATCTATCGACTTATCCATATTACCCATCCATCCAGCTGTTTCCCTTTATCTCTTTCTCGGTCCCTCTGCTCCTTAAGGGCCTCTTTGCAAAAGCACACACACACACAAGAAGTCACAGAAGTGGTGGTCTTCTGACCGATCCTCCTAGCCCTCGTGACCCCAGGGGTGGAAAGCACAACAAAAAAAAAGGCTCAGAAGATGGCCGCTCTGCTGAGGTTCAAGATGTGGTGTCGTGGACAAACATTTCTGTGTGACGTGGCGAAAAAAAGCCCATGACCCCCATGGCAGTAAATTAACCAAGTGAGGAGTCACAAACTACTTCCTCATGTCCAACTCATGTCTGGGTATTCATGCCAAAGCAGAAGGGTGTTCAGCCTCAACTCTCAAGTTCAGCAGCAATGACACGATTGCTTGTAAATGATAAAGTTTGTAACCATTTCACTGATTTCTTTCTGGGCTGAAGATGACAGCAACACTGGAAAGTCTACAGGAATCTCAGAACAGAATGATATAAAGAAGAAGAAATTACAAGAACACAGAAAGTGCTTCAGAATAGATTACTGTTTCTTTGTCTTTGTTAAGAGTCATAGATCTCCGTATGCCATTCCAGAATCATGCTGCTCACATCACCTTAAAAACAGGAGTCCCTATAATGTTCAGACAACTGATATGTGTGATCTTATCTGGATTCCTGGAGTGACTGTGAGTCGGTAAACAAGCTCAGGCGTTTTGCAAAAAGGGTGCCCAGAGATAAAACCACACAAACAGGACGTGCCAACTGACACAGCCAGTCAGAACAAGAGTGTCAGGTGTTCTTGTTGATTATGTTGTGGTCAGTGACACTGGCGGATTTTTGCATCCACCAGAGAAGCGGTCGGACCTGTTGCCGGAGTGCAAGGTTACACTGGCCACTGGGGGGAGGGCCGTAAGCGCAGGTTAACCCAGAGTTACCTCAGGTGTGATCTGGAGCTGCACGTAAAAAGGGACAATATCACAACACTAAGACACAAAATATACTTAGCGCAAAATATAGCTGAATGGCAACAAACGGTATCTTTTGATTGGCTAAACGCTTCCAAGATTGGCAGATCAAAAAATGTAGCCAATCACATGGAGCCTTGATGGCCCAAAATGCCCTCCCTCTTAGGCACAGGTTACTAACTGTCTGGGCTCCAGACATGAAGAAAAAAATGAAAGACATAAACACTGTGCATTTCAACTTGTTTACTTATCACACGTCATGTGGTCATGGCAGCAATCACATTGTTTCGTATTATATTGCATATTCCACAGTTTCACGAATATCGCGAAGCCTTGATGTGGTCACCCTGACAAACACAGGTACTCATGGGGCAGAGACAGATGCAGCTGGAGAGCCCAGGAAAAGGTCGCTGATACTTTTCAGCCCAACTGCCAATCAAATTACATCTCTGTCTTTTGTGGTTCCCAAAGCAATGTCACGATTGGCTGGAATAGCTTATGGCCAAGTCCAAGCCACTTTGTTTCCCGTTTACAGGGCCAGAAAAGCTTCTTTCCTTTCCTTTTACCTTCCGTACTCTCTTTTTCAAACACCAAACATAAGACAAGCAGCTACAGCAGCGTGGCCAAGTCACAATGTGAACATCCCATTACAGTGAACTGATCATGTGACAGAAGACACAACGCACCCACAACACTGTCTCTCTCTCACCACAGCCACTGCATCGAAGTAAAAACCCCATCCATTTTCAGATGAAACCCTTTTTAAGGGTTGAATTTTTTTTAACTACAACTGAGAGAAGCAAGATGAAAGAGCCTTGCACAAGCCATATGGAGAGAAGAGATCTGCTAAGGTGTCTGTCTTTGTTTTAGGTTCAGGACGACTGGATAAGCAAACACATCACAATCACAAACATGTGAAAACTTGTCTGTGTTCAACGTTTGCCCAGGTAATATTTAGATTAACATTAAAGACCAGAGTGAGACTACACCACCACTATTGTACTGCCTGCAAAACAGTGTGACAGTGGGTGTCCACAGGAACTAAGGTGGTACAGTATTCTATGAAGTTTTGCCTGTTAACAGTGTGTGTGTGTGTGTGTGTGTGTGTGTGTGTGTGTGTGTGTGTGTGTCTATGAAAAAAGGCTGATATTTTGTCAGTGGATAATAAGCAACATTGGATGTCATTTATTTTTTTATATGTCTTTATGTTTCTTTAGATGGCCCAGATGATCTTTGTGAAAGCAAATCCAACATATTGTTTCAAGCAAAGATATGTCTGACGTGATGTAGCCTGCTAATCAATTCTCCACAGTGAAGCAGCTGTGGTAAACTGAATGGAACCATCATCCAAGACCTCTGAGGCCAATATAATCTCCCCAGAGTGACTCCCTGTCCAAGAAGAGGCCAAAGAAAGTTTAACTGGACACTGGAGTTGTAATCATTCAGGGATGACTGCGACGAAAGGTTCGGGTCTTTACCTTGCATTGTGTTGGTGACCCTACTAAAAGGGGTCGACACCCATAACTTGTCACCTGTTGAGTCCGATGGTACACCCTGAGCCGTAGGAAATTAGCGCTGCTGTTACCCAAAGTTCACGCCTACACGCTGTAACCTTATGGGTGTGTCTGGGCGCACTAATAAAACGATAGTTGCTGTGATTGCTTTATTATATATTATAGATAAAAAATATTAAAAGACATTGAGGAGCATGGTGACTGCAACAACATGCCTAATGTAACACTGTTAGATAATACCAACGTGAAAGAGAAAGGAGTGACACGTTTTTTTTGTCATATATCATTCCCAAAAGCCACGTTTTTTTTTTCTTTAGGAACGACACATTGTGAAAGAGAAACAAAATGCAAGCATACCTTCTGCAATTAGCTCATCCACGGTAACCTGGTATCGGCCAACAGCAAACACCTTCCCGATGTAGTTTGTAACTCCAGTGCCCCCTCCGGAGCTCGAGCCACCTCCCAGTCCGCCGCTCTCCGACTTTGGCATTCGAGAAAACTTCTTCATTCTTGATTCTGATATAAACGATCCACTTCTCCAACCGTGTTCTGTAGAAGCTGCTACTGACAGTACCGAGACGCAGAGAAATGTTCAAACTTGTTCATCTACCCTCTCATCTCCAGTCTTTGTCCTGCATTCTCTCTGCGACCGACTTCTTGTGTGCCGCTGACTTCAATCACTTGAATGTCATGCCAGATTTTCAAAGACGTAGCTAGTTACCGACAGATGACACACCTAATGATCACAAAACCAACAGATCGGATCAAACAAATCCAGCTAGCTCGGAAGCTATCTGCTGCACGATGAGCTAGATAATGTCCACCACGCCGTCGATTGTAACCTAGCAAGCTAGCTTACTGTTATATTGCAGTTATGGCTAGCAAGCAGACATGCAGGCGTTCCACACAACGACCTAGCTGGCTGGTTAGCTAGTCTGTTGCTGGGTGCATCAAACGCATTAAAAACGCATGCTCTACGACTCATAAAATCCACAAATAAGCCAACCGACAAGTGCCACTACTTGCAAGCCATCTGCAGGTAAACGACACTGTGCGACAGGGGGTGTGTTACAGGGCTGCGCTCGTTAGCTGGGAGCTAGCAAACTCCAAAATACTGCCTACCGCGAGTCAAGGAAACACCTCCCTCCTGCCCCACGACTTCTCCACTTCCCCTTCAGTAGTTAGCTTGCTAGCAGGCTAGTGAGCTTAATGGTTTATGGTCTGCGATATTCCGCTGCAGAACCAGTGATAATTATGATATCATAAAAAAAAAACTAGTTCTCAACAACTCAAGCATAAAATAACTTTTCTATGCAATCTGGACCAGCCAATTGGCCCTCTGTTTCGCAGCACCCTCCCTAGCCCACCTAGTTAAACTTCGAACTCTCGTGATTCGTAAATGAGTGGGAGGTTTGTTGTTTCCAGTGACAGAGACCCAACAAGGAAGAGGATGTCTAAGCGTAGTCACATTTATTTTCAATATATCGTTCTCCGCACCCACCACCAATGGAGTACACTTGCGCAAATGCTCTCTCCTTGGTTTAGCACTATACAGTCTAAATAGGTACAGACCTATTTGAGCGCAGAAGACGAGGCTGTCTGTAACAACATCTAGAACAGATCTTTTAACATTAGTTAATATTATTTTAATGTTGACAGTTACTGTTTCGCTGTTTAGTTCTTAGAAATGCCCTGTCAGTCCCACACAGCAGACTTTATATCCCTCAAAGTCAATGCTGAAAGTGCAAATGAAGGATCCATAGATAGACAGTGCATGACAGTTGCCATTAGGCTATTGCCTCGTGTTCTCTGTGTTGCTCTGTGAAAGTGGAAGTTCTCCTCGTGGTAGTTTCTCAGTTTTAATTCGTCTTTTAGAGATGAGCTCCAGTTAATAAAATCTTCAGATCTGATGAACTGACCCCTTTCTTTTACCCTTTTCTGTAACAAAGGCCATTTAATAGGCCTATAAAATTAAAGTTGGCTTAGGCTACTCTAGGCTAAAATAATTGAATGAACCCAAGTATTTTAACCTTTGACATTTCTTCCAGGTGTGTGGGACTAAAGCCATATTTAGGCTATACTTTTTTCTTTTTCTATCTTAAATGTATTACATTATCAAAGCTAAATATTTACCTAATCGACACACTATCATACTTACAACTGCAACTTCACAATTAGAACAAACCACTTACCTGTCATTACGTGTTTTAATTAGGATTACCCGATTTGTACCATACAGTTGAATTTGACGCTACAAACTTGCTTTGCAGCGCACTCGTCTGGATGAATGTATAATAGCAGTTGTATTTTTTGTAGACGAGGAGGGCCTACCTTTTCGATATTTCCTTTTTTTTCATAAAAAAAAAATAATATAAACTTGCCACAAATATGTTTATAAATTGTTACGAAAGTGTTATGAAATGTTATTGTTTTCATCAATATATCTTTGGTGCATAGCAAGTGCTGTTTGATGCAGTTAATAGCCTACATTACAATTGTATTGATATGTAGACAAAAGGGGAACAGAGAGCTTTATTTTGCTGATTTCTAACTGGCATTACAAGAGCTGGATGTGTGTACTAAGATGAAATCTCTAGGTTACTGCTATACAAACCAGGTCTCTGAAGATGGTGAAGGCAGTGGCATATAGGCCTATTGTTAGTTATATGTTGGTATTGTGCACCATGTATATAGTTTCTATGCACATTTTTATGTTGCTTTTAATCCATAAGTCAAGACAGACTAGCGCACACTTCCCATTCCGCAAGCAAGATTTATTTAATCACACGTTTGGATCATGACCTTCATCAGGAAATACGTCAAGGCATATATGCATTGTGCAAAGCACATCAACAATATCTCTATGTAAAGTGTAGTGCTACACCTCACTCCTACATTGCTTTGGATCTGCTAAATGTAATGGGAAGTGACATAATTGCCATAGGCACAGTTGATGAAATGCAATTCTTCTTTTTTAAACTGCACAACAGTCACCAAGGTTTGCGTTTGCCTAGTTCACAGCTTGTTTACTCAGCAGAAACAGAATAAAATGTCATACAAACATGCTTTTATGTCATGTTAAAATATTCAGTTCCATTAAACAGTCATTGCAGTACAGAGCAGGAAGGTGTGTAAGGGTAATACATATCATTAAGGCAGCATAATATGTAAACAACAACAACAGTGTGTTAAACATTACACATGGCACATGAAAAAAATCATTTGGTCCACATTGCTTATGTACATCCCTATAGTGAATGTTGTAAGAGGCACAGTGTAGTAGACTAGGTAGATACAGTAACTATTATACCATATTAAGAGTGTGTACATGCTTGTTAAGGCAATAAGGTCAAGCACAGATGGAATAGGAATGTCAGAATGAGATGATGTGTACATTTTTGCACAATAATATGTCTAACCTTTACTAGGCATGCTCTCAACCTTCTCTCTGCCTCCTGCTTTGCACATGCTATGCATTGGCTATGCATTATTAACATTGCTTTATGTATTAAGTGTACTCTCAGATCAATGAAGCATCAAGTTTGGTGAAGCAGTCTGTTTCGACAAAGGCAGTTCAACCCCAGTTTCCCAGAAAAAAATTAAAATTAAAATGTTGGCTAAAAGATTAAAAGATGGAATAATAAAATTTAAAAATCCTAGTATTTTTTTTTACCAGATAAATATTTCCCTGACAAATGTAGTGTTTGTGCTTCCTGCTTTTCTATGGCAGTGTACAAATGCATGTTATGGCCAATAGGGAGGTATATAAAAGACATCAATGTCTAAATTGCATTTCCACACCATTTACTGCTCAACTCCAATACATTTGAATGAAGAGACAGCCTCCACCCCATGAGTCTGCAGTCTTGCTTGTCCCCAGTGTTTAACATCACCACAGTAATCGCCATTACTATGACCTCATTTCAGTCGATGCCTGCTTTTAACTTCAGCTAGGCCATCGCAAGGATACAGTGTTATTTCACAGCTTCTGTCTTTGCCCTTGTCAGAAAGTCTCATCAAGAGAAGAAAGGCTGTGGTGAGGTAATAATGTGTTCCATGTGCCATTGGTACCTGTTTTTTGAGCACTAAAGCCCCCCTTATTCCTTGAACACCTGACCAAATCACTCAAAGCAACGCAGAGGGCCACGAGTTGCTCAGTGGGCAAATGGAACACATTAAACTCGTTGATTTTCTAAGTTTTTTTTTTTTGCAAATGTGACATTATCTCATCACCTGAATCTTGGAAGGAACATGGAACACACTATAAGCCCTGAGTTAAGAGGTCAAATTAAAGGGACTATTTTGGGTCTCATACTGGCCACAAAAGCAGCATCAGCTCTGGTTTGCCCAAACACAGATGGTACAGAAACCTTTGGAATGTACAGTATACAGTATATATGGGTCCACTAGCAGATAACTTACTCTACACACATGCTATGCTGTACCTCTCATTTGAAAAAGCTAAGAGTTGAAAATAGCCATTGACTATTGAGAAGAAATTAATAAATCGTGCTGAAAGCCAAAAAAGTATAATGCTCATTACATTTTTTAAGCTATTTTAATTCTTGTATTTGGGCAGACATCAAAGGTGGGTATGAGCACTCTAATTCCCATTTTTATGGTTAAAAATGCAAGTTGACTTGACTTGTTCTCTATAAGCTATAAGGCCCCAACATACTAGTATATCAGTACAGGAGAAGGAAACCAATCAGGCACAAGAGAGACCTGCCAATGAGGTCCATTGGCAGCATCTTGACTCCATGACCATAAGCATTCTGCTCCTGTTTCCTGGCCTCCTGGTTCATGTAGAGCTCTAAGCATTGGCGAGACCTGAGCTGTTCAATCAGAGCCGGATAGCCAATATCCACAATGCTAACAACCTCATCATTGTCCTCTTTCTTCTCAGCTCCCTTCATCATTGTCTCGTTTTCCTTTCCCTCCCCTTTGGTGGTCCCATTAGACAGCTTGGTGGAGTTGTTAGGCACGGGTGTGGTTGAAGGCATTCCTGCCTTGGTCTTGTCTTGGGGCTGAGTTTGATTGGCCATGCATTCAGCCCGCGGCAGATCACTTCTCTTCATGCAGGATCTCATAAAGCCATCATACGTTTCTGGTTCAAGGAGGACTGGAGGAGGTTTATCATTATCACCATAGTTGTTTTTGTCACTTGAGCTGCTGCTGCTGCTGCCACTACTGCCATGACGATTTTGGCTTCCAGAGCTACTTCCGCCAGAGAAGTGTGTGCGCTGGTTGGTGCTGTGAGAGTCCTGGGAGCCGTAGTGTTGGTACATGTAGTGGTTGTAGTAGTACTCCTGATGAGGGCTTTGGAATTGCACGTTGGAGCGTGGGAAGCTGCCCAAGCCGTAGCCCAGCGCCATGCCACCCATGGCCCCAGCGCCAACAGCCATCGCCCCTTGCCTACCAAAGCCCTTGGACTGGGCATTTGGTTGGTAGCCCCTGCTCTGCACGGATTGGGCAAACTGTGAGCCGCCCTGTGCACGGCCATGGCCGTAGGCCCCATAAGCGTAGTTACCTCCATAACGAGGGCTCATGATCTGATTGTTGGGGTTCCAGTTGGGGTACTTTTTGGGTGTGTGTAGGCTCGGGTAGTTTGTTTCCCATCCACGCCCCTTCACAGATGTCACAGGCTTTTGAGGTTTAGAGTGCACAGTGGCCTTCGGATTTGACTTTGGACTTGACGTCTTACCTCCTGATTTTGAGAAAAATCCTCCTCCACCCCCTTTTCCCCCTTTTCCCCCCTTAGTATACACCTCCACCAGCAGGGCCATGCACAGCACTAGAAAAACAGTATGCTTCATGTTGCCTGGTAAGAAAAAAGGAAAAAACACACACACTCAAGTACACACACACACACACACATATGCAAGTACACGCGCATTCACATACACACCCAAGTTTACACATGCCGACGTACACACACACACACACACACACACACACACACACACACACACACAATTATATGTATTTATCAGGTGAACATTGGCATAAACTGCAGTTAATTGGACAGGTCATACCCATAAGTTTCCTCTGTGTATGTGGTTATAAACAACCCACCCCATTTGACACAAACCACATACAAACACTTTTTTTCAAATTGTCAGTTTTCTTTAAGTTACACCTGTATATTGCAGTATATTGCAGTATAACCATACATGTTTGCATTTTATATGTGTACATTGTATAATACGTGCATAACCACCTATGTATGCATACACTTACGTATTTGTGCACAAATTCATTACACATTACTAACAGTTCAATTAAGACACAAACTAGATCAAACGACTTGGTGTCGGAACACTAGACGGTAGATGGGTGTGTCAGAGAGAGAGAGAGAGAGAGAGAGAGAGAGAGAGAGAGAGAGAGAGAGATTGCAATCATTATTTTGTCAGCGCATTCAAAATCAACCTCAATCCTCATCCTAACAAAGTAAGACGCACAAATTGCAATTTACACACCGCATGGTAGCCTATAGCCGAACTCGTCTTTATGAAACATATTGGCAGCTTAGTCTACATTACTCGGCCTTGGTCAGCTTGTGCAGGCAGATATTACTCTCCTGTTAGAATTTATTCAACTATAGTGTAAATGATCTTAACGCGTACATTGCAAATTAGCCTACCTGATGACGAGCCGGCTCCTGTGTCGTTGGTCTGAATGACCAGGCAACAGTGAAATAGTATCAAGGGGCAGGACATCAAACTCTCTGGGGTGACGTCATCGTAAAATTTGATTTATTGTGGCCCAACAAGGCTACACCGAAAAACCTTTGTCCCGCTTATATTCGTTGTCTGATTTTTTTCCACTGCTACAATTACCTATGCACGTTGTGTAGCCTACATAGGCATATGCTACAAACACTGTTCTGTAGGATATTTCCCACCATTGAACTCATTTACAATTCAGACGGTGCATTTCTCCAAATTAAGTGTACATAAAAAACAAGGGCGGACATCCCAGGTTAGAAACAAAAATCCTGCCACATATTTGTTCCAGCCAATTCAGTGCACCAGCTGATCCCTACGTAGATTAGATAGTTAGTGAAATTACCTCTGTTGAGGGCACAGGCAGGAGGAATACATGGCAGGATTTTTACTTTCTCATTCCAGTTTGTCCACCTCTGAAAAAAATCCACCGATTATTTCCCACTCCTGAATTTATATTAATTTATCTAATTTAGTAGTTCATATTCTCTTCTCTCACATACTCATAAGAAAACAAGACGCTTGCTTTTCATAGTAGCCTATGTCAGGGTATATGGTTCCCTGTGTGGTTTTGAAAGTTGATTAGCATACAATGTTGCTATACAGCGTCCTCGTGTGGGCAAAACAAGAGGCAAGGAAACATTTCACTCCACATCTTGCTCTCACATAAGTAGCCCACAACCATTGACATTACACAGAGCACATAAAAACGAACTTCATCTGCAATATAAAGTGAAACACTAGGCTGGACACAGATTTGTATATCTATTTCCATGTTGATTTATTTCAAAAGGGGCAGTGTAATTATAAATCCTATTTACATAAGCTCTGTAACCAGATTTAGGCTATAGCTTTCATCGGTTTTCCCTTGATGATTTATTGGTTATTAACATAAAAAAGCCACCAAGGTTTGGTTTCGCTTTAGGGTTGTTTAGTTAACATACATACACATAATAAAATATATTACACGCGTGAGCACCTGCAGTGCAGGGATGCTGCCCCTCTAAAATGCTCCCACAATGTGACAAACAGATTTATTAAAAAGATCTGATATGTGCATGCTAAATTATACAAGCTTTGCATTGTACATTGGGAGTACATTGCAATTCAACTGACATAGCTATTACTTGGTGGTGCTATTTGCAATGTAGAGGAAATGTGCTTTTGTAGAAAAGGTGAAATGGGATGATGATGATGATGATGATGATATGTTTGTGTATGTGTGTGTGTGTATTGGGTGTTTGGATATCGTTATAATCATAACATCTAACATGAGAAGTTTCAATGTACTATGACTTCCTGGCACATTTACTGTTTATGTGGCGAGACAGTAAAATTCATCATTTTGCCATTTCACCACATTACGACATATCAAACATTCCTTTCTCTAATTATAATTGAATACAATTCATTAAATTGCTCTTTCAATATCTTACAGCGTATCAAAAATCCCTTCGCAATTTAACATCTAAAACAACTTCATTGGCAGCAGGGAGATGAGATTACTCCCCTAGGGTTTTACCGTGGGTGACCCTAACTTCACAAACGGATGCTAAATATGGACCTCTGATGTGTTAGCCAGGCCTCAAGCCCACTGACACCTTTGAAACGTCATATAAATGAGAGGAAATAAAGACTGTCCTCTGAAGGTCAACAATGTAAGTAACTTTATTTGAAACAATCTGAGGGGCAGAAACAAAAGCAAAAGACCCAGCTTAGGAAAATAAGTCAAGGGACAGGAATTATGGGGAAAGACACACATTCTGTGCTTTTAGTTTGTGGTCTCAATTGTAAAGTGTGTGTCAGGAGAACAAGTCTTATTGGTCACTGACTCCATTTGCCAAGTCGCAAACACAGTGATTAGACCAAAATTGATCTTTTTTGATTTAAGGTATTTTGAAAGACCACAAAATAGCTGGAGAGGGCTAATGAGACTGCTAAAATTAGTCACAAAGCAGACTTTAGATAACCATGCATTGATTTTAGTAATCATCTGCATTACATCACGTCATAACGTCTTAATATTAGACAACCAAAAGTAGCCTACCTATAGCACTGATTCTTGAAACTTTGGCAAAAACATGTCCCACCCACTTAAGTGCTCATTCTGTTAGAAACCAATAACTTAAACACAAATAAAAACACTTAAAGTTATAATCAAGGGCTTTTCTGCACATATGTAAGTTTGTTTCAAAGATTTATACCTATTTTAATTTATTTAATCACTCTTTCTTTGCCCGCCACCTATAAAACCAGCTGTCCTCAGTGATGAGCTTATCATTTAAACTTGCTTAAAAAACTAAAAAATGATAATGGAACTGAATAATGTATACATCACAAGAAAGAACATATTAAAATATATATGAAAAACAGCAAACAGTGAAGTTTGAACAGCATTTATTATTATTTTGTGGTTGCTCAAAATGTGTCCCACATATTCGTCACCACCGTCAGATATTTTCAAAAAGCATTAAAATCAGGCAGATATAAGGACAACTACATTCCTAAGGACCCTCTTTTTGAACCTTCAGCTATACTGCATGCAACACCATCTCTGAAGCTCCCATAAGTTTTACTATTTTGTAAATATTTTTTGCTACTGCCACGGTCACAACCATAACGTGTCAACACCGTCTCTTTTGTATGAAAAATATTACTTTAGATTATAGCATTAATATGTACTTTTTAAGAAGATACATGGAGAAGCTAACAACAGAGGGAAAACAAGATGGCTAATGTGAATGACTCATTCATATTATGGAAAAGAGTGGGTTTTTATCACCACCGTCAGATGTCACCACCGTCAGGTTTTGTGTCTGACAGTGGTGACATACAGTCTGACGGTGGTGACAAAAATGTCTTTGTGGACTTCAGTGGCGGCTCGACAATAATTGTTGATCAGAATAAATACTACTACATCCTATAGTGCTTCATTAACCTCAAGAATCAGTGAATAATAATAATAATAATCCTTACAGAAACAATAGGGCTTTGCGCCTCCGGTGCAGGCCACAGCCTGCATCTCCGGTGCTTGGGCCCTAATAATAAATATTCCTTACAGAAGCAATAGGGCTTCGCCTCTCCGGTGCAGGCCACAGCCTGCAGCTCCTGTGTTCGGGCCCTAATAATGGATTTTTAAGTCTAAGCACTCCAAAGCGTTACACGGACCGAGCAGAAGCCTAGTGGTCAGTTCTGAGCTCTGCAAGAGAATTTGCATGTCTGTAACAGGTACAGTTACCCCCAGGTAAAAAATATGACAGTATATGAATAGATAAATAATTATGACTGCTAGATAAGAGTGACAGTTATGTAAAGAGAAAAACAGAGTGTGACCAGGTCTTTTAACAGCTATGTGAGAGAGACAATAGTAACAATAGATTCTAAAGTAGTGTTTAATCAATAAATCTTTGATTAAGAAATGATTACATCATTGGTTGCAGTTATTTCATTTTAAAGTTTTTTTTTTATTACATTATTTGTAACAGGTTATTACTGTCATAGTTTAACTCTGTCTGGTAACTTTCCACCACACTACACTCTCCGCTCAATCACCTGCCACTCCCACCTCGCTCTCATTCTATCACTACCGGAGTTTTTTTTTCTCAGGGGGTTACCCTGTAGTGTGTGTGGTTTGGTATGGTTTGTCTTTTAATTTTCTGTTCAGTTCAGTTTACTTTTTTTAGGCATTTACCCTAATCGCCGGCAAGCACAGCTCATGTGAGTAATTGAGTCAAGTGAAAAATTATGTCCTAAATCTCTTGCTTGACGCTGTTTTCTGTAAGCTAGAAAAGGTCTAGTGGTTAAACGACTGGCTTTTCCAGTGTCACTTGTGAATATCCATGATGTGTCAATAAGGCACTTCTGATTGGGCAAATTCGCTGTCTTTCGCTCACCTAGCTTCTGTCCACTGTTCTTCCTCTGCGATGTGGGCGTGCCACACATGGCTCTGGGCGGGGCTTACAACCTAGTGACGTAGATAGGTTTAGCCTGCTCTGATCCGCTCGTTTTGGTGAGCTTGACCCTTCAATGACCAGTAAAACCATGAGGGTCGAATTTCACGTCTTGGAGTGCTGCGTGCATATACTGCTTGTTGTGACCCACCACATTGTAAATAGAGCTACTCAAAGTGTTTTTTAGCGGAAGGACCCCTTTAACTAAACATTTCAAGTTCAGGTGTTACAGTAGCATCTTCTTTTAACATAGTGAAATTATTATGCCACCATTGGCATAATAATGCTTACCATTGTTCTCAGATGCGGTTATTTTATATAAGCTGGTGCACATTACACCATGGTTGTATGCCATAAGTGATGTGCGGAACGTGGCCTCTGCATTTGTCTCCTCAGCTTTGAGGATTGCATGGCATCTGATTACTTTTGTGTTAGTAATAAGTTGGAAGAATCACTTGTAAAATACTGTACCACTGTACAGTACCAGTATTGTTTTTTATTATTATCATAACAGAAAGTTGTGATTAAGTGATGTTAACAGAAAATTGTGTGAGAAGTGATGTTACTTGAAATGCCACCGTTATCAGTATGTGTAGAGGGCACTACAAGACTGTTAAAGATGATGTCAGTGATGACAAAATAGTTAAATAAAGTGTTTAAATAAGATGCCATTGACCTGAGAAGGCTTTTTTTTTTAAATATAGGTGAAAATGAGGCCACTGTCACCACCGTCAGAGTAGTGTCATCACCGTCAGTTCTAATGTCACCACCGTCACCACCGTCAGAAGGTGTTTTAAATGAATATGCTTACAATATATGTCTGAAGTGCTGTTATTTTTTTTTAAGTAATAATGATTACTTATACTAAAACATATTTGTTACACAAAAAACACCATGTGTTTAATGTAGGCTTAAAGTAAACGTTGTATGTCTCTAAATATTTTAAAGTGAGCAAACATGAAACAGTATAAAAACTTAACAAAAGTGTTTTTTTAACATTTAACAGCATATAGGTGAAGCAAGAATGACAGATAATGGTTTAAGAACTCCAGATATTTATACAACAAAATGATTATAATTTTAATGGCTTTTAATTATGTCTGACGGTGTTGACAAAAACAAAGTACAAATCAGAAAAACATCTGTTTTCTGAAAAAAATACAAAATGGGGAGGTTGTTCCAGTACATTCCCGAATAGTCAAGACTTTGGTCTATGATTATATAATTAATTATTTTGTATTTCAACTGACTTTTTTCTTCCAAAATTAAAACCTGTTTTAGCCACATTCTCAAGAATCAGTGATAGGATAACATTACTGTTACATGAAAGGTGCAGTAAGAAATGCTCGTAGTTTTTACAAAATGAAATCAAAGGACATCACACTTTAAGAAACAAACTTGCACTCAAATTTCACTAAAGTCCAAAGTGGGCTGTAAAAATAGCCGTTTTGAAATGAAAGTGTACAAATTCAAATAAAAACCATTGCACATGTTTGCAATTTGCTAGTTATGTCAACTGGCATGAAGGATGTAATGAAAATATAGCCCCAATAGGCATGTTGACCTTGGACACACTTAGGTTACAGTTACAGGCCCATGTATGTACATTCAGTGATAAACAATGTGCAACCATCAAATATAACCATTGTGCACAGCACACTGAAACACCAGCAAGTCTACAGCAGAGACTAGTGTACATCAGTTAGTATATTTACTTTCCTTGTACAGGATCAATAAAAACATATCCAGCTGCTTAAACGGTACTATAGAGGAACCAAGTTCACCTGGATGACCTGATGATCATTTGCCGGGTTTTTCAAAAACTGTGATTAAATAATATCATTCATTTCAGTTAGTCATGACAAGACAGAGACATGACTGATTGAGAATTAGACAATGACACCTTTATAACAGCTGAAAGTCCAACACAAAGCACAGTCTGTCTTTGTACAAGCTATCGCATGACTTTGCCCCTATAAAAAAAACCATACCTTTAAAAAAAGTGCATGTTAGTATAGGGACAACTTTTTTTCCTATAAAACATTCGCCGTTACAAAATGGCTTAATCAGTCATGAAATGTTGCATTACCTCGACTTCTCAATTCCTCACATTCCTCAGAGGACTTCAGTCACTGAAGGAACCTGGAGCCTTTCTCCCCAGAAAATGTCAGTGGAAAAAACAGGCTAGACTGGTCATGTCAAATGAAGTGTTTTACAAAGGTCCTTAGCTGGGGACTGTTAAATAACTACCAGGAGCACTGCTTTACATCAATGTCCCTTTAGTTTCTATAACCAAACTTCAACTTTGCAGTGTCTCCACTGGCACAGCCACAAGATTACAGTGATTACACTACAGTTGGAAATGTGAGTAACTGGAACACTTGGTTAATACATAGATCTGGTGAACTTTACAAACAAGAACTCACAAAACAAGGAGTTGGTTAGTTTGGAAGTAGGCATTGGATAACACAAGCAGCAAAGTAATAACACAGCACGAAAAAAGTTTCCATCACACATTTAGACAGCCATATTTTGAGCATAGGTGACATACAGGAATAACAGTGACATTATGATCATCCCCAACGTTTTTTCAGTTTTAACACACTGTACAGACACGACATTATTTTACATTCATTAATCTGTCACACAGTTCACAAAATTAAACCTTTTGTTAGATCTTCCATGATCTGGATTGGGTGCATTGCGTTATTTTTACAGTTTCAACATGCCAAATTTAGACTGCAAGTAGGTCAGTTTAACCATGCTCAGTTTTAATTGGTTTTCATGATGGAGATGTGATGCATTAGGCCTCAACGCTTCGAGATGCCGTCTGGGTCTGCATCTGGCTCCAAGATGGAATTTTAGAACTTTGTTAGGGAGGAACGTCAATAAATTGCAATTGTAGGAGAGAAGATTTGTATTTTCGCTATATTAAAAAACAACAGCTGTTCCGGAAAGCCCTCCTTGACCTCATGTCTGTGCTTATGCAGGAACTGTTTACTTCTAAGTGAAGTACCTACTTCCTCTGTCTTCCACTAAAAAAATGACCAGCATATGGCTCTTCCCAGGAAGCAGGCTTGAGCAAGGATAATTAGAATCAGCCTAACTCTGAACATCAGCTATACTGGCAAAATAGGATTTTTCCACAGACATCAATTTACAGTAATGTTGCTCCTGATAAAAATGAACATTTTCTAACTGTTTTTCAAAAACAGGTGACCCATTTTAATAGTCTTTGACATATAATGCCTGCTGTTTGTGACTGATTATCCACATCTGACCAGTGCCACTGGAAGTGTTATTTGTGCTATACCAGTCATGTGTGCTTTACCAGTCTTGTTATCCAAATCTTTCAGATGGCTCAGCTCTGACAGCAAACAGATGTGAAGAGAAGTGCACTGAACTTGCCAAAGTCAGACTCAGGGGCCGTCACTTTTTGGGCCAAAAAAAAAGAATATAACATTTGGGCCCCTGCAATAATAAAACTTTGCCGTTGTGCACTATGAAGGGCCTCCACCCCTTTCTGTGTTGGGCCTATGCCCCTGGCTCTGGTTGAGCAACTTTGTTAATCAAGATACCTGTGGATTCCAGCAGGATGATGGCAGTGAGAAAACAGTGAGAGATTTTGAAAAGCTTTTTTGGGTCAGTGACTCCTTTCACATAATTACCATGACATCCTCTTAACATCCAATAAATTAGTAGACTAATAAATTAGTTTAAATCTCAAATTAAGTGCAAACAAAACGTGTCAGTGTTATTACAACTGCTTTACAAAAATCCAATGAGTTAGTTAAATTTCACTCCCCCATTCTAATTGTTGATCAGTGCGTTTCCCCTACGAAGTGCAGGATTAGCAAGCTAAGGCAGGTGCTTTCAGTGGAGAAGCAACACGCTAAACAGCAGCGAGAGAGTGCTGGACAGAAGCACCACCGTCCCCTGGTTGAGGGAGCCCAGCTTTTCTCCGCCACCCTTGGCTTTGTAGTCGTCGTTGCTGTAGTCGTTGTTGTTGCTCCTGTCTGCGATCTGCTTCTGCTGCTGCTCGTGCTGTTGCTGTGCTATGCGCTCCGTGTAGACCATGTAGAGCTCGATGCACTTACGTGCCTTCAGCTGCTCGATCAGCGCGGGGTAGCCAATTTCCATGATGCCCACCACTTCATCTTCCTCTTCGGCCTTCTTCTCCTCTTCTCCTGCACCCTTCTCCGGCTCCTGCTTGCTCTCTTCCTTGGCTACGGTAGTGTTGGGGGTGGTCACCTGGGACCCACTCTGGGTGTCGTTCTGGGACTGAACAGCTCCAGCTTCTGTGCTGACGTTCCCAGTGGCCTCTGCTCCTACGGCAGCGGAGGCTGGAGTGCTGCCCGCGCTCTCCGCAGGGGCCTGCTGTGCCTCAGGCATGGGCTGGTCAGCCTTGGGGGCCTCTGAGCCAGCAGCTTGGGGCTGCTCCACACTCCTCTTGCTGCGCACCAGGTCAGTTCTCTTCATGCAGCTGTCCATGTAGGTGTCATAGTCCTGAGGTGGCGGGCTTAGCAGAACTGGAGGGGGATTGCCGCCTGGACCACCCTGCCCCCCTGTGCCACCCTGCCCTGCCGTGCCACCCTGGGTGGAGTCTCCAGGTCCTCCAGGTCCTCCCGCCCCTCCGTTGCCCTCCTGAGGCCTCCCGGAGTAGCTGGAGCCATAGCGGCGGTACATGTAGTGGTTGTAGTAGTACTCCTCCTGGGGGCTGTGAAAGTTGAAGTGGGGCCGCGGGAAGCTGCCCAGGCCGTAGCCCAGCGCCATGCCAGCTACGGCCCCAGCGCCGGCGGCCAGCATTGCCTGCTTTCCAAAGCCTCTAGACTGCATGGAGGGCTGGTAGCCCATGCCCTGCACAGAGTGAGCGAACGGAGAACCGCCGTGGCCGTAGCCATGACCACCGTAGCCATGACCGTAGCCCTGGTAACTGCCCCCATAGCGAGGGCTCATGATCTTATTGTTGGGGTTCCAGTTGGGGTAAGGGTTGCCCTGAGGGTACACCCCTGCTCCTGCTCCTGCTGCAGGGTACGATCCTCCTGCTCCCCTCACTGGGTACCCAGGGTATGATCCCCCAACTGGGTAAGGGGCTGCACCGGCAGGGTATCCCCTGTTAGGGTAGCTGCCAGCCCCTGGGTTATAGCCCTGGCCTGGGTTTGGGTAGGGATTAGCCCTCCCTGGGTACACGCCACCTGGATAGGACCCCTGGTTTGGCTGCATAGGTCTGCCCGGATAAGGAGGCGGAGCTCCAGCTCCTGGGTAAGGGGGAGGGGCTCCAGCCCCTGGATAAGGGGGAGGGGCTCCAGCTCCTGGGTAACGTGGTGGGGCTCCAGCTCCAGGATAAGGGGGCGGGGCTCCTGCTCCAGGATAAGGGGGTGGGGCTCCAGCTCCGGGATAAGGGGGCGGGTTCTGCGGTTGGCGCGGGTAGTTTGCTGCAGGCTGCGATTGGCTCGGCTGCCGCGGGTAGTTTGCTGCAGGCTGTGATTGGCTCGGTTGCCGCGGGTAGTTTGCTGCAGGCTGCGATTGGCTTGGTCTCCGTGCTGATGATGACGATGACGATGACGAAGATGACCCTGTTTTGCGACCCCAGCTGAAACCCCCTCCACTCTTGAAGCCCCCACTGCCACCTCTTCTGGCTGACACACTGACCAAGAGAGCCAGGGACAGAACGAGCAGTGTGACCGGCTTCATTTCTGTGGAGAAAAGGCGTGACACATTTAGAAGGTTTAAAAGCATGGATGACACAGGAGAGCAGGGATTGCAGGAATAGTGGTGTCAGAGGCAGATGTAGAAGGCAGGAGCCCCTAACAGGTAGTCTGCAGGGAGCTTGTGAGGCACCCGTATTGGATGTTTAACAAATAACAACTGATATATATATATAGATATACATACATACATATATATATATATATATATATATATATATATATATACATATATATATATATATATATATATATATATATATATATACATACATATACATATATATATATATATGTATATTCATGTTTTTGTGTTTTATTTGTGTTTAAATGACAGTATATTTCGTAACTTGTTTCTTATAAGTCAATCATACATTAGGTTATTTTACAGGGGTGTTAAGACTTTTATTTATTGTATGTTATTTAATTACTTATGAGTTAATTATTTTGAATGAGTAGCCCTCCATATTCTCGCTCATCATTTGGATAGCTGTCGGTCCCAGAAAGGTTGGAGACCCCTAATATAAGGGAAGATATGCGTATCTTACATTAGAGTAACTGTATTATTCCTGTCTGTCAGCATGCTGCAACAAAAAATAACACCGGCATACTAGAATCTATTACTGTGGGCTGTAACGTTGTCGAAATGATCAGAACCTCTATTATAAATAACACAAGGAATTTATATATTTTTAAACTCAACCACAATCAACTAAGTGTTGTGGTACGTTTTTACAAACGTCTCATCATGAATAAACATATTTTTGCCTCAAGTTGCCAAGTAAAACTTTTGTGAACTACTCAATCAATAAATGCAACACACACATACACTGTTACATTCATTTCATTTAGAATCACATTTGAAGATTTAGGATTTTGTCATCTGGCTGGTTCAGTACAGTCCCAGAAAATGCTACCTTCATGATTGTGATAAGAATGATCCGAACAAGGAATTATTTACCATTCTATAGGCTCGCGTTATAATCGAGGGTTCGAAAACTGGAGCTGTAACATTCCATGGAACTAAGAATAGGAATTAAGATCACGCAAGCAGGCGAGGCAGGCACAGAGCTTTCCAGCGGCTTCTAGTAAGTCAAGTGTTTCCCGTAAACGAGTGTCTGTGCGTCATACATAATTCAGCTAACGGAGCGTCTTCTAATTACAATGTAACAAGAAATAAATACTTAACGAATAGATCTGCGCACACGAAACAGGCTATTTCACCACAGAAAAAAATTCTCTAAATGGCAAACTGAGGGGCGTTGAAAAAAAAACACCTAGCGGACATTCACTGATGAACTGACGCTGTTTATTCTTAGCTTACAGGCAACTCGTTACATTTAGTTCAGGTTTCGATACTTATTGCAGCTTGCAACACCATTTTATTATTATTACCATTTTTCAAGATTGATAAGGCAAGATCGTTTTTGTGAGGTTTATATCAACCAAAACCTTTTGCCACGATTAAATAGTATAAGGCTGGTAACGTTGGAATAACCGCGTGACGTTGGTCAGATAGCTATTCTTATAGCAGGCTTAGAGTTCTGTTTCATAACATTCATAGGGGTTTGCCTATTTCGTTACAAGTTCGCATAAAGCCAGTGTCATGCCACAGTAATTGAAATCAAATGTGTACATACCTTTGCAACCTTTGTGGCGTGTAATAATCCAACAGCCCCTAAATGTCTGATTTGTTATGTGTTAACAGCACGCCCGTGTCTCTGTATCTAAGGGGCAGGATGAAAAAAAGTTTCCACTACGTAATTTCCGGTTGTGTGTATAATCCCTTTTCTGAAAAGCCCCGTTATTTTTACCGTAAATGCTTCTCAAATTAAAAAGGATTCTTTATTTATTTGTGTACTTGTATTTCATTTGTTTGGTCACTATTTTTTAGTATTATTGTAATAATCTAAACACAAATGTTTGCACCCCTACCTTAATTCAGATTAGTTATTTTTTGGCATTTTTGGCAGGTTTTTTTTTTTTTGGACACAGAATACTGTAGAATAGAATATGACAGGACAGGGTAGGATAGAACAGCATAGGGTAGGCTGAGGTACTGTTACCATAAACGTCTCTCCGGTTTAAAAACATAAGCAAAAAAAAAAACTCTTTCTTTATTTTTTGTATTTCTTTTTCATTTATTTTGCAATTATTTATTTAATTATAATAATCTAAACACGAATGTTTAAGGGAGGGCACACTAAATTGGAACCCCCAGCCTATTTCAGACCATTTTTTTTTTTTTGCATTAAATGATTTTACATTTAATTTTTTTTTACATTTACACAGTCTATACTTAAATGTATATAATGTATATAAATTGAAATAACCAACCAACACAACCGTACTTAATAGTGCACTTATCTCCAGAATCTACTATCAGAGTTAACAAATTTATTAAATGTGTGCACAGGCAAAAAACATAACAATAATAATAATAATAATAATAATAATAATAATAATAATAATAATAATAATAATAATAATAATAATAATAATAATAATAATAATAAAATAACAATAGCACACCTATATTGTTAAAAATGAACTAGCTTGTTAGGAGCCGCCATGGCCTACTGGTTAGGGCTTTGGGCTTAAAACCAAAGGGTTGCAGTTTCAAATCATGGCAAAAGTGTCATTGAGTAAGCCACTTAACATCTTACTGCTCCCCGGACACTGGCACAGGCAGGCAGCCCTCTGCTCCAGTTAATGTTTTCACTAACTGGGATGGGATACATGCAAATTTCCGTCAAGGGTCAAGGTAGTAAATCAAAAACATGAACTACTGTGAGCTGACCTGTTTATATGTTTCAGAAGGAAGTCGTTTTGAATGTGAGGACTCTGTTGGTGTGTAATGGACGAAGATTCAGCTGTTGCCACCTATGAGCCCATCCAACCTCACTGGTTTTACCGCAAGCATGAGGATGGTGAAGACTTGTGGGTGCCCTTCAGCCACTATGACTCAAACAAACTCAACAGTGCTTTTGACGAGTGTGAGTAAGCATGTATGCACTGTTTAGAGCCAGTTTCACAGGGATAAGCCTAGTTGTACACTAAAAGAGAGAATTGTAATGGAAATCTTTGTTGGGAAAAGCTTTTAATCTGTAGAATTAGGCTGTATGAGTCATGACTGAGAAGCCAACCGTTAGTTATAGGCTATGATATGACTGGGCTACTCCATAGCTGACTTGGTAAATGCATTCCTAGGACACTTTTCTGGGCCTGACTGTGCCTGACAGGAGCAGCTGTGGCATAATTGTTAGGGAGTTGGTTTTGGCATCAGGAGGTCACAAGTTTGTGTCCTTTAACAGAATGGAAATGTGGGTGGGAGGGTGTTCTACTGCAACCTTACCCTTTACCAAGATATCTAAAGCCCCATTGCTCCAGAGGGACTGTCTCCGTACCTAAAAACACGCAGGAAAAGCTTGTTACCTAAATGTAATGCAATGTCATGACTGTTCTGTTTTCTTCTGTACATGGATAATGTTTCATAGGTTGCCCCCTGATTGGGTCCCCCCTCTCCATTATCTGATTGGATGCTTCCCTGTCATCCAATCACCTAATTGGCTTTTGCTTGCATTACATTATACGTAGCAGACACTTTTATCCGAAGCACCTTACAACAGGGGGACACAATCAAGCTACAGAGGACACAAATAAATCTAGCCGTCACCTGTCTGTTTACTGGGTGGCTCCCCTCTCTGTGCATAGCAACAGAGGGGCAGGAGGTAGCGGTGGCCACAGATGATGGCCACTATGATGTCCTCCTGGAGGACCGCATCAGACGGGCAGCCTACTGGGAGGAGGAGCCCACCGCCGTGCTCCGGGGCACCTGGTTCTACAAGGGAGCCAACGACCCCCACTACATCCCATACCCAGAGTCCTTCAGCGAACGCCTGGAGGTGAATACCCATGGCAATGAAAAGGCCACACTGGGAAGGTTGATTATTTTTTGAGACAGAATAGAATAGAACAGAACAGAACAGAACATAATATGACAGAATAGGATAGCATAGGGTAGGGAAAAGGGGGGAATATGCTGATCTTAATTGACTACTGACCTTAATATTGATATCTTTTTGAGTAGACCCTGAAATGATACAACATCTGCTACAAACATTTAACAAAGACAAACTCATTATTTGTTCTTAAAATTGGTTGACACTACTTTGCATTACTCATAGCTGGCATATATGGAGGCTATGCTGCAAGATCACTGGAGAAAGACAGTGGATTTTCCAACTGGTGAAGTGGTTGTGCTTCTTAATCCCACAGTAAGATAGAATGTGTGTGTGTGTGTGTGTGTGTGTGTGTGTGTGTGTGTGTGTGTATGTGTGTGTGAGGTGTGTGTACGCATATGTGCATGTGTGTATATGTGCGTGCATGTGTGTGTGTGTGTGTTTGTGCATTTAATCTTTACCACTGAAATGCAGGAAAAGTGTCTATACACATCATTACCTATGATGCATATCCCTCTTGACCCCACTAGCTTGCCACACAGTGGCCTTCAGGTACTATAGTGGATGACTGGGCTTCCTCTGAAGTGCATAGAAGCACTTACTCAGTGAAAAGGGGAATAGAAAATACTGGCTATGAGATATCGGAGGGTGAGCATGACATTTTTACTCTGTTTATACCTGCGTACTTTTTTGTTGTGTGTGAAAATACAGAAAGAAATGACACACACAATCCTGTATTTTGAGGTTGATGTACCTGTCTCTGTGCATGTGTGTGTGTGTGTGTGTGTGTGTGTTTGTTTGTGTGTGTGTGTGTGTGTGTGTGTGTGTGTGTGTTTGTGTGTGTGTGTGTGTGTGTGTTTGTGTGTGTGTGTGTGTGTGTGTGTGTGTGTGTGTGTGTGTAGGAAAACCTGAGACTGTTGATCACCTGGTGTTTATGGTACATGGAATTGGACCAGCATGCGATTTCCGCTTTCGAAATCTAATCTCATGTGGTATGTGTGTGGTTCTCTCTCATGCACATTTGTATGTGTGTAAACCTCTTTCTGTGTGTTTGTGTATAGGATTGTTGATAATTGTATGTGTGTGTGTGTGTGTGTGTGTGTGTGTGTGTGTGTGTATGTGTGTGTGTGTGTGTGTGTGTGTGTGTGTGTGTGTGTGTGTGGGTGCGTGTGTGTGTGTTTGGTAATCTTTCCCCATGTTGTAAACATTAATCCATCACTTCTCTCTCAGTTAATGGCTTCCGTAATGTGGCAAGGGACCTGGTGGAGACCCACTGCAGTGCAGCACGGGCCGAGGGACAGATTGGCCGAGTGGAGTTCCTGCCAGTGGACTGGCACAGCCCCTTACATGGCGATGCCACTGGAGTGGACAAGTGAGACTCCATGTTTCGGTGTAGTGTTAAAGTACTATAGAACCAACAGGAACTTAAATATGTAGACTTAAGCTTTAGTTCCAGATCTGTGAAAGGCTCTTTGTAGGAACTTCATCAGGACAAAAAACTACTGCTATCTATGCTGCTTCTATGTTTGTATAATATACATGTATAATATGTACACACAGACACACAGACAGACAAACAGACTGACAGATAAACGCGGCCAAAAACATAACCTTCTTGGTGGAGGTAATAATATAATTCTAAGGCATCCCAGCTTCAGAAGCTGTAATCCAATGGCACATATTTGTTTAAAGCCATAAGGTGAGCCACAAGCTGATGAACTCCTAACCAGGGAGAAGAATTAATTAGAGAAACGACCTGTTTTAGGTCATGTAAATCACCTTAAATCACCTGTCTTAACTGCACTGGCCAGGTAATAAGCAATGCACTGCACTGGGTTGTAGCCTCTTAAGCCAGGTTGCCCATTACAGTAGGCTATATTACTGGGTATTATATAGTTAAACAATATGACAATACCTTGCTCAACCCAGTGTCTCACCATTAGACTGTTCCCTTTCCCAGGGTCATACATCGCATCACCCTGCCCAGTATCGAGCGGCTCCGAACCTTTGCCAACGAGACGCTGCTGGACCTCTTCTTCTACAGTAGCCCCATCTACTGCCAGATTATCTTGGACACCGTGGCGACCGAGCTGAACCGCCTCCATGGCCTCTTCTGTTCCCGTCACCCTGACTTCCAGGGCCAGGTGTCTTTAGTGGGTCACAGTCTAGGTCTGTCCTCACCCCTCAGTGCAAAACACACAACAAACAGACATGCTTTTGGGTTACTTATTAACCTAGGTTCCAAAGGCACCTTTAAGGTCCCGAAGGCAAAACATGTTAATTTGTGGTAGTATTCAAGGGTAACAGACTGAATTAAAATCTGCTCTATACTAGGCTCAAAAATGTCCCATAATGCCTCAGAATTGAGAAATCATTATGGATGATTTGGTTGACTTGGACACTACTTTGACCAACCATCAAAATCTTTGGAAAGCTCAGACCTTGTAGATGTGATAGACAACTGGTCCTAATACTATGTTTTGTGAAGCTGGAAATCAAAAGGCATGACTGTAAAACTAAATATGACTAGTTGACACTAATTCTTGGTCTTTTTATCTACTCGCTCTGAATGAAAAACTGATATGCATCGGCAAAGTGCATTGCAAGCTTTTCTTTATATATTATATATTTCTTTAATTATCTTTATATATTATCATTATTCAATCAAATATAATAAGGTAAAAAGATCATGGATTTTATCACCTATTTTTGGGGTTTTTATGACTTTTGACTTTATACAGGAATAATTACCTTTTTGGAAATTTAGGGCATAGTTTAAGAGGAATAAGTCTCAGGCATTTTCTTCAGTGCATGAAGCATTCTATAAAGGCTCTTGAAAGCTTCCAGAGCAGGGGACAAGATCAACCTGGAAAATATCCTTTAGCATGTTCAAGTTCGGAATCATTGTAGTAAAGGGCACCCCACCCGGCCTTAAACCTGGGTCTCCAGGGTGCCAATTATGCTCTCGACTGTAACACCAAAGAGGCAGGCTTGTTGGAATCACTGGAGTGACCTGTTCTATGGAAATAATGGCGAGGTGGAGGCAGAGAACTCACAAAGCTGAGTGGAATTTCCTCTGCCGAGTGTGCATCTAGGAAATATTGACATAAAATATGCATGAACAACAGAAATCAGAAATAGATGGTTGATTTGGTACTTTATAGCATCTGTAAGGAAAAACTATTCTGTGGAATAGATTGTCATTTTACCATTAATTTGGCCACTAGAGCTGTTATGGTTATCATTCATAAGCCGTTGATATGGAATGGCGATTCAACGTTTCTTTGGAGATCTACGTCAAAGGTAGCCTGTTCCTAGAAAGTTAATGCCCACTTTATCGGCCAATCAGAAAGACCATTCCATTGCTAAGGAAGATACGTGTTCTAACCCAAGTGTGTTTACACTCTCCCAATTGGCTTTAGTGCACTGCAGTGTATACCCCAAGTGAAAGGATATATGGAACATCACGGTCTGATTGAGTAGTCAATACCCTTATTCCCAAAGCAAAAATATTTCTGCCAGACACTGCTTTCATTACCAGCTCTTATGTGCATTGATTAACCTGTACAGAAATAAATATGAAACCAGACACCATTACGTTTTAAGATGTGGCATCCTCTATGAATGTCAGCATCAACCATTAAGAGATATATTGACTTCTCTTCTGTCATCTCATAGGTTCTCTTATTCTGTTTGACCTGCTGACAAATCAAGTGGTTGGCCTAGGCCATCCCAACCTCCCTGAGGTAAAGAATATTGATGGAAATGCTATATCCATGTAAACATGTATTACACACACAGAGACACATGCACACAGACACAGACACACACGCACACGCACACACGGACACAGACACAGACACACACACACACACACACACACAAACACACACACACACAAATCTCATGTTCCTTCCTCCTATGACCCTTGTCTCGCAGGACTCTGGGAGGCCTGTAGGGGCCATCTTGGCTCCAAGCCCCCAGAGCAGTGGCCTCAAAGCTACATTGAGCAGTGTGTCATCACATGAAAACCAGCACTCAAAGTTCCACCGCATGCGTCTAATGAGCAGCAGTGTGGACAATGACAGTTTCGACATAGGGGTTGGCCAGGTATGGCAGACTATGCTACTTTTCAAAATCATATTTGTGGTTTTGCGACTATTTAAATGACATCTGTATCATATTTCTTTATTCTTTTCTAGTGGCTTTAAAATATTAGGAGAATATTAAAAATAGTGTTCAGAAATAAAATATGAGAGAAACCCTGTGTTAGTCTTATAATTAATATTAATAGTGGACTGTAATTGACAGTAAGGTCAGAAGATACTTTTTTAATTTAAGATAAGTAAGATGTACACACAGTCCACACATACAAAAGCAATGTAGCTGTGTGTCATTTACACAAATGTAGACAGTACAAGTCTCCCCTCTTCCACTTTCTACCTTTGTGTGTGTGTGTGTGTGTGTGTGTGTGTGCGTGTGTGTGTGTGATACGTTTGTTTAAATGTTGGTGTCCAATATTTACACAGGTGTCCATCCGCTATCCTCAGCTGTCCTTTAACCCCTACATGCTCTTTGCTTTGGGCTCCCCCATCGGGATGTTCCTGACAGTGCGTGGCCTCAGGCATATCGACCCAGACTACTCCTTACCCACCTGCAGGGGCTTCTACAACATCTACCATCCTGTGTGTACAGCGTGGAACACACACACACACACACAGACAGACACACACACACACACACACACATTTCTACGCTAGCATGTGTGTTGCTTTTCCAAGCAACTCTGTCGGACACAGACACACTTATTCACTTTGTCACAGAAACGTACACACAAACACAGCAGTCTGTAATTTTTTTGGAATCTGTTTATGTATTTGTCTGCTTCGCATCTTATCTCTCCTGGTGTAGCTGGACCCAGTGGCTTACCGTATCGAGCCTTTAATCCAGCCCCACACATATCTCCCACCCGTCCTTATTCCACACATCACTACTCAGAGGATGCACCTAAGTGAGTCTCACTCTCTTTCTCTCTCTCTCCCTTTCTCTATCTTTCCCCCATGACATTATTTTTATAGCAACATTACATAATTCAAGCCACATAGGTATGCATGTTACAAATTATAATGCTAATCAAATTAATACATGAAACAATTAAAAAGTGTAATGTTATTATGATAGGGCAAATTAGAATAATTTTGGTCTGCTTTACAATAGTTTTTTTAGTACTATTTTTACAATGCAGTAAAAACGATTAATCAATAAACAATTGCACATGTGCTGAGATTGTTACAAAACAGAACAAGGGGAAATAACAATTTTATAACAGATTTTTCAGACAATCCCCTTTATGTAGGCCTAAACCAAACCATCTCCGCCCCATAGACAAAAGCTGGAAATAATGCAGTAACACCCCTCCCCCTCCCCCTAGTTCTTAAAAACAGAATCAGGAAGGGTTTGGTGCATACATAGCTCCATATCATTCTCCCTCCCTCTCCCTCTCTTACTTCCTCTCCCACTCACTCTCTTCCCCCCTCCCTGTGTCTCAAATAGACAATGCAGCAAGCCCTTAACATCTAGCACTCACACTATATGGGTTATAAATAGAACACTCCCAACACATAAAGACATTGCCATCATATATAGTAGGCCTTGTCTGAAAGTTGGGGAGGATCATAATTCATTCTTTGTTGATTAAGAATAGAACACTAACTAAGGACCATCTTTCTACACTCTGACGTAGAGGGAGGACTGACCACAGACCTGAAGCACAAGATGACCTCTGTTCTCCTCTATGCCTGGCAGTACTTCAGTCACACACCCTCTGGCAGCAGACAGAGCACACAGAATGTATCAGCTCCAAAACAGCAAGCTGGTAGAGTTGTAGTAATAGAAACATCATCATCAGCACCAGCAGTAGAAGGAGCAACATTAGTAGCAGTAGAAGTAGTAGGAGTAGAAGTAATAGCAGTAGTAGTAGTAGTAGTAGTACAATTTATAGAAGTAGTGGCAGTACACTGATTGTTGTAGAAGTAGCAGCAGCAGTAGTAGTAATACTAGTTGTAGTAGCAGCAGTAGAAATAGCTGTTGTATATTGGATAATTTCAAGTACATTGGACATTTTTCACCACAAAAATTGTGGTTGCAAAAACACATACAGAGCGGTGTACACAGCAGTTCTTGTTGTTAATAATTCATAATCTATAATAGCAGTTATGAATTATTTTATGTATATAGGATAGTGGAAATTTGTACCTAAAAGTAGTAAACTTTTTCACCCTGTTTGTTTGAGGTTTGATACAGTACACTACTTCATATCTGTTGTCAGTGTCTATTTTTATTGCGCATCTCCATAGAGTCCAGCACAGCCCTACCCCAGTCTGGAAGGACAAATCGCATCAGTCCTGGCATGCTGAATAGGGGTCGTCGGATTGACTATGTCCTCCAGCAGACAGCCATGGAGAGTATCAATGAATACCTATTTGCCATCCATAGTCATTTATGCTACTGGTAAGAGAAGCTAGTGTGTGTGTGTGTGTGTGTGTGTGTGTGTGTGTGTGTGTGTGTTTGTGTGTGTGTGTGTGTCTGTGTGTGTGTGTGTGTGTGTGATAGACAGGTTAACGGTTTCTGAACACTCTAGCAGTTATAGAAACACATATCCGTGTTTGTTTGCTGTGCATGTTGAGAGAATAAGAAAAGGTTAATTTCATCTTAAGCTCACTGATGTTTTTCTTCCGTTAGGGAGTCAGAGGACACAGCCTTATTACTCCTGCGAGAAATCTATGAGGAATATGGCATTGTCTTTGAAAACCTGCCATCATAGAAATCACAGAAATAAAGTAAAAAAAGGAACACAAAATAAACAGCTGTGTGTCTGATTTTTTCATACATTTTCTTTTTCATTTTTTCATTTTTTATACAGACGAAACTGCTTAAAGTATGTTTATCTTAGATGCACAGGTAGCACATAGGACTGTGCAAAATCCAGAATAACATAAATGACCTCCATGTGATTTATTATTTGGTATTTGAATTGTATTGGCTTTACCCCAAAGAATGTCAGGAACAGGAACTGCATTAATTTCATGACAAAAATATTCCACCAACTCACACAAAAGACAGGATATGTAGAATGTAAAAATATATATCTCTATAGTGTAGTGGCAAGTCACCACCATTCTCATTACAGTAGCTGGTTGAGTGTAGAGACCATTCAAGCAAAGTTTCCCCTGGAATGTCTGCTGTAAAGCTGCTGCACCTAACTCAGGCTCTAGTGAGGACTGAATTTATAACCCCTGCTTTACAAGACCAGTACTCTAACCATGAAGCTATGAAACCAAGCATCGCTCTGGAATTGAGCAAGAAATGTTGCATTGCTTCTCTTACTGCACTAACCAGCGGAAGTATAAAAAGCCACAGAGAGTAGGTCACTCCAGACATGTCTCAGAAGTTGAATTTGCAGGTCTGGATGAAGATGATCACAGTATATTCTCAGTCATATGGTGACAAGTCAACAGCATGGAAGATTGCATGGATAAGTCAAATCAGCGCCCTTGCCACTGAACTACAGAGCCAACTAAGGCAATATGGCATGGCATGGAAAATCGGGTTTTATGAAATTGGGCTTATAGGAATGTTGTAATTTCATAAAATGTATGTTCGCTGATATCTGTACAACAGGGTTTAAGAGAAATTATTTTCCTCACAACTTTAAGGATGCTGAATCAAAGGTGCCCTGTCATTCTCACCTGCCATTTCCTAGCCTGACAACTCAACCCATGTCAAATTGTGTGGTCCGGCCATGATGGCTAGGCCAGGCACAATCAAAGGGTTAATCAACGGTTGTCTTTTCAAACTGCCTCTGCATGCAATAGGATACTGCTACGACCACTAAGAGCAAAAGACTTGTTTACCATAGCACAACTCCAGTGCACTGGCACAGCCCTGTTGTCATCATGTTAAGCCCACAACTTCATGGAAGGATAGACTGATGTGACTTGTTCGTCTAGTTTTGGGAGAAAAGCTTTTCAGCTTCAATGTTTCATAGCTAGACTGAACCCAAGGAAGAAATTTTAATTGCTGATTTTTCGGGCTAACCATATCCAGCTTCCAAACAACATAAAGTCTACGCTAGATTGCCACAAAAGTGTGAAAATCAATTTATCCAAATGGACTGGAGTAAAACGTTTGGTGATTGGCTGAGAAGTTTTGGCAGAGATTTCACTGACTTTGGTTTTGTGTTCGTAAAAAGAATCTGTGCTTGTGAATATGATTTGGTATGTGGGAGATTTGTTTTTTTCTTAAATACAAAGTATCTTTACATGTACAAAAAATCTATTTACAAGCACAAATTTTCATTACAAGCACAAAACTTTGTTACAGAGACAAAACAGATTTTCACGCAGAGACACATTTTTTTTTACAAACACAAAACTTTGTTGTAGAGACATGAAAGTTTTTCACACAAGGACACATTGTTTTTACAAGCACAAAATATTTCCACGTGTACACAAATTCTTTTCACAAGCACAAAATATTTCCACGTGTACACAAATTCTTTTCATGAGCACAAGATATTTCTACGAGTACAGACGTTCCGGCAGAGAATTCATTCCATAGTAGACCATCCAAGAAAAGTTGTTTTCGCAAATTAGTCTGGCATCCACAAATGGGAAAGTTCTACGACAGGTTCACAATGTGTTTGGGGTTGGAAACGTCCTAAATTTAGTGCTGCCAGGCTTTTTTTTAATTTAGTGCAAGACGGCTTTTTCCATTAGGACAGATTATCATGAAGGTAGGTGCAACCAAACCTCTGCCCAGCAATATTTGCCATCACCGCCGTTGTCATTCTGGTAGCTGGTTGGATGTGGACCATCCAAGCAAAGTTGCTTATGTAATGTCTTTAAAACTGATGATGTTTGCACAGGCTCCAGTGAGGATAGAACTCACAAGCCCTAAATTACAAGAGCAGTGCTCTAACCACTGAGCTATGAAGCCAGATAGGGTATTGTAAGAGACACAATAAGCATGGACAGTAGGACACTCAAGACATGTAGACAAATCTGAAATTTCGACAACATGGTCACTAACAGCTCAGGGTTGAAAATCTCACGAATTGAGTGCTGCCGCCAAGGTACGTACAACCAAACCTCTGCCTGGCAATCTTTCAAGTCACAGCATTTGTCATTTTGGTAGCTTGTAGGATGTGGACCATTCTATCAAAGTTGCTTGTGGAATGTTTCCTGTAAAACCTTTGCTATTCGCACAGGCTCCAGTGAGGATTGAACTCACGACCCCGGGTTTACAAGACCAGTGCTCTAACCACTGAGCTATGAAGCCAGGCAGGGCTCCAACCAAATTATAACCAAATTACTCTGGCAAATTTTCAAGACTGTAGAGAACGTAATCATTGACAGTTTGAGACTACAGACATGTCTAGAAATCGGGAAGTTCCGGAACAAGTTCACTAGCGTTTAGGGTTTAAAACGTCCTCAATTGACTGCTACCGCCAAGGTAGGTACAACCAAACCTCTGCCGGGTAATCTTTCCAGTCACAGCATTTGTCATTTTGGTAGCTTGTAGGATGTGGACCATTCAAGTGGAATGTTTCCTGTAAAACCTTTGCTATTCGCACAGGCTCCAGTGAGGATTGAACTCACGACCCCTGGTTTACAAGACCAGTGCTCTAACCACTGAGCTATGAAGCCAGGCAGGGCTCTGCATGAGACACAATGAGCATGAACGGTAGGACACTCAAGACATGTTGACAAATCTGCAATTTTGGCAACAAGTTTACCAACAGCTCATGGTGGAAAAATGTCCCGAATTGAGTGCTGCCGCCAAGGTACGTACAACCAAACCTCTGCCTGGCAATCTTTCAAGTCACAGCAATTATCATTCTGGTACCTGATTGGGCGTGAACCATCCAAGAAAAGCTCTTTACACAAATAACTTTGGCATCCAAAAATCGGCAAGTTTTCCAACAGGTTCACAAGGTGTTTGAGACTCGGGGTTGAAAACATCCTAAATAAAGTGCTGTCGACAAGGTAAGTACAACATCCTAAATTAAGTGCTGTCGACAAGGTAAGTCCAACCAAATTATAACCAAATTACTCTGGCAAATTTTCAAGACTGTAGAGAACGTAATCATTGACAGTTTGAGACTACAGACATGTCTAGAAATCGGGAAGTTCCGGAACAAGTTCACTAGCGTTTAGGGTTTGAAACGTCCTCAATTGACTGCTACCGCCAAGGTAGGTACAACCAAACCTCTGCCGGGTAATCTTTCCAGTCACAGCATTTGTCATTTTGGTAGCTTGTAGGATGTGGACCATTCAAGTGGAATGTTTCCTGTAAAACCTTTGCTATTCGCACAGGCTCCAGTGAGGATTGAACTCACGACCCCTGGTTTACAAGACCAGTGCTCTAACCACTGAGCTATGAAGCCAGGCAGGGCTCTGCATGAGACACAATGAGCATGAACGGTAGGACACTCAAGACATGTTGACAAATCTGCAATTTTGGCAACAAGTTTACCAACAGCTCATGGTGGAAAAATGTCCCGAATTGAGTGCTGCCGCCAAGGTACGTACAACCAAACCTCTGCCTGGCAATCTTTCAAGTCACAGCAATTATCATTCTGGTACCTGATTGGGCGTGAACCATCCAAGAAAAGCTCTTTACACAAATTACTTTGGCATCCACAAATCGGCAAGTTTTCCAACAGGTTCACAAGGTGTTTGAGACTCGGGGTTGAAAACATCCTAAATAAAGTGCTGTCGACAAGGTAAGTACAACATCCTATATTAAGTGCTGTCGACAAGGTAAGTCCAACCAAATTATAACCAAATTACTCTGGCAAATTTTCAAGACCGTAGAGAACGTAATCATTGACAGTTTGAGACTACAGACATGTCTAGAAATCGTGAAGTTCCGGAACAAGTTCACTAGCGTTTAGGGTTTGAAACGTCCTCAATTGACTGCTACCGCCAAGGTAGGTACAACCAAACCTCTGCCGGGTAATCTTTCCAGTCACAGCATTTGTCATTTTGGTAGCTTGTAGGATGTGGACCATTCAAGTGGAATGTTTCCTGTAAAACCTTTGCTATTCGCACAGGCTCCAGTGAGGATTGAACTCACGACCCCTGGTTTACAAGACCAGTGCTCTAACCACTGAGCTATGAAGCCAGGCAGGGCTCTGCATGAGACACAATGAGCATGAACGGTAGGACACTCAAGACATGTTGACAAATCTGCAATTTTGGCAACAAGTTTACCAACAGCTCATGGTGGAAAAATGTCCCGAATTGAGTGCTGCCGCCAAGGTACGTACAACCAAACCTCTGCCTGGCAATCTTTCAAGTCACAGCAATTATCATTCTGGTACCTGATTGGGCGTGAACCATCCAAGAAAAGCTCTTTACACAAATTACTTTGGCATCCACAAATCGGCAAGTTTTCCAACAGGTTCACAAGGTGTTTGAGACTCGGGGTTGAAAACATCCTAAATAAAGTGCTGTCGACAAGGTAAGTACAACATCCTAAATTAAGTGCTGTCGACAAGGTAAGTCCAACCAAATTATAACCAAATTACTCTGGCAAATTTTCAAGACCGTAGAGAACGTAATCATTGACAGTTTGAGACTACAGACATGTCTAGAAATCGTGAAGTTCCGGAACAAGTTCACTAGCGTTTAGGGTTTGAAACGTCCTCAATTGACTGCTACCGCCAAGGTAGGTACAACCAAACCTCTGCCGGGTAATCTTTCCAGTCACAGCATTTGTCATTTTGGTAGCTTGTAGGATGTGGACCATTCAAGTGGAATGTTTCCTGTAAAACCTTTGCTATTCGCACAGGCTCCAGTGAGGATTGAACTCACGACCCCTGGTTTACAAGACCAGTGCTCTAACCACTGAGCTATGAAGCCAGGCAGGGCTCTGCATGAGACACAATGAGCATGAACGGTAGGACACTCAAGACATGTTGACAAATCTGCAATTTTGGCAACAAGTTTACCAACAGCTCATGGTGGAAAAATGTCCCGAATTGAGTGCTGCCGCCAAGGTACGTACAACCAAACCTCTGCCTGGCAATCTTTCAAGTCACAGCAATTATCATTCTGGTACCTGATTGGGCGTGAACCATCCAAGAAAAGCTCTTTACACAAATTACTTTGGCATCCACAAATCGGCAAGTTTTCCAACAGGTTCACAAGGTGTTTGAGACTCGGGGTTGAAAACATCCTAAATAAAGTGCTGTCGACAAGGTAAGTACAACATCCTAAATTAAGTGCTGTCGACAAGGTAAGTCCAACCAAATTATAACCAAATTACTCTGGCAAATTTTCAAGACCGTAGAGAACGTAATCATTGACAGTTTGAGACTACAGACATGTCTAGAAATCGTGAAGTTCCGGAACAAGTTCACTAGCGTTTAGGGTTTGAAACGTCCTCAATTGACTGCTACCGCCAAGGTAGGTACAACCAAACCTCTGCCGGGTAATCTTTCCAGTCACAGCATTTGTCATTTTGGTAGCTTGTAGGATGTGGACCATTCAAGTGGAATGTTTCCTGTAAAACCTTTGCTATTCGCACAGGCTCCAGTGAGGATTGAACTCACGACCCCTGGTTTACAAGACCAGTGCTCTAACCACTGAGCTATGAAGCCAGGCAGGGCTCTGCATGAGACACAATGAGCATGAACGGTAGGACACTCAAGACATGTTGACAAATCTGCAATTTTGGCAACAAGTTTACCAACAGCTCATGGTGGAAAAATGTCCCGAATTGAGTGCTGCCGCCAAGGTACGTACAACCAAACCTCTGCCTGGCAATCTTTCA
The DNA here is from genome assembly GCA_030347295.1 of Setipinna tenuifilis. Classification (NCBI taxonomy): domain Eukaryota; kingdom Metazoa; phylum Chordata; class Actinopteri; order Clupeiformes; family Engraulidae; genus Setipinna; species Setipinna tenuifilis. Next base: position 12,866,341 of record CM059271.1, on the reverse strand, counting down.
AGTCACAGCAATTATCATTCTGGTACCTGATTGGGCGTGAACCATCCAAGAAAAGCTCTTTACACAAATTACTTTGGCATCCACAAATCGGCAAGTTTTCCAACAGGTTCACAAGGTGTTTGAGACTCGGGGTTGAAAACATCCTAAATAAAGTGCTGTCGACAAGGTAAGTACAACATCCTAAATTAAGTGCTGTCGACAAGGTAAGTCCAACCAAATTATAACCAAATTACTCTGGCAAATTTTCAAGACCGTAGAGAACGTAATCATTGACAGTTTGAGACTACAGACATGTCTAGAAATCGTGAAGTTCCGGAACAAGTTCACTAGCGTTTAGGGTTTGAAACGTCCTCAATTGACTGCTACCGCCAAGGTAGGTACAACCAAACCTCTGCCGGGTAATCTTTCCAGTCACAGCATTTGTCATTTTGGTAGCTTGTAGGATGTGGACCATTCAAGTGGAATGTTTCCTGTAAAACCTTTGCTATTCGCACAGGCTCCAGTGAGGATTGAACTCACGACCCCTGGTTTACAAGACCAGTGCTCTAACCACTGAGCTATGAAGCCAGGCAGGGCTCTGCATGAGACACAATGAGCATGAACGGTAGGACACTCAAGACATGTTGACAAATCTGCAATTTTGGCAACAAGTTTACCAACAGCTCATGGTGGAAAAATGTCCCGAATTGAGTGCTGCCGCCAAGGTACGTACAACCAAACCTCTGCCTGGCAATCTTTCAAGTCACAGCAATTATCATTCTGGTACCTGATTGGGCGTGAACCATCCAAGAAAAGCTCTTTACACAAATTACTTTGGCATCCACAAATCGGCAAGTTTTCCAACAGGTTCACAAGGTGTTTGAGACTCGGGGTTGAAAACATCCTAAATAAAGTGCTGTCGACAAGGTAAGTACAACATCCTAAATTAAGTGCTGTCGACAAGGTAAGTCCAACCAAATTATAACCAAATTACTCTGGCAAATTTTCAAGACCGTAGAGAACGTAATCATTGACAGTTTGAGACTACAGACATGTCTAGAAATCGTGAAGTTCCGGAACAAGTTCACTAGCGTTTAGGGTTTGAAACGTCCTCAATTGACTGCTACCGCCAAGGTAGGTACAACCAAACCTCTGCCGGGTAATCTTTCCAGTCACAGCATTTGTCATTTTGGTAGCTTGTAGGATGTGGACCATTCAAGTGGAATGTTTCCTGTAAAACCTTTGCTATTCGCACAGGCTCCAGTGAGGATTGAACTCACGACCCCTGGTTTACAAGACCAGTGCTCTAACCACTGAGCTATGAAGCCAGGCAGGGCTCTGCATGAGACACAATGAGCATGAACGGTAGGACACTCAAGACATGTTGACAAATCTGCAATTTTGGCAACAAGTTTACCAACAGCTCATGGTGGAAAAATGTCCCGAATTGAGTGCTGCCGCCAAGGTACGTACAACCAAACCTCTGCCTGGCAATCTTTCAAGTCACAGCAATTATCATTCTGGTACCTGATTGGGCGTGAACCATCCAAGAAAAGCTCTTTACACAAATTACTTTGGCATCCACAAATCGGCAAGTTTTCCAACAGGTTCACAAGGTGTTTGAGACTCGGGGTTGAAAACATCCTAAATAAAGTGCTGTCGACAAGGTAAGTACAACATCCTAAATTAAGTGCTGTCGACAAGGTAAGTCCAACCAAATTATAACCAAATTACTCTGGCAAATTTTCAAGACCGTAGAGAACGTAATCATTGACAGTTTGAGACTACAGACATGTCTAGAAATCGTGAAGTTCCGGAACAAGTTCACTAGCGTTTAGGGTTTGAAACGTCCTCAATTGACTGCTACCGCCAAGGTAGGTACAACCAAACCTCTGCCGGGTAATCTTTCCAGTCACAGCATTTGTCATTTTGGTAGCTTGTAGGATGTGGACCATTCAAGTGGAATGTTTCCTGTAAAACCTTTGCTATTCGCACAGGCTCCAGTGAGGATTGAACTCACGACCCCTGGTTTACAAGACCAGTGCTCTAACCACTGAGCTATGAAGCCAGGCAGGGCTCTGCATGAGACACAATGACCATGAACGGTAGGACACTCAAGACATGTTGACTAATCTGCAATTTTGGCAACAAGTTTACCAACAGCTCATGGTGGAAAAATGTCCTGAATTGAGTGCTGCCGCCAAGGTACGTACAACCAAACCTCTGCCTGGCAATCTTTCAAGTCACAGCATTTGTCATTTTGGTAGCTTGTAGGATGTGGACCATTCTATCAAAGTTGCTTGTGGAATGTTTCCTGTAAAACCTTTGCTATTCGCACAGGCTCCAGTGAGGATTGAACTCACGACCCCTGGTTTACAAGACCAGTGCTCTAACCACTGAGCTATGAAGCCAGGCAGGGCTCTGCATGAGACACAATGAGCATGAACGGTAGGACACTCAAGACATGTTGACAAATCTGCAATTTTGGCAACAAGTTTACCAACAGCTCATGGTGGAAAAATGTCCCGAATTGAGTGCTGCCGCCAAGGTACGTACAACCAAACCTCTGCCTGGCAATCTTTCAAGTCACAGCAATTATCATTCTGGTACCTGATTGGGCGTGAACCATCCAAGAAAAGCTCTTTACACAAATTACTTTGGCATCCACAAATCGGCAAGTTTTCCAACAGGTTCACAAGGTGTTTGAGACTCGGGGTTGAAAACATCCTAAATAAAGTGCTGTCGACAAGGTAAGTACAACATCCTAAATTAAGTGCTGTCGACAAGGTAAGTCCAACCAAATTATAACCAAATTACTCTGGCAAATTTTCAAGACCGTAGAGAACGTAATCATTGACAGTTTGAGACTACAGACATGTCTAGAAATCGTGAAGTTCCGGAACAAGTTCACTAGCGTTTAGGGTTTGAAACGTCCTCAATTGACTGCTACCGCCAAGGTAGGTACAACCAAACCTCTGCCGGGTAATCTTTCCAGTCACAGCATTTGTCATTTTGGTAGCTTGTAGGATGTGGACCATTCAAGTGGAATGTTTCCTGTAAAACCTTTGCTATTCGCACAGGCTCCAGTGAGGATTGAACTCACGACCCCTGGTTTACAAGACCAGTGCTCTAACCACTGAGCTATGAAGCCAGGCAGGGCTCTGCATGAGACACAATGAGCATGAACGGTAGGACACTCAAGACATGTTGACAAATCTGCAATTTTGGCAACAAGTTTACCAACAGCTCATGGTGGAAAAATGTCCCGAATTGAGTGCTGCCGCCAAGGTACGTACAACCAAACCTCTGCCTGGCAATCTTTCAAGTCACAGCAATTATCATTCTGGTACCTGATTGGGCGTGAACCATCCAAGAAAAGCTCTTTACACAAATTACTTTGGCATCCACAAATCGGCAAGTTTTCCAACAGGTTCACAAGGTGTTTGAGACTCGGGGTTGAAAACATCCTAAATAAAGTGCTGTCGACAAGGTAAGTACAACATCCTAAATTAAGTGCTGTCGACAAGGTAAGTCCAACCAAATTATAACCAAATTACTCTGGCAAATTTTCAAGACCGTAGAGAACGTAATCATTGACAGTTTGAGACTACAGACATGTCTAGAAATCGTGAAGTTCCGGAACAAGTTCACTAGCGTTTAGGGTTTGAAACGTCCTCAATTGACTGCTACCGCCAAGGTAGGTACAACCAAACCTCTGCCGGGTAATCTTTCCAGTCACAGCATTTGTCATTTTGGTAGCTTGTAGGATGTGGACCATTCAAGTGGAATGTTTCCTGTAAAACCTTTGCTATTCGCACAGGCTCCAGTGAGGATTGAACTCACGACCCCTGGTTTACAAGACCAGTGCTCTAACCACTGAGCTATGAAGCCAGGCAGGGCTCTGCATGAGACACAATGAGCATGAACGGTAGGACACTCAAGACATGTTGACAAATCTGCAATTTTGGCAACAAGTTTACCAACAGCTCATGGTGGAAAAATGTCCCGAATTGAGTGCTGCCGCCAAGGTACGTACAACCAAACCTCTGCCTGGCAATCTTTCAAGTCACAGCAATTATCATTCTGGTACCTGATTGGGCGTGAACCATCCAAGAAAAGCTCTTTACACAAATTACTTTGGCATCCACAAATCGGCAAGTTTTCCAACAGGTTCACAAGGTGTTTGAGACTCGGGGTTGAAAACATCCTAAATAAAGTGCTGTCGACAAGGTAAGTACAACATCCTAAATTAAGTGCTGTCGACAAGGTAAGTCCAACCAAATTATAACCAAATTACTCTGGCAAATTTTCAAGACCGTAGAGAACGTAATCATTGACAGTTTGAGACTACAGACATGTCTAGAAATCGTGAAGTTCCGGAACAAGTTCACTAGCGTTTAGGGTTTGAAACGTCCTCAATTGACTGCTACCGCCAAGGTAGGTACAACCAAACCTCTGCCGGGTAATCTTTCCAGTCACAGCATTTGTCATTTTGGTAGCTTGTAGGATGTGGACCATTCAAGTGGAATGTTTCCTGTAAAACCTTTGCTATTCGCACAGGCTCCAGTGAGGATTGAACTCACGACCCCTGGTTTACAAGACCAGTGCTCTAACCACTGAGCTATGAAGCCAGGCAGGGCTCTGCATGAGACACAATGACCATGAACGGTAGGACACTCAAGACATGTTGACTAATCTGCAATTTTGGCAACAAGTTTACCAACAGCTCATGGTGGAAAAATGTCCTGAATTGAGTGCTGCCGCCAAGGTACGTACAACCAAACCTCTGCCTGGCAATCTTTCAAGTCACAGCATTTGTCATTTTGGTAGCTTGTAGGATGTGGACCATTCTATCAAAGTTGCTTGTGGAATGTTTCCTGTAAAACCTTTGCTATTCGCACAGGCTCCAGTGAGGATTGAACTCACGACCCCTGGTTTACAAGACCAGTGCTCTAACCACTGAGCTATGAAGCCAGGCAGGGCTCTGCATGAGACACAATGAGCATGAACGGTAGGACACTCAAGACATGTTGACAAATCTGCAATTTTGGCAACAAGTTTACCAACAGCTCATGGTGGAAAAATGTCCCGAATTGAGTGCTGCCGCCAAGGTACGTACAACCAAACCTCTGCCTGGCAATCTTTCAAGTCACAGCAATTATCATTCTGGTACCTGATTGGGCGTGAACCATCCAAGAAAAGCTCTTTACACAAATTACTTTGGCATCCACAAATCGGCAAGTTTTCCAACAGGTTCACAAGGTGTTTGAGACTCGGGGTTGAAAACATCCTAAATAAAGTGCTGTCGACAAGGTAAGTACAACATCCTAAATTAAGTGCTGTCGACAAGGTAAGTCCAACCAAATTATAACCAAATTACTCTGGCAAATTTTCAAGACCGTAGAGAACGTAATCATTGACAGTTTGAGACTACAGACATGTCTAGAAATCGTGAAGTTCCGGAACAAGTTCACTAGCGTTTAGGGTTTGAAACGTCCTCAATTGACTGCTACCGCCAAGGTAGGTACAACCAAACCTCTGCCGGGTAATCTTTCCAGTCACAGCATTTGTCATTTTGGTAGCTTGTAGGATGTGGACCATTCAAGTGGAATGTTTCCTGTAAAACCTTTGCTATTCGCACAGGCTCCAGTGAGGATTGAACTCACGACCCCTGGTTTACAAGACCAGTGCTCTAACCACTGAGCTATGAAGCCAGGCAGGGCTCTGCATGAGACACAATGAGCATGAACGGTAGGACACTCAAGACATGTTGACAAATCTGCAATTTTGGCAACAAGTTTACCAACAGCTCATGGTGGAAAAATGTCCCGAATTGAGTGCTGCCGCCAAGGTACGTACAACCAAACCTCTGCCTGGCAATCTTTCAAGTCACAGCAATTATCATTCTGGTACCTGATTGGGCGTGAACCATCCAAGAAAAGCTCTTTACACAAATTACTTTGGCATCCACAAATCGGCAAGTTTTCCAACAGGTTCACAAGGTGTTTGAGACTCGGGGTTGAAAACATCCTAAATAAAGTGCTGTCGACAAGGTAAGTACAACATCCTAAATTAAGTGCTGTCGACAAGGTAAGTCCAACCAAATTATAACCAAATTACTCTGGCAAATTTTCAAGACCGTAGAGAACGTAATCATTGACAGTTTGAGACTACAGACATGTCTAGAAATCGTGAAGTTCCGGAACAAGTTCACTAGCGTTTAGGGTTTGAAACGTCCTCAATTGACTGCTACCGCCAAGGTAGGTACAACCAAACCTCTGCCGGGTAATCTTTCCAGTCACAGCATTTGTCATTTTGGTAGCTTGTAGGATGTGGACCATTCAAGTGGAATGTTTCCTGTAAAACCTTTGCTATTCGCACAGGCTCCAGTGAGGATTGAACTCACGACCCCTGGTTTACAAGACCAGTGCTCTAACCACTGAGCTATGAAGCCAGGCAGGGCTCTGCATGAGACACAATGACCATGAACGGTAGGACACTCAAGACATGTTGACTAATCTGCAATTTTGGCAACAAGTTTACCAACAGCTCATGGTGGAAAAATGTCCTGAATTGAGTGCTGCCGCCAAGGTACGTACAACCAAACCTCTGCCTGGCAATCTTTCAAGTCACAGCATTTGTCATTTTGGTAGCTTGTAGGATGTGGACCATTCTATCAAAGTTGCTTGTGGAATGTTTCCTGTAAAACCTTTGCTATTCGCACAGGCTCCAGTGAGGATTGAACTCACGACCCCTGGTTTACAAGACCAGTGCTCTAACCACTGAGCTATGAAGCCAGGCAGGGCTCTGCATGAGACACAATGAGCATGATCGGTAGGACACTCAAGACATGTTGACAAATCTGCAATTTTGGCAACAAGTTTACGAACAGCTCATTGTGGAAAAATGTCCCGAATTGAGTGCTGCCGCCAAGGTACGTACAACCAAACCTCTGCCTGGCAATCTTTCAAGTCACAGCAATTATCATTCTGGTACCTGATTGGGCGTGAACCATCCAAGAAAAGCTCTTTACACAAATAACTTTGGCATCCAAAAATCGGCAAGTTTTCCAACAGGTTCACAAGGTGTTTGAGACTCGGGGTTGAAAACATCCTAAATAAAGTGCTGTCGACAAGGTAAGTACAACATCCTAAATTAAGTGCTGTCGACAAGGTAAGTCCAACCAAATTATAACCAAATTACTCTGGCAAATTTTCAAGACTGTAGAGAACGTAATCATTGACAGTTTGAGACTACAGACATGTCTAGAAATCGGGAAGTTCCGGAACAAGTTCACTAGCGTTTAGGGTTTGAAACGTCCTCAATTGACTGCTACTGCCAAGGTAGGTACAACCAAACCTCTGCCGGGTAATCTTTCCAGTCACAGCATTTGTCATTTTGGTAGCTTGTAGGATGTGGACCATTCAAGTGGAATGTTTCCTGTAAAACCTTTGCTATTCGCACAGGCTCCAGTGAGGATTGAACTCACGACCCCTGGTTTACAAGACCAGTGCTCTAACCACTGAGCTATGAAGCCAGGCAGGGCTCTGCATGAGACACAATGAGCATGAACGGTAGGACACTCAAGACATGTTGACAAATCTGCAATTTTGGCAACAAGTTTACCAACAGCTCATGGTGGAAAAATGTCCCGAATTGAGTGCTGCCGCCAAGGTACGTACAACCAAACCTCTGCCTGGCAATCTTTCAAGTCACAGCAATTATCATTCTGGTACCTGATTGGGCGTGAACCATCCAAGAAAAGCTCTTTACACAAATTACTTTGGCATCCACAAATCGGCAAGTTTTCCAACAGGTTCACAAGGTGTTTGAGACTCGGGGTTGAAAACATCCTAAATAAAGTGCTGTCGACAAGGTAAGTACAACATCCTAAATTAAGTGCTGTCGACAAGGTAAGTCCAACCAAATTATAACCAAATTACTCTGGCAAATTTTCAAGACTGTAGAGAACGTAATCATTGACAGTTTGAGACTACAGACATGTCTAGAAATCGGGAAGTTCCGGAACAAGTTCACTAGCGTTTAGGGTTTGAAACGTCCTCAATTGACTGCTACCGCCAAGGTAGGTACAACCAAACCTCTGCCGGGTAATCTTTCCAGTCACAGCATTTGTCATTTTGGTAGCTTGTAGGATGTGGACCATTCAAGTGGAATGTTTCCTGTAAAACCTTTGCTATTCGCACAGGCTCCAGTGAGGATTGAACTCACGACCCCTGGTTTACAAGACCAGTGCTCTAACCACTGAGCTATGAAGCCAGGCAGGGCTCTGCATGAGACACAATGACCATGAACGGTAGGACACTCAAGACATGTTGACAAATCTGCAATTTTGGCAACAAGTTTACCAACAGCTCATGGTGGAAAAATGTCCTGAATTGAGTGCTGCCGCCAAGGTACGTACAACCAAACCTCTGCCTGGCAATCTTTCAAGTCACAGCATTTGTCATTTTGGTAGCTTGTAGGATGTGGACCATTCTATCAAAGTTGCTTGTGGAATGTTTCCTGTAAAACCTTTGCTATTCGCACAGGCTCCAGTGAGGATTGAACTCACGACCCCTGGTTTACAAGACCAGTGCTCTAACCACTGAGCTATGAAGCCAGGCAGGGCTCTGCATGAGACACAATGAGCATGATCGGTAGGACACTCAAGACATGTTGACAAATCTGCAATTTTGGCAACAAGTTTACGAACAGCTCATTGTGGAAAAATGTCCCGAATTGAGTGCTGCCGCCAAGGTACGTACAACCAAACCTCTGCCTGGCAATCTTTCAAGTCACAGCAATTATCATTCTGGTACCTGATTGGGCGTGAACCATCCAAGAAAAGCTCTTTACACAAATAACTTTGGCATCCAAAAATCGGCAAGTTTTCCAACAGGTTCACAAGGTGTTTGAGACTCGGGGTTGAAAACATCCTAAATAAAGTGCTGTCGACAAGGTAAGTACAACATCCTAAATTAAGTGCTGTCGACAAGGTAAGTCCAACCAAATTATAACCAAATTACTCTGGCAAATTTTCAAGACCGTAGAGAACGTAATCATTGACAGTTTGAGACTACAGACATGTCTAGAAATCGTGAAGTTCCGGAACAAGTTCACTAGCGTTTAGGGTTTGAAACGTCCTCAATTGACTGCTACCGCCAAGGTAGGTACAACCAAACCTCTGCCGGGTAATCTTTCCAGTCACAGCATTTGTCATTTTGGTAGCTTGTAGGATGTGGACCATTCAAGTGGAATGTTTCCTGTAAAACCTTTGCTATTCGCACAGGCTCCAGTGAGGATTGAACTCACGACCCCTGGTTTACAAGACCAGTGCTCTAACCACTGAGCTATGAAGCCAGGCAGGGCTCTGCATGAGACACAATGACCATGAACGGTAGGACACTCAAGACATGTTGACAAATCTGCAATTTTGGCAACAAGTTTACCAACAGCTCATGGTGGAAAAATGTCCTGAATTGAGTGCTGCCGCCAAGGTACGTACAACCAAACCTCTGCCTGGCAATCTTTCAAGTCACAGCATTTGTCATTTTGGTAGCTTGTAGGATGTGGACCATTCTATCAAAGTTGCTTGTGGAATGTTTCCTGTAAAACCTTTGCTATTCGCACAGGCTCCAGTGAGGATTGAACTCACGACCCCTGGTTTACAAGACCAGTGCTCTAACCACTGAGCTATGAAGCCAGGCAGGGCTCTGCATGAGACACAATGAGCATGATCGGTAGGACACTCAAGACATGTTGACAAATCTGCAATTTTGGCAACAAGTTTACAAACAGCTCATTGTGGAAAAATGTCCCGAATTGAGTGCTGCCGCCAAGGTACGTACAACCAAACCTCTGCCTGGCAATCTTTCAAGTCACAGCAATTATCATTCTGGTACCTGATTGGGCGTGAACCATCCAAGAAAAGCTCTTTACACAAATAACTTTGGCATCCAAAAATCGGCAAGTTTTCCAACAGGTTCACAAGGTGTTTGAGACTCGGGGTTGAAAACATCCTAAATAAAGTGCTGTCGACAAGGTAAGTACAACATCCTAAATTAAGTGCTGTCGACAAGGTAAGTCCAACCAAATTATAACCAAATTACTCTGGCAAATTTTCAAGACGGTAGAGAACGTAATCATTGACAGTTTGAGACTACAGACATGTCTAGAACTCGTGAAGTTCCGGAACAAGTTCACTAGCGTTTAGGGTTTGAAACGTCCTCAATTGACTGCTACCGCCAAGGTAGGTACAACCAAACCTCTGCCGGGTAATCTTTCCAGTCACAGCATTTGTCATTTTGGTAGCTTGTAGGATGTGGACCATTCAAGTGGAATGTTTCCTGTAAAACCTTTGCTATTCGCACAGGCTCCAGTGAGGATTGAACTCACGACCCCTGGTTTACAAGACCAGTGCTCTAACCACTGAGCTATGAAGCCAGGCAGGGCTCTGTATGAGACACAATGAGCATGAACGGTAGGACACTCAAGACATGTTGACAAATCTGCAATTTTGGCAACAAGTTTACCAACAGCTCATGGTGGAAAAATGTCCCGAATTGAGTGCTGCCGCCAAGGTACGTACAACCAAACCTCTGCCTGGCAATCTTTCAAGTCACAGCAATTATCATTCTGGTACCTGATTGGGCGTGAACCATCCAAGAAAAGCTCTTTACACAAATTACTTTGGCATCCACAAATCGGCAAGTTTTCCAACAGGTTCACAAGGTGTTTGAGACTCGGGGTTGAAAACATCCTAAATAAAGTGCTGTCGACAAGGTAAGTACAACATCCTAAATTAAGTGCTGTCGACAAGGTAAGTCCAACCAAATTATAACCAAATTACTCTGGCAAATTTTCAAGACCGTAGAGAACGTAATCATTGACAGTTTGAGACTACAGACATGTCTAGAAATCGTGAAGTTCCGGAACAAGTTCACTAGCGTTTAGGGTTTGAAACGTCCTCAATTGACTGCTACCGCCAAGGTAGGTACAACCAAACCTCTGCCGGGTAATCTTTCCAGTCACAGCATTTGTCATTTTGGTAGCTTGTAGGATGTGGACCATTCAAGTGGAATGTTTCCTGTAAAACCTTTGCTATTCGCACAGGCTCCAGTGAGGATTGAACTCACGACCCCTGGTTTACAAGACCAGTGCTCTAACCACTGAGCTATGAAGCCAGGCAGGGCTCTGCATGAGACACAATGACCATGAACGGTAGGACACTCAAGACATGTTGACAAATCTGCAATTTTGGCAACAAGTTTACCAACAGCTCATGGTGGAAAAATGTCCTGAATTGAGTGCTGCCGCCAAGGTACGTACAACCAAACCTCTGCCTGGCAATCTTTCAAGTCACAGCATTTGTCATTTTGGTAGCTTGTAGGATGTGGACCATTCTATCAAAGTTGCTTGTGGAATGTTTCCTGTAAAACCTTTGCTATTCGCACAGGCTCCAGTGAGAGGACGGCGCTCATGTGTCGACGTTCGCGACCACAATACGGCCATAATGCGCCTCTACAGCGCAGGTTCGAATACCGTCTGAACTCTGGCTAAAAGAAATACGACTATTATTATCTTCGAGTGAACTGTTCCATGGAACGTTTTACGACGATACTGTCAACAATTAATATAAGAAAAGACGACAAAGCACATTATTTTCTCACAACATGTTGCAATTTGTCTGTATGATTCCCTAGCACACTGTACTGTTAACAGTGCACTTCGTTTCCAGGAAATGAATTTAAAACAAATTCTATTAATAATATAACAGTTTGGACTAGGTGTCTAACTTGGAAAGACGTGATATTGGTAGGAAATGTTCGATTGATCTTAAAATAGTAATATAGCAATGTATGTTGGTATATTGCAACAATATACTTTCTTATTCATTACCATTCTTATACCTACAATTTCTGTAGCAATTCAGGAGTAGCTCCAGATTCTCTGCTAACTTGGAAAGACTGATATATTGATAGGAAATGTTCAAACCAACTTACAATAGTAATGTAGCAATGTATGCTGGTATACTGCTGCAAAATGCTTTCTTATTCATTACCATACTTTCTTATTCATTACCATACCTACCTTTTCTGTAATAATTTAGGGGTGGCTCCAGGTTCTACCATTTTTCTTAAAATGCAGGAGTGGCTCCAGATTCTCTGTGTTTTAAGACACTTAGCTTTCAATAAATTAAGTCAATGGCCATATTAGAAAATGTATAAAATTACTAATGATATTTAACCTGTGTTTGTGTGTGTATATTATATGTAGGCCATACATGTATGTACATGTAAATAAACTGAATCACACAGGAAGTAAAATGAACAATACATTTTTTTATTTACATCATTTACATTATTTAAACTATTAACACTCTCCCCCCTTGTCCTTCTGAGCAGCAGGTGGGGGAGCTGCTGAGGTAGAGACTGTGTGTCCTACAGCCTGAGGCGCTGCAGAGAGTGAAGGCGCAGCAGCTGGAGGTGCTTGCACTGCAGCAGCTGGAGGTGCAGCAGCTGAAGGTGGTTGCCCTTTCTTTTTGCCATACCCTTTGGCTGCAAGGCGCTCCCTCCATTCAGCAAAAGGCTCGGTGGCTGTCTCCTCACAGTACCAGTTGCCGAAGTACTGCTGGTGCCCTGAAAGCCTCCGGTCCTTATGGCAGCTCTTACACACCACCACATCCGTTTTTTTAATGTATTTACGGCTGTGGATGCCTGCCTTTTCCCTCTCCTCCTTCCTCTTCCTGTGCACCTGAGTGGTGTAAGGCACAGGAGTGGCAGTGGTTGTCGCTGGTGCTGGTGCCATGAACCCGGGTGCAGAGGTGGTGGGACCCTGTGGTGCAGCTGACTGAGTTATCCAGAGGAGAGGTGATGGGGCAATGGGCCTTGGTGTGGAGGTGGTGGGACCCTCTGCACAGGCTGGCAGAGGTGCAGCTGGTGAAGGCCTGACGACCAGAGGCCCAGCTGGCAGGGGGGGTGGACCTGGACCCGGTATTAAAAATGCCAGCCTCCTCTTCACCTTTGCTGTGCCAGCTGTGTTTGCCGGAAGCGCAAACATGTGTGGGTTCTCGCCGGCATCCACAGCCTGGACAGCCTCCTGCGTAGTGCTGGACTTTTGCTGTACTGGTCCTGCCAGTGGAGCCTGAGGCAAAAGAATGCCTTGCTGCAGCACTGCTGTCTCCTGCTTCTTATTGCGTTTATTGTACCTGAATGAAAATATTAACAAAAGAGAATGTTAATAAAAAAATTCTCAAAAATAAAGTTGTTACTTTGTTAGTCACACTATATATATTTACTCACCACTGTGCCAAAGTCGCTGTGTTCACCTCGGGCAGCTGGATGGTGGTCTCCTCCATCACTAATGCATTATTTAAAATGCACTGACGGATGTTACCATAGGCATGGATAACCTGAGTCCATCGGCTCTCACTTTTCCCCTCAGGAGACTTCTTCCGCCCAGAGATGGCCATGCAGAGCTGGATAAAGATGGCCTCCACCAGCCGGTTGCAGTCTGGCCACTGGGCTGGAACGTGTGACCCAGCAAAACTCCTGACAAATGAGCACAGAACAAAACATCACAATCACAATTACAGTCACACTAGTTATACACTAAACAAAGGTAGAAATAATCAAAGGAACATACCGTTTGGTAGACTCCACCCCTGGCGCGACAATCGTCTTTGTCGCCCTAAAGCGGCCCTTGGTCAGGGTGTCCCGGTGACGCGCAGGATAGCTTGTTTTACCCTTGTCATAAGCTGACAGGGCATCCCAAAGGACCACAATATTCCTAGCCTCCTCTTCTGACAGAGCAAGACCATGGTCCCTGAGACCCACAAGGCAGCGTGCCAGTGCCTGGACAGCTGCGTAGCCAGGGATGTTGTCCGGCCCAACAGAGGTCTAAATGTATGAAACAGTGATAAAGACTTAGCAAAGCACAATATATTTTGGTAATTTTTTTAATAGTTGTATAAAAAGTGAAATCTTACATCAGAGCCAGCAGATGAAGGTCCAGGACGTTCAGCAAGTGGAAGCACTGTGTCAGGTGGAGTAGTAAGCATAGTACCCCATAGTTGCCCCACAGCAAGAGATGGCAATGGGGAGGCCGAAGGTGCTGTGGAGAGTGGCGGCGCAGCAGCAAGCAGGGCGGAGGGTGGGGATGCTGCAGAGGCTGTAGCTGCTGTGGAGGGTGGCGGCGCTGCAGCAAGCAGGGCGGAGGGTGGAGGTACTACGGAGGCTGGAGGTGCTGCGGAGGCTGGAGGTGCTGCCAGGGGTGGTGACGCTGCAGCAAGCAGGGTGGAAGGTGGAGGTGCTGCACCAAGGGCAGTGAGTGGAGGGGCTTCAGGGATGGGGACAGAGAAATCCTCAAACTCCTGTTCTGGCTCATCATAGCCCTCATCCTCAGCCACAGTCACCTCTTCGCTTTCCATGGCAGCCAAGGTGTGTTTATAATCCTCCAAAGCACACCCAGTCTGACTGTAGAGGTATTCGACCCCAATCAGTTCTCCTGAAAAATCAGAAATGGTGCAAAGTCAGGGACATGTTTTTAAATTAAATGAATTTACATACAACTGTTTTTTCAGACACAAAGAAAGCATACCCGTGTATTTCCGTGGCGGTGTGTAATCCACCAGCTTGAGTCCCACAACCTTCTCAGCGAGCTGGTTCACTGCATGTCGCAGAAGCCCACTGTAGGAGTGTGGTGCCACCTTCCCCTTTGCTGCCATACACCGGTCCTCATTCCACCGAGCGAGGCCATCCACCAGATAGGCCTGGAAGAACGTGTCACTTGCCAAGGTTCCTAAAGAGAGAAATTTTTAGATGAATATATAAAATGCCATAATTACATAGAATAATTATAATATAGTCGTAATATATAATTAATTTATAATATAATAATTATAATTATAATATATAATATAAAATATATTTTTAATTTTGATTCCACTCATGTTGAGAATTTACCTGGGATGAACCTGTTCATATGGAGGTGGAAACTCTCCAGTGACGTTGATCCCCTGGCACATCTGTAAGTGGGCAGAAAGTACCCACCCTTCTTCAAGGTCCCTGTTTGCATGTACAGCTGCACACCAGGGGGGTCTTGTAGGCAGCCAAGGTGCTTCTTCTGCCCCTTCCAAATTTCTGCCATCCGTTCCTTATTAATGAGGGGCACCCCGAGAGTGTTGAAACCTCTCTCTCCTTCGTAGGCCACCAGAAGCTGGCTGATGAGGGCCTCCATCTCTTCAGCGCTCCTAGTGGTCCGCCGGCAGTGCAGTGCCATCTCCGCCCTGGACACATGGCGCATCACGTCAGTGGGCTTGGAGGGGTGGAGGTATTTCTGGGCCAGCTCAGCATGCTTGGCCTTCATCAGGGCACGCACGTCATCCTCATCCCACATAAAGATGCACTGGCTCAGGTTGTTCAAGAAGCCAGCATAGAGTGAGTGGGAATCAGTGGTGCACCCAACAGCAATCCTTCGCATGAAGTGCCACACATCAAGGCGAATCTGCATGTGGTTCCATGCTCTGAGCATGGCATGCAGATGTGTGGAGCCACAGCAATCCCGGTCAACATAGAGAACCTCAGGAGGTGGCACTCCAGCGTCCTTGTAGCGGCAGATGAGGCCACTGATCATCTCGCCGAGACCATACCCCTCACTGGCAGTCAGCACCGACATGATGACCTGGCCATGCTCATTTCCAACATTAGTGGCCCAGGTTGATGTACAGCGGCTCTTCCCTGCGAGCTTCTTCACAATCTTCTTGGTTGAGTCGATCTTCAGGACCCGACCAAAAAGGGAGGTGATTGAAGCCTTTATCTCATCAAGCCTGCCCAGCACGTCTTGGGAATACACCTGCATCAGCCACCTGTGCTTTGGCACAGGCAGCATCGCAGGCATAGCGCCAATGGCCACAGGAGCAACCAGCCCTGCCGACACAGCCTGTGTGATGCCACTGCAATCAGTCAGGAACTGGAGCTGTCTCTGCAGCCAGACCTCTGCATGCTGCTCCTCCAGCTGCTTCTGTAGCTGGCTGCTGCTGTTCCCCAAGCCCCTCTGTCGCATCAGTCTCACAACCTGCATATCGCACGCCAGCTTGGAGGTGAGTATGCAGGGGAACTGGGTGCGATGGCCGATGTCCAGCTGGCTGACAATGTTGTGGCTCCAGCTGATCACCTGCCTCTTGCATCCCTTGCAGGCCAGGGACTCTGCCACCATGAAATACGTGTCTGTGACTCCGACCACCTGCCGTGCCCTCTGGTGGAGCCCTGCAGACGTCAGCTCTTCTCTTCCACAATCCCCATGGGGGCAGAGAAGCCTCACATGCCAGAGCTTCCTTGGCATCCAAAGGAACAAAGGGTGGCCAAAGTACCTCTCCATTGGTGGGATGCCAGTGGGATTAAGCGCTGGCTGTGGGGGGTACCACCACATCCTGTCCACCTTGGTGAAATCAAGCTGTGGCTGTCCAGTCCTCGACCACTTAAAGAGGGCCTTGGAGATCCATTGCTGGTCCACAAGTGGCAATGCTGGTATCCAGCCAGCAGGAAGACAAAGTTTGCTTTCTGTGTTAAACAGAAAACAACAAAGACAGCAAAGTTTAAGTCACATGCTTAATGTATTTTGCCAAAATAATAAAGGTTTGTCGCATCTTTGAGAGTTATATTTATCACTCATTAAATGACTGATTCAGTGAACACGGCATTAAATCATATTTTAAAAAATCACTGCATTAAATCACATTGCATCTTACGTATCACTAGCGACTTCTCCACATTCTCTGCTGCCAGGACAAGGTCTTGGTCATCCACATCGCATGGTGGTGGTGGTGGTGGTGGTGGTGGTGCCAATGTGCAATGTGGCACAGGCACTGCAGGAATGGCTAGAAAAGAAAATAATTGAGTGTAAGAAAAGTACATATTTGTGCATTTAACAAGTATACATGATTTCATTATCAGTATCAGGCAGCTTATATTACACTGTACTTACAAGGCTGAAACCTTGAAGAGGATGGTGAGAAAAGTCTTTTTACAGACTTTTCCATGGTCCTCTGACTAAAATCCTTGCACACCAACAAGGACTGGAGTGATGCGGTGCTGGTGGATGGTACAGCTGCTTTAGGCCTGGTAGCTTTGTCTTCACTGGTGGATGGTGCAACACTGCGGGAGGTGCTAGATGTCGGGCCATGGCTGGTGGATGGAGCTGCACTGGAGGAAGTGGTGGTGGAGCCCTGCCATTTGTACTTCATGGAGATGGCTTCACGGCCCTCTGGAAACATCTCCATATACCTCCGGAATGCCTCCTTATTTGCTCTGTTATTGGGGTGGTCTTTGACCTCACCAGCCTGACTTTCCTTCATCATTGAGGCGACCAGGTACCCCCCATACCCCAGGGCATTCTCTAACACCCACTTGAAGGTCTGCCCCTTGAAGTTGCCAAACTGCAGCGTATGGCAACCCAGCACACAGGCGTTGTTGTTTGGGTCGAGGCCTTGTGCCACTGCCGCTTCCCTGGCCGATTTCAACACCTCCTCTGGGGACAACGCGGGTGTCCACGTCTGACCCATGCTTCTGGCCTTGCATTGGTCCGCATCCTGTGTGTTCCTTAGGTTGATGGTACCATCAGCCTTCTTGCGAAACACTGGCTGCATGTCTGTCAGAAAAAGAAAGCCAGTTAAATGTTAGAAATGAGACAAAGAATCCCCTACATACAAACAGACACACTCATACACAGACTCTCCCCTTGAGTTTATGTATTATTCTTCTGTCGTATCCTACAGATTGCCCTAACCTAAATAAAATACACATATAAACATAAAATAGCCTGGTGCTATGATATACACACAGGCGCACACACACATACAAACAAGGAGCAATCACACATAGCTACTTCTCACTATCCTCACAGTTTTCCCCTCAGTAACATAAAATAGCCTATAGTGCTATGACATACATACACACACAGATACAAACAAAAAGTGACCACACAAAGCCATTCCTCAATATCCTCACACTGTTTTCCCCTCAGTAAAATAAAATAGCCAATGCTATGACATATAGACACACAGAGATACAAACAAAAAGTGAGGAAGGTATTCCTCACTGTACAGTTTTCCCCTCAGTAAAACAAAATAGCCTAGTGCTATGACATAGCCTACACACACAGATACAAACAAAAAGTGATCACAAAAAGATATTCCTCACTATCCTCACACAGTTTTCCCCTCAGTAAAATAAAATAGCTTAGTGCTATGACATATAGACACACACAGATAATAATGTGATCCACACAGCTATTCCTAATATAATAGCGCTAAGCGCTAAACGCTAATAAGCGCTAATAACTAATAGAATAGTGATATGACACACACATTTCATGACATTGGTAATAAAAATCTGAAATTAAGGAGGAGACTTACCAAAAGCAAGATGAGATACTCTCCAGCAAATCCGAAAAGAAGAAGCTCCGAGATGAAGTGTTCTCTGGGATAAGTACTTCAAGTCTGAGCTACATCGGGAGTTTGTTGCTACCTTTAAAGTCCCACTGCTACTGGGGGTATGACGTCCCATTGCTATTATGCCTTGAACTAGACGATGGGCCATCACCTGTCTATTGAAAGTGCCGATCGGCCATCACCTGTCTATTAAAATGTCCCAAGGTTTCCAAGGCGCCCATTACAGCAGAAGTGGGCAGTCATTGTTCATTTCTCGAAGTAGACGATGGGCCGCACGTAGCCGAGCGACCACTTATCCCCTGTCTATTGAAAGTGGCGATCGCCTATCCACTGACTGTATATGATATCTCTACAAAGTCCCACTGTTTCCAAGGCGCATATTGTGTGATTACCATCGTCCACTTCATATGCAAATCCAAGTATGAAGGCACAGAAATGCATGAAAGAAGTTGGCACCCATTGTACATTTCTCGAACTAGAGGAGAGACCATCACGTAGCCGAGCAGCCACTTATCCCCTGTCTATTGAAAGTGGCGATCGCCTATCTCTACCACTGACTGTATATAATCTCTACAAAGTCCCACTGTTTCCAAGGCGCATACTGTGTGATTACCGTCGTCCACTTCATATGCAAATCCAAGTATAAAGGCAACGAAATACATGAAAAGGTGACATTGGGGTTATATCGGGGGCACAACACTTAAGTTTACAAACAGCATCACAGTTCTTTGGGCTTCAGCATTACGTACGTAATTCCATATAATGTTTAATATCAATCGTAAATACAGGAAAATAAGGGTTCCTGTCACTGAGTTTGCTTTCATGTGCATGAAACTTGGCAAACACAAATAATACATTCATAATAAAGAAGTGACAGCCCCGTTGTTTTTGAAAGTCCCCGCTGTATCCGGGTCAATGGACGTCGTTCAATACGTGCTGTGGCGAATTCGTTCGACATTGGTCAATTCTTGGTAGCTAAGTAAAGCCGTCTGTTGGTCAATTTGTGGTAGCAACTCGTGCAGACATTGGCCAATGGCTGGTAATTCTTGGTAGCAACTCAAACTGACATTGGTCAAATCGTGGTAGGTCTACCTCAACTCACGGTCGACAGTGAGCGCCATGAAGCCAGGCAGGGCTCTGCATGAGACACAATGAGCATGATCGGTAGGACACTCAAGACATGTTGACAAATCTGCAATTTTGGCAACAAGTTTACGAACAGCTCATTGTGGAAAAATGTCCCGAATTGAGTGCTGCCGCCAAGGTACGTACAACCAAACCTCTGCCTGGCAATCTTTCAAGTCACAGCAATTATCATTCTGGTACCTGATTGGGCGTGAACCATCCAAGAAAAGCTCTTTACACAAATAACTTTGGCATCCAAAAATCGGCAAGTTTTCCAACAGGTTCACAAGGTGTTTGAGACTCGGGGTTGAAAACATCCTAAATAAAGTGCTGTCGACAAGGTAAGTACAACATCCTAAATTAAGTGCTGTCGACAAGGTAAGTCCAACCAAATTATAACCAAATTACTCTGGCAAATTTTCAAGATGGTAGAGAACGTAATCATTGACAGTTTGAGACTACAGACATGTCTAGAACTCGTGAAGTTCCGGAACAAGTTCACTAGCGTTTAGGGTTTGAAACGTCCTCAATTGACTGCTACCGCCAAGGTAGGTACAACCAAACCTCTGCCGGGTAATCTTTCCAGTCACAGCATTTGTCATTTTGGTAGCTTGTAGGATGTGGACCATTCAAGTGGAATGTTTCCTGTAAAACCTTTGCTATTCGCACAGGCTCCAGTGAGGATTGAACTCACGACCCCTGGTTTACAAGACCAGTGCTCTAACCACTGAGCTATGAAGCCAGGCAGGGCTCTGTATGAGACACAATGAGCATGAACGGTAGGACACTCAAGACATGTTGACAAATCTGCAATTTTGGCAACAAGTTTACCAACAGCTCATGGTGGAAAAATGTCCCGAATTGAGTGCTGCCGCCAAGGTACGTACAACCAAACCTCTGCCTGGCAATCTTTCAAGTCACAGCAATTATCATTCTGGTACCTGATTGGGCGTGAACCATCCAAGAAAAGCTCTTTACACAAATTACTTTGGCATCCACAAATCGGCAAGTTTTCCAACAGGTTCACAAGGTGTTTGAGACTCGGGGTTGAAAACATCCTAAATAAAGTGCTGTCGACAAGGTAAGTACAACATCCTAAATTAAGTGCTGTCGACAAGGTAAGTCCAACCAAATTATAACCAAATTACTCTGGCAAATTTTCAAGACCGTAGAGAACGTAATCATTGACAGTTTGAGACTACAGACATGTCTAGAAATCGTGAAGTTCCGGAACAAGTTCACTAGCGTTTAGGGTTTGAAACGTCCTCAATTGACTGCTACCGCCAAGGTAGGTACAACCAAACCTCTGCCGGGTAATCTTTCCAGTCACAGCATTTGTCATTTTGGTAGCTTGTAGGATGTGGACCATTCAAGTGGAATGTTTCCTGTAAAACCTTTGCTATTCGCACAGGCTCCAGTGAGGATTGAACTCACGACCCCTGGTTTACAAGACCAGTGCTCTAACCACTGAGCTATGAAGCCAGGCAGGGCTCTGCATGAGACACAATGACCATGAACGGTAGGACACTCAAGACATGTTGACAAATCTGCAATTTTGGCAACAAGTTTACCAACAGCTCATGGTGGAAAAATGTCCTGAATTGAGTGCTGCCGCCAAGGTACGTACAACCAAACCTCTGCCTGGCAATCTTTCAAGTCACAGCATTTGTCATTTTGGTAGCTTGTAGGATGTGGACCATTCTATCAAAGTTGCTTGTGGAATGTTTCCTGTAAAACCTTTGCTATTCGCACAGGCTCCAGTGAGGATTGAACTCACGACCCCTGGTTTACAAGACCAGTGCTCTAACCACTGAGCTATGAAGCCAGGCAGGGCTCTGCATGAGACACAATGAGCATGATCGGTAGGACACTCAAGACATGTTGACAAATCTGCAATTTTGGCAACAAGTTTACGAACAGCTCATTGTGGAAAAATGTCCCGAATTGAGTGCTGCCGCCAAGGTACGTACAACCAAACCTCTGCCTGGCAATCTTTCAAGTCACAGCAATTATCATTCTGGTACCTGATTGGGCGTGAACCATCCAAGAAAAGCTCTTTACACAAATAACTTTGGCATCCAAAAATCGGCAAGTTTTCCAACAGGTTCACAAGGTGTTTGAGACTCGGGGTTGAAAACATCCTAAATAAAGTGCTGTCGACAAGGTAAGTACAACATCCTAAATTAAGTGCTGTCGACAAGGTAAGTCCAACCAAATTATAACCAAATTACTCTGGCAAATTTTCAAGACGGTAGAGAACGTAATCATTGACAGTTTGAGACTACAGACATGTCTAGAACTCGTGAAGTTCCGGAACAAGTTCACTAGCGTTTAGGGTTTGAAACGTCCTCAATTGACTGCTACCGCCAAGGTAGGTACAACCAAACCTCTGCCGGGTAATCTTTCCAGTCACAGCATTTGTCATTTTGGTAGCTTGTAGGATGTGGACCATTCAAGTGGAATGTTTCCTGTAAAACCTTTGCTATTCGCACAGGCTCCAGTGAGGATTGAACTCACGACCCCTGGTTTACAAGACCAGTGCTCTAACCACTGAGCTATGAAGCCAGGCAGGGCTCTGTATGAGACACAATGAGCATGATCGGTAGGACACTCAAGACATGTTGACAAATCTGCAATTTTGGCAACAAGTTTACCAACAGCTCATGGTGGAAAAATGTCCCGAATTGAGTGCTGCCGCCAAGGTACGTACAACCAAACCTCTGCCTGGCAATCTTTCAAGTCACAGCAATTATCATTCTGGTACCTGATTGGGCGTGAACCATCCAAGAAAAGCTCTTTACACAAATTACTTTGGCATCCACAAATCGGCAAGTTTTCCAACAGGTTCACAAGGTGTTTGAGACTCGGGGTTGAAAACATCCTAAATAAAGTGCTGTCGACAAGGTAAGTACAACATCCTAAATTAAGTGCTGTCGACAAGGTAAGTCCAACCAAATTATAACCAAATTACTCTGGCAAATTTTCAAGACCGTAGAGAACGTAATCATTGACAGTTTGAGACTACAGACATGTCTAGAAATCGTGAAGTTCCGGAACAAGTTCACTAGCGTTTAGGGTTTGAAACGTCCTCAATTGACTGCTACCGCCAAGGTAGGTACAACCAAACCTCTGCCGGGTAATCTTTCCAGTCACAGCATTTGTCATTTTGGTAGCTTGTAGGATGTGGACCATTCAAGTGGAATGTTTCCTGTAAAACCTTTGCTATTCGCACAGGCTCCAGTGAGGATTGAACTCACGACCCCTGGTTTACAAGACCAGTGCTCTAACCACTGAGCTATGAAGCCAGGCAGGGCTCTGCATGAGACACAATGACCATGAACGGTAGGACACTCAAGACATGTTGACAAATCTGCAATTTTGGCAACAAGTTTACCAACAGCTCATGGTGGAAAAATGTCCTGAATTGAGTGCTGCCGCCAAGGTACGTACAACCAAACCTCTGCCTGGCAATCTTTCAAGTCACAGCATTTGTCATTTTGGTAGCTTGTAGGATGTGGACCATTCTATCAAAGTTGCTTGTGGAATGTTTCCTGTAAAACCTTTGCTATTCGCGCAGGCTCCAGTGAGGATTGAACTCACGACCCCTGGTTTACAAGACCAGTGCTCTAACCACTGAGCTATGAAGCCAGGCAGGGCTCTGCATGAGACACAATGAGCATGATCGGTAGGACACTCAAGACATGTTGACAAATCTGCAATTTTGGCAACAAGTTTACGAACAGCTCATTGTGGAAAAATGTCCCGAATTGAGTGCTGCTGCCAAGGTACGTACAACCAAACCTCTGCCTGGCAATCTTTCAAGTCACAGCAATTATCATTCTGGTACCTGATTGGGCGTGAACCATCCAAGAAAAGCTCTTTACACAAATAACTTTGGCATCCAAAAATCGGCAAGTTTTCCAACAGGTTCACAAGGTGTTTGAGACTCGGGGTTGAAAACATCCTAAATAAAGTGCTGTCGACAAGGTAAGTACAACATCGTAAATTAAGTGCTGTCGACAAGGTAAGTCCAACCAAATTATAACCAAATTACTCTGGCAAATTTTCAAGACTGTAGAGAACGTAATCATTGACAGTTTGAGACTACAGACATGTCTAGAAATCGGGAAGTTCCGGAACAAGTTCACTAGCGTTTAGGGTTTAAAACGTCCTCAATTGACTGCTACCGCCAAGGTAGGTACAACCAAACCTCTGCCGGGTAATCTTTCCAGTCACAGCATTTGTCATTTTGGTAGCTTGTAGGATGTGGACCATTCAAGTGGAATGTTTCCTGTAAAACCTTTGTTATTCGCACAGGCTCCAGTGAGGATTGAACTCACGACCCCTGGTTTACAAGACCAGTGCTCTAACCACTGAGCTATGAAGCCAGCCAGGGCGCTGCATGAGACACAATGAGCATGAACGGTAGGACACTCAAGACATGTTGACAAATCTGCAATTTTGGCAACAAGTTTACCAACAGCTCATGGTGGAAAAATGTCCCGAATTGAGTGCTGCCGCCAAGGTACGTACAACCAAACCTCTGCCTGGCAATCTTTCAAGTCACAGCAATTATCATTCTGGTACCTGATTGGGCGTGAACCGTCCAAGAAAAGCTCTTTACACAAATTACTTTGGCATCCACAAATCGGCAAGTTTTCCAACAGGTTCACAAGGTGTTTGAGACTCGGGGTTGAAAACATCCTAAATAAAGTGCTGTCGACAAGGTAAGTACAACATCGTAAATTAAGTGCTGTCGACAAGGTAAGTCCAACCAAATTATAACCAAATTACTCTGGCAAATTTTCAAGACGGTAGAGAACGTAATCATTGACAGTTTGAGACTACAGACATGTCTAGAAATCGTGAAGTTCCGGAACAAGTTCACTAGCGTTTAGGGTTTGAAACGTCCTCAATTGACTGCTACCGCCAAGGTAGGTACAACCAAACCTCTGCCGGGTAATCTTTCCAGTCACAGCATTTGTCATTTTGGTAGCTTGTAGGATGTGGACCATTCAAGTGGAATGTTTCCTGTAAAACCTTTGTTATTCGCACAGGCTCCAGTGAGGATTGAACTCACGACCCCTGGTTTACAAGACCAGTGCTCTAACCACTGAGCTATGAAGCCAGCCAGGGCGCTGCATGAGACACAATGAGCATGAACGGTAGGACACTCAAGACATGTTGACAAATCTGCAATTTTGGCAACAAGTTTACCAACAGCTCATGGTGGAAAAATGTCCCGAATTGAGTGCTGCCGCCAAGGTACGTACAACCAAACCTCTGCCTGGCAATCTTTCAAGTCACAGCAATTATCATTCTGGTACCTGATTGGGCGTGAACCATCCAAGAAAAGCTCTTTACACAAATTACTTTGGCATCCACAAATCGGCAAGTTTTCCAACAGGTTCACAAGGTGTTTGAGACTCGGGGTTGAAAACATCCTAAATAAAGTGCTGTCGACAAGGTAAGTACAACATCGTAAATTAAGTGCTGTCGACAAGGTAAGTCCAACCAAATTATAACCAAATTACTCTGGCAAATTTTCAAGACGGTAGAGAACGTAATCATTGACAGTTTGAGACTACAGACATGTCTAGAAATCGTGAAGTTCCGGAACAAGTTCACTAGCGTTTAGGGTTTGAAACGTCCTCAATTGACTGCTACCGCCAAGGTAGGTACAACCAAACCTCTGCCGGGTAATCTTTCCAGTCACAGCATTTGTCATTTTGGTAGCTTGTAGGATGTGGACCATTCAAGTGGAATGTTTCCTGTAAAACCTTTGCTATTCGCACAGGCTCCAGTGAGGATTGAACTCACGACCCCTGGTTTACAAGACCAGTGCTCTAACCACTGAGCTATGAAGCCAGGCAGGGCTCTGCATGAGACACAATGAGCATGAACGGTAGGACACTCAAGACATGTTGACAAATCTGCAATTTTGGCAACAAGTTTACCAACAGCTCATGGTGGAAAAATGTCCCGAATTGAGTGCTGCCGCCAAGGTACGTACAACCAAACCTCTGCCTGGCAATCTTTCAAGTCACAGCAATTATCATTCTGGTACCTGATTGGGCGTGAACCATCCAAGAAAAGCTCTTTACACAAATTACTTTGGCATCCACAAATCGGCAAGTTTTCCAACAGGTTCACAAGGTGTTTGAGACTCGGGGTTGAAAACATCCTAAATAAAGTGCTGTCGACAAGGTAAGTACAACATCCTAAATTAAGTGCTGTCGACAAGGTAAGTCCAACCAAATTATAACCAAATTACTCTGGCAAATTTTCAAGACGGTAGAGAACGTAATCATTGACAGTTTGAGACTACAGACATGTCTAGAAATCGTGAAGTTCCGGAACAAGTTCACTAGCGTTTAGGGTTTGAAACGTCCTCAATTGACTGCTACCGCCAAGGTAGGTACAACCAAACCTCTGCCGGGTAATCTTTCCAGTCACAGCATTTGTCATTTTGGTAGCTTGTAGGATGTGGACCATTCAAGTGGAATGTTTCCTGTAAAACCTTTGCTATTCGCACAGGCTCCAGTGAGGATTGAACTCACGACCCCTGGTTTACAAGACCAGTGCTCTAACCACTGAGCTATGAAGCCAGGCAGGGCTCTGCATGAGACACAATGAGCATGAACGGTAGGACACTCAAGACATGTTGACAAATCTGCAATTTTGGCAACAAGTTTACCAACAGCTCATGGTGGAAAAATGTCCCGAATTGAGTGCTGCCGCCAAGGTACGTACAACCAAACCTCTGCCTGGCAATCTTTCAAGTCACAGCATTTGTCATTTTGGTAGCTTGTAGGATGTGGACCATTCTATCAAAGTTGCTTGTGGAATGTTTCCTGTAAAACCTTTGCTATTCACACAGGCTCCAGTGAGGATTGAACTCACGACCCCTGGTTTACAAGACCAGTGCTCTAACCACTGAGCTATGAAGCCAGATAGGGCTCTGTATGAGACGCGATGAGCATGGACAGTAGGACACTCAAGACATGTTGACAAATCTGCAATTTTGGCAACAAGTTTACCAACAGCTGATGGTGGAAAATGTCCCGAATTGAGTTCTGCCGCCAAGGTACGTACAACCAAACCTCTTCCTGGCAATCTTTCAAGTCACAGCAATTGTCATTCTGGTACCTGATTGGGCGTGAACCATCCAAGAAAAGCTCTTTACACAAATTACTTTGGCATCCACAAATCGGCAAGTTTTCCAACAGGTTCACAAGGTGTTTGAGACTCGGGGTTGAAAACATCCTAAATAAAGTGCTGTCGACAAGGTAAGTACAACATCGTAAATTAAGTGCTGTCGACAAGGTAAGTCCAACCAAATTATAACCAAATTACTCTGGCAAATTTTCAAGACGGTAGAGAACGTAATCATTGACAGTTTGAGACTACAGACATGTCTAGAAATCGTGAAGTTCCGGAACAAGTTCACTAGCGTTTAGGGTTTGAAACGTCCTCAATTGACTGCTACCGCCAAGGTAGGTACAACCAAACCTCTGCCGGGTAATCTTTCCAGTCACAGCATTTGTCATTTTGGTAGCTTGTAGGATGTGGACCATTCAAGTGGAATGTTTCCTGTAAAACCTTTGCTATTCGCACAGGCTCCAGTGAGGATTGAACTCACGACCCCTGGTTTACAAGACCAGTGCTCTAACCACTGAGCTATGAAGCCAGGCAGGGCTCTGCATGAGACACAATGAGCATGAACGGTAGGACACTCAAGACATGTTGACAAATCTGCAATTTTGGCAACAAGTTTACCAACAGCTCATGGTGGAAAAATGTCCCGAATTGAGTGCTGCCGCCAAGGTACGTACAACCAAACCTCTGCCTGGCAATCTTTCAAGTCACAGCAATTATCATTCTGGTACCTGATTGGGCGTGAACCATCCAAGAAAAGCTCTTTACACAAATTACTTTGGCATCCACAAATCGGCAAGTTTTCCAACAGGTTCACAAGGTGTTTGAGACTCGGGGTTGAAAACATCCTAAATAAAGTGCTGTCGACAAGGTAAGTACAACATCCTAAATTAAGTGCTGTCGACAAGGTAAGTCCAACCAAATTATAACCAAATTACTCTGGCAAATTTTCAAGACGGTAGAGAACGTAATCATTGACAGTTTGAGACTACAGACATGTCTAGAAATCGTGAAGTTCCGGAACAAGTTCACTAGCGTTTAGGGTTTGAAACGTCCTCAATTGACTGCTACCGCCAAGGTAGGTACAACCAAACCTCTGCCGGGTAATCTTTCCAGTCACAGCATTTGTCATTTTGGTAGCTTGTAGGATGTGGACCATTCAAGTGGAATGTTTCCTGTAAAACCTTTGTTATTCGCACAGGCTCCAGTGAGGATTGAACTCACGACCCCTGGTTTACAAGACCAGTGCTCTAACCACTGAGCTATGAAGCCAGCCAGGGCTCTGCATGAGACACAATGAGCATGAACGGTAGGACACTCAAGACATGTTGACAAATCTGCAATTTTGGCAACAAGTTTACCAACAGCTCATGGTGGAAAAATGTCCCGAATTGAGTGCTGCCGCCAAGGTAGGTACAACCAAACCTCTGCCTGGCAATCTTTCAAGTCACAGCAATTATCATTCTGGTACCTGATTGGGCGTGAACCATCCAAGAAAAGCTCTTTACACAAATTACTTTGGCATCCACAAATCGGCAAGTTTTCCAACAGGTTCACAAGGTGTTTGAGACTCGGGGTTGAAAACATCCTAAATAAAGTGCTGTCGACAAGGTAAGTACAACATCGTAAATTAAGTGCTGTCGACAAGGTAAGTCCAACCAAATTATAACCAAATTACTCTGGCAAATTTTCAAGACGGTAGAGAACGTAATCATTGACAGTTTGAGACTACAGACATGTCTAGAAATCGGGAAGTTCCGGAACAAGTTCACTAGCGTTTAGGGTTTGAAACGTCCTCAATTGACTGCTACCGCCAAGGTAGGTACAACCAAACCTCTGCCGGGTAATCTTTCCAGTCACAGCATTTGTCATTTTGGTAGCTTGTAGGATGTGGACCATTCAAGTGGAATGTTTCCTGTAAAACCTTTGCTATTCGCACAGGCTCCAGTGAGGATTGAACTCACGACCCCTGGTTTACAAGACCAGTGCTCTAACCACTGAGCTATGAAGCCAGGCAGGGCTCTGCATGAGACACAATGAGCATGAACGGTAGGACACTCAAGACATGTTGACAAATCTGCAATTTTGGCAACAAGTTTACCAACAGCTCATGGTGGAAAAATGTCCCGAATTGAGTGCTGCCGCCAAGGTACGTACAACCAAACCTCTGCCTGGCAATCTTTCAAGTCACAGCAATTATCATTCTGGTACCTGATTGGGCGTGAACCATCCAAGAAAAGCTCTTTACACAAATTACTTTGGCATCCACAAATCGGCAAGTTTTCCAACAGGTTCACAAGGTGTTTGAGACTCGGGGTTGAAAACATCCTAAATAAAGTGCTGTCGACAAGGTAAGTACAACATCCTAAATTAAGTGCTGTCGACAAGGTAAGTCCAACCAAATTATAACCAAATTACTCTGGCAAATTTTCAAGACGGTAGAGAACGTAATCATTGACAGTTTGAGACTACAGACATGTCTAGAAATCGTGAAGTTCCGGAACAAGTTCACTAGCGTTTAGGGTTTGAAACGTCCTCAATTGACTGCTACCGCCAAGGTAGGTACAACCAAACCTCTGCCGGGTAATCTTTCCAGTCACAGCATTTGTCATTTTGGTAGCTTGTAGGATGTGGACCATTCAAGTGGAATGTTTCCTGTAAAACCTTTGCTATTCGCACAGGCTCCAGTGAGGATTGAACTCACGACCCCTGGTTTACAAGACCAGTGCTCTAACCACTGAGCTATGAAGCCAGCCAGGGCTCTGCATGAGACACAATGAGCATGAACGGTAGGACACTCAAGACATGTTGACAAATCTGCAATTTTGGCAACAAGTTTACCAACAGCTCATGGTGGAAAAATGTCCCGAATTGAGTGCTGCCGCCAAGGTACGGTACAACCAAACCTCTGCCTGGCAATAGATTCAAGTCACAGCAATTATCATTCTGGTACCTGATTGGGCGTGAACCATCCAAGAAAAGCTCTTTACACAAATTACTTTGGCATCCACAAATCGGCAAGTTTTCCAACAGGTTCACAAGGTGTTTGAGACTCGGGGTTGAAAACATCCTAAATAAAGTGCTGTCGACAAGGTAAGTACAACATCGTAAATTAAGTGCTGTCGACAAGGTAAGTCCAACCAAATTATAACCAAATTACTCTGGCAAATTTTCAAGACGGTAGAGAACGTAATCATTGACAGTTTGAGACTACAGACATGTCTAGAAATCGGGAAGTTCCGGAACAAGTTCACTAGCGTTTAGGGTTTGAAACGTCCTCAATTGACTGCTACCGCCAAGGTAGGTACAACCAAACCTCTGCCGGGTAATCTTTCCAGTCACAGCATTTGTCATTTTGGTAGCTTGTAGGATGTGGACCATTCAAGTGGAATGTTTCCTGTAAAACCTTTGTTATTCGCACAGGCTCCAGTGAGGATTGAACTCACGACCCCTGGTTTACAAGACCAGTGCTCTAACCACTGAGCTATGAAGCCAGGCAGGGCTCTGCATGAGACACAATGACCATGAACGGTAGGACACTCAAGACATGTTGACAAATCTGCAATTTTGGCAACAAGTTTACCAACAGCTCATGGTGGAAAAATGTCCCGAATTGAGTGCTGCCGCCAAGGTACGTACAACCAAACCTCTGCCTGGCAATCTTTCAAGTCACAGCAATTATCATTCTGGTACCTGATTGGGCGTGAACCATCCAAGAAAAGCTCTTTACACAAATTACTTTGGCATCCACAAATCGGCAAGTTTTCCAACAGGTTCACAAGGTGTTTGAGACTCGGGGTTGAAAACATCCTAAATAAAGTGCTGTCGACAAGGTAAGTACAACATCGTAAATTAAGTGCTGTCGACAAGGTAAGTCCAACCAAATTATAACCAAATTACTCTGGCAAATTTTCAAGACGGTAGAGAACGTAATCATTGACAGTTTGAGACTACAGACATGTCTAGAAATCGGGAAGTTCCGGAACAAGTTCACTAGCGTTTAGGGTTTGAAACGTCCTCAATTGACTGCTACCGCCAAGGTAGGTACAACCAAACCTCTGCCGGGTAATCTTTCCAGTCACAGCATTTGTCATTTTGGTAGCTTGTAGGATGTGGACCATTCAAGTGGAATGTTTCCTGTAAAACCTTTGTTATTCGCACAGGCTCCAGTGAGGATTGAACTCACGACCCCTGGTTTACAAGACCAGTGCTCTAACCACTGAGCTATGAAGCCAGCCAGGGCTCTGCATGAGACACAATGAGCATGAACGGTAGGACACTCAAGACATGTTGACAAATCTGCAATTTTGGCAACAAGTTTACCAACAGCTCATGGTGGAAAAATGTCCCGAATTGAGTGCTGCCGCCAAGGTACGTACAACCAAACCTCTGCCTGGCAATCTTTCAAGTCACAGCAATTATCATTCTGGTACCTGATTGGGCGTGAACCATCCAAGAAAAGCTCTTTACACAAATTACTTTGGCATCCACAAATCGGCAAGTTTTCCAACAGGTTCACAAGGTGTTTGAGACTCGGGGTTGAAAACATCCTAAATAAAGTGCTGTCGACAAGGTAAGTACAACATCGTAAATTAAGTGCTGTCGACAAGGTAAGTCCAACCAAATTATAACCAAATTACTCTGGCAAATTTTCAAGACGGTAGAGAACGTAATCATTGACAGTTTGAGACTACAGACATGTCTAGAAATCGTGAAGTTCCGGAACAAGTTCACTAGCGTTTAGGGTTTGAAACGTCCTCAATTGACTGCTACCGCCAAGGTAGGTACAACCAAACCTCTGCCGGGTAATCTTTCCAGTCACAGCATTTGTCATTTTGGTAGCTTGTAGGATGTGGACCATTCAAGTGGAATGTTTCCTGTAAAACCTTTGTTATTCGCACAGGCTCCAGTGAGGATTGAACTCACGACCCCTGGTTTACAAGACCAGTGCTCTAACC
This sequence comes from Setipinna tenuifilis, assembly GCA_030347295.1. NCBI lineage: Eukaryota > Metazoa > Chordata > Actinopteri > Clupeiformes > Engraulidae > Setipinna > Setipinna tenuifilis. The sequence continues at coordinate 12,834,673 of CM059271.1, read as the reverse complement.
ACTGAGCTATGAAGCCAGCCAGGGCTCTGCATGAGACACAATGAGCATGAACGGTAGGACACTCAAGACATGTTGACAAATCTGCAATTTTGGCAACAAGTTTACCAACAGCTCATGGTGGAAAAATGTCCCGAATTGAGTGCTGCCGCCAAGGTACGTACAACCAAACCTCTGCCTGGCAATCTTTCAAGTCACAGCAATTATCATTCTGGTACCTGATTGGGCGTGAACCATCCAAGAAAAGCTCTTTACACAAATTACTTTGGCATCCACAAATCGGCAAGTTTTCCAACAGGTTCACAAGGTGTTTGAGACTCGGGGTTGAAAACATCCTAAATAAAGTGCTGTCGACAAGGTAAGTACAACATCGTAAATTAAGTGCTGTCGACAAGGTAAGTCCAACCAAATTATAACCAAATTACTCTGGCAAATTTTCAAGACGGTAGAGAACGTAATCATTGACAGTTTGAGACTACAGACATGTCTAGAAATCGTGAAGTTCCGGAACAAGTTCACTAGCGTTTAGGGTTTGAAACGTCCTCAATTGACTGCTACCGCCAAGGTAGGTACAACCAAACCTCTGCCGGGTAATCTTTCCAGTCACAGCATTTGTCATTTTGGTAGCTTGTAGGATGTGGACCATTCAAGTGGAATGTTTCCTGTAAAACCTTTGCTATTCGCACAGGCTCCAGTGAGGATTGAACTCACGACCCCTGGTTTACAAGACCAGTGCTCTAACCACTGAGCTATGAAGCCAGCAGGGCTCTGCATGAGACACAATGAGCATGAACGGTAGGACACTCAAGACATGTTGACAAATCTGCAATTTTGGCAACAAGTTTACCAACAGCTCATGGTGGAAAAATGTCCCGAATTGAGTGCTGCCGCCAAGGTACGTACAACCAAACCTCTGCCTGGCAATCTTTCAAGTCACAGCAATTATCATTCTGGTACCTGATTGGGCGTGAACCATCCAAGAAAAGCTCTTTACACAAATTACTTTGGCATCCACAAATCGGCAAGTTTTCCAACAGGTTCACAAGGTGTTTGAGACTCGGGGTTGAAAACATCCTAAATAAAGTGCTGTCGACAAGGTAAGTACAACATCGTAAATTAAGTGCTGTCGACAAGGTAAGTCCAACCAAATTATAACCAAATTACTCTGGCAAATTTTCAAGACGGTAGAGAACGTAATCATTGACAGTTTGAGACTACAGACATGTCTAGAAATCGTGAAGTTCCGGAACAAGTTCACTAGCGTTTAGGGTTTGAAACGTCCTCAATTGACTGCTACCGCCAAGGTAGGTACAACCAAACCTCTGCCGGGTAATCTTTCCAGTCACAGCATTTGTCATTTTGGTAGCTTGTAGGATGTGGACCATTCAAGTGGAATGTTTCCTGTAAAACCTTTGCTATTCGCACAGGCTCCAGTGAGGATTGAACTCACGACCCCTGGTTTACAAGACCAGTGCTCTAACCACTGAGCTATGAAGCCAGGCAGGGCTCTGCATGAGACACAATGAGCATGAACGGTAGGACACTCAAGACATGTTGACAAATCTGCAATTTTGGCAACAAGTTTACCAACAGCTCATGGTGGAAAAATGTCCCGAATTGAGTGCTGCCGCCAAGGTACGTACAACCAAACCTCTGCCTGGCAATCTTTCAAGTCACAGCAATTATCATTCTGGTACCTGATTGGGCGTGAACCATCCAAGAAAAGCTCTTTACACAAATTACTTTGGCATCCACAAATCGGCAAGTTTTCCAACAGGTTCACAAGGTGTTTGAGACTCGGGGTTGAAAACATCCTAAATAAAGTGCTGTCGACAAGGTAAGTACAACATCGTAAATTAAGTGCTGTCGACAAGGTAAGTCCAACCAAATTATAACCAAATTACTCTGGCAAATTTTCAAGACGGTAGAGAACGTAATCATTGACAGTTTGAGACTACAGACATGTCTAGAAATCGTGAAGTTCCGGAACAAGTTCACTAGCGTTTAGGGTTTGAAACGTCCTCAATTGACTGCTACCGCCAAGGTAGGTACAACCAAACCTCTGCCGGGTAATCTTTCCAGTCACAGCATTTGTCATTTTGGTAGCTTGTAGGATGTGGACCATTCAAGTGGAATGTTTCCTGTAAAACCTTTGCTATTCGCACAGGCTCCAGTGAGGATTGAACTCACGACCCCTGGTTTACAAGACCAGTGCTCTAACCACTGAGCTATGAAGCCAGGCAGGGCTCTGCATGAGACACAATGACCATGAACGGTAGGACACTCAAGACATGTTGACAAATCTGCAATTTTGGCAACAAGTTTACCAACAGCTCATGGTGGAAAAATGTCCCGAATTGAGTGCTGCCGCCAAGGTACGTACAACCAAACCTCTGCCTGGCAATCTTTCAAGTCACAGCAATTATCATTCTGGTACCTGATTGGGCGTGAACCATCCAAGAAAAGCTCTTTACACAAATTACTTTGGCATCCAAAAATCGGCAAGTTTTCCAACAGGTTCACAAGGTGTTTGAGACTCGGGGTTGAAAACATCCTAAATAAAGTGCTGTCGACAAGGTAAGTACAACATCCTAAATTAAGTGCTGTCGACAAGGTAAGTCCAACCAAATTATAACCAAATTACTCTGGCAAATTTTCAAGACGGTAGAGAACGTAATCATTGACAGTTTGAGACTACAGACATGTCTAGAAATCGGGAAGTTCCGGAACAAGTTCACTAGCGTTTAGGGTTTGAAACGTCCTCAATTGACTGCTACCGCCAAGGTAGGTACAACCAAACCTCTGCCGGGTAATCTTTCCAGTCACAGCATTTGTCATTTTGGTAGCTTGTAGGATGTGGACCATTCAAGTGGAATGTTTCCTGTAAAACCTTTGTTATTCGCACAGGCTCCAGTGAGGATTGAACTCACGACCCCTGGTTTACAAGACCAGTGCTCTAACCACTGAGCTATGAAGCCAGCCAGGGCTCTGCATGAGACACAATGAGCATGAACGGTAGGACACTCAAGACATGTTGACAAATCTGCAATTTTGGCAACAAGTTTACCAACAGCTCATGGTGGAAAAATGTCCCGAATTGAGTGCTGCCGCCAAGGTAGGTACAACCAAACCTCTGCCTGGCAATCTTTCAAGTCACAGCAATTATCATTCTGGTACCTGATTGGGCGTGAACCATCCAAGAAAAGCTCTTTACACAAATTACTTTGGCATCCACAAATCGGCAAGTTTTCCAACAGGTTCACAAGGTGTTTGAGACTCGGGGTTGAAAACATCCTAAATAAAGTGCTGTCGACAAGGTAAGTACAACATCGTAAATTAAGTGCTGTCGACAAGGTAAGTCCAACCAAATTATAACCAAATTACTCTGGCAAATTTTCAAGACGGTAGAGAACGTAATCATTGACAGTTTGAGACTACAGACATGTCTAGAAATCGTGAAGTTCCGGAACAAGTTCACTAGCGTTTAGGGTTTGAAACGTCCTCAATTGACTGCTACCGCCAAGGTAGGTACAACCAAACCTCTGCCGGGTATCTTTCCAGTCACAGCATTTGTCATTTTGGTAGCTTGTAGGATGTGGACCATTCAAGTGGAATGTTTCCTGTAAAACCTTTGCTATTCGCACAGGCTCCAGTGAGGATTGAACTCACGACCCCTGGTTTACAAGACCAGTGCTCTAACCACTGAGCTATGAAGCCAGGCAGGGCTCTGCATGAGACACAATGAGCACGAACAGTAGGACACTCAAGACATGTTGACAAATCTGCAATTTTGGCAACAAGTTTACCAACAGCTCATGGTGGAAAAATGTCCCGAATTGAGTGCTGCCGCCAAGGTATGTACAACCAAACCTCTGCCTGGCAATCTTTCAAATCACAGCAATTGTCATTGTGGTACCTGATTGGGCGTGGACCATCCAAGAAAAGCTCCTTACACAAATTACTTTGGCATCCACAAATCGGCAAGTTTTCCTACAGGTTCACAAGGTGTTTGAGACTCGGGGTTGAAAACATCCTAAATAAAGTGCTGTCGACAAGGTAAGTACAACATCCTAAATTAAGTGCTGTCGACAAGGTAAGTCCAACCAAATTATAACCAAATTACTCTGGCAAATTTTCAAGACGGTAGAGAACGTAATCGTTGACAGTTTGAGACTACAGACATGTCTAGAAATCGGGAAGTTCCGGAACAAGTTCACTAGCGTTTAGGGTTTGAAACGTCCTCAATTGACTGCTACCGCCAAGGTAGGTACAACCAAACCTCTGCCGGGTAATCTTTCCAGTCACAGCATTTGTCATTTTGGTAGCTTGTAGGATGTGGACCATTCAAGTGGAATGTTTCCTGTAAAACCTTTGCTATTCGCACAGGCTCCAGTGAGGATTGAACTCACGACCCCTGGTTTACAAGACCAGTGCTCTATCTGCATGAGACACAATGAGCATGAACGGTAGGACACTCAAGACATGTTGACAAATCTGCAATTTTGGCAACAAGTTTACCAACAGCTCATGGTGGAAAATGTCCCGAATTGAGTGCTGCCGCCAAGGTACGTACAACCAAACCTCTGCCTGGCAATCTTTCAAGTCACAGCATTTGTCATTTTGGTAGCTTGTAGGATGTGGACCATTCTATCAAAGTTGCTTGTGGAATGTTTCCTGTAAAACCTTTGCTATTCAACAGGCTCCAGTGAGGATTGAACTCACGACCCCTGGTTTACAAGACCAGTGCTCTAACCACTGAGCTATGAAGCCAGATAGGGCTCTGTATGAGACGCGATGAGCATGGACAGTAGGACACTCAAGACATGTTGACAAATCTGCAATTTTGGCAACAAGTTTACCAACAGCTGATGGTGGAAAATGTCCCGAATTGAGTTCTGCCGCCAAGGTACGTACAACCAAACCTCTTCCTGGCAATCTTTCAAGTCACAGCAATTGTCATTCTGGTACCTGATTGGGCATGGACCATCCAAGAAAAGCTCTTTACACAAATTACTTTGGCATCCACAAATCGCAAGTTTTCCTACAGGTTCACAAGGTGTTTGAGACTCGGGTTGAAAACATCCTAAATAAAGTGCTGTCGACAAGGTAAGTACAACATCCTAAATTAAGTGCTGTCGACAAGGTAAGTCCAACCAAATTATAACCAAATTACTCTGGCAAATTTTCAAGACGGTAGAGAACGTAATCGTTGACAGTTTGAGACTACAGACATGTCTAGAAATCGGGAAGTTCCGGAACAAGTTCACTAGCGTTTAGGGTTTGAAACGTCCTCAATTGACTGCTACCGCCAAGGTAGGTACAACCAAACCTCTGCCGGGTAATCTTTCCAGTCACAGCATTTGTCATTTTGGTAGCTTGTAGGATGTGGACCATTCAAGTGGAATGTTTCCTGTAAAACCTTTGCTATTCGCACAGGCTCCAGTGAGGATTGAACTCACGACCCCTGGTTTACAAGACCAGTGCTCTAACCACTGAGCTATGAAGCCAGGCAGGGATCTGCATGAGACACAATGAGCATGAACGGTAGGACACTCAAGACATGTTGACAAATCTGCAATTTTGGCAACAAGTTTACCAACAGCTCATGGTGGAAAATGTCCCGAATTGAGTGCTGCCGCCAAGGTACGTACAACCAAACCTCTGCCTGGCAATCTTTCAAGTCACAGCATTTGTCATTTTGGTAGCTTGTAGGATGTGGACCATTCTATCAAAGTTGCTTGTGGAATGTTTCCTGTAAAACCTTTGCTATTCACACAGGCTCCAGTGAGGATTGAACTCACGACCCCTGGTTTACAAGACCAGTGCTCTAACCACTGAGCTATGAAGCCAGATAGGGCTCTGTATGAGACGCGATGAGCATGGACAGTAGGACACTCAAGACATGTTGACAAATCTGCAATTTTGGCAACAAGTTTACCAACAGCTGATGGTGGAAAATGTCCCGAATTGAGTTCTGCCGCCAAGGTACGTACAACCAAACCTCTTCCTGGCAATCTTTCAAGTCACAGCAATTGTCATTCTGGTACCTGATTGGGCGTGGACCATCCAAGAAAAGCTCTTTACACAAATTACTTTGGCATCCACAAATCGGCAAGTTTTCCTACAGGTTCACAAGGTGTTTAGACTCGGGGTTGAAAACATCCTAAATAAAGTGCTGTCGACAAGGTAAGTACAACATCCTAAATTAAGTGCTGTCGACAAGGTAAGTCCAACCAAATTATAACCAAATTACTCTGGCAAATTTTCAAGACGTAGAGAACGTAATCGTTGACAGTTTGAGACTACAGACATGTCTAGAAATCGGGAAGTTCCGGAACAAGTCACTAGCGTTTAGGGTTTGAAACGTCCTCAATTGACTGCTACCGCCAAGGTAGGTACAACCAAACCTCTGCCGGGTAATCTTTCCAGTCACAGCATTTGTCATTTTGGTAGCTTGTAGGATGTGGACCATTCAAGTGGAATGTTTCCTGTAAAACCTTTGCTATTCGCACAGGCTCCAGTGAGGATTGAACTCACGACCCCTGGTTTACAAGACCAGTGCTCTAACCACTGAGCTATGAAGCCAGGCAGGGATCTGCATGAGACACAATGAGCATGAACGGTAGGACACTCAGACATGTTGACAAATCTGCAATTTTGGCAACAAGTTTACCAACAGCTCATGGTGGAAAATGTCCCGAATTGAGTGCTGCCGCCAAGGTACGTACAACCAAACCTCTGCCTGGCAATCTTTCAAGTCACAGCATTTGTCATTTTGGTAGCTTGTAGGATGTGGACCATTCTATCAAAGTTGCTTGTGGATGTTTCCTGTAAAACCTTTGCTATTCATACAGGCTCCAGTGAGGATTGAACTCACGACCCCTGGTTTACAAGACCAGTGCTCTAACCACTGAGCTATGAAGCCAGATAGGGCTCTGTATGAGACGCGATGAGCATGGACAGTTGGACACTCAAGACATGTTGACAAATCTGCAATTTTGGCAACAAGTTTACCAACAGCGATGGTGGAAAATGTCCCGAATTGAGTTCTGCCGCCAAGGTACGTACAACCAAACCTCTTCCTGGCAATCTTTCAAGTCACAGCAATTGTCATTCTGGTACCTGATTGGGCGTGGACCATCCAAGAAAAGCTCTTTACACAAATTACTTTGGCATCCACAAATCGGCAAGTTTTCCTACAGGTTCACAAGGTGTTTGAGACTCGGGGTTGAAAACATCCTAAATAAAGTGCTGTCGACAAGGTAAGTACAACATCCTAAATTAAGTGCTGTCGACAAGGTAAGTCCAACCAAATTATAACCAAATTACTCTGGCAAATTTTCAAGACGGTAGAGAACGTAATCGTTGACAGTTTGAGACTACAGACATGTCTAGAAATCGGAAGTTCCGGAACAAGTTCACTAGCGTTTAGGGTTTGAAACGTCCTCAATTGACTGCTACCGCCAAGGTAGGTACAACCAAACCTCTGCCGGGTAATCTTTCCAGTCACAGCATTTGTCATTTTGGTAGCTTGTAGGATGTGGACCATTCAAGTGGAATGTTTCCTGTAAAACCTTTGCTATTCGCACAGGCTCCAGTGAGGATTGAACTCACGACCCTGGTTTACAAGACCAGTGCTCTAACCACTGAGCTATGAAGCCAGGCAGGGATCTGCATGGGACACAATGAGCATGAACGGTAGGACACTCAAGACATGTTGACAAATCTGCAATTTTGGCAACAAGTTTACCAACAGCTCATGGTGGAAAATGTCCCGAATTGAGTGCTGCCGCCAAGGTACGTACAACCAAACCTCTGCCTGGCAATCTTTCAAGTCACAGCATTTGTCATTTTGGTAGCTTGTAGGATGTGGACCATTCTATCAAAGTTGCTTGTGGAATGTTTCCTGTAAAACCTTTGCTATTCACACAGGCTCCAGTGAGGATTGAACTCACGACCCCTGGTTTTACAAGACCAGTGCTCTAACCACTGAGCTATGAAGCCAGATAGGGCTCTGTATGAGACGCGATGAGCATGGACAGTTGGACACTCAAGACATGTTGACAAATCTGCAATTTTGGCAACAAGTTTACCAACAGCTGATGGTGGAAAATGTCCCGAATTGAGTTCTGCCGCCAAGGTACGTACAACCAAACCTCTTCCTGGCAATCTTTCAAGTCACAGCAATTGTCATTCTGGTACCTGATTGGGCTGACCATCCAAGAAAAGCTCTTTACACAAATTACTTTGGCATCCACAATCGGCAAGTTTTCCTACAGGTTCACAAGGTGTTTGAGACTCGGGGTTGAAAACATCCTAAATAAAGTGCTGTCGACAAGGTAAGTACAACATCCTAAATTAAGTGCTGTCGACAAGGTAAGTCCAACCAAATTATAACCAAATTACTCTGGCAAATTTTCAAGACGGTAGAGAACGTAATCGTTGACAGTTTGAGACTACAGACATGTCTAGAAATCGGAAGTTCCGGAACAAGTTCACTAGCGTTTAGGGTTTGAAACGTCCTCAATTGACTGCTACCGCCAAGGTAGGTACAACCAAACCTCTGCCGGGTAATCTTTCCAGTCACAGCATTTGTCATTTTGGTAGCTTGTAGGATGTGGACCATTCAAGTGGAATGTTTCCTGTAAAACCTTTGCTATTCGCACAGGCTCCAGTGAGGATTGAACTCACGACCCCTGGTTTACAAGACCAGTGCTCTAACCACTGAGCTATGAAGCCAGGCAGGGCTGCATGAGACACAATGAGCATGAAGGTAGGACACTCAAGACATGTTGACAAATCTGCAATTTTGGCAACAAGTTTCCAACAGCTCATGGTGGAAAATGTCCCGAATTGAGTGCTGCCGCCAAGGTACGTACAACCAAACCTCTGCCTGGCAATCTTTCAAGTCACAGCATTTGTCATTTTGGTAGCTTGTAGGATGTGGACCATTCTATCAAAGTTGCTTGTGGAATGTTTCCTGTAAAACCTTTGCTATTCACACAGGCTCCAGTGAGGATTGAACACACGACCCCGGTTTACAAGACCAGTGCTCTAACCACTGAGCTATGAAGCCAGATAGGGCTCTGTATGAGACGCGATGAGCATGGACAGTTGGACACTCAAGACATGTGACAAATCTGCAATTTTGGCACACAAGTTTACCACAGCTGAAGGTGGAAAATGTCCCGAAGAGTTCTGCCGCCAAGGTACGTACAACCAAACCTCTTCCTGGCAATCTTTCAAGTCACAGCAAATTGTCATTCTGGTACCTGATTGGGCGTGGACCATCCAGAAAAGCTCTTTACACAAATTACTTTGGCATCCACAAATCGGCAAGTTTTCCTACAGGTTCACAAGGTGTTTGAGACTCGGTTGAAAACATCCTAAATAAAGTGCTGTCGACAAGGTAAGTACAACATCCTAAATTAAGTGCTGTCGACAAGGTAAGGTCCAACCAAATTATAACCAAATTACTCTGGCAAATTTTCAAGACGGTAGAGAACGTAATCGTTGACAGTTTGAGACTACAGACTTGTCTAGAAAACGGAAGTTCCGGAACAAGTTCACTAGCGTTTAGGGTTTGAAACGTCCTCAATTGACTGCTACTGCCAAGGTAGGTACAACCAAACCTCTGCCGGTAATCTTTCCAGTCACAGCCTTTGTCATTTTGGTAGCTTGTAGGATGTGGACCATTCAAGTGGAATGTTTC
>CM059271.1:12778171-12815671 GCA_030347295.1 Setipinna tenuifilis | reverse complement strand
ACAAGAGAGAGAGAGAGAGTGAGAGAGAGAAAAAGGGGAGGAAAGAGAGAGAGAGAGGAGGGGAGGAAAGAGATGGAGAGAGAAAGACGAGATAGACAGGAAAAAAGGGAAAATACAGGAAGAAATACAGTATAATAGATGCTCTGTGTATGGGTCAGTCAGCAGTCACTCTGCATGTGTGTGTGTGTCTGTGTGTGTGTGTGTATCTATGTCTGTGTGTGTTTCTGTGTCTGCACATGTATGTGTGTGAGTATGTGTGTGTGTGTGTGTGTGTGTGTGCATGTGTATGTGTATGTGTATGTGTTTGTGTATGTGTGTGTGTGTGTTTGTGTGTGTATGTGCGTGTGTGTGTATATATATGTATGTGTGTGTGTGTATGTCTGTGTCTGTCTGTGTGTATGTGTATCTGTGTGTGTGTGTGTGTGTGTGTGTGTGTGTGTGTGTGCCTATGCGTGTTAGGGAGGAGAGTGGCTAAAAGCTGGGGCCTCTAGAATATTCCATGAGCTCTGATGTTAAAACTATTAATCTGGGCTCAGTGGGCCAGAGAGCCTCATGCATATTTCAGAGCAGACACACACAAATGAAGAGAGGAGGTTAGAGGGTTAGGAGGGTAGCAGAGTGAGAGAGAGAGAGAGAGAGAGAGAGAGAGAGAGAGGGAGAGATAGAAACAGGAGGCAGAGAGAGGCCAAAAGGGAGGGAGAGATGGAGAGAGAGAGATGGAAAGAAGAGGCATAGAGAGGCAAAAAGAGAGGGAGGGAGAGCAATGGAAAGAGGCAGAGAGGCAACACAGGGATGAGAAAGAGGGATGAGAAAGAGGGATGAGAAAAAGAGGGATGAAAGGAAGGGGTTTTGGGGGAAGGACGAGGTCCTCAATACCAGGGCTGGGTCATTAGAGGTTCTGGGCGGTCACCCTGGTAACACAGCCAAGAGCTTCTTTTTTAGAGGGAAAAGCAAGTTCATTCTCAATTCCAAACGCACAACTGACTCACTCTACTCCCGGCCAATCACGGAACAAGGTCAATCCATGCACCATCCAATCCGGGGCTCGGATTCATTTTAACCATCTACTGCTGCCTAACCAGACTGATTTTAGACACAGTTAATTATAGATGATTTGAGACGAAGCCTATTCTACTGAAAACCAGTCTACAGAAAACCAAGCACTGAATATACAGTAACCAACCAGCACTAAACACTTAAATATACTGTGTGTGTGTGTGTGTGTGTGTGTGTGTGTGTATAGGTTGGGGGACACACTATGCTACCGATTCGCTGGATGCCACCAGAGAGCATCATGTACAGGAAGTTCACGACGGAGAGTGACGTGTGGAGTCTGGGGGTGGTGCTGTGGGAGATCTTCACCTATGGCAAGCAGCCCTGGTACCAGCTGTCCAATAATGAGGTGAGTGGTCTGCACCCCCCCCCCCCCCCTTTACATTACATTACATTACATTATATCACATTTGGCAGACACTTTTACCCAAAGCGACTTACAAAAGGGAGGACATAAGCTAACAGAGGTCTAAGGAACACAGAGTAAGCAGGCAAACTTTATACATACAGGGAGGTGCGTGTGCCTGAATACGTTTCCCGGAGCAGGGACACTACAGACATGGATACTCCCACATGGGGACAGAGAAAGAGAGAGTTGGTTTAGTGATTGTTAGTTATATTAGTTTTGTTAGGAAGGGAAGCAGCCCCCCCCCCCTCCATATCCCCCCTCCTAACCCCTAACCCCCAACTCCTAAACCCTTATCTCTACCCTTATCCCCAGAGGGTGTCAGCATTCCAGCCAGTTGAAGCCAATAACTATAGACAGTCATTGGTTGAAGTCTGATATTTTGGCTATACCAAGATGGCTGCCAGTCGCATGACTCATAGACTTAAACTCATGTCTGCCATCTTGGTACGCCCAAACTATGTGGATAAGCCTCTGTCCCCTGGCTTCACTTTCACTTATCTGGCGAGGATTGCTCCTGCCACCTGCAGTTATAGCACCTCCATGCTTCTCCTCTCCTTTTGTCTGGCATCCCCTTCCTCCAGAATCCACTCAACCCTCACCCTTAACTCTCAATCCTCCTCCCTCCGAACTTCATCCTGACACCAGCAGTCCAGTAAGGAAGAAAGAAAGGAAGTGCTTCGGTTTCTTTTTTTTTCTTCTTTTTCTCTTTTTCTAAACCCATGAAGCCTGATCCTGATCCCTAACCTCCTAATCACCTTTCACCCTGGCACCAGCTGCTCTCATGGCTGTAGGCTCCTCTCTCTGCTGTATGCAGTGCCCGTTAAGCTCCAACCTCTAACCTTTACCCTCTCACCCTTGACTGTGACTGGACTGGAGTCGTCTGACCAGGACGTCCTCTGCCCATTAGTCCCCAATTAACCCCCCCACCCCCCCTCCCCCGCCCGACTGTCCTACTTGACCCTAGTACCAAACTTTGAACCTTGAACTTTGGCCTGTAAACATAATACTCAAGGTTTCAGTCTTTTTTTCCCCTGACCCTGACCTGTCCACATCCACATCCAATATTCAGTTATCATGACTTCTTCTGCTGCAGTTGATTTAACAGGCTCGTGGCGGTACAGCAGTTACAGTCACAGCCTAAAGTGCTTGGCAAGGTTTTGATTTGTAGACACTTGAGGTCTTTGTAAGATGCTTTGCATAAGAGCATCTGCTCTATTTACAGGTTGCATTTAGTTAATTTATTTTATGACTGATGCAGAAAAGCAAAGTATGAATGTTTAAGCAGTAGTGATATAGTACAGTAATACATATGCATTTTGTGTGTGTGTGTGTGTGTGTGTGTCTGTGTACACATGCGTGTGTGTGTGTGCATGTGTGTGTGCACATGTGTGTGTGGCTGCCTGCATGTCTGTGTCTATGTCTATGTCTGTGTATGCGTGTGTGTGTGTGTGTGTGTGTGTGTGCGTGCGTGCATGTGTGTGGGGGTGCCTGCATGTGTGTCTATGTCGATATCTATGTCTGTATGTGTGTGTGTGTGCGTGCATGTGTGTGTGTGTGTCTCCCCACAGGTGATCGAGTGCATCACGCAGGGCCGAGTGCTGCAGAGGCCGCGCTGCTGCCCCCAGGAGGTGTTTGAGCTGATGCTGGGCTGCTGGCACAGGGAGCCCCACATGCGCCTCAACATCCGCCAGATACACAGCCAGCTGCTCAGCCTCGCCAAGGCCTCCCCCGTCTACCTGGACGTCCTGGGCTAGGAGAGGAGACACACCGAGGGAGTCTGTGTGTGTGTTAGAGTGTGTGTGTGTGTGTGTGTGTGTGTGTGTGTGTGTGTGTGTGTGTGTGTGTGTGTTTTAAACCAGGACAGACAGCCCTTGCGGAGCTGACCAAACACTGTTCATCATCAGAGTGGTCCAGAGGGAGTCCCCACCCATTTTCATAGCCCCTCTCTCTCTTTCTTTCTTTCTCTTGCTTACTGTCTCTCTTTCTCTTTCTCTTTCTCCCTCTCCCTTTCTCTTGCTCTCTATCACTCTATCTCTCTATCCATCTCTCTTACAGACATGCACACATGCACTCACCTCACACACAAATCAGACAGAGAAGGTCACATCAGACATTGTACAGGGGATTAAAATGTGTGTGTGTGTGTGTGTGTGTGTGTGTGTAAGAGAGCGAGAGACAGAGCTAGTGTGCGGGTGTGTGTACACGTCACTGTGTGAGCAGAGGTGATGTATATTTCATTAAGGAGCTAATGCCCACCATTACCAGCTGTTCCCTGCAGAGACGCCCAAGCCAAGCGAGCGAGCCATCGGGAGAGAGGTTGGAGGGAGGAACAGGAGACAGAGCAGTAAAGAGAGGGTTGGGGAGTGTGTGTGTGTGTGTGTGTGTGTGGGTGGGTGGGATGTTGGGGGGGAGGGGGGGGTTGGGTCAAGAACGAAGAAGCGATCAAGGGGAAACCATCTACAAGGACAGCCCATTTATATTGATATCCCATACAAACCAGCTACAGTACTTCACAGCACACGGCTAACCTCTGCACCACATGACATGCTGTTAGCCTCCTCACACACCCACACACTACAACACACTTCCTTACAGAACACAGCTAGCCTCCCTCTTGACCCACAGAACAGCCAACTCAACACAATCCTTTGTTTTAACCACCTACCCGAGCTGGTACACAACAGCTATAGCCTAAGCGGGACTCCTAGCATATAGGATAGCTAACATGCAGCAAGGCTAGCTAGACTTTACACAACATGCTCAGTACATTCACAACTTTCCCATATAATTTATTTTAGTCTTCTCCAAGCTCAGATCAGTCACCTAGTGTGACTAAAAGCTGAGATGCTACAGAACTACTGAATGTATGACACAAAATGGCTGATGTTGGTGATCGCCATGACGACGAGGTTGAGCAATGAATGTTGCTGTCGTTGTCTTTGTTAACGTTTTTCAAATGATTTTATGATTTAACTTTTTTATTATTATTTATTGGTTTTAGTATTGAGAATCTCAGTACCACAGTGTCTTTTTTTATGTTTTTAACATATTTCTTGCGTATTTATTCAATATAAAGTACTTACTTGTGGTCATTTTGAATCATCACTGAGGTGTAAAGTACTGGTAGACTAGAGCCTGTAGACTAGAACCCCTTATCCTTAACCCTAACCACAAACCTCACTGTGTGTTCTGATTTGAGATCAGTAGCCTACAGATGCTGTGCGTTCTGATTTAAAAATCAGTAGAGATGCCGTGTGTTCTGAGTTTAGATCAGTAAGGATGCTGCGTGTTCTGACTTGAGGTCAACACAATCTTATGTACAGGTTTCTCTGGTCAAGATATGTCTGTATATCTCAACAGTGTATCTTAATCTATGCTTAGATTTCCATGCACACCATGAACACAAGACTGTGATGAGTTGGACTCATGTTGGGAAGAATGTTATAATACATAATCTAGTGCTTAGACTGGGGTTGGGCTTCAACTGATGCTCAGTAAAATGCTTCACGAGTAATTACCTGTTTGTAGAAACTGTCAGTATTTATTGATAACATTTACAGTAAGGGCCCTTTGGTTTGTGTGTGTGTGTGTGTGTGTGTGTCTGTGTGTGTGCGCGTATGTGTGTATGTGTATGTGTATGAATTAGCTCCACAGAGCCATCTCTGGTGGCAGTGTCTTTTTTGAATAGCCTACAAAGCACACAAACCATTCAAGACTTTACTCAACCCCCAATCCTTAACCCCTACACCCTACACCCTACACCCCATAGCCCTGCCCTCCTCTTGTGTACATAATGTATAAACCTGACTTAGGGCTGATCATGGATGTGCTTGAAGAGGGGTCAGGGGAGTCTTCTATCTAGTGGACTGAAGGGCGGTAAAAAAGGCTGGATTTGGGGCGCACCTGTGGACATGATGGAGAGGAGTTAATGAACTTGGCTTAGGAGAGGCGAGGCTATGCCTTGGATTGTGGTCTTACCGAGAGGCTGATGGAGTGGAGTCACTGCCCCCCCCCCCCCCGACCCCAAGGATGAGTCATACACTGAACTTCTGTGGAATCTGTGAGGTGGTTCAGACCATTGTGGAAAATGGAATCCCATCCAGCAGAACTTCCAGCTTCTCCACGCTTACCTTGGAGCAACGCCTCAACAACCAGTGGTCAGGCCAGTGGTTTATTTTGGAATACGGTATAAACAAAGAGGCTCGTCCCTTGATTGTAAACAGAGCATGTTTTCTTTGCTATGGATGGACAGACAATCAAACACATTCGTACAGGTAAACTAAAGTAAAAGTGGACACAGTTCAGCTCTTTCATATTGTGTGTGTGTGTGAGTCTACACAAAGGAGTGACAGCCATGGTTGCTTATTACAAACAGATACACACACCGCAGAGAAGCTGAATTCTTTCTGAGTCTGAGACTAATTTTTCTCTTATTATTGTGTTATTTCAGTAAAATACACAAACACAAGCAAAAACCATTTTTCGGTTCCTCTCTGCTGCACACTCTTTGTCTATGTGTCTCTTCCTCTCACTCACACACACACACACACACACATGCAGCGGCAAACAAATACTCACAAACTGGTACCCATAAATGCTCTGTTGACACGACACAGCTAACTGCTGTGTGCTATAGGTTTCCACAGTAACTCACATAATCTCAGTGAAGGCGGAGCGAGGATCGATATGGTAGTCATCTGATTATGCTGTAAGATAGTGTGTACCTGTGATCAGATCCTATCGTTTGAGAATGTGTATATGTGACCAGATCAGATGTAGTAATGCTGTATTTAATAAAAGCCTTCTGTTCTGTTCTGTTCTGTTTTGCCGTGCATGTATGTTTGTTACCTGTTACAGGCAACAGCCCCACCTCTCTCTGTTGGACACACACTCAAATACACACACACACACATGCACACACACACACACTGATAGGCACGTACACATGCAGAAAGACATCAAAGAAAAAAAAATCGGTTATATACCTACAGTCGCAACCTGTTATTAAATGAACACATAAATATGTGTCGTGTAGACCTTAGTTGCATAGACAGGCACACACATAATGCCGCCGCATCCATTTTAATCATCTACTTGTCTTTGGTGGTGAAACGGAGAACAGAGGCAGTAATCTCATTAGGGAGATCAATACCAGAGAGATGGACGCAAGAAGAGCCTTAATGTGTCATGCTGTCTGGACACACACACACACACACACACACAGTCAGCACATATACGTTATCCCATAAATACATACACACATACCACCGCACAAGTAACATTTTAATATTTTTTGTGAGGTAAAGATATAAAGTAATATTGTGTGTGTGTGTGTGTACGTGTGTGCGCGGACGCACCAGTTGACCTTAAAAAGAGTGAAAACCCAGGCACAAAATGATAATGTTATTATTGACGTCTGTTTTGTCCAGGGGACTGTACTCTGTGCCCACTCATTAACTCTAAAAATCAAAAGTTAGGTAAATCAAACATGAAATCTTATCTTAAAACTTAAAATCCTTCATGCCATGCAAAAAACCCAAACACTCCAAACCCTCTGATCAAGCTCCAAAAACAAACCACTCCTTCAAGCCAGCTGGCACAGCCGAAAGATTTTTAAACTACTCAAAAGATAAATTACTTCAAAAAATAAATAAACAAACAAACAAATACATAAATAAATAAA
Organism: Setipinna tenuifilis; assembly: GCA_030347295.1. NCBI lineage: Eukaryota > Metazoa > Chordata > Actinopteri > Clupeiformes > Engraulidae > Setipinna > Setipinna tenuifilis. The sequence continues at coordinate 12,808,526 of CM059271.1, read as the reverse complement.
TAATTCCTGTACCTTGTTCACACATACATCAAAATTCTTGACACCAAATAGCCAACTTAGTGACACTTGGGGCAAATCAAACAAGTGTGGCTTCCAGACCGTAGTGGAGTGATTTGTCATTTGTTTGTCAACTCCTCCGCCATGATGTACAGTTTGAGAGGAGGATAGAGGGAGAACGAGAAATGGGCTGCTGTAAGGGTGTGTGTGTGTGTGTGTGTGGGGTAGGGGGGGGGTGGTAATCAGACCATCAGGAGCCCTACACTCGTTTATTTGATGTGCTTTCTGACTGACGTGCAGAGAGAGTAATGAGTCAACTGATCAATGAGCCAATCGATGGCTTGTTTTGACATCGGACATTAAAGTCCTAACTAATTGCAGCATGGCTAAAGGCTTTTAAAAAAAATATCCAGTGAGCTCAACACACATACACACACACACACACACACACACACACACAAATGAGGGCGACAGCGCACTCAATAATACAATAACCCAGCAGAGAGGAGGGAGAGGAGTCAATAACACACTCGCACTAAGCGCACTGCAAAGCTGTAAATGTCTGTTTGCCTCAGGGCAGTATTTCTGTACGACCAATACCATTTCTGACCTATACACACGAGTCTACTGCCCCCGACATGCTCAACATGTACGCATATGTGTGTGTGTGTGTGTGAGTATGTGTGTGTGTTCATGTGTTTATAGTTTTGAAGCTCAAGGGTTACAGTAGAAAAACCACCAAACTCACCATGGCACTGATGGGCTGTTCATTATGAAACCACTAAACACTGGCCTGAGAACAGCCCAAAGCATTGCACCAAAAACCACAGGCTCCCGGCGGTGCCTCCGCTTCACTGATCCGGAGACAGGCGCTACGGAAAAAATGACGTGACTGACTGACTGACAGACAGTTGTGTTTAAAAAGCACTTGTGTTTATACAGGTGGCCATGTGCAGAACCTACATAAAAATATGTAAGGCACATTGTATCGGTCTGTCCATCTGTGTGCATCCGAATGACAATAGCCCACCAGTAAGTTTCTGGGTGACCCATTTGAGTCCCCCACACCCCCACCCCTCCATTCCCATCCTCCCATCTCCTGACAAATCACCCCACCCTCTAACTGCACTTCAGGAGGTAAATAATTAATCGTTAAAAACGATCAATACATATTCCTTGGGCAAATAAATAATTCACCAATCCATAAAAGATATTGGAACATTACAGTCGGTCGGACAGTGAGTGACCAGACCACACGCCCAGTGCGCGCGTTTGGGGTTTTGGGTTTGGTTTGCCTAGTTTGCATTCAAGAGCCGTGCGCATGTGAAGCAGCTGTCTGCAGCAGAAACAAACCAGCTTGTCTTCTACACGAGATGTCACCACAGAAAAGTGCTTTGTTCTTTTGTTTTCTTAATGGCCCGACAAACACAGAGAGAGAGACAGTGGGACAATGAGATGATGTTCTATCTTTTTGTTTTTCTTTGTTTTCTCACAATACTAACTACCTGTACAACCAAAAACCAAATATAAAGTTTATTTTTTTGTCATGTAAATGTAAAAGCTGTTAAATTAAATTGAGAGAGAAAGAGAGATAGAGAGAGAGTTAGAGAGAGAGAGAGAGAGATTATGTTCTATAATCATTCTATAATGTTCCATCTTTCTGTTTTGCTTTACACAATTTACACAATACTACCTGTACAATCAATTTTTTTTTAATTTTTTTGTCATGTCCATAAAGCGGTTGAATAAAATTGAGAGAGAAAGCGGAAGAGAGACAGAGAGAGCAAGAGAGGGGGAGAGAGAGACAGACAGAGAAAGAGAGACACAGACAGACAGAGTGAGAGAGACATACAGACACAGAAAGACAGAGAGAGAGACAGACAGAAAGAGAGAAAGAGAGGGAGAAACTCATTTAGCAGAAACAGAGTGCTGCATTTATTGTCTGGTCTCTGCTCTGAGATTGGGAGGAGCCTGGGGAGGGTGGCGTCAGATCATCGACTCAGCCCAGACACACTCACAGGTAAGCAAGTTGTTGCTTCCTAGTCGCCACAGACAGGGACACACACAGACAATGACACACACACACACACACCGGCTGCTATAAAGGGATAGATTTACATTTTCACTTACAATGCATTAAAATGCAATGCAATCAAATGCAACAAAATCCTACACGGTGTATGTCTGTGTGTAACTGGATGGTAATGATTATTGGTAATGATATGCATTTCTACAGTGATGCCTGATGGAGAGGGTGACTGTGTATCTGTTCATGATGCAATCATGTGTTTACTTTCACATTACTGTCCTCCTCTATCTTCATGAACTGGTGCATTTCCATCAGTCACACATGGTCCATGGTGTGTTGCTTCTGCGTTTATGCTTCTGGATGATGCTGAGGGGGTGTGTTAATGGCTAAACACTTTGTGAGAGTGTGTGTGTGTGTGTGTGTGTATTAGTGTGTGTAAGTGTGTGTTGGCAAGCCCAGCTGCAGGGTTAATTAGGGGTCTTGTTTAAAGAGGCTTCCTGTGGAAGCAGCAGCTCTTTGTGCTCCTATTCCACCGTTTGACAAAAAACATCTGAATGACACAAGAGAAAGAGAGAGAGAGAGAGAGAGGGAGAGAGGAGGGAAAAAGGGCTAGGAGTTTTCTCGTTGGCATTCCAGAGCCGGATTAACATTCCACTGTCGCCCTACGCAACCAGAACTCTCTCCCGCGCACCTTTTTCTCTCTCGCGCTCTCTCTCTCTCTCTTTCCCGCCCTTTATTTCCGCAGGTCCAATTAGCAAGCGTGTGTAAGTGTGCGAGCGTGAGAGAGCAGACCTGCAGAGCGCTTCCCATCACAGCGCCAACGAGACAAGGATCTGATCACTTCTTTCTTTCTTCTCTCTCCCCCTTACCTCGCCAACCACCACCCCCCTCACCACCCCCACTTCTCTTTCACTCACTCTTTCTTTCGCTTTCCCTCCCTGCTGATGCGGCCCCAGCGCTATGGAGAACTTTTTTTCTCTCTCTCCTCCCCGCATGTTGGCAGTGCTGGAGGGGTTGGCACGGCCGTCTCTCTCAGCGCCTGCTGCTCTCCATGACTCCTGCTTGATTGACAGGCCCAGGTCCGGGGGGGAAGGGGGGGTCACTTGGAACCAAGTGAGCTTAGGGGCTTCCAGCTCCCCCTACTGTTCACAGCAAAAAGTGTTTAAGTGTTACAATTTTTAAGGGTTAAACCATTAAATGGGAGTTGATTTTTAACTCCCAAAGTGTGCTTTTTAACATTTTTGGATTTAAATAGTTGTCCAGAGTCAGGGGGTGGTCATTTCACATTTTGAAAGTGTTCATTTTAACTCGAAAGTGTGGAGCTATATAAACTCTGTGGAAGTCAATTCAACACTAGTAAGTCGTTTTGCTGTGTTCAGTCAAGGTAAAAAGTGCAAGTGCTCCTCAGTTCTGGTTTGATGGTGACTGAATCTTCTCGGCAGCTTTCTCTGTCGAATTGTTGTAGAAGCTACTATACTGAAATGACTACAACATGACCAGAGTTCAGAGCAGATTTACCTACCTCTATGAGACTGAATACACATTCAAAAAAGTCTAATGATCTAATTTAGGAGAGCTACGTCAGGGCCACCTGTAGGCGTGTAAAACTGTTCTGTAGGGCACCTTTTCACTGCAACATAATCGTTATGAAGCTGACCTCCACAGATTTTTATTCTAGGAAATCACACAAAGCAGCAGCCACAACAGCGAGCTATAGATCTGAAAGTAACACTATAAGCTCTGGCTCTTCTTGTCTTTCTTTCAATATAGGGCTTCGGGGGAACATAAATACACTAACTGGCAGTGGGCCAAAGATGAAGAGCTAGAGAGAGAGAGAGAGAGAGAGACAGACAGAGAGAGAGAGAGAGAGAGAGAGAGAGAGAGAGAGAGAGAGAGAGAGAGAGAGAGAGAGAGAGAGAGAGAGAGGAGTGCTAGAGCACCCAGAGAGGTGAGGTGAGGTGGGGTGGGAGAGAGAGAGAGAGAGAGAGAGAGAGAGAGAGGAAGGTTAAGGGTGTCAGGAGCAATGAGACGGGTGAGCATGGATGTGATCGGCAGAGGACTAAAAACTAAAAAAAATCTGGAACATATGTGGAGCACATGGTCAAAGAGGCGGCCATCACACCCTTAAAGTGACATCATGTTGACACTTTGTAACGAAAAGGGCAATAAAGGATTTGCAAAATGGGAACAATTTGATGAAAACAAGCAGGGGTATCAGGAGTTGTAATGTGGGGTAGGGGAAAAGAGTCTGGGATGTCATGGGGGAAACCTTTTAAGACATTTTTGCCATTTCCTGCATTCTGGTACATTTTAACAAGCTTGTAGACACAAACTTTTACCTAAAGAAGTAAGCAAAAAAGCAAAATCAAAAGTGGATTAACATGATTTAAAAGTGTTAAATTAGCTTTTTGCATAATTCCTGATTAATCAGTAAACACAAAATCACTTGTAAGGTGAAGAACTGAAGAACTGAGGAGGCTGAGCAGTGGCCAGGCAGTTTCCTGCATTTTTTTATTTCCCATAATTCCACTGAAATCTTTCACATGTTATGTAGTGCCATCAAAGCGAACGTCACAATTTTTAACTTTAGTTTTTTTTTTGTTCTTTCTTTGTGTATATCTCGCCACACAAATATTTGGGCACTTACAACAATCATTCAACACAAGCACACAAGCTAGCTCACTCAGAGTCACTTTCACACTCTCACTGTTACGTGGTAACACATGGGGGAGTTTATCACAAAATGAATAAAACAAATAAATTAAGAAAGGCAACATTCATAAATCATGCACTAATGTACAAGAACAACCCAAAATATCTACAGCTAAACGAACAGACAGACAGACAGAGAGACAGACAGACAAACGAAAAATATATCCTTTCCCACGAGGACATTGTGTCCACGGCAACAACATCTCCGTGGGCATGTCGTCGCCATGGGGACATCGTTACAACGACATCATCTCCCAAAGATAGGTGCAAAGACGAGAAGTATTATAGGTATGTGCGTGATGTGTGTGTGTGTATGTGTACACACACACACACACACACACACACACACACAGACACACAAACACACACAAAAAAAATCACTGTTCTGAACTTATACGGACCCTTCAGGAAAAACACTGGCAGGAGTGACCTGCCCACCTGGCTTAGTGCATGAGTATAGATATTTAGGCTTTACAGGATAGTGAAAGGCATTATAGTACATTCATGTTCTGTGTTGTGTGTGTGTGTGTGTGTGTCTGTGTATGTATGTGTGTGTGTATTCATGTTTATGTGCATGTAACACTGTGCGTCTGTTCTACTTTGTGTAATACTGCAGCAGGTCTAGTACGCAGGGTTTTTTTTTTCTTTTCTTAAATGCAAACCATTATACTCTAAGAGTATATATGTGTTTGTGTGCATAAGTGTTTGTAACTCTTGTGAAATCGTACGGTCTGTTTTTTTTTGTGTTCTTTCCCGTCATATGTAACAGGGCCATTCATGTGGTACAGGTGAGGCAAAGGTGGTGGGCCATAGTTGACCGCGTGAGAGACAGCAGTGTTCAAGTAACACAGGTGCTCAGGTTTTTTAGGGTACCTAGGTAAAAGTCTTAGATGTGTTCAGGATGGGTCTGGGCTCCGATAAGGCTGAGCAGTAAAGGTAAAGTAGTTGTTGTTGGGGGATGAAAGAGGGTTATGGGATGTTATGGAGGTTATGGGGGTTCAGGGTGTGTTGCGTGTACGCCGGCCAAGGGGTTGTAGAGTATGCAGCTGTTACGTTTGGTAGGTTGGTGTCGCCAGTGAAATCTGTGGATGTAGAGTGGAGGGTGTGTAGAATGCTCCGGTTTGGTTTGGCTGACCCGCTGGACTGGCTGGGTGGACGTTCAGCTGAGCGTGTCCTTGTCGTTGAGCTCCGAGTCGGACAGCGGCTCGGTGGGGTCCTGCAGGTCTTGGTCGGTGTCGCTGTCCGCGCTGTAGTCCACCTCCTCCAGAACCGGCTCGTCCTCAGCCAGCACGTACGTGGTCGGGCTGCAGATCGGTCAGTCAGCAGGGAGAGAGGGTCAGTGCACTGAGTCACCACTGAGGATGAGTCATGAGATTCAGATACCAGCTTCAGAGCTGAGCTTCCACTCTTCTTTTGAGTGGTGCAAACAATAAAACACATAAATAAAGTGTTGACACTTCATGCAACACACCCATGAATAATAAAGCTTCACTTGATAACTTTGGTGTAAATAAAACTAAGTTAACATTCACGTGTTTCGAGTTATTAAATCCATAAGCAAGTTTGTCATGTACTGATATTTGGCTATCTAACTCAGCAATAAACTGTCCGCAATTAACTATGCAAATAACAATAACAGATTACAAAACACCACATATTTAAGTCAAATTCAGCTGTTTGCCATGATAATCTAATAACGTAAATGACAGACAATGTGACAATGGTGTGACAGTGTGATTATGTAATGACCAAACATTTTGGAAAGGATAGGACTCCAGACTTTGAGTGTGTGTGGTGGAGGTGGCGATTTGGCAGAGTCCAGAGAGACACAGAGGAGCTCTAACATTAAGTACGCTTTTTAAGTCAGGGCCCATGACTCATGGCTTTCCAGACTTCTGCTGAACTTCCAGTAATGAGTTCCTCAAAGGACAAAACACACTTAGTCATAAAGGAAGCCCCTAACTGCTTCCTTGTCTTTTTTTTTTGTTTTACAACCGTTGTCTTCCGCTTGTTGTCACAACTCATAATAATCCTTCGTCTTGAATTTCTCATTCACAAGAATGTTCCAAAGGCGCTAAAATCCAGGCTCGTGTTACTAATATTTCACTCATGAAGTCGACATTCCAGATATAATCATTAGCACCAGTTTTACGGGATCAGCAGCGCATAATAACGACTCTGCTTTTGATGTCAAACACACTCACGCTGGGCCATTAACACTCTTGGCAGGCTGATCTGCCCTACTGAGCCAAAAGGCACTAAACTACATATTTTGTCAAAACTGAGCTTAGACTGGAAATTAACTTTCTAACAACTTTTTTGTCTTGCGACTAAATCTCTCACTTCTTCCTATTAACAAAAGCACATAAAAGCGCCACCACTATTATACCAACAACCAACAATGTGCTGGCCATTATCACACCTTTAAAGGCATTGTTTCTTAGTTTCGATATTTACGTGGTTACGGCACTTTGTCTTTGTTGGGCAAGACCTTTCCCTTTCTACGTCCCAAACACATTATGTCTTCTGTCAACACTAACTCGTCAACAGTAACAGTAACTAAGCTTATGACGGCTGGCCCCTGACCGTTTCTTTATGCTACTGCAGACAGCTCTGTTAAAACACCCTCATGTTTTAAACCCCACTCTCGTTTACGCACATCGCTCCTCGTGTAGTGACACTGTAAAGCCAGTTCATGACACCCATAATGCTCTTCAGGATTGGATTAGGGCTGGATTTGGGTCTGCTGTGACGTGGGCAAGTGTCTGCTGGTTGTGCAAGACACACATGTGCTGTGTTCCATTTAGCCTTTTTGTGGTTTGTTATTGCCTGAGTGCGTGTGACTGTGCCAGTGTGTCTCCCAGCTTTGAGATAATTTCTCAAAGCCCAGTAGGTATTTAAGAGGGGCCATGTTGAGGTGTGGTGCTGGGGTGTCGTGTTGGGGTTTGGTGCTGGGGTGTTGTGTGTGGGGGTTGTGTTGTGCTGGCGTTGTGTGTTGGGGTGTTGTGGGTGTTGGGTGTGGGTGTTGTGTGTGGGTGTTGTGTGTGGATGTGTTGGGGTGTTGCGTGTTGCATGTTGGGGTGTTGCGTGCTGGGGTGTGGTGTTGGGGCGTAGTGTGTTGGGGCGTAGTGTGTTGGGGTGTGGTGTTGGGTGTTGGGGTGTTGTGTGTGGGTGTTGTGTGTGGGTGGTGGGTGTGGGTGTGGGTGTGGATGTGGGTGTGGATGTGTTGGGGTGTTGCGTGTTGGGGTGTAGTGTGTTGGGGCGTAGTGTGTTGGGGCGTAGTGTGTTGGGGCGTAGTGTGTGTGTGTTGGGGTGTTGTGTGTGTGTGTGTTGGGGTGTTGTGTGTGTGTGTGTTGGGGTGTTGTGTGTGTGTGTGGGGGTGTTGTGAGTAGGGGTGTTGTGTGTGGGTGTGCCACTATCAGTTTTCTCCTCCACTTTCTCTTCCTGGTGTCTTTATCTCTCTCTCATCTCCGCCTTCTCTTTCATTTTCTTTTTTCTACCATTTCTCTCCATCATCCATCCATCCTATCTCCCCACCCTTCTCTCCGCCTCAGTGGCGGTGGCGGGGAGGCAGGCAGGCAGGCGGTGTGTGTGTGTGTGTGGGGGGTGTGTGTGGTGGTGGGGGGTGGATGGTGCTGAGGTTTTTATGGCTGCTGGTTAAGTGGTTTAAGTGGTCTGTGTTGTGGTGTGTGTATGTGGCGCAGGGGTGCTGGGGGGTGGTTGGCTGGGATGTGTGTGTGTGTGTGTGTGTGGGGGGGGGGGGTTGCGCTGGTGGGTGGCCCAGACGCTTTTGAGCCTTTTAATGCTTTAATGGTGCGGTCAGTGCCGTAACATGATCCCCCTCAGCTCGTTAAAGAGACTGAAAGTGGATTATGAGTATGAGAGTGCGTTGTGCACGCGTGTGTGTATGCGTGTGTGTATGCGTGTGTGTGTGCGGGCTTGATTACCGACATAATGAGGAGAGAATAGACCAGAGTGGTTTTCTTGAGTGAAGTGTTAAGATCCCTGAGAGGCTGGACACTCCACCATTATTGTCCATTAGACACCAGTTTATGCAAGAGAGAGAGAGGTAGAATGTGTGTGTGTGTGTGTGTGTGTGTGTGTGTGTGTGTGTGTGTGTGTGTGTGTGTGTGTTCACGTGTGCATGTGTGTGTGTGTGTGTGTGTGTGTGTGTGTGTGTGTGTGTGTGTGTGCATGTGAGTGTGTGTAATGATATACAGACAAACACACACACTGACAGATATATTAAAGTTCCAGAAGCTTCCGAGACTGTGATATCATGATTTAAGAGTGTGTGTGTGTGTGTGTGTGTGTGTGTGTGTGTGTGTGATCACAAGACTAAGAACAAGACCAGCAGATACACCCAAACAGAGGGAGAGAGATGGATCCCCAGACCAACAGATAAGCATTAAGATATCAGTACAAGTCTGGATATTTTTAGCTTCTTTATGCTATCGAGAACATCAGAAGACCTTACTTAAACCCAATGGCCAGATATGTACACCATCGTTTTCACATGAAAAGTTAAGGTTATTAGTTAACACTAATTTATCCAGTCAAGCACACCAATTTCTGTGTGTGTGTGTGTGTGGTGGAAATTAACTTTGCAAAATGAAAAATAAATGATCAAATTCATCAGCCCAGATAGTAAATTATTACTTTGTGTCCAAAACTAACCAGGCGCTTTCATATTTTTACCAGCATTTGACTGGTGGTTGGTGCAAACCTCCACCAGTGTGTGTATGAGTGTGTGTGTGTGTGTGTGTGTGTGTATGTGTATATTACCTGGTGGTGACACTGCAGCGCTGCGTCTCGATGAGCTCGTTCTCCACCTCCAGCAGGTGTGTGTGTGCGTGTGTGTGCGTGTGTGTGTGCAGCTCCAGGGGCGAGGTGAGCCTGTGCAGCCGCAGCAGAGCCACACACAGCTGTGCCCCCATCTCCTCCAGCTCACGCGTGCCTATCTGCATCCCCTGCACACGCAAGAAAGCAAACACACACACGCAAACACATTTTAGATTTCATGAAAGAAAAAAAAGGAGAGTGCTGCTTTGGGTCAATTGTCTGAATAAAAAATCAAGTGCTCTTCAGAAAGGACAAGAGAAGCTTCAGTATTTGGTTTGTGACTATCCCCAAAAATGCAAAGGTCCAAAGCAGGAGGCTCCTTCGTTGGAGGTGGTAGTCTTAAAATCCTTTATTTTGCCCTGATGAAGACTGTTTTGTAGTCGAAACGCGTAGGCGTTATCCATTAAAATAAAGGATTTTTAACCTTTTTCACCAAAATCAGTGTGCCTACTGCTTTGGACCTTTGCATTTTTGAGGATAGTCACATTTTAGACTTCATTTCATTCCACTTCACAAGCTAATATTCATTAGAAGATCATCAAATCTTCTGAATGTTTGCATCGGATTTTAATCAATAAGCACACTGCTTTGAGTTTACAGCAGCTTCAGGGATACAGGAGACATCTTATTTTCCAGATATACATGCTTCCTAAAATAGCTGATAAAGCAGTACTTTAGCTAGCTGTGTGGCCCTTGTTTTTCGTAGCTTCTCAAGACACGTGCACACACACACACACACACACACACACACACACACACACACAAAGACACAGACCCATACACAGGCACACACAGACACACACAGATACACAGACACACACCTACAGAACACCTTTAGGTACACCTTACACACCTATGCATTATACATGAAGTATTCATGTACTTTCACTTTTCTATATAAGCATATTAAAAGAAGTACTACCATGTTAATTACACACAGAATTGGCATAAACATGTCACACATAGCATAGATACTGCACCCACTCAAAAGCACACACTCAAGGTGCATTAGGCTACAATTTCAAGATTACACACTTCCTCCATCCTTGTACCTCCTGCCTGTATCCTTGAAAGTGACATCTCTGAGGGTGACTCAGTGTTTTATATACCCTCACAGGGACTGGCCAATGATGGGGGAGAGGTAAACAGGGCTGGCCAATGAGGAGGGAGAGGTAAACAGGGCGGAACCAATCAGCAACAAGATAGGAGCATCCTGCACGGAAGTTTTTACGATCTGCATATATGACATGTGGCGTAAAAAGGTGGAAATCTTTACTTAACCAGCCATCCCTAGAAACTTATTTCAAACTGTAATGAAACATAGATGATGCTGTTTAAAACCAATTCCTTCCAATTATTATGGTAAAATAACAGAGATGGCGGGCAATACACTTATTAGTGTATCTAAATAACTGTAGTATGGTAGGTCTCCTGGCTAGCTCAGTATTGACATTAAATAGCTGAACGAAGTAGGAGACTTGAAGGCAGCTTGTACTGATGACAAAACTTTACACCATTATGGTAAAGGCCAATGGTAAGGAGTTTGTGGTACATGTAAAACCTAAAAGATATCAACAGTACAGGACATGCTAGATTCTGTTAAAAAAGTACTCTGTGATCTGTTACACTCTCGCTTACTCTGTTTTTCTCCGTATATCTGTAGTTTGATTTGTGTCCTCTGTTGTAAGTCCCTTTGGATAAAAGCGCCTGTTTAGTGTAATGTAATGTAATGTTTGAACATGTTATTTCAGGTCACGCTAATTAAGACACATTTTAATTAAATAAAAGCAAAGGATAAATCATTTTGTTTTCATTTCAGACTAGGACTACCTGTTGGTCACATCTGCTAGGCCTTTTCTTGTTGTTAATATTGCCTCCCATCAAAGCAATTGCGATTTATTAGATGTGCACAACTAACTTTAATATCAGGGTATGCACTTGACTTTAGCTATATGCATGTCTGTGTATATCAAAATATGGGATCACACTGGACTTGCACATTGCACAGTGTACTGTGGAGATGAATTTGCAGTACTTGGGCAACTGAAAGAAAATACTACAGTATGTGCCAGCACAAAAACTTAATTTTTCACAGTTTTTCTATCCCTATGAAGAAGAGGAGCAACCTCAGACAGACCAATGTCTTAAACTAAACAATAACAAAATTTCCAGATACAGTTACTGCAACAGATATAATTGGAAAATCATTGTTAACCACTAACGTTTCTAATTAAGCAACACGATATCCACCAAAACACATATTAATCCATCAAGCAGGAAATCTTTCTGTCTGTTCTTGTACGACAACCATTCATCTGATCCTGTTCACACCGTGTGAGTGTGTTGCCAAAGACGCAAGTGAACGAGCACACTGTGCAGTTTGACGTTGTTTGTGTGTGAAATGCAAACTTAGTAACATGATTTTTGTACTTAAACAATTCAAAAAGATGAAACAATGTGGCATTACAAATCACTGCAGTTTTTGACCTCAATAGCATGGCAACTACCAATAGGAAACATGAAAACCTTTAACAGGTCTTTATCTCAACATAATGCTGCCTGACGGAAAATTGCAGTTTTGGCACACATTTTGAATGGGCAAGGGCACTGCACTAGTTGTATGAAAATAGTGATGCCAAGAAATTACTAATGATAATCACTCCAATTCTCCAGTGTGTTTCAGAGCTGTCCAAGAGCAATTGTCATAAACAAAGTTTTTAACCCTTTAGCAGATGCACATTAAAAAAAGAAACACAAAAATACTGGTATTTCTACAAGGTTTATGCAACTGGTTTAAACAAACCATTTCCTGTAATTATGCAAGTATCCCAATCATCTTTTTGTCATAATTCATTTTTTCTGTCCTCTCGTTTGGTAATCCTTTAAAGGGCTAATCACACAAAGGTTCACACTTCACAACAACCCTTCTGTACATTTGCATGCTTGATGGAAACAAAATAAAATATGTTTCAGTAACATTTCCTGAGAAGCCGTTGCCCTTCTGACTGCAGACTATTTTTATGACCCGGTCAATGCTTCTATGCATAGTTTACTTCCCCTAAGGGAGCCCGAACCTGCCCCCCCCACTCCAACCCCCCCCCCCCCCCCCCAGTAGTTTTTCATTCAGGCGCCAATCAGACATGAATCCAAGAAACATACCTCGAAATCACCCAAGGATCACTAGAGCGGGCGCAAAAACAGTAGGATTTCGTTTTTTTTTTTAAAACCACATAGTCCCCATGCTGAAATATCATCAAACATGTTGCGGTAGATTGTGCACGTACATCAACATCAGTGTCAGAAGAGAAAGAGTATGGGGTGTGTGTGTGTGTGTGTGTGTGAGGGGGGGGGATACTGACAACAAGAACAGAATGTCTGTGTGGATCAGCTAAAATGGACATCTGGACCGGGGAGGATACAGTGTCTGAAAGACATGGCTCCTAAACGTTAGTGTTCCTAAGTCAACGCCACACCTTTTTAGCAATCCTATTAGTCTAATATATTATTTAATATATGTCTGTACGTAGTCTATTTAGTACAGACATGTAATGGAAGATACATTAATAGTTCTAAACTTAAGATGTTTTACAGTTCATCCTCCATCATTTTTAAGACCTGATATATATAATCTCAAAATGGGACAGGTAGAAGGGTAGTTTTTTGGTAGTTTGGGTAGATGATAAAACTGTACTGGCCTTGGCTGCACTGCTTCAAACCCAAACACGCGCATGCCGCAATCCCGCACGTACACAGCCGAGGATAATGATAACAAAAATGAAACGTGGACATTGATGCTGTACATTATTCACATATACAATCAATAGCCCAAGCTATGACACAGACAAAGAGAGAGAGAGAAAGTGAGACCGAGAGAGAGAGAAAGAGAGAGAAAGAGAAAGAAAGAGATAGAAAGAGAGAGAGAGAGAGAGAGAGAAAGAGAGAGAGAGAGCTGGGTTGTGACAAAACTCTAATTATTTAAACACCTAGCCATTTCTCATCATTAGCCTTTGCCTCTCGGCTGTTCTCCCTTTTTTTAAAATCTCCTGTTCTTTATGCACCTTCTCTCCCTCCTCATCTGTTCTTTTCACCACCACCCCCCACCCCTTGCCCCCCACCTCCCCTGTCTCCCTCTTTCTTCCTCTTTCTGATTCTTCTTCTCTCTGCCTGTCTGTGGCGAAACATGAGCCATCCTTCCAGAGAGTTCTCTGAATGCTGAGCAAAGAACGTGCATCTCTGCGTGTCCCTCCGAGTGTGTGTGTGTGTGTGTGTGTGTGTGTGTGTGTGTGTGTGTGTGTGAAGCAGACAGAGCGAGCCGGGTAAGTCACTGAGTGCATTATTATTTCCAAGTTGCCTCTCCGCTGCCCTCTGCTGTCCAACAATCGCCCTGTCTCTCTCTCTCTCTTTTTTTTTCTTTCTTTTCTTTTAGCCCACAACACTGAGATGAGCGTTTGGATGTGAGTCAGTCAGGGCTGTAGCGCTGAGAAGGGTGGGGTTTGTGTATGTAATGTAATGCAAGGGTCGGGAAGCCCTGATGTGGGAAGTTTTTTTGCCTCCACACACAATGTCCTGCTGTAGTCAAGACAGAGAGAGAGAGAGAGAGAGAGAGAGAGAGAGAGAGAGAGTGAAAGATTTTTTTTTCCACTAGTGGAAACAGCGATTGGACTTGGGTTGGTTGCTGTTTTGGGAGGAGGAGGGAAGGTTTGTTTTTTGGATGGAGCTGAAGGACCTTGGAGGTTTTTCGGGGTTGTTATGGGAATGGATCGACTTGATTTTCCGTGACAGGGGCAAGGGAGGTAAAACCGCTCTTCCAACGGTGCGTCCAAATGTCTGGGATGTTCTTTTTTGTTATGCATACTATTTTTTTGCACCAAAAAATACACCACTGACTCACACACCCATCTTAATTATTACCTCCCACATTCTTTTATTTACACTTATGCCTATGCACACACACATTAATCCCCTGTCTGATTTGTGTGTGTGTATGTGTGTGTATGTGTGTAAGAGAGATGGATAGAGAGATGGAAAGAGAGAGAGAGAGAGAGAGAATGAGAGAAAGAAAGAGAAAGAAAAAAAGAGAGACAGCAAAAAAGAGAAAGCAAAAGAGGGGACACGCTAGGCTGTTAAGTGAGTTTAAACATGTTGACTGGCCCCCAGTATGCCAAATAGTACTCAGGTTTGTGTGCTTGAATGTATGCCTGTAGAGTTATGCATTTAGTAATGCCTATGGGAACACACAAACAAAGTCGTCGGTCAAAACACACTAACTGTACCACTGCACAGAAGGCTACAGTGAACATTTTGAAGTGTATCTAAATTATGTGTCAGCGCGACTACATGGCAAAGCACTGCAATCAATGAGGAAAAGAGCCATACACATGGATACAGACACACATGGACACAGACACAAAACAGAGACACAAACACAAACATAGACACAGACACAAACAACAGCAGACACAGACACAAACACACACAGAGACAAACAAAAACAAACACACACACATAAACACAAAAACACAAACACACAGAGACACGGAGACAGAACAGACAGACAGACAGACAGACACACACACACACACAGACACAGACACAGACATAGACACACACAGACAGGCAGATAGACACAGACACAAAGACACACAGACACGCACACAGACACACACACCTTGTATTTGCCCTGGTCGCAGCCGCAAAGTGTGCTCTCCATGGTGTAGCTGCGCTGGACCCCCAGCTCCCTCCACACCACCACGCGGGCCGTGGCCTCCTTGCTGCGCTCCACCACGAAGCTGCAGCTGGACATGCTGAAGGCCGGCGCCAACTGGGACAGCAGCTTGGGCAGAGTCTGCAGGAGCACAGATACACAGATAAACCATACAGTACATACAACACTAACTACGACTGTGTGTGTGTGTGTGTGTGTGTGTGTGTGTGTGTGCCAGGGCCAGTTGGGACAGCAGCTTCGGCAGAGTCTGCAGGAGCACAGATAAACCTTACATACAACATCAACTACGACTGTGTGTGTGTGTGTGTGTGTGTGTGTGTGTGTGTGTGTGTGTGTGTGTGGGACAGCAGCTAAACCATACATACAACACCAACTACAACTGTATGTACTGTATATGTTTGTGTGTCTGTGTGTGTGTGTGTTGTATACGTTGTTTGTATGTATATGGATTTGTGTGTCTGAGTGTGTCTTGGTGTGTGTGTATGTTGTATATGTTTATAAGTATGTACAGTATCTCACAAAAGTGAGTACACCCTTCACATTTTAGCAAACATTGTGCTCCATCTTTTTAAGGGACAATGCTACAGAAATGAAACTTGGATATGTTTTTGAGTAGTCTGTGTACAGCTTGAGTACCAGTAATAACTTACTGTCCTCTAAAAGAAACAAATTTACACACAGGCATTTTTGTATAAACAGCAGGCCACAAAAGTGAGAACGCCCTGAATGATTACTGTACATATCATTCATCCATAAAAATCCGCTTGTCCATTTATTCATTTTTGTGTTTTGGTCTGTGGACCATACAAATGTGTGTGTCTTGTATCATGTGAGCTATTCATTTTAATGTTTGGGCTGTAATTCGGTCATACTAGCCTGTATAGGAAAAAAAAACTGTCTGAGGATTTCAGAAATGGTATTGATGCTTTACACAATGATGACCTATGCTATAACAGATCAGCAACACCATGAAACCAAGCTACATCATCGTGGCCAGAGTCATTAAGTGGTTTTCCAGAAGAGGTTTCCACTTGGAACAGGCATTGACAGTTCAGATGGGTCGACACGCTCAGTGTCAGATGCAGAAGCTGCATGAAAAAATGCAAGAGTGCAGCCAGCATTGCGGCAGAGGTTGCAGAAGCCCGTCAGAGATGAAATAATATGCCACACAGCGCAACAACAACACAGTCTGCATAATCATCCTCCCAGAGAAAAAAAAACCTCTTGTAAAGCTTGATCACAAACAAACCTAAAAAACTGTTTGCTGAAGACATGCAGTTTAAAAGCATGAATTACTGAAAGTGTTCTGTGGTCTAACTAGAATAAGATAAACTTGTTCGGCTTAAATGGTGTCAGGTATGTGTAGTAGCAGCCTGTTGAGCAGTACCATTACATTTTGATATTTTTACATTACACTTAGCTGACGCTTTTATCCAGAGCGACTTACAGTACAGTTATTTAGCTACAGGGTTTCAGTTACAGTCCCTGGAGCAATGTGGGGTTAGATGCCTTGCTCAAGGGCACTTGAGCCATGGATGAGGATGCGGGAGAGCATTGGTTGTTTACTCCCCCACCCCCCCATTCTTCCTACTGGAACGGAATTCCAACCTGCGACCCTCTGATCCCAAGACCAACTCTCTAACCACTAGGCCACAGCTGCCCATTATACAATACCATATTGTGCCTGGTGTCTACATTGAACCCAGTGGCGGTAGCATCATAATTTGATTTCAGTGCTGCCAGCACTGGGGAACTGCAGTTCAGTGGATTCCAACATGTGCTGTGGCATGACACATGACACCAATTTGTGTAGTATTGTCCCTTAAAAAGAAGTTAGAAAAATATGAAGGGTGTACTCACATTTGTGAGATACAAACACATGCACACAAAGACACACACATAAAAATATATGTTTGTACGTATGTATATGTGTGTGTGTGTGTGTGTGTGTGTGTCTTTAGGGTGTGTGTCTCTGTGTGCATGTGTATGTAGTTGGCTCATGAATGGATAAACCACAGAGACAGGATGCAAACAGAAGGTTACCTCTGTTTGTATGTGTGTGTGTGTGTGTGTGTATCTTAGACCTGTGTGTGTGTTTTTGTGTAACTCAGACATGTGTGTGTGTGTGTGTGTGCATGTGTGTGTGTGCGTGTGTGTGTGTGTGTGTGTGTGTGTGAGTGTTTACCCTGTATCCTAGGTCCTCGTGCAGTTCACAGGAGGGGGCGTTGATGTTTGTCTGCCAGACTGTCTCCTTGACACTGCAGCCATACATGAAGACATTCTTCTTACGGGAGTGGCCATGGTAGTCACAGAACACCTGCACACACAAACACGCATTAACACACACACACACACACACTCTCTCTCTCTCACACACACACACACCATAATCATCTCACAGACAGACACACAGACCATAGTCATCACACGCAAACACACACACACACAGCACGATCATCACACACACACCATAATCATCACACACACATATACACACATACACATACACACACACACGCACACGCACACGCATGCACACGATAATCATTACACACACACACACACACACACACACACACACACACACAATTTTCCTATGCTAAAAGGACTCCCAAATGAGCTACTGCAAATTCCTTATTCCTTCTGTCTCAATACCCCAAAGGGCTAGAGCAATGAGAGCACTGGTGCTCCTAAAATCCCACAGGCTCAAATTCATTCATCATGTACATTTAAAACTACAATGTAAAATAACATGCATTTCCCTCCTTGCTCTCTCTCACAGCCTAGAAGACTTTACAGAAACATAACAATAAAACTGCCCTCTAGAGCAGACAGCCGACGTAGGTGGTTTGAGCTGCTGGTAGACTATTCCCGTCACAGAAAGAGCCCAGCACTGGCCAGAGGGCAGGACACTGAAGTCCAGTCCAACAAAAGCCCCAATGAGCCCAAACCACCACAACTATGTAGACTATGTGATGTGATGTGATGAGCACTTCTCCAACAACACGCTCATTTAGCAAAAAGGGCTAAAAGTCAGTCAGTCAAAAGAGACTTTCTGAAGGGGTTAGGGAACAGGGCGTTCAGCTTTAATTCAGCTTTAATTCCAAAATTTATTTTTAAACTCAAAAGTAAGTTAGACATTTACGGAAATTGATGACAGTGCATAAAACACATACTAGTGTGAATGGAAAAAAAACCGGAAATATCAGACAGACAGACAGACAGACAGACAGACAGACAGACAGACAGACAGACAGACAGACAGACAGACAGACACACACACACACACCCACACGTGCACAAACAAAATATCTACACAGACACAAATGTGAACTGACCAGTGGCGCCCTCTGGATGGCGTTGAGGTACTGCAGGAGGCCTTTGGCGTGGTAGATGGTGGGATGCAGCTCCAGGTTGGGGCTTTGCCACTGGCGATTCAGGTCCTCCCCACTCAGAGAGCAGCGGTGACTGGACACAAGACCAGACCAGATTAGACCAGGTCAGCGGCACATAAACAACACTGCAGTGTGTGCATAGTTTAAATTACTGGGGGTACTGGGGGGAGATACGGTACCCCCCAAATCAAGACCCAGAACCCCCCAAAGAGACAAAAATAGCAGGGTTAGGGGGTACCAACATAATAACGGAATTATTGTAAAGCTTAAAAGGTAGTACCCCAGTAAAATGTAGTACCCCCCAATGATGGAGGTGATTCACACTCTGAGTGTTTGTGTGTGTGTGTGTGTGTGTGTGTGTGGGTGTGTGTGTGTGTGGTAGCATGTTGTGCTCCGCTTCTTGGCTCCATGGAGGCTCTAAAAGTTGATAAAACATGGGACAACTTTTTGAGCAACATTGCTAGGCAACAACACGATTGACTCCTGATTTTCTGATGGGATGAACACAAAAGATTTCCTGCCTTCCGATAGAAGTTCGCCTGATTAAAAATGTGTTACCTAATATCAGTGGAAAAAGTTGGTAAGTCTGTTGGTAAGGTTGCCTGGCAACATCACTCTAAAACACTGCCCTATGAATCATCACCTTAAGCGAACCATGGCTTTACATTCTTTCTAGCGGAGATGAGGTCAAGTCAAGTCAAGTCAAGTCACGTTTATTTTTAAAGCACTTTAAAAACAACAACAACAGCTGACCAAAGTGCTGGACAAGCAGAGTAATAATACTTGGTGGACAAACAGAAAGGACAGCATACCGTAAAGTGAGCATGACAATAAATACAGATAAAACAACAATGCTATTCCCGTTGTATTGCACGCCAGGGTATAAAAATGGGTTTTAAGGTCACCTACAGAGCTACAGTTCCCCAATGGTGGAAGTTACCAGTCGCTACAAGACCAGGGTCGTCCCCCTCTGCTTTCTAGAAGCTCTTGAGAACCCCCACTTTTCTGAGAGCACCTCCTGTCCTAACAACTCTAACTTGCTTATCAACTAAACTTCACCTGCATGTACCTGTTCTCCTTGCACTTACTCTACAATCTCTTACTCACAATCTACTCTGCCAGTAAAAGTGTCTCCTGCGTGTAATGTTATGTAATGTCAAAGTGAAACAAAACTGTACTGCTCAGATTTTACCAATGAATGACCCTTGGTGTTTGTCCAACACTGGTACAGTAAGATAGAAAGTGAAATGTCTGTGAAGATGCTTATTCATTCAGGTCATGTTAGTCAAAAGAGCTAAGTTATAGGCAACCCGGACTTCTTTTAGTAGCTTGAAAATGTTTCACCTTTCATCCAAAAGGCTTCAAGCTACTAAAAGAAGTCCAGTTGCTTACAACTTAGCTCCTTTGAGAAGGTAAAGTGTTTTCAAACATCTCAATGACCTCATCTAGGAGATACATGTGAAGAACCAAGAACATTACTGTGACACTGATGCATTATAGCTACTCCTGAGGTCCAGACATATGTTCTGTATTTACCGTCAACACTACTACTATTATTAGCTTAGTGGAGCAGACTCTTTTAACTCATTTCAATACTGCGCAAAGAGTCTGGGCATATGTCTATAGGCATATGTTTACATCGTGGCGGATGGGCACTTTGTGTACATTTTAAACCCGACTGGGCTAGCCCCTCAAACCATCATGGCTGATTGGAGAGCTGATTGGTTGAGACAAGCGGGAGTCTCAGTAGCGCTGCCAGACAGAGTACTGTAGCAGGATGCAGATATTGAGTGGAGGTACTACAGTAGCGTTATCCTGGTTCACCTCTCGGTTGATAATGGGGTGGGGAAGTGATCTCATCACCCCCTGCACCAACCGTTTTTTTTTTTTTTTTTGCAAAGTCAATTGATTTCAATGGGACTCAAATTTTATTACAATTACATTTCGGCACACGCTCGGATGTTAAGACAGTGGCTGTCATATGCTATATCTGATTAATCTATTGATTCTTGCCACCATAGTTCATTTTTTCTCTAAATTTGAATTGTTTTGATTTTTTTTTAGTAAGTTTACAAAGGACTGCACTGGCCGAACGTCATGATACCACTTTATAGACTAAACATTTATTTTAAATATCCTGGTCTCTGCAAGTCTGTGGGTCTTTTTTAGACCAGTAGGAACAATGAAAATTTGCACCAGCCACCAGCCACCAGCCACCAGCCAAATGTTGGTAAAATAAGAAAATGGCTGTTCAATTTTGGACACAAAATAATAATTGACTATTGAGTGGCTGGTAAATGTTATCATTTATTTATCAGGGGCTGGTAAAAAGTTCACATTTTTGCAAAGTTAATTTCCACCCTCTGGTATAAATGTTACCACTAGGGGGCGCTGATTTTGACTTTTTTTCCTCCCCATGCCAGCCCCATGAGTAAACAGTATTATTGAGTAAGTATTATACGTATTATAAGTAGTGTGATAGTAGTAAGTAGTAGTATTAAGTAGTATTATAATAGTAAGTAGTAGTATTATAGTAGTAAGTAGTAGTATTAGGTAGTATTATTAAGTATTATAATAGTATTAAGTAGTATTATAGTAATAAGTAGTAGTATTAAGTAGTATTATAGTAGTACGTAGTAGTATTAAGTAGTATTATAGTAGTAAGTAGTAGTATTAAGCAGGGGCGATTTTAGCATCTGGTCTTTAGGGGTGCCCGGCCCCCAGTGCTTATCACACAACACTATTATTATATATAATATATTATTCATTTTGCACTGAGCCAGGGGGTGCCGAGCAGTTTCACGGGGGTGCCTTGGCACCCCTAAAAATGGTCTAGATTCGCCCCTGGTATTAAGTAGCATTATTAAGTATTATAGTAGTAAGTAGTAGTATTAAGTAGTATTATTTGTTATTATGCCCGAGGCATGAGTGAGTCGGGTGTTCTTCCTTACTTCCCGTTGATGACCCCGTCGGGGTTGAGCATGGGGATGATCTTGAAGAGGTAGCAGGCGCGGAGGCTCTGTGCCAGGGGGGAGCTGCCGATCAGGTACTCCAGCGTGCCCTTCATCACCCAGCTGGCGTTGGTCTCGCCCGGGTGCACCCGCGCCGTCAGGAACACCACCGGCCGGCCCCCTGCGAAAACACACACACACAACAGGCACATAAGACATCAATAATAAGTCATTGTGTGTGTGTGTGTGTGTATGAATTTGTGTGAGATGTATCAAGCTGGTTGGCGTGTGTTGGGCTGGTGCTATCGGGCATGGTCATGTTTGTGCGTGTGTACATAAGACTGTGTGTGAGACATACTGTGTGTGTGTGTGTGTGTGTGTGTGTGTGTGTGTGTGTGTGTGTGTGTGTGTGACGTACTGAGCTGGTTGAGGTGTGTGGGGCTGGTGCTGTGTGTGTGTGTGTGTGTGTGTGTGTGTGTGTGTGTGTGTGTGTGTGTGTGTGTGTGTGTGAGACGTACTGAGCTGGTTGAGGTGTGTGGGGCTGGTGCTGTGTGTGTGTGTGTGTGTGTGTGTGTGTGTGTGTGTGTGTGTGTGACGTACTGAGCTGGTTGAGGTGTGTGGGGCTGGTGCTGTCGGGCATGGCGGTGATGGTGAGCATGGGGCAGGGGTTGCCCCCCACCGTCTCACACAGCACGTCCTCACGCAGGTACACGCCGTCACCACACTTCTCCTGCAGCTTCTGCAGGTGCATCTGCTCACACACACACAAACAGACAGACAGACACACACACACACGCACACACACACACACGCACACACACACACACACACGCACACACACACACGCACACACACACACACACACACACACACACAAACACACATAAAAAAGTTGGCAAACAAAATTTGTTGTACCGACGTAAACAGACTTAGGTAAACATAGACATGTGTACCAAGATAAAATAAAATAATTTTCTGAAATAAATATATATGATCATAATAGCTGCCACAGCAAAACTAAAAAAAACATACTGCACTTGATCATCACATTTTACCCCCAGTTCTATCTATTTTTCCATGCCAATCACTTATCGTATTTGTAACCTTACTGATAAAGTCTCTTACTATGGATCATATATGGCCAATATCGTGGAGTAGGTGTAAAAGTAGCGGTAGGCAAAATAAATATGGCTGCAGATGACTGTAAATGGGTGTAGTACCTTTAGTGTGGAGTAGGTGTACGGGTAGTGGTAGGCAAAATAAGTATGGCTGTAGCTGACTGTAAATGGTGGTAGTACCTTTAGTGTGGAGTAGGTGTATGGGTAATGGTAGGCAAAGTAACAGACATCGTCCTTGTGTTGGAAGGTCACAGTGAAGGTCATGGTGTAGTAGGACTTGCCCTTCTGGCCGCCCGCTGCGATTGAACTCCGGGAGAAATGGTTCCTAAACGACAGGATCAATAACACTCACTCATCAATATAGCCAGCTGTGAGTAATCTACTCATACTGTCTACACACACTGTTACTCCATCAATACCTGTCTCAGGGCTGGAGCCACGATTATCAATCAATACTTTAATATCTGATAAAAGACAGTACTATCTGTCAGTCAGTCAGGGCGGGACAGAAGTGAAAGACAGGGAGAGGGAGAAAGACATTGTGAGAGAGAAGGGGAGAGAAAGAGAAAGAGAGAGTGAGAAGGAAAGAGAAAAATGGAGTGAGAGAGGAAGACCAAGAGAGAGCATGAGAGAGAACAAGAAAGAGAGAGCATGAGAGAGACAGAAGTCAAGTCAAGTCACGTTTATTTATAAAGCACTTTAAAAACAACAACAGCTGACCAAAGTACTGCTCAAGCAGGATAATGCAACTTGGTAGACAAATAGAAAGGATGACAAAGTGAGCATAACAATAAATACAGATAAAACAATAAAACATTTGTGCTGTACTGAACGGCAGGGCATAAAAGTGGATTTAACGTTAAGATTTAAAAGCAGCCAAAGAAGGGGCCAGGCGTATGTGCAGTGGCAGCTCGTCCCAGAGCTAAGGAAAGAACTGCCCCACCACCCCTGCGTTTTTAGTCTGGAGGGAGGAACAACTAGGCGGAGTTGGTCAGATGACCCAAGGGCCCTAGATGGTGTGTAAACTTTTAGAAGAGAGAAAGACAGAGAGAGAGACAGAGACAGAGAGAAAGACAGAGACAGAGACAGAGAGACAGAAAGAATGGAAGAAAAAAAGAAAGAAAGAAAGAAAGAAAAAGAAAGAAAGAAAGAAAGAGAAAGAGAGAGCACACAAGTGAGAGAAAAAGAAAGAGAGACAGAGAGAGAGGAAGAGAGCACTCAAGTGAGAGAGAGAGAGAGAGAGAGAAAGAGAGAGAGAAAGAAAGAGAAAGAGGGATGCGTAAGAAAGAGTGAGGCTTACTTGTAGTAGCATATGTCCTGGCCTGTACGCACCCACTGGGGCCTTCCATGGATGGCCTCCTGCACAGAGTACATGAGCACCTGCATACCTGAGGAGACAGCACACACACCTTCAGAGACCACACAGACACATACATTATGTCACAAAAGTAAGTACACCCCCATTTTTGTACATTTTTTTATTATATCTTTCCATGTGAGAAGTCTGAAGATATAACACTTTGATACAATGTAAAGTAGGTGTAAGCTGTACACTGCCTACTTTACATTGTAAAAGTGTTATATCTTTAGACTTCTCCCATGGAAAGATATAATAAAAAAGTACAAAAATGTTAGGGGTGTACTCACTTTTGTGACATACTGTACATGCCTCTTTTCCACCAGGACACTTCTGGTGCCGGTGCCAGTGCTAATGTTGGGCTACAGTAGTTCTGGTCGAGCACTGGCACCAGCACTGGCACGCATTTTTGCAAGTTCAAGTTTCAGAACCGAGCACTGTAATATTGTGGTTCCGACTTTGGAAACCAGCAACTTAATGGAGCCGTGTCAGTTTTTGGCACCAGTTGTTTGTAGTTGAAACAAACAGAACCAGATTGGGCACTGACACTGGCACTGTGGCGGTAGAAACGATCTAACAGAGCATCATCACCTTCTAGGGCCCTACTGCTTTTCAAATTACTTTTTAGGCCATTGAAGGAGAAGTGTGGTGTGCATCAATCCATAGCTCTACTGTTCAAGTGCTGTTGGTTGGAAAAAGAACGATAAAACTTGATGCAACATGGACTAAATAACAAACTGTTAGCTAACACTAACTGAATGGGGCATAGGGAAATGAATATGAAAGTTAGGATTGATTGAACTTCTCCTTTAACCCGGACAGAATAGAACAGTGAAAGGTAAGTAAATGGTTTGGAGAGAAAGAGAGAGAGAGGGAGAGAGAGAGAGAGAGAGAGAGAGAGAGAGATAGAGAGAGAGAGAGAGAGAGAGAGAAAGAGAAAGAGAAAGAGAAAGAGAGATGATGTGCGATTGCAAGATGACTAGATCCCACTATGTGTGTTTTGAATTGTACTGGACTGAAATGTCTGTATGAGCTCCTACATGGCACCCACCGTAGTTAAACTGGCTGTTGGCCTTCTCGCAGTTGATGATGTTGAAGCGGTAGGGCTGGCCCACCTGCATGCTGCTCACTTCAAAGTAGAACCACTGGTGGTAGTGATTACTGTTGATGTCCGAATTCAAGATCAAATCATACTCAGACCTGGAATATGAGTAACACAAACAAACAAACAAACACACACACACACAGACACACACACACACACACACACACACACACACACACACACACACAGGTTGCAATTAAGATGCTGTCTGACTTCAAGATTAGGCACACACACATCATACACACCCAACAGATAGTTTTCAGACAAGCATGACGATCAAATACATTACGACTATGTCCAAAACACCACCTCATCCACTCATTCACTATGTAGTAGGGCTTGCTACATAACAAACTAGCAAGAGGAAAAAGCCAGCCAGCCACTGCTGTATTTTGAAAACAATTTAACTATAAAAAACCCAAGTACGCCTCTTCGCCTTCTTTTAACATGGTCACAAGACATTATGCATTTCAGCATGGTCTAAGTTGGTGGATTTAGTCCACATCTATGTCTTGCTGTGTCTCACCATGAATCCATGGTGCACTACAATAGTGACTCAAGTTTGTGGCTGAGTGCTACAATATGGCCGACGTCCTACTCAACAGTCGACAATAGGCGGCCACACACCCAAACATAGTTTAATCCAGACCGCTACGAAATTATGCACAATGATTTGATTATCATCATCCAAGCAATTTATCACATGGGATGGACCACAATCGATGACTCTGTGCTATACGTTTTAAAAGATACCTCACTGCTCTTTGTGCTGCTCACATATTATGCGTCACCAGAATTATCCCCATAATTACGGACCTTGCACTGGCTGGACAATGGGTTTATATTTCAGTATCCCTGCCCTGCATAGTACAGTAGATAGTGGACAACAGGATGTTTTGGACACATCTTATGATTGTAACATGCATGCCTTGTGCAAGTGGCAAATCATTGTGTATAAAGAGTACTTTAAGTATGTGTTTAAAGAGAGCATTGTGTAGGAGAAGAGGGTTTCTCTTGCACTGTAGGTCTCAAAGTGAACTCTAGAGGGCCTTACTTCCGGACTTGGACCACCTTCCTCAGGTTTCCCGACTCAAACTGCGAGTTGAACTTGAGGGACTCTCCGTCATCGATGACAGGACAGCTGAGGGACAGCCAACAGAGACGAGGGACGAGACACACACACAGCAACGGACACGGAACACACACGGACACAGGCAAGATGGTGGACAAAGAGGGGGGAAAAAAGAGAGATAGGGGAAACAGAAGAAGAGGAAAGAAGACCACAAAATATCAAGATGTATGAATAAGTAATAAACACACATTGGAAAGTGATTAATTAAAACTAAGTAATTAATGGGCTAGTGCTGAAAGATAATTCAATCTCATTAGACTCCTGGAACACTTTAGTACACACACATACATGGAGAGGAGCTAAAGTAGTAGATGACTGTTCAAATGGAGATTTATGACTTGATTGTACAGTAGGTGACAGATTTTTGGAGGGAAATGGCAGTTCTGTGTTTGGCCAAGACAGAGTCAATGGGGCAGCAGGAGAGAAGAGAGAATTATGGGATGCAGAGAGGTGGAGACAGATGAAATAGTACACATGGAAGAAGAAAACAGTAACATAACACACTGATTAGACAAATGGCAAACATAGTCTGACTTTTTTTCGATGCTGTCTTTTTGACACGCATGCACACACGCACGCACACACGCGCCCACACACGCGCCCACACGCACACACACACGCACACACACACGCACACGCACACGCACACGCACACACACTATTGGTCAATCACCCACCTGTGTAGGTCGAGATCGTACACTACTTTGTCCAGGATGTCATTGGGGTGGATGAGACGCTCGATATCCTGGAAGATCTTACTCCTGCCAAGACAACAGGTCACAGCACTGCATCAATGTCTGGGTGTAGTTGTGTACATTCATGTATGAGTGTAGAAGAGTGTGTGTGTGTGTGTGTGTGTGTGTGTGTGTGTGTGTGTGTGTGTGTGTGTGTGTGTGTGTGTGTACGAGAAACTCCTGCAATGTGTAGTTAAGTGTGTGTGTGTGTATGTTATATTGGCTTTCTTGTCTCACCTCTGCACACCATACACCTTCTTTAGTATGGGCTCAGGGGTGGTGGGGGCCAGGTGTGTGTGTGTGTGTGTGTGTGTGTGTGTGTGTGTGCGCGTTATGTTTTATTTCTCGTCTCACCTCTGCACGCCGTACACCCTCTCTAGTATAGGTTCTGGTGTGGTGGGGGCCAGGTGTGTGTGTGTGTGTGTGTGTGTGTGTGTGTGTGTGTGTGCGCATGTGTGTGCGCATGCATGTTGTGTTTATCATCTTCTTCTCTCACCTCTGCACGCCGTACACCCTCTCCAGTATGGGTTCTGGGGTGGTGGGGGCCAGGTGTCCGCAGTAGTCTGGGTAGGCCACCTCTGCGTAGCTGGGCACGGAGCGCGTGGCCTTGGCCAGCTGGACGTAGAGCTCCGGGTCGTGCAGCGGCAGCATGGCCCCCGTATCCGGCATCTCCAGCACACCCTGCTCCCCACCCCCGTCCTCCGAACCGCCACCGCCGACACTGCCACTGCCACTGCCACCTCCACCTAGGGCTGGGCGAGATGGCAAAACAAAAAAAGGTTGCGATATATTTTCTACTCTGTCAATGAAGCTCTGTGCAAGCAGTGGCAGCAGAATGAAATTTTGCTGAGATTCCTTGCACAAAGCTGCCTGCAAACTTCAATCATTAACAGTTTCCCTATACTTCACTTATTCTGACTGGGAAATGTTTCTATTTTACAATGTTCAATGACCACCACCGCCACCACCACCGCCACTGCCACCTCCACCTAGGGCTGGGTGAGATGGCAAAACAAACAAAAAAAAGGTTGCGATATATTTTCTACTATCATCCGATATTTTTCCATATCTTGTCTGTTGTATTTTGTATTATACAGGGTGGGCCAAAAATATGGGACACATTTTAAATGCTTATATCTTGGAATCTACAAATGATAAATATATTTGTTGGAAAGCTGACATTCGGGAGTTTTTGTTACATGGGTTGATTTCTCTGGACACCACTATGGAAGTGAATAAAAGATGCCTTAAAAGTAAAGGTAGTTTTGAAAAAACATCTTTTGTCAATGATGGAAATTTGCATGCAGCTCTGTGCAAGCAGTGGCAGCAGAATGGAATTTTGCGCTGATTCCAGAATTCCATTCTACTGCCCCTGGTGAGAGTCCTTCCACAGAGCTGCATGCAAACTTCAATCATTGACAGTTTCCCTATACTTCACTTATTTTGACTGGGAAATGTTTCTATTTACATTGTTTAATGACTTCTTCGTTATTTTTAATTCAGGTCTATAGTTTGAAATGTTCTTGGCTGAGTTTTTGTAAAAAAAAAAAAAAAAAATTCAAAACTACCCTTACTTTTTAGACCTCTTTTATTTGCTTTTATTCACTCCTGAATATCAGCTTTCCAACGAATGTATTTGTTACACTCTATATATTAGCATTTAAAAATGCGCCCTGTTTTTCTGACCCACCCTGTATGTATACTACTAGGTGTTTCAGATGCATAGACCACTGTGTGGCACTGACCTTAATTTTTATCACAAGCACTGATGATGATCAATTAATCGCCTAGCCCTACCTCCACCTAAATGTGAAGAGAGCGCTGCACAAACACCCACTCACTCGTTTTTTTTTTTGATTGATTAAGTATATCCAAGTCTGGTCATCATTATCGACCTGAATTTTATCACCATTGCTTATCATGATCGATTAGTTGCCCAGCCTTACCTCCACCTCCACCCCCCTCCAGGGCCAGCCGGCTGAGGCTGCCGCTGAGGTCGGAGGGGTCCAGGGCGCGTGGCATGACGCCTGCCTCCCCCTGTGGGGTGTGGTCCTGGGTGGCGGGGCTCAGGCTCAGGCTCTCCCCCAGCAGCAGCAGCTTCTCTGGGGCGCGGCTCAGGCCGATGCTCTCCAGCTCCAGGGGCTCCGGGTGCCGCGGCTCCCCCTTCTCCAGCCCCGCCTCCAGGTGGCCTTTGGTGGGAGGGGCCTGCTGCCCTGAGGGGGCCGTGATTGGCTTAGGCGGTTTGGGAAGGGGCGGGGCCGGCGTCACCCCAATACCCGCCCTTGAGTCGCTCAAGTCAAAGTCCTGTGAGGGGAAAAAAAAGGAGGTGAGGTTTATGTGTCTATTTCTTTATTTTATTTAAATAGGACCATGCATTTTAATCAACATTTCAATTTAGCTTAATTTTTAACTGTCCCAAAAGTCCCATGGCAGGTCAGTACAGCAACATGCAATGCATACTTACAAAACAAAAACAATACATTTACAACAGTATAGTGTAACTTGTAAACAACAAATACATGTATGGTGGGCCAGATATTTTTTCGATGACAAGTTTTGTTCCAAGGTCATCACGTCGTGGCAGAGCAAAGTACAGACAAAAAGATATACCGGTAACAGAAAGCTGAGACTACTGTTGGTCTCCTTTGAATAAAAAGCGCCTGACCTGGAAGTCCTCAGAAAGTTCCAGAAAGAAGCGCTCGTACACCCTCAGCTCATCCAGGGGCCGCGTCTGCGTCAGTCTGGGACGCAGCTTGGCAATGTCCGTCTCAATGTCGTCATTCTGAAGCGAAAACAGAAAGAGATACAGAGATATCAGCTTTATAAGACTGGGGACTACACCAGGCGTTGTAGGGGTATCAAATATTTCTATCGCAAGAAATTTTGGAAGTCAAATAGATTAAGCGTGGCGCTTATGTGATTTACAGAGAGAGCAGGTTGCATATGAGCAGGACTGTAATCTTATTTCACTGGGCAGGCTGGGGCTAGGGCTAGGGATCCGATATTTATAGAGATGCATGGTAGCGAGCACTGGTGATGGATAAAAACGAGCTCGAGAGGGGCCCCAGCGTGTACACGTACAAGTGTGTGTGTGTGTGTGTGTGTGTCTGTATGCATGCGTGCACTCGCGTGTTTGTTTGTGTGTGCATGTGTGTACCTGTGTTTGTGTGTGTGTGTGTGTGTGTGTTTCGGCTGTGTGTGCATGTGTGTACCTGTGTTTGTGTGTGTGTGTGTGTGTGTGTGTGTGTGTGTGTGTGT
>CM059271.1:12755671-12760671 GCA_030347295.1 Setipinna tenuifilis | reverse complement strand
TGGACACACATGAACGATCAGCTGTATCAGGTTGTCAGTTACCACTAATTACGTATCCTTAACTGCCCCCAACAGCCTAGTAACCGCAAGGTTATTTTGTTTCCGATCAACAAAACCGCTTATCAGCAGACAGGCCTCCGCCTCAGCTGTCATCACCACCTGCTACTGCTGTCACAACATTAACGTCCCATTCATTAGAATGGTCCGAATAAGGAACTCGCAAAACATGATGGTACTGGTTCAGTAAGAGGAATTGCTGAAACAAGGTGATGATCTGACGTACACTAATGCCGACAACTACAATAACGGTTCCTCAAGTGACAATATCATGCTAGCCATTGGTCAAGAAGAACCCAATAAATAACATTACAGTGCATTGCATTACATGCACTAAAATGATGCTAACGTGAACATGGCAGTATGTCTAACGATGAGCCATGATAAGCGACAGCCTGAAACGTGAAACACTAAGCAGAGTAATGTTACTGTACAGACAAAAGGCACAGCTAATAATCCTCGGTCCCCAAGCTTAGTGGCGCTTAACGTTAGCTTTTAAAGCCTTTATGGCTGCGCTAGCTGCTTGATTATTTAACGCCCTTCTTTTCTACGCCTGTTGAGGGATACAGGGTGCAACTCCCAAAAACAGATATTAGCTACCCTAACCCCATCATGCCCTTACTTGTGACGGCTTGCAGCTGGCACATGAGAAAAGCATTAAATCTTAATGACACTAGTACAACTGCCAGCAGCGGTCTAACGTGACTTGACTGACACGAATAGCTCGGGTTGGCTGGGACAACCAGCAACCAATGCACCTGCTAAGACCCTGAGTAAACTAACGTTGGCTAGCCTTTTCAACTAGCTAGGATGCTAGCCCATAAGCTTGCTAACTAATATTGCACAACAATGATGCAAATGAACATTATCCGTGTTGTTCCCGATCAAAGGCAAAGAAATATAAATAGTTTGACAAACCTACGATGCTGTGAAACGTTGTCCCATTTGGGCGTGTCAGCCCCACATTTCTCTCCGTCCTGGACGCAACGCCCGATTCTTATTTACACTCAGCCACTGACTGGACTGAGGTGAGACAAACCAGAGTCCGGTTTTCGCGAGACAATTAACGGTGACGGGAAATGTAGTGTATCAAAAAGAAGACGCAACTCTATGACAAGACACTGCGGGGTTGTGGGAAACTGTATGTTGTCAAGTCACTATCCAACGTGAACCTCACTTGTTTACAGTCGCAAGAGACACCATATCCCAGAATGCTTTTCGAGAAATGACGATTTTGTTCAGTCGCCGCTGCTACATGTCTCTTCGTTAATGAAGTAGCAAGGTAGCCACGGTTTTGTGGAGAGATTGCTCGTTCTAAGGTATCGTGCTTTCAGATTTTTACAAGAAGCGTTATCTAGTCGGGCAAGGTTTATAAGGAGTGTTATAATCATGACAATTCACCTTCTGCATCTCCTACCGTTTGTCATATAGGCGTACTATCTCTCAGCTAAATGCTAATGTCAGCTGTCTGGCTAGTTGTCTTGCGATACAAGGTTCTGCAATATAAACTGTTTCTTTCCTAGATATTAAGATTGACAGTAGTATTGAAAATGAATCTGTTGAACATGTCTGGTTTATGCGTTTATTACGTTCTGCGTGGCTTTGAACATGTGAAACCCTGGCTTAGTGATTCACACTGATAATGCCTTTTGACGTTTCTGGTTGCAGTTCTTAGATGAGGAATTGAGGGCAGCAAATGGTCAGCAGTATCAAGAAGAAATACATGAAAACAGACAGTCGTTTTGTCTGCTAAATAGACAGCTTCATTCTACACAGCCATGCAGTTGCCTGGACAATCAACTCATCGACCACTCAGTTATTTCATCACTTGACAGTCAAATGCACACTGGTAGTAGAGACGTATTGGGTGTGGAATGACCTAAACAATAATATGTCCATTGTGTAGCCTATAGTGTTCATGAATATGATTCGTTTGATAAATGACTTCATAGTTGAACAAATGCAGTTAGTGATAAAAGAAAATCACTGGAAATAGGCTACATTTTAGCTGTTTGGAACCAATGCACTTTGGCCAGCTTTCTTGAATCTGCTCTTGGTTTGTTAAATGAGTGAACACAGTAATAGACAGGTTCAGACCAAATTTGAGTGTTACCTCTGCAACAATATCCCCACCGTGCACACTTTGGGCCACCAAACAAACTCTCACATTGCTTGGGGGTCTCACCAAACCAGTTAGACTGCCAGATCAGGCAAGACTGACCTGCTGTCACCCTGGCATTATGGCACTTTAACTTTACAGAGGGCGTAGCTGTGAAGTCCTGGGTGGTGAGTCGTGACACTGACCAAGCAGTGTGTTTTTTGGGGTGCAGGTGTCTCCATGGTGATGAAGTCATCGGTGGAGGAGGATGATGCTGGCTGGAGCCTCGGAGTGCCAGAGAAGATGAGAAGCAATGCTAACTGGGTGGACATCACCCAGGACTTTAAAGCTGCCTGTAGAGGTGTGTGTGTGTGTGTGTGTGTGTGTGTGTGTGTGTGTGTGTGTGTGTGTGTGTGTGTGTGTGTGTGAGTGTGAGTGTGAGTGTGAACGAACATGAAACAATGATTTTTCAAGGAAGAGACCCACATAGTTCTTTGTTCATCATGTATGCATTATGTGCATCTCATATGCTTTGTTTTTTCAGAGCTGAATCTTGGAGAACTGCTCCATGACAAATTGTGAGTCATGCACTAAAAAACTCAGAAGACCAATATAATTGTAATGCTACAACAGTTCATTACAGCCTCCTGACCTCACTGCTGTGTGTGTGTGTGTGTGTGTGTGTGTGTGTGTGTGTGTGTGTGTGTGTGTGTGTGTGTGTGTGTGTGTGTGTGTGTGCGCAGATTTGGCCTCTTTGAGGCCATGTCGGCCATTGAGATGATGGACCCGAAGATGGATGCTGGAATGATCGGAAACCAAGTGAACCGGAAAGTGTTAAACTTCGAGCAGGCTGTTAAGGTACAGTTACATTTCACATATAAAGACTCTCTACTACTTTTTATTAAATGAGGAAGTAAAAGTGAAAATGGATAAGACTGGAAAAGAGGATAAACAGAATTAGAGGATGGGATAGAGAAGGAAGGATGCAGATGTTTGAGTGAAGAACATGGTGTGCTATTGTTGTGTGTGCAGGAGGGGGCGATACGCGTCCGAGACTTAAGTCTGCCCGAACTCATCGGCATTATAGACACCTGCTTCTGCTGCTTGGTAATGCGCACACACACACACACACACACACACACACACACACACACACACACACACACACACACACAGACACATCTAGATACTTGCACACACATGCACACATATAAATACTTGCACACACATACATACACATATACCAAGCATTCCCATAACATAGTCTCTTTACATTCATTATTATCTTGCACACCTTCCACAACCTATACACAACACAAATTAATGTCACATTACTAACGCACACACACACACACTATTGCTTCTTCCTAATGTTTGCTGTTCTTACTCTCTTGCCTGTCTCCCTGTTCTGTTGTGGTACTCCTGTAGATCACATGGTTGGAGGGTCACTCACTAGCTCAGACGGTCTTCACCTGTCTGTATGTGCACAACCCAGAGCTGATCCAGGACCCCCCCCTCAAGGCCTTCTGTCTGGGCCTGCTCAAGCTGTGTGACATCGCCCGCGACAAGATCAACAAGGCTGCTGTGTTTGAGGAGGTCAGACACACACACACACACACACACACACACACACACACACACACACACACGTGAACACTTCACAGAGTTGTTGATTGTAGTTGTAGTGACTGACTGACTGACTCAAAATAGTAAAGTTCAAAATGCAACAGGCTAGCGTAGTTTTGCTCGTCAGCAAACATACCAACTCATCATGTTTCACCACATACCCAAAGCTCGTTTTACACCCAATTTTGTCCTTTAACATTGCCGCTGGTCTTTCAGGAAGACTTTCAGGCCATGACCTACGGCTTTAAAATGGCCAACAACGTGACGGACCTACGGGTGACAGGTGGGCTTTTTGTCACAGATACACCATACAACATTTTATAATAAGATTAAAGTTTCCCAGGGTGAGGTGTTGAAATGAAATGCTTCATCGTGTGTTTGTGTGATGACAGGCATGCTTAAGGACGTAGAAGATGACCTCCAAAGAAGAGTAAAGGTAGACAGACTGTTCCGATTATTTAGCCAAATATCTTCTTTCAGTTGCATCTTAAAATTCGGGAAAAAATCTTAAGTTCATTTGATCGTAACTGGATAGTCCCTGTTTCACCTACTGTCCTTCCTCTTTTCTCCCTTTTCCACATGGTGTCTCTCTCTCTCTCTGTCCTTTCTGTCACCTCTCCTGCTGCTTCTGTTCCCTGGCAGAGTACACGGAGCAGACAGGGGGAGGACCGGGATCCAGAGGTGGAGCTGGAGGTAATGCCATTTTATATTACCTTCATTATCTTAGCCATCACATTATGCATGAGATAGAACTCCACTGAGCTTAAGAGCACTGTTTTTTGTAAGTGTATGTCTGTCCATAGCCTTTATTCCGTAACGTGTGTGTGTGTGTGCGCGTGTGTGTGTGTGCGCGTGTGTGTGTGTGCGCGTGTGTGTGTGTGCGCGTGTGTGTGTGTGCGCGTGTGTGTGTGTGCGCGTGTGTGCGTGTGTGTGTGTGTGCGATAGCATCAACAGTGCCTGGCCCTGTTCAGCAGAGTGAAGTTTACACGTCTCCTTCTCACGGCACTCATCGCCTTTACCAAGAAAGAGGTACAATTTTTTTTTTTTCCCTCAAAACACACACACACAGACACACACACAGACACACACACAGACACACACACAGACACACACACAGACACACACACAGACACACACACAGACACACACACAGACACACACACAGACACACACACAGACACACACACAGACACACACACAGACACACACACACACACAC
>CM059271.1:12703171-12753171 GCA_030347295.1 Setipinna tenuifilis | reverse complement strand
AATATGTGTGTGCTACTATGTAATGTCTGTGTGTTACTGTGTAATGTGTGTGTGTGTGTGTGTTACTTTACAATGTGTGCGTGTTACTGTGTAATGTATCTGTGTGTGTGTTTGCAATGTGTGTGTGTAGGCAGAGAAAGTAGACACAGCCCTCCACAGTCTGTGTGTGTGATGTGTGTGTTACTATGTAATGTGTGTGCTACTGTGTAAGGTTTGTAATGTGTGTGTGTGTGTGTGTGTGTGTATGTAGGCAGAGAAAGTAGACGCGGCCCTCCACAGTCTGCTGCTGAAGCTGGAGCCTGGCCGTCAGCACCTGGCCTGCGTGGGCACCTGGGTGCTGTACCACAGCCTGCGCATCATGATCCTCTACCTGCTCAGCGGCTTTGAGCTCGAGCTCTACAGCACGCACGAGTACTACTACATCTATTGGTAAGAGTGTGTGTGTGTGTGTGTGTGAGTGTGTGCGCCTGTGCGTGTGCGCCTGTGCGTGCACGTGCGTGCGCATGTGTGTGTAATCATTGACAAATACAAGCATAGACCCCATGCCAAGTGAGTTAGTATTGTGTCAGTCTCTCTGTAATGGGCACATATCCAAGCAGGCAATCAAGGTCAAACATGCCTTGCTGCCACTGAATACCCTCCTTACAAGGAAGCATTTTCTCCATTTTGAAAGTGTGAGTGTATGTATGTTAGTTTAACAGCAAATACCATCAGGTTAGTGTTTGTGAGTGTGTGCAAGTGTGTTTTACACTAATGTATGTACAGCAAGGCAACATTTATTTGTAAAGCACATTTCGTACAAGAGCAATTCAAAGTGCTTTACATAAAAATATACATACGTATACAGAAAACATAATTTAGAGGGGGAGAAAAAACAAAACATGTTTTGATTGTGCCTTTATATGGTGTCAGGTATCTGTCTGAGTTCCTGTACGCGTGGCTGATGTCCACGCTGAGTCGGGCAGACAGCTCCCAGATGGCCGAGGAGAGGATCCTGGAGGAGCAGCAGAAGGGACGCAGCAGCAAGAAGAGCAAGAAGAAGAAAAAAGGTGAGAGGAGAGAGGAAAAGTGTGTGTGTCTGCGTGTGTCTGTGTGTGTGTGTCTGTGTGTGTGTGTGTGTGTATGTCTGTCTGTCTGTCTGTCTGTGCGTGTGTGTGGAGAGTAGAGTAGAAGTCTGTACTGTCACTATACAAAGTACAGTGTGATATCGTTCGAGTAAGAAGCAGTGTATAGAATAGATAAGTACAATAGAATATAGCTTTGTGTCCTGGAGTTCAGGGCTAGGCTACCTGGTCGCTGGTGTATGGATGGACCAGGATATCTAAAAGACCTAGGCAGAGGTTTTTTTTAGATATGTTTTAGAGAGTGTGGAGGCAATTGTTTTTTTGTGTGTGTGTTTTCTTATGCTTTTGTCATGGGTCCACAGCTCGCCCTCTGGGGAAAGAAATCACCATGAGCCAGGCCTACCAGAACATGTGTGCTGGCATGTATAAGGTAGCTCTCTCTCTCTCTCTCTCTCTCTCTCTCTCTCTCTCTCTGTCTCTCTCTGTCTCTCCCTCTCACTCACTCACTCACACACGAACAGTATATTATTGAGTGATCACAGACATCATATAGATATTAAGAGTTAAAAGGAACCATCACTTCACTCGCATTTAGGAACATTTTTGTTTGTTTGTTACATCAGCTATACGGTATATTGGTGGGCATACCAGTCTATGGTCTATGTACCTGACATCTGTTTTGATAGGACTATTTATAGGGCATGAAGAAGAAATCAGAGACACATATCTTGCCATGGTAACAGGCACATACTGTACCGAAGTAATAGACCAGGTGCTAAGTGGTCATTTGAACAACATTAGAATGAAACCACATGAAGATATCTGTTCCATAGAATGGGGAAGGGCAGATTTTACCTAAGATCTGAGAAATTACACGTAACATAACGTAACATAGAAGAAGTCTGGCCTGTTTTTTGGGCTTGTGACACATATACAGTATAGTACATTATAGTATAGTTCATTTTCTCAGAATCACTTAATCATTTTAGAAAATTTCTTGGATCAAATAAAAAAATTGTTTCTATGCAACATTTTATAAATAAGGATTCAGGGCTCTTTGGCCCACATGGGACTGCAACCCTCCCCCAGCACCCAGGGCAGATTAACACAGATTAACACAAGCTGTCCATAATTGAATTGCATCATCTCATTGCATACTTTCAGAAAAACATCACAACACACAGAGGTTGCATTTCATTTGGTTTGTGTTTTGGGGTTCATCCCATCTCAAATCCCTACAAATCGTATTTGTGCAACATATTGTAATTGGTAAAAATTGGTAATACTACTTGTAGATATGTGATGGAAGCCCTGATACTAGCTGTAAACTGTGATCATCAAAATTAAAACAAAGGCTTGAGATATTCTGTTTTGTGTGTTATTAGTCAATAGAATAGAAGTTGTGCTTTTTAAATTAAATTGATTACATTAATTAACTCTTCCATGATATTCTAATTTTTTTAGATGCACCTTTGCTGGTTTATTTTTAACCACATCATCACAGTTTCACAGCTTCACAGCCAGAGGATAAGAAAGCAT
Source organism: Setipinna tenuifilis (assembly GCA_030347295.1). Classification (NCBI taxonomy): domain Eukaryota; kingdom Metazoa; phylum Chordata; class Actinopteri; order Clupeiformes; family Engraulidae; genus Setipinna; species Setipinna tenuifilis. Next base: position 12,750,568 of record CM059271.1, on the reverse strand, counting down.
TTTAAAGTGCTTTGATTGCATTAAGCAGCTGTTGGCCCATCAGAAATGACTTTGCTTGACATGACTTGGCTTGGATGCTTAGTCAGTCACTTTAGACCATAACATATTTCCTTTTCCCTTGGTCTTGCTGTCCCCCTATGTCCTCTCTCTCTCTCTCTCTCTCTCTCTCCCTCCCTCTCTCCCTCTCTCCCTCTCTCCCTCTCTCACCCTCTCTCTCTCTCTCTCTCTCTCTCTCTCTCTCTCTCTCTCTCTCTCTCTCTCTCTCTCTCTCTCTCTCTCTCTCTCTCTCTCTCTCTCTCTCTCTCTCTCTCTCTCTCTCTCTGTCCTGTAGACGATGATAGCGCTGGATATGGACGGTAAGGTGCGAAAGCCTCAGTTTGAGCTGGACAGTGAACAGGTGCGCTATGAGCATCGCTTCGCTCCCTTCAACAGTGTTGTCACACCCCCGCCTGTCCACTACATCCAGTTTAAGGTAAGGGGTTTGTCTGACCTTTGCATTCTCACTATTGCGCTGTTGTTCTGACTGTGGCTGAGTGGGTGTGTCGAAACATTTTATGAGTGACATGAAAAAAAAAACTTGTGGGTTCTTCATCTGGTGCACGAGTGCTTTTTCAATCATGATGTAAAAATGGTGGTGAAGAGCAGAATGTAGTGGCGCAGTTGGCGAAGTCTTCCATAGGGAAGGAAAGTAATCTTGTCGCCCCCTGCTGGCAATGTTTTTACCATTTTGGCGAAGTCAATTCATTTCAGTGGGACTACAATTTTATCAGTTACATTTCGGTCGATTGCACATGATTTTTTTATAAAGAAGATGAGATTTCATAGATTATTTCTTATATCTTGGTAAATATTAGTTTTTAGAAACGTGAATGTTCATGGGTGAAATTCACACAACAGTACATCCCCACTCTAACCAGAGTACAAAGACAAGCCCTGGTGCAAAACTGTATGGGTGGATGAGAACATGAGATGTGTGTTTTGAGAAAAGGTTGCGCTCCAGGTCCTCAGGTGTCCTTTCTACATGGTGCTCGTAAAAAACACCAGTCCAGTCGCCCACGCCGAACAGGCTGAGGAATGCTAGCCCTCTGGGCAAACATAGCAAGAGCTGCATCCAACACTGGCCAGTGAAGGACAAAAAGCATGAAATAGAAATGAAATTTAGAAAAAGGAAACAGGCCCTGGGTGTGAGGGTGTGTATTAAGAACGTTTTAGACAAACAAATCACACTGTGTCATCTGATAATAAACAAACAAAAAACTTTGTGGGATAGGCCAAATAAATGTGACAAAAGTGCATCTTACTGTCTCTCAGGTATGGTTGAAGACATATGGTGGTGTTGTGGTAGTGGTACAGTATATTATTTGTACATAATAAAGTTGGCCTTTCAGAAGCTATTACTCTGTCTAGCTATTACTCAGCATCCCCATGCCATAGCCAGTAAACAGCAGACTGGAGGCAGTTTTATCACAGAACAGTACAGGCACTAAGCATCAATATTGTGCCACACAGAAAGCTGCAGAATGTAAAATTGTTGCATATAAAGGAATATTTCCTGAAATGACACAGTGTTTATTCTGAGAAGCACACATGTATAAGTACATTAATATCTGAGTCATTTAACACTTTGATGAAGAAAATGTGGATTTTCTGGTTGTCAGGTCATGGTTTCATGGGAAATATCTCCACCTTGATTTTTTTTAATGTTTGTGTTTGTAGGAGATGTCAGACTTGAAGAAGTACAGCCCCCCTCCACAATCAGCAGACCTGTACATGGCAGCTAGCAAACACTTCCAGCAGGCCAAGCTCATCTTGGAGAACATCACCAGCCCTGACGCAGAGGTTAGTAAGCAGACCGTTGCCATTTGCAGCCAGCTGCCCTGCATAGAATTAACTATGACAAAGTCGTCAGTAACTACAGGTGTTTAATCACTAGCCAGGTGTTTTATCATGAATGCCATCCCTTAAAAAAAACAGGTGAGTTAACAGGTAAGGCAAGACTCCTTTGTGACGTTTTGAATAACGTTTTGAATAACTGACAGGGTTATTAACTGGGAATAACTGGTTATGGTAAATTAACAAAATCATGGTTTTTGTATTTTGAGCTGTTCAATAAAAACTAGTTTTTTAGATTATTCTTGATATTGGAGGTTGGCTGTAGTATTCCAGCACTCCCTGCTGGTGTGGTGGAGTACTACAACAACACAAACCTGACACTTTGAATGCATCTCTTTACAGTGCTTTCATTGGCTCTAGGTTGAGTACTGTTGGCTGCTAGTGAAGTTTACAGTTCAGCTCTGTTTTGCAGGTAAATCGAATCCTCAAAGTGGCTAAACCCAACATCGTAGTAATGAAGTTGCTCGCAGGAGGACATAAAAAAGAGACCAAGGTAAATGAACGTAGACAGTCCCACACACACCTACGACTTCTGTTCAAATACATCAACTGACAAATGTTAAGTCGTTTATTGCGGATTCTCTCCACCCCCTTTCTGTGTCACAATGAAGGGCAGTAATTAGCCATCTGTAAAGAGCAGACATCCCTCTCACACCCCCACCCCCCTCTAAGCTAGGAATGTAGTGCTCAACTGCTTTATGGCTCAGTTTTGTTCTTTATCTCCCTCATCCATCTCTTCTTCTTCTCTTCTCTCTGCTCCAGGCATTGCCAGAGTTTGACTTCTCTACACACAAATATTTCCCTGTGGTTAAAATCATCTGAGGCCGGTTAAAAGTGTACACTAAATGCAAAGGTGTACACTCTCTCACACTTCTGCAAAAAGGACAAACGGTACACTGGAACTCAACACCACTCTGAAGGCCATTTATTTGTCCTCAGCACTTCCAAAACATAATTTCATCGTTCAGCTCAGCACAGGAAAATAAACAAACACACAAACAAACAAACAAACACACAAGGACTTCACACATTACACAAACAAACAAACATGTTACAGTCATCCCAGCTGCCTAAAAAGCCATCTTCATTGAACAATCAAATTGTATCAATATTGAATAAAAGACTGGGTAATTAATATTAAAAAAAGTTTGTTTTACAGTGTCTGTTGTCTTGAAAAAGGGCAGGGCTCCAAGTGGGAATTGCCTGGGTCTGGGCCCAGAACAGAGAGCTTAAAGGGCTGAGGGGAAAGATTTGATCATGATCCAGTAAGGATCTCTCACTACATAGTCTTGATTCAGTGTTCTGGAATGCCACTAAGTCAACTTTTAATGCACAGTTCAAAAAGGAAAGGCAAAGCTACCTATGACCAAAGTGGGGGAAAAAAAAATGGAGTCACATCGAGTCAGTCAAAAAAAATAACCAACGAACAGTCATCAATGCAGCTTGCTGGGATTGAGACCATGGACCCAGTTTGAGAGGCTGCACGAAGCCTCAGAAGATGTGTGTCACCTCGTTTAACCCCTCGTCTGTCTCAGGTAAGCGAGTGACTGCGGTCTCAGTTCTGGGCAAGAGCTGCCTGTTTGTCGTCCTCGGCTTCTGGCTCGTTTTCTTCATAACCGTCGAGGTCAAGGGCTCCCTCATTCTCTGCAGAGACAAATGGAGGAATGTTCATATCAAGGGTCTATTGCACTTAAAAGACAGGGCACCTGAGAAAGTGTGCTAGCTATATTCAACGGGTGTGTGTGTGTGTGTGTGTGTGTGTGTGTGTGTCAGCCTGTGTACCTGTGTTGTTTGCCTCTGTTTCTTCTGTATACTCCACTGGACCTTCCCCAGGCATAAGAGCATCCTCTGCTGACACACACAGAAGATTGACATTCATTCATTTTCCATGGCTTTGTAATAAAATGGACACATTCACATCTGCAGATTGGTTTAGCAGAACATTTACAAAATAATTATAAACTTTTGCAAAAAAAAAAAAAAACGTAATCTCATCATCCCACATTACGACACAAAATGAAGACAAGAAACCGTTTGTAGGAAATTGTACAATTTTGCAGAGACAATGTGTTTTGAGAGGTGTTTGTTTCTTCTGTATATCGTGCGTGTGCGTGTGCATGTTCTGTCTAACCTTCAGTAAGTGAGAGTTTTGCTGCCTTTGCAACATCTGGATCGGCAGTGGCCTTAGGGGGCTGCTCATCCTTCTGGCCAATCACACTTAAGTCCCCACCCAGCTCGGGGGCAATCACGTTGTCTTTGACCTCAACAGCTGGTGTCTTCGGAGTCGATGGTGCACCTAGGTAAACAGCACATACACACACACAAAACACTGCTTAAACCACATCCATAAGCATAGCCATGAGTGGACTGGGGCAGGCCTGTGCTTGTCAATCAGGCCCACCCAATCAGAAGGCTACCATTGTTTGATTGATTGAAGTCATCATAGTAACCTATGTTATTAGGGCTAGGCCCACCTGTTTTTATTTTCTGGGCCCACCCATTTTACGATTTCTGGCTACGCCCCTGGCCACACATGACAAATAAAGGGATGACTGTTCATAAATTACAGGGATGTAGAGAATGACTCTTGTAAGAGTATTACTGGCTTCATACCATCATTAATAACGACGATCTCATTGGTCTTCAGCTCTGTGAGGTCTGGGTCTTGGTCTGGCTGTGTTTCTTCAGTTAATTGGGTGGGCACTGCAGACTTTTCTGCTGTCTCATTGGCTGAATCCTCATTAGTGGTCTTCAGGTTGTCAACTGTGAGTGGAGCGTCTTTCTGGGTCACTGCAAGATTTGGCTACACAAAAACACAATGCACGCACATATAAGTAAGGGATAATGGCTGACTAGCTCTGCTTCATGTACCGGAGTTCTTTGCCTCCATCTCGCCATTATTTCCACAAACTGGTCACCTCGAAGGCCAAAATTCCTTTTATTTATTGTATTTATGATGTAAATTTATACGCAAAACTACCAAAATAAATGGTTGATTTGCTACTTCATAGCATCCATTAAGAAAAAGTAGAGCATTTCACCATTACATTTCCACTTCATCAGACAATCAGAAAAGAGAATTCCATTGTTAAGAGAGATAAACGTAAAATCATGACTACACATGGAAATGTAGCTCCCAACAGGTTTGTCCACATAGTTGACATAAACAGGTCAGTTATGTAGTGGAAGAGTCATGCAAGTGTAGTTTTTCACCTGTACATTCTTTTCTTGTTTTTTCTGAGCCCCCTTCACCGCGGCTGCCACTCTCTCGTTGCAGTCCTCCTTCAGGGCCAGCATTTGCGTGTTACACTGAGCTCTGCATACACAGAAAACCAGAAATGTAAGATCTCCTGTTCATGGGGTTTGTATGTCGCCTTAGAGGGTTGGGAATTTTCTGAAACATCATCATTTTCCCCCTTTGGCTAACCTGTGAGATTACATATAGTTAGTCTACTCGTGTTTCTAACAGTTTCGTTACAGTTGGTGACTTACAGTGTTAAAAGCTCTTCTAAATGGCGACTCTACTATGAGATGGACAAAGCTAGCAACTCTTGGGGCTGGTCAACCACATTAATGTGTTCCTGAGGCTACAGTCAATCAGTTGTTGCTGGGAAATGTTGGGCACCCTTAGATCTTCACAGAACTTCCCAGACGTTCTGTCCAAAAAGGCTCTTGTGTGACTGTGAGAGATTTCAACACTCTCCTCTTGTGGCTCTTGTGTGACTGTGAGAGATTTCAACACTCTCCTCTACCCAGCTGACCTCTGGTAAAAGGGGACTCTGTTTTGACCAAGGTTCTACTTGTAAATAGTACATATGCCAGGTTGCACCAGACAGGGACTTGGATATAAAACAAAGATTGACAAAAAAAAATGTTTAGTTATAAAATAAGGCTGGTAATTCAACACCAGCCTGGAAGATTAATTAGCTGTGTTTGTACACAGAATGCCAGGGAAGATAACAACTGATATGGAAATTAGCCAACATTGGCTGAAACCTGGGAATAAACTGACAAACGGTGACTGCTCACAATGTAAACATACAAGCAGCAGAGCAATTCAGTTAGTTATTCATTCCAGTACATTTATCTCTCCAAAGCCTGGATATCGTTTCATATTTTAATATCACTCACAGTTTACTTCCCATGCCTTTCATTTTAAAACTCAAGATCAAGTTGCTTATTCTGTGGTCCTAAATTGATTAATTGCTGTTCCTTCAACACAAAGACTTCTAAATATTGCTGAAAGCATTGAGTGCATCATTTCCCCATCATGAAACCCTATCACTTCAAACCATTGCTGTTGCCTTCAAAATACTATCACAGTACAGAGTACAATTAGTTTCCAGACACTAATGTCTTTGCTATCAGACAACCTTAGTACTGCTGACAGAGCTTAAACTTGCACCCACAGGTTCTTTGTGTGTGTGTGTGTGTGTGTGTATATGTGTAGGACTTACGTGTCATAAGTGAGTTTTTTATTCAGTGTGTTGACAGAGTTTTGACACGTGTTCAGCTCTTGCTGAATCTTTCCCAAGTCAGCGAACAAAGACTTGAGTTGGCCTGAGAAGACACAGATAGGAGAGAGAGGAGATACAGTTACATGCAGTTCTCTGTGTGGCCCGTACACATCTCAAAAACATGGAGAAGTGCCAAAGCTGGCTATGTTCACTCAGAATACTTGGTAAATGCTTGGTAAGAGGAGCCCTGGGATTTCGCTTTGCAAGAAGAGTGGACAAGTTTTATCAAATAGAGCACTTGCAGTTTTTTTAATAACTTTGAATCACCACGTGAATATTTCGAACCAGCGTATCTTAAAATTAAACTGGTTAAAGAAAGTGTCAGTGTGGTCCTCTCTTAAAGAATACTGATTTACACTTTAGGAAGGATCCAGCACTCAGTTGATTACACTCACAGTGCGTTGAGCTTGTTTGTTTAACATTTATGCAAGGAGAGTGAAGTCGTTGGGTTCTTCTATGTCAATATTTACTTATTCCGGGTTAACTTAGCCAGGCTTCTGACCACAGGTGGATATATTCCTTCTGCCTGTGCACTTAACACATGAGATTTCACTAAATACCTGATCTACCTGTCTGATGATTTGTGTGCTCATTAGGATCAGCTGGTTCAGAAAATAAAATGGATCAAATAGAAATGTTTTTTTTTTTTACTTTCTAAAGCAGAGATCTCCCCCATATGCTTGTGACTAATGTATCTTCCCGGATTATATCCTTGGTGACGAGGCAGGTGTAGGCTTTGGCCGTAAACACTGCCTCAGAGATTTCACTAATCTACTGGGGGAATGTCTCACAGTCAGATCAACACAGTCTAGTATCACTAGCACATCTCAGTGTTCCACAAGCGCAGATACAGCTTTAGACAAGTCTCAGCTTATGTTCTGTTTGTGTGTTACTTACTCTTCATATCTTGCACAGTTTTGGAACAGGACGACACGTTGATATGAAGTGTGGCCTGAAAACATAAAGAAGGTTAACAATCAGTGGTGACAGCCCACAAATACAGACGACAAAATCTTGCATCCGTATGGTGTGTTGTGTTCATCTCTCGTTCTCGCTCTGGTGTGTGTTTGGTTCTAATATTGTGTAGTGCCAGTAGTATGTGACTAGTAATCAAGGAGCAACAACACCTTACACTATTATGAATTTGACTGTAGTACCGGTTTGGCAACAATCTTGGTACATAGCACTTTTCATTAAGCCGGTTATTGGCTGTTATTTAACGCTACATTCCAGGAAGTTGGGATGTTAGACTTATCATGCAACATCAGAGTGTTCCACTCACAAAAAGTAAACAAAAATGTAGCTGACAGCAATAAGCTATTTGTTTTAAGAGTTTCATGAGTCACTTTGACTTTCAGAAATAATATCTTCTTGATTTAGTTGTGTCTGCACTGCTAAAAGCAACTGTAGATGCAAAACTAATCTAATCTGTTTGTCAGCGTTGTCTGGTGTTTTAACACACTATGTACTGTTTTAGAACGTGATTATAATAATATATCTTAACGCCAAGTTCTTTACAGAACAAACTGTTACATGCCGATGTACAGTATAACCAATAATTACAGATAAATATAGTGTATAACCTAGTAAATGAGGCTGTGCCATTGTCACTGCCATTGTTTGTGATAATAAGCTGCTGCATCTCAGCGTCATCATGGTAGATCAATTTTCCCCCAACACCGTTATAGAACCTCTGACTTCAGGTACCAGTCCAGAGCACTTTTCCTAGTTTAAGGTTTGTAATTTCTTTCCCAGTTTTCTGGAACAAACAATATGTGTGTATGTGTGTGTGTGTGTGTGTGTGTGTGTGTGTGTGTGTGTAGTGCTGCTCTCTGAGGAACCTGTGTTATATGCTGTCCTCTGAGGACTTCTTGGCACAGTGTGTGTGTGTGTGTGTGTGTGTGTGTGTGTGTGTGTGCGTGACTGTGTGTGTGTGTAGTGCTGCTCTCTGAGGAACCTGTGTGTGTGTTAGTATGCGAGACCTTAGTTTGACCTACCTCTTGTCTCTGGTGTTGCTCCTCCAGCTCTCTGATCTGCTGACTCTGGCGCTGCATGATCTGCTCCGCCTCCCCCCACTTCTGGGAGACATCTTCTCTTTCCGCCTCACCTCTTCGCACGCGCGCCTCCAGCTCATACACCTGTGCCTATGTAGAGGTAGGGGGCGGACATAACAGTGTGAGATCCAAAAAGGGGCTATATGACACAGATGTATACCATAGGCATAGCCACAGGTGGGCTGGTGTGGGCCTGTGACCACCCACTTGTCAATCCGGACCACCCAATCAGAAAGGTTGATAAGTTCGTTTTAGTTGTAAAAATAAAGCTATGTGTTCTGGGCTAGGGCCACCTGATCTTTTTTTTCTGGGCCCACCCATTTTATGATTTCTGGCTACACCCCTGATGTATAGTCTGTGCTATGCAGCTGTTATATTTATATTTCATCCAAAGAGACATCCTGTATAATTTTGGTTCACCAGTAATATGCACTCTATAGGCTCTCTCCTTGGATATTAAACCTCTGACCATAATCATGGTGTGTAGCGGTTGAACTAGTAGACACATGCTGAAACTATCCCAGACATATTCTCATTTGCGCAATTCACTGTGCATGTAATACAGTCAAAACCTCATAACCGCACTTCAGTGTGACATGAAGGTCTTTGTAAGTACCATTACTAGTGAGGAAAACATTGCGTGGCTGCTCAAAAAAACTACATGTATTCTGGCATGTGATTTCCACCAGTAATATGGTGCAAACTCACCTGTAGTTCAGTGTTGCGAGAGTTTGACACCCAGTAGTTAAATCCCAAGACGAGGATGCATGTGGTCAAAGCGGCAATGAGTAGTGGAGGTGACCGTCCAACTCGTCGCCCGTTTCCGAGAGCACCCATCCTTGCTCTCGCTTGAACCTCCTAAGTATTACATCGAGTTAGAACACTCGTTTACATTTTTAGCACAGTTTAACAAACCGTTTATCAGTAAAACTGATTATAATTTAAAGTGTCTACACTACAGCATATCTATCAGTTCTTTCTAATGCGCCGGAAGCGCATACGTCAACATAATCTGGTGTTTAAAAAGAGATAACGTCAATGTAGCTGTTGAATTAAATCGGCCAATCATAAAATGAACAAAGATACCATATCGAGAACATATTAATTTTACTGTGTGCTCAGCCCTGGAGTTTGATTACTGGAGACGCCATTCAAGGACGTCTATCAGCTGGAGTATGTCAGGGGACACCACTCGAAACAATACAGGTTATTCTCAAGTCACTAGCCCAGCTAAGCTACACACTGAGTTTTTTTTTAAGTCGCCAGGTTCAATAAGATTCATAATCACATATTGCTACGGTGGGGCAAGGATTTTGAAAGTGCACCTTACAATATCCCATGTTTAGTGTGCAAAGCCACACTGGCAAGCTAGCGGTAGCTAGCTGTCGTCACAGACATGTTAGCAAAAGAGGCGCAGGGACACATTAAGATGCACCAGCACAGTCCTCGAAATACTGGCTTCACCCAGGTTCTTACCTATTTAACAAAACCGTAGTTTGTAAGATCCTGCTGATTTCGTCGGGAAAAGCAATCTCCTGCTTGGTTAGCACTGCAAGATAACTCCGGGTCAGTCCATAGACTCACTCAACACAACACACGGAAGTTCGACGATGGGGTTGCTCTCTCTCTCGTTCTTTCTCTACTAGAGACGTGTCCACTATAGGCCTTTACCCGCTGGGGGGCGGTAACGCATACTTTTTCAACTCCCCATATTCTACCTTTTCAATATCTACTGAAATTGAAGTGTTATTGAGAACAGCCTTTTGTGTCAAACTGTTTTGATTTATTGTTATCTAATCAAGTCTTATTGTCCCTATTTGTACTCAGAGAGACACATAACACACCAATTCCATTCTGCAGAGACCACACAGAGTACGTACAAAACAAACCTTTTATTTTCCAAAACACCTGTCCAAAAGCGAACATAGTGCCTGCAAACCGGTTCAAAAAATGAACATGAATGAACTGCTAAACAAATGAATATATTTAGGCAACTTTCAAACTTAGCAACAAAATGGCACATGCCTTTGGCAAAAAAACGGTGATTGGACATAGGCAACTGTTACAAACATGGCAGATCTATGGAGACAGTAAGAGAGACTCTTGGACCTGCACAGCCCCACCTTCCTCCTCAGCCCCTGGGAAATGTGTTGCCGACAGCCCCTTCGGGCCGCTTCTATGGGACCCATTGCTATGGGAACTGTACTGTTCAAACACAACACTGTGATCGCTATCACCACTAGAGGCAATGCTTCTGGGGCTGACAGGAGGGCTGTAAGAAACTCTGCCCCTGGGGCCACTGCTGTGTGAGCTGTGACTGCGGGAGCCATTGTCTTTAAGTCCATTGGTATGGACACTGCCGCTACGAGAGGAACCACCACTGGGTCTGGCAAGCCTGACACTGGTGGAACCATTGCTGATGGACCCGACGCTCTGGGGGGAAGCCTGATGGGAGCGCACAACTTCTGGAGCGGGTGAAGACATTAAGCGGCGCTCATTATTTCCTCCCACATGCACAGCAGTTGGGGGGGCAGCAGCTAGGAGCAAGGACCCATGATGAGGCACTGGTTTTGGGGAATTAGGAGGTGGGGACCTGGAGGGCCCAGGAACACCTGAAGTAGTGGGCATCTGTGTGAAAGTAAGAACAAAAAAACAGCACCTTGATCAACACCAGCAGTCACACAAATGCACATCAGCAGAGAGTATAGCGACAATGCCATCATCACAGTGTTTTTACATTAATTGTTGACAGACATTATTTTATATTTTGACCAGCTCATTTTACTTGGCAACGGTTATGCTACTTGTTTTAAAGTTGTACACCACACTCTCAATACACTGGTAGGAATAACAAAAGCCGTATTGTTAAAGAGGAAATATTTTGCACAAATTTTTGCACAAAAAAAGAATTGCAGGAATATAGGTATGCAGATAAAATGCATTATTCTGTTTACCAAGACATCAACCTCCAGGTCTCCTGCTCCTCCTTCTATCCTTCGTCCTGTGGATGACAGCTGTGGCTGCCCCATGACACTGAAGTCTGATTGGTCAATACCCACTAATGAGGCAAGTTGGCCAAGCCTATAAGACAGGAGGTGACATTATTAAATAGTTAAGCAGTTTAAGTGCAAAGATGTACTACTTACCATAAATCTTCACATAAATCTTACGAAACAATCTGTTTTTCCACAATGTAATGCAGTGATGTACCAGAAAACGTGCAAGGAGTTTTTTTCCTGTTCAAACTTCTCATGTCACTCAGTCATGGGATTGTGAACATACTTACAGCCAATGATAGCAAATGTTCAAATTTCATACAAATACCATGCCATTTTATTGTCGTTATGGATGTGACAAACAGTCCACTTTTCATGGAATTACTCATAGATGTTTGGAATGTATACTTAAAATCGCAAGTGAAATGGGCATGTTTACATAAATACAAGACAGTCTTGTGTATATTCAGAAATGTAGACCTACCCGGCTTCAGACAGCAGGTTGAGGAAAGCATGGAACTTAGAGAAGGAGGATTCGATGCTGTCCAGAACAGTGTCGTCCAGCAGAGCAGAGCTGGCAGGATTCTCCATCATCTCAGACAGAGACTCATTCACGCTTCGCAGGCGAGCATTCTCCAGCTCAAGCTACAGGACATACAAGTGAACATGCAGCATATTTATCATTAAAGGTGTGTGTGCTATGAAGGGGTCCAATGAGTGTAAATAAAAAGGTGGGGTTACACTTTTGCTTTATTGTCTCTCTTCCATCAGTTAGGTACAGTGTAAGTACATAATGTTCTATATTGTTACACTCTACCTAATTGATGTAACGGACAATAAAATAAAGTGTAACCCCACCTTTTTAGTTACAGGGTTAGGGTTAGTGGTAGGTAGGTACAGTGTAACTTAATATTGTTACATGTACATACACTAAAAAATGAACCATAAAATAAAGTGTTACCAAATGTGGCAGTGTTTTTCTTTTTTACTATATCAACCAAATGTAATGATTTAATTATACTTTCACATAATGTTTTTGTTACTTTTTAAATTACGTTAGCCAAGTATTTTTTGGTGTTTTATGGTGTTGTACAGCTTTTTGGAGAAAGGTGTCTGCTAAATACTGTAACTGTAATTGTAGTTATAGGCATGTACCTCTACCAAACGAGAGTTGGTTCTGAGTCTGGCGTTTTTCTCCTCTTCCAGTCTGAGTCGACACTCCTCTAGCTCCACCTGTAGATTGGCAACAGTTACTACACCTACACCAACATACTGTGCCAGTAATGCAATGGCCAAACATACCAGGGTTTTTCACCTGTGTGTGTGTGTGTGTGTTTTACATGTGTGTGTGTGATGTACCTTGAGTCTGTTGTACTCTCTGCTTGAGACTTGCTCCTGGCAACTCAGCGCCGCTGAACTTTGGGACGGTGACTCTGTCTCCTCTGTTTCCGTCTCAGAATCGGTCTCCATGGTGACTTTGACCGATGCACCGCCCTGACACAATGACAGACAGATCCCTTCACCAGTGACATCTCATCACTACTAGTTTGAGTGTGCTAGTTAGTTAGATACTTTGTTTATTGGCCCCTGTACATTTTCACACATACATGCACATATATTTAAACATACATAGTATGGCCACATAAAAATAGCAAATTAGCACATACATATGTACACTGAGGGGATGAAGGGGGGGCACATGACGATGGAGGCATAAAACATATAAACACAGACATTTGAGTAGTCCACAGGAAAAACGGGCATCGTCACAACATCACATTTTTTTAAAGGGGTCCTTTCATCGTTATTTTTATTCATATTTCTGTATCGCCACTATGGTTGAATGCATTGTGCGTCATTTCTGTGAAAAATTATGTCCTAGTTCTCTTGCTTGACGCTGTTTTCTGTAAGCTATAACAGGTCTAGTGGTTGAACGACTGGCTTTTCCGGTGTCCCTCGTGAATATCCATGACGTGTCAATAAGGCACCTCTGATTGGGCAAATTCGCTGTCTTTCGCTCAACTAGCTTCTGTCCACTGTTCTTCCTTTGGGATGTGGGCTTGCCATACATGGCTCTGGGTGGGGCTTACGACCTAGTGACATAGATAGTTTTAGCCTGCTATGATCTGCTCGTTTTGGTTAGCTCGACCCTTCAATGACCAGTAAAACCATGAGGGTCGAATTTCACGTCTTGGAATGCTGCGTGCATATACTGCTTGTTGTGACCCACCACATTGTAAATAGAGCAACTCAAAGTGGTTTTTCGCGGAAGGACCCCTTTAAGTTACTCCCCCTATCAGTAGTTGCATTAAAAACCCAGCTTTTTCAAGAGCTATCCTGTAAATGAAAAAAGGATAGTCTCGAGTTAAAGGAATTTTAAAATGCCATTTATTTATAAAATCAAAAAAATATATCAAACTTATAAATTACATTTTCTCAGTTTCTACATTTTATGACTATGCCCGTTTTTCCCTTGGACTCCTCATTTTTGTACGTAAAGAAATGTTCCAGTCATCATTAACCAAACACTCACCTGGAAGCTGTAGTCAGGCGTGGCAGAGGTAGCGCCCCTGTAGAAACAGTTTTAGTTAACAGAGTCAGACCATGTAGTTTGAATCTTAAAGACATTAGTTGTGTCAACAACTGCAGTGGAGGGAGGAAATTATAACTTTCTGTCAGTATAGAGAAAAGAACAAGCTCAAGCCTTTATTTCAAAATGTAGTTCAAGACTGTCAAGACTGTTATTTCAAAATGTAGTTCAAGACTGTTAAGCCTTTGATTTAGTTGACTCATAGGTCATTCGATTAGTAAGTTAGTCTCAATGCAGTGACACCAAACCAGAAGGTAACAAAAACCTCCAGAAACGGAAATGAACACACCACACCACCTTAACACAGAGTGCCGCAGAGTATTGGTGCTGGTACACTGATGCTTATATAGAATAACAATGTACGTGTGTGTGTGTGTGTGTGTGTGTGTGTGTGTTGTCACCAGTACCTCTTTTTCCCTGCCCGTGCTGCCGTGCGCCATGGGATGCAGGCAGAGGAGGCTGGCCGGGTGGATCCAAGACTCACCTGCGACGCTTTGCTCGCACCTTTACACACAAACATGCAAACATGCACACACGCACACACGCACACACGCAAACACACAGCCCCATGCATCAACACCAACAAAACACACCATCTCACACACATGCATGAATGCACACAAAACAAACAGACATGTAACTCAGCAAAAGATGTTCTTGCTTTTTAATATTTGTAATACATGGAAGTGCATGTTTTCTGCATGTGTTCTGGTTGTGTGTGTGATCATACCTCGTCTGGGTCTACCAGCACTTCTTCCCACCCTGATTTTCTGAGCTTCTCTCATGGTTTGGGGCTTAATCCATAAGTACTGTTCATAAACATAAATTTGTAAACAACATTTTAAAAAACACTCATTTACTATGAGAAGTAGACTAACATTTGTTCAGAAAACCTTATGCACATTTACACCTACACTCCAAGAAAATGCTATTGTCATGTACACACACAGGCTAAACAGGTTTAAAGTATGACAAAATAAAAAGATCACAAGTATGCCCCATCTCCTTATATTGAGGAATCGTTTAAAAAATTCTGGATCCAGACAGTAATCCAGATCACCATCAAAATCATTTTTTTTATTTTGCATAAAGTTGCTAACTAACTAACAAACAAACGGACAAGCAATCCAACGCCGGCAAAAACATAACTTCTTTGGTGGAGGTAACTTCAGCATCATGTCAGGAAATACCTGAGACTCTTGTCCATGTGTGTTCAACAGGACTCGTGTGATGATGTCTTTTACCAGTGAGCCTTCTGTTGAAGAGATCAGAATAAAGACCAGAGAACACACACACACACACACATGCACACACGGGGTATTTCCATTGACTCCTATTATAATATAACTAAAGAATGCTAAACTGTACACACACAGTTGTATTGTGTAGGTTGACATAAAACCTTCAGCCTCTCTCTCTCATCTATGCACAGATGCACTTACCTACAAGTGGATTGCACCGGACATCTAACACATGGAGACAACGGTTTGACTGGAGGGCTTGCAGTAGTGACTGTGCCCCCTCATCTGACAGACCGCACTTCTGAAGGTCCACAGCTGTGACAACACAAAAAACACATCTTTGAGTTGCACTTTGTTTCCTTCATGCTTACAGTGCCCTGTCCAAACGTTCCTTTTTAACTTACCCTCTTTAACCACATTGCAAGACTTACTTACAAGTAAGTTTTCCCTTCACAAAACATTTTGTCCAACATGAATTCACTTTGCTTTCTGTGACACTGTAGCATGCTGAAAATCTTGAGTTTACCTGTATCTGTACCAAAATCTTGAGTTTCAAGTTTTTGGTACAAAATACCTCTACCTGTATCAAAATCTTGAGTTTACCTGTAACAAGCACATTCATATCTAGCTACATATGTGTTTTCACATGCAGAGAATGTGAGGCTGCGTTTATGTGTCTGGGAGTGTGTGTATGCAGTATGTGAATGCAGACATTGTGTGTGTGTGTATGTATGTATGTGCCCTTTGGCCGACCTTTGACCCACAGGTCCTCGGCCAGCTCCCTAGCGAGGGCGGCGGCCCCCTGGTCCCCTATGAGGATGTTCCCGTTGAGCGTGATACGTCTCAGCCCGCTCATGCCCTCAAACTCCGCCTTCCTGTAGCGCAGAGTCTCCGCCCACGCAGTGCCATGGCGACGCACTGCCTGTTGCTGCAAGAAAAAAAAAGACTTAGGGGTGACCTTAAGCCAGCAGACTTACCACAAGGACCCATAAGGACACAGTACTTAAAACTTACAATTAAAGCTTTTCTTGGTAATACTTTATCTTAAGGTATGTACCCAAGGGTGACATGAGCCCTTTAAAAACATGACATGACACATCATAAACATTCACAACACTTTATTTATGTTATTGACTATTGTCATTAAGTGTCATTTGGATTTTTTGCAATGTCTGCACCCCAGCAAATATCAACTTAAGTTTGCAAAAACCAAATGACACTTCATGGCAATAGTCATAAACACAAATAAAGTGTTATTAATGTTTATGATATTTGTCAAATCATGTTTATAACATGCTAATGTCACTTATGTAGACACCTTCACATAAAGTGTTATCCTTTTTTAAATTATGCAGTGTATTATTTTTTTATTTTGAAAAATTAAGCAATGTGAAATTCATTTTTTACATTACTCAACTTTATAGAAATTACTAACCTAAACATAATAGCACTGTCATGCTCAGCAAATTAGCCATTTTCTTGGTATTTAGCAAGTATTAATAAGCTAAAAGTGGTCAGTATTTGACTGCTTAATGGATATAATGCTGAAGCTGGTTACAGTGGTAATATGGCAAAGCCCCAGCAAGCTTTTTTTCCTTACGCTCACTAAAAATGAAATGTGTCCATGCCTGTGTAACACCTGAAAAGATGTGTGAGAGTTAGCCTCGTACCTTGATGATATTGGCGAGGTGCTCTGCTCCCTGCCAAGTGACGTTGCACCCGCTGAAGTCCAGACTCTTGATGGAGGAAGAGTACTTGACACTCTGGCAGATAACTGAAAACAGGAGAAACACAACAGTGAAGGAATAGAAGCATGCAGGACTGTGTCCAGTATCCGTGTCCTGATGAAGGCCTAGTATGGCCAACAGGAGCACTGCTAGAAATGTTGTGACCTATGCAAGAACACAATTTTACAATTTTGCTAATGTTATTAATAACAGTAATTTCACAGCAAGCCCTAAACCACACTACCCAGATCTTCAATATAATACCATCACTAAGAACATTCCATAGAATTAAATATGCACACACTCGTCATACACATATCACACACATAATGGCGTACTCCTCAATGCTCCGTGTCAATGCTGGGCAATCCAAACCTTACCTGGCAGCACCCCTGGTGGCCAAAACGGATTGGCGTTTTATTATCATAGTTTAGCCCACGCATTAACTTAGGTTTCTTAAATCTATTTCCTAAACTCTGTGCACCATTACAGATTTCCAAAAGCACATTTCATCTGTACTGGAGTTTTGCACCCAATCAATCTGAGCACTCTGTATTTCTTTCATCTTTTTATCCAGGTATTTTGAGTGGGTATACTTACTCTCCAAACCCTGATCTGCTATAGGACACTGGGCTAGTGACAGATTCTCCAGTGATTTACTCTTTGCCAGCCCCTGCAAATATGAAGATCGATCAATGTATGCACACATATTCCCAATAATTACGTCTTCAGATTACATGGCTGTAGTTCATTACATGTAGCATACACGCACATATTTGCATCCATCATAAGTCCAAAGCAATGCATCCCCACAGCTATGTATGGCATGCTTCCAGACCACAGTATCTTGGAGTGTGTGAACTGTTTCTAACTATGTGGTAGTATTTCAAATGTATGAGCTTGTAAGGTCAGGTGGAAGTATACAAACACACACACAGACATGTACACACAAACATGAGCAAGCATACACATTTAAAATAAAGAAGGTAAAATGAGAAACAAACTGAATTTGAAAAAGGATTTAAAACCCAGTTTGTATTATTTGTTGTGCCTTTACGAGTGTGAATTAAACTGATAACATAGACAAGTGAACTGTGTGTGTGTCTGTGCATGTGTGTGTGTGTGTGTGTGTGTGTGTGTGTGTGTGTAAAAAGCAACCTTGGTAAGAGCAGTGAGGTCTCTCTCTCTGAGGGGCAAGCCGTTGAGGTGGAGAGTCTGTAGCCTGTCTGAAACACACAGGCACTTCTGCACAGCCCGACACAGACTCAGCGTCACACTTCTGGAGTGCAGCGCTGGAATCTTCTTCCGTGCAGACCACTTCACTGGACCTTCAACACATTAATACAGACATGCATTAGAGACATACGGACACCCGGCCTACAGTGTACACTGTAGAGCCAGTAACAGTAAGGCATGCAAACTTACCCTGGCCTCCTAGGGTAGATAAGTGGGTGCTCTTGATGGCAACATGGTGTAACTGTTTGTTGATGGAGAGTGCATTCAAAATAGGTGTCCAGTCAGTCAAGTGAAGGTGATCTCCATTGAAGTCCAGCATTCCCCGGCTCAAATGCACCTTCACCGCTGCCACAGGGCCCGACCCCTGCGCTGCACAGGAGTTGTCATAGAAATTTTCAAAATCGAGAGCCCCTCGTTTCCGACAGTGAGCCGAATCCAGCATGGTGCTCCTGAAAAGATGTACATTGGGTCAGTGTTACTAACAGCACTTTGGTCAAATTAGGATGCATTGGAAAAACCACCTGTGACACTGCAACATTTTGTTTCGTTAGCTGCTAGGATCCTCGTTTTGACTATACAGTCTATGGTTTTGACGTACAACTAGCTAACGTTTCAGGACCCTCTTGACAAATGAAATGTTAACGTTACATGGCTAATATTTTGGTTGCATTACGTTAATACCACGACCACTGTTAGAAATAAATCTAGGTAGGTAGCAAGCAAGCTCTTCGCCAACGTAAAGCAGAAGTGAAACATTAGCTAATTTGACAGTTAAAAGTAAAATATAACAAGGCTAACATTACTTGAAACAGCTAGTTTACCTCTCAGTTACAAAATCGTAAAGAGAGGTTTGTTTAGGCTAAACAAGATAACTAATATTGGCTAGCCCGTCGTCTTACCACCTGTCAGTATGTGTTGTTTGTTGTTTCTGTGGTTTCCAAGCCTCCTTAGCATGTGTCAGGGGATGGGGGGAGTGGAAAAGTGTACTCCACAAGGGGAACCGCAGAGATGATTTCTGCAAGAATCATTTGAACAAGGGTTACTGATTCACGTAATGTTTGGTCAGTTAAGATCTCTATAACACCGTGGTTGGTCCACAGAATCAGAACGCCCGCTTTTCTCCTCCTCCTTCTTTTCTGTTATCTGTTGTGTTCTTCTTTTCTTTTTTCACGTTAGCGGCAGATTTAAATCTAATTTGGTACATTACCGCCCTCAACTGTTTTGGGTGTATCGAGCATGCGGATAAAACATGGAAATTGTCATTTTCTGTCCAGTTCATGTATTACAACAGAATGTAAAAATAAAAGTAGTTAAAGGAAGGAAAAAATAAAGTAGTTAAATAGTTAAAGGATAGATAGATAGATAGATAGATAGATAGATAGATAGATAGATAGATACATACATACATACATACATACATACATACATGCATACATATTTTAAAGTAATATTTAACGGGGGGATAAAAGACTATCATATGTAACTATATATTATTATGGTTGGTAATAACAGTCATGGTAATATCAGTAAAGGTGAAATGACCGTAAAATGACACTAGCAGGTACAATATGTCAATATGCCATTGTATCAATTAATTTCACAAATTGCATGTATAAGGTCAAAATATAGGCTTCATATGGTCAAATTGCGATAAAATGCAAAAAAGATATCATAACTGGAGTGGAATCAGCGATTACTGTCACTTCACCAAAATCTATTTTCAAAAGGGAAAAATCCATTTTTGAAACTAAGTTTGGAGTTCCCTAAACCCCTTTACTAACATTTTCTTAATTGACAAAACTTGTACTTATGCTTTAAAACACTCTTTGAGCAAGGATGAGATGGTAATTAATCTAGTCATTTTTGATGAAATGACTACTACCAGGTTATGTTTTTCAATATAATGCTAATATGGGGAATGACAGATAGCCCTCTATACCTATAGGCCCACTGGCAGGTGTAATGTTGTATCAAGGCCAGCTTATGGCATACAGGGGGGTCCCTATGGCTTGGTGAGGTAGAATGTTGCAATAATGTTGATCATTTGTTTACAGCCCTTTGGTTGCAGACCATTGTAGACTGTACCATAATGTAGCCTACCTGCTAACTACTGTGCAATGCTGACTTTCTCAGTTCATTTTTTGTGTGTATGTAGAGCAATTCCATATTCTACTGAGTAATGCTTTGTTTTTGTTCATCTTTTTAAGCTTAGATATCATGACAGGTCAGTTTTCAGAATGGGGGACATGTTGTCATTAGTGTACATACCTGATTTAAAAGAATGTAAATAAGAATCGACTGCCTTTCCCTCTGCCCAAGCACTCAAGCCAAGCTCTTCTTTCCCTTGGAAAACAGTTGCAAATGGCTTTAAAACTACTTTGAATGCTGTCAGAAATTATGCATGTTTGCAAGTGTGTGTGTGTTTCTACAGCATATGTCTGTGAGAGACAATTAAGCTGTGGGTTGTCCATGCTAAGTTAGAGAGCATTTGTTTTAAAATGCTTACTGCAGTCCACATAACTATAGTTATACAGATAGACCTTATTGTGACCTTACTGTGTGCCATGGGCTCCGTGATACTGGTGTATATAATCCATATTAACATAAGGTGTGCTATGCTCTTGTATACGATAACTTAACAGGTCTCTCTGTGTAGCTCACTCTCTATGTCTGTGGTGACCTCATTAAATTACTTATTAATTAATTAATTAGGCAGATGAGGACTCCTTAATTCCTTGGTTTTATTCACAATTGTATATCACAATCACAAAAACTGTTTTATTTGTATTCTTGGGCCATGGTGTATGTGGGTGTTATCAGATCCTAACAACATACTTCATACCACTGATTAAAGAGCGTATTTTTTTTTTTTAAGTTCTTTTTTGCGGTTCTCTTTTTGCAATCAGAGTTGAAGTCACTGCAAAGGTGGCTGCTTCTACTCTGGTCTCCTCCTTACTTATGCGCTCCCTGTATGCAACCCCGCCTCTAACAGGTCCTACTAAAGTGGACAGACAGCACAGTGCGCAGTATACTCTACAGAAAAGCAACGAATCCGTCACTCACATTTGCAAACAAATTACTCTGCCCTCTGAAAAAGTCCATCTCCGTTTGTGGCCACACACACTTTTACGCGCGTGGCTGTGCTTTCTCCTGGCATTGTGCGTGCCATCAATTTTTACGAAGTTTACCAACCACTGCTCTGGGTCAATGCTCTCCATCAGGTCCCAACGCAACTGCACCAGACATTTGCGGCTGATTAGTTAACTACAGGAGGACGCTTTCGTGCGGGGATGGCGGGCTGCTGTATGTCCGCAGAGGAGCGTGAGAAGCAGCGCATTAACCAGGAGATCGACAAACAACTGCGCAAAGACAAGAAGGATTCGCGGAGGGAACTTAAACTACTACTGTTAGGTAAGATATCTCTACCTACCTTTTGGTGTGGGAGACAGGGAGGATATAATTTAGGCCTACATTAACTGTAATAACATTAACAAGCATTGTTTTATGTATTGTGTGCTATTTGATGTCTAAATCACCTTCATGTCAGCCCTTAAACAATTTAGTTTGGTTATGTAGACTCGTTTTCTGTCCTAAATCCTTGATTAAGTAAATGGTGAGTGCGTTAAGGTGCCACACCCTGTTCTTTACCGTAGCTAATAATATTATGTCCATATAGGTTCCAGACCATTTGCTGAATGCTGCCTTAACTTGTTATAAAGTTGTTGATAATATTGAATGAAACACATAGGCCTACTAAAGGAATATCTCTGAACTTCAGCCAGTATTTAGGACAAGTAAATGCCGAGGCATTACCTGTATGCCTGTCAGTGTATGTCTTTTTACAGATCGTGCCATCTTAAACCAAGAACGTTGGCACCTGTCGTTTTGAAATTCTGAATATATGAGAATGCTAGAAATTTCTTCAGCAGTGGAAAAACTGCAGAATGTGATAAAAATAACAAGTTACACAAACTGTTGAAATTCGATTTTGTCCGTTACCCAAACAGCCATATTTGAGAATGAATAGCATAGCAATACTTATACATTTTTAACCCCTTTAACGTGAAAGTAAATTGAATAGTCTACTTTTGTAAGCCTGTATAGGAGAAGTCTCTTGGTAGAATACTACAACAGGATATTTAGTGGTCATTCATGTATTTTACAGCACTGTTGTTAGTTACAAAACAATGCTGCGGCTTATTGGTTTGCATGCCGGCCACCTAGAAAAACTGCCCATAACTTCAGCAGACCATTTTGTCCAACATTATCCTCCTCATGCAAAGCATATGGAAAGCAGATCATGCCTGCCAAACACTACTTCTAATGTTCATCGAAGGTAAAACATCTGCCCTGCTGGTAACATATGAATGTATGTTGAAGTCGAACTAGAATACACACACACACACACACACACACACACACAGAGTTAGTGAGAGGGAGAAATAGAGATCTGTGTTTGTCTTTCCTGTATCCCTGTATGCTGAATGAAGGGTGCATTGGTTAGTCTCTCTCCACCTTTTTCAGGACTAAGGCAGAGGAATGAGTTACCTTTTCCGTAACACTTAATTTTGAAGATGTCTACATAAGAGTGACATGAGATATGAAAAACATGACATCACACATATCATGGGCATTAACACTTCATTTATGCTTATGACTGTTGCCAATAAGTTTTTTTTTTGTTTTTGTAATGTTAAATTGATATTTTTTGGCATGTAGACATTGCAAAAACTGAATGGCACTTAATGACAACAGTCATAAATATGAATGAAGCGTCAATAATGTTCATTATATGTGTTATGTCATGTTTATAAAGGCCTCAAGTCACCCTTATGTCGACACCTTCAAATAAAGTGTTACCAATTATTCTCACCCTCTCAGCATTGGAATGGATGAAGCTCTAGGGGACTTTTTATGCTCTTTTCAGATGCTTGTTGTGTAGTCGTCTTTCATGACTTTACTACCACTGCACTTGTTCAACAGCTTTCAATGCATCTGTTAGTCTGTCTGAATTAGGTGGGTTGATTGAGTTAGTTGTGCTGCTGTTTTTTTCCACCCAGCAGTGTGGTGTATCGAATTCACAAGATGCGATATTAACCCTGTGTGGATGTGTACAGAAAGCTGTTAGATGTCAGCTGTCATTTACAAACCTGCCACACCCATGTCAATGTCAGTCAGCATTCATGGATTGTTTGACTGTGCTACACTGGCTAGCAGAAAACATTACATTACATTACATTACATACAGTAACCTAACAACTGGCGAACCATGTAGGGAATTCAGCAATGACCTACTGTGCGTTGAGGTATATTGTGATCTGCCATCATTAACTCGGTGGTCATTACTGATGGTTAGCCAGGTCTCATACTCAGAGTCCGTTTTAGAGTGCTGAGGGCAGACTAAGTCTCAGGTGACTCGTTATTCTCCACATGGGCCAGTAGTTTAGGAGCAGACCCCGGAAAGGTCACATCCTCACAAATACACATGCACTTCCTGACTAACACATGCATGTATGCATGCACACAATCACACACACATTCAAACACATACACAGATACACACACTTTTGCACACCAGAAACAGACACCCATTCACACACACACACACACACACACACACACGCACACACATGCACACACACATGCACACACTCATAGAGTCACTGAAGTTCATCAGCTGAAGGTAGGGAACACGTCATGTCAGCCTAGCTCCAGCATATGCATACAGTACACACACATACAGATTTGTTAAACAAATAGCATGGTTGCTTGCTGTAACACACACTGTGGTGATATAATAACTGGACACAGCGGCACATGCATACAAGTGCACACACACACACACAGACATACTGGCACACACACACACTGGTACACACACACATGCGCACATATACTGTACGCACACAGGAAAACACAAAAAGTCTTGCATATATTAACTCACATAACAAGTAACAGACACACATACTCAGGTATTGATGCACACACACACACGCAGACACACACACACGCACACACACACACACAGTCCACCTAAACACACACAGCCTTAAGGGTCACAGTGGCTGCCTTGAGAGACTCTTTGGATATTGGTGGGGTTGCTTTTTGGAAGTCAAATTAATTTAAATATTCAAATACACAAGCTTGGCTGGGTGTCGTCAGGGTGACCTCTGAGCCCATTCATGTAGAAAGGCTTACAAAGAGTCCTTAGCCTAGAGGGATTATCCTTATCTCTCTTTCTCTCTCTTTTTTCTCTTCTCTTTCTCCTTCCTTCAATTTCCCTCTTCCTCTCTCTGTCTCTAAACCCTTGTGTTCAGTTATGCAACCTTCCAGGTGTGGTGTGAGACCACAAAACTGAGCTACAGCTCATAAACAAATGGTGAAGACAGAGAAAAATTAGCAAAGTCACCAGGATATCTAGCTGTGGAAGTCATACACAGAGTCACATATTTGCCGTGTTAGTGGTGAAAGTTAAGTTAGTATAGTTAGTTAGTTAGTCAGTTACTTAGTCTGTTTATTGTCCCTTCAATGAAATTCGTATTCACAGTCCCTGGATGTTTTCATGTCTTGTATTGCAGAGGCAAATTATAGTTTACAGAAATCAGACATTTAGGGTAGTTATCACAAACCAGATCAAACTATTTCCTGTACATCTTCTAGAGCAGTTATTGTCAAATTGGGGTACGAGTACCCCTAGAAGTACCTGGATCAACTCCAGAGGGTACACGAAATAAATCTGTAAATGAATTCTCAGCTTCTACTAGCATAAGGATTTAGTATACATACTATACGTTGAAAAAGATCTTACATTCAAGCTATCCCTTATATAACCTAATTGGGACTACATTATTATGTACTATATAATATGCACAATTATTATGTCAAAAAATACTCATAGCAAGCTGGGGATATTTGCTGGGACAGAGTGTCTCAGGAGGTACAAAGCACTTCAAAGTTTGGGAATCACTGTTCTAGAGGTGTGCATGTATGCACAGCAATAGTTACATGTCTTTTCTTGGTTGAGTTAACGAAAATGTGTAGTAGCAATGGCTTGAAATGACTGGTAAAATGACATTGTGTATGAAAAATCTGAAGTAAAAAAAAAATATTATTCACATCAGCATTACAACCAGGACACTGTAAATATTAAAATGATTAGTGGCCAACTGCTACACAACTTTCAACACCTATGTGCACATTTCCTTTCCGGTCTGTGTCTGTGTGTCTGTTCCTCATGTCTGTATTTTGATTATCCTGACCTCATATTTGACTAGCATGTGATATTTGATTCATTTCTGTCTTTCTTTCGCTTTCTTTCTTTCTTTCTTTCCTTTCTTTCTTTCTTTCTATCCCATCTCTTTTTGTCTTCTCTTGTTGTCTGTTTCCATGTTTTCATGTGTATTTCTTCATTTCTCTCTCTTTCTCTCTCTCTCTCTCTCTCTCTCTCTCTCTTTCTCTCTGTCCTTCTCCTTTCCTCCATCAGGTACAGGCGAGAGTGGGAAGAGCACGTTTATAAAGCAGATGCGTATCATCCATGGTGCGGGCTACACAGATGAAGACAAGCGCAGCTTCATAAAGCTGGTCTACCAGAACATCTTCACAGCCATGCAGTCCATGCTGCGTGCTATGGAGACATTGCTAATCCCTCTGTCTGACTCCAAAAATCAGGTATATGCACACACACACACACGTATACTCAGGTATACGCACGCACACACACACACACACACACACACACACACACACACACACACACTCACATGAATGCGCACAGACACACACATGAAATATTAACAATTACACATATTGACATAGGCTCACTATTATCCTGTTGGTTTGAGTGAACTTCTGGCTTTGGGTAAAACCCTGTAGTGTTTTGTCATGTTATTCCCCTGGGGCTATGGTATAAAAATAAGTGCAGTCATCTTGCAAATTCTGTGACTTTGTGGCCGTGTCCGGTACCAAAGTTATTTAATCTGCAAATGCCTGACGATCCATAACCGCAGTGCCCAAACCCCTGTAATGACTGGCACACTATGGGAAACACGCACAACTTAGGATAGTTCATTCAGTTCAATGAAACTTTCTGCAACATGTAGACAAGCCTTTTCATACAAATAATCTGCCCTAATAAGGCAAAGTGCTTTAACTATGTGAGTATTAAAACTGAGAAAAATGCCTTTGAAGTTGTCATAATGCCCAGTCAAACATGTTGTTGGTATAAAAGCATTGATGCTTTTATGTACTTTCTTAATAGGAAGAAGCAAGAGATTTAATCACAAAAAGGTGTTAAAAACTCGATTTCCAGTCTAAACTCAGTTTTGACAAACTATGTAGTTGCTGCCTTTTGGCTTTGTAGGACAATAATGTACATGTCAAGTATAGTGTTCCCCTCACCAAGTTTCCATGTACAGTATTGTGCTGTGCTGTGCTATACTGGGCTTTGATTGGCTCCTCTGATGGGTGCTGCTGCTGCTGCTGCTATGTGATTGACAGGGCTACGTTCCGATGGTGCTGGACGTGGAGATAGATAAGATCCAGACCCTGGAGAATGGACAGACGCAGGCCATACGGGCCCTGTGGGCAGACGGCGGAGTGCAGATCTGCTACGAGCGCCGCAGGGAGTACCAGCTGTCGGACTCGGCCAAGTAGTAAGTGCCACTGAGTGTGATGCAAGGGTTTTGTGATGCAACGGTTTTAGCATCATCTTCCATTCTTAGTTGAATTAACCTTCAAGTGTGAGCGTATTTTAACAGTCTAGAAGGAATGTGTTGTACAACAATGTAAGATTCTATGGATCCCAACATTCTTTAGAACTTTCATCCTCCAAATATTTCTATCACACAGGTATGACCATAGACTGTATATTATATACAGTCAATGGGTATGATAGTACACCCTTGAAGTTTAATTGTCAATTTAACACTTTCAACATACTGGATGTATACAGTACATTGTTTTGTAAAGTTCACTGCATATAGTGTTGGTAGCAATGTGGGGAAAATACTGCTCTATCTTCTATCCCCACAAACTCCAAACACATGTTCAACTTCATCTCTCTCCCAGCTATCTGGGTGATTTGGACCGCATAGCTGACCCGGCTTACCTGCCCACTCAGCAGGACATTCTGAGAGTGCGTGTGCCAACCACTGGCATAATTGAGTACCCATTTGACCTGGAGAACGTCATCTTCCGGTAAGTACACAGTTCATGTTCATGTCAACAGATGTATAAAACTGGCCAGGCTAGCACCGCTCTGGTACCTCCACTCAATATTGTATTTCGCTACAGTACTGCATCTGACAACTCTACTGAGGCTCCGGCTTGTCTCATCCAGGAGGTCAGGATTTGGCTAGCTTTAGCTGATGGTTTGGTTAGCTTTAGCTGATTAGCAAGGCACTTCCTTGTCACCATTTTACAGAAATAGCATCATTTCTGCCCCCGTTTTCCCCATGCTGATTGGTGGGTGCTGCACTTTCAGCTCATTCAGGAGGAGGGCATCCCTGAACTACATCACCATTCATTTTTGAACATCCAGTGCCCTTCCTCGATATAGCTTTCTGCTCTACATCAGGTCAATCAGTAACATGGCAGCTAATTGGCTAGGAATGAAACTTTATTTTAACACTTGGAAAATTTGTTCAATTTTGGCTGAATTCACTAACATACCATTTCCTTTTTGAAATGAATGGGGGCGGTACTTCCTCACTTCCTCCAGTTAATATAATACCTCCATGGTTTCCTATCAACCGTAATTGGTTGAAGACAGGCCCAATGGTTTTGAAATTCACACAGTATCCATCCACCAGAAAGTAAACGTATGCCCATGGAAAGAAGCGTTGTGTGGTGTGATCTGCTGCACCATAAACAGTAGATCTCGTAACTCAATGAGAACTTAAGGATTCATTAACTGTCACTGATTCGAGCTAAGCTTTGGTGTTGCAGACAAATACCTTCAGGTTGCACATCAAAGCAACAATTGCTCAATTTACACAGGGAAATCATGGAATAGCAATAAACACTTTAGGAGCAAGATACTCTTAAAGACCCCTACTGTCTAACAGGAGGTTGTGTGCACCAGCAGATGTGTGCTTCATGATGATGTCACACTGTCATTACAGTTATAGTATTTAGCAAATGCTTTTCTTCAAAGTGATGTACAGCACTGTAAAACACCACATTATTAAGAAAAAACAATTGGCTAGCTTTTAGAAAAATAACAAAAACATATATCAAGACATATACACAAAACTTACCATGTCACAGGATGGTGGATGTTGGGGGGCAAAGGTCGGAGCGCAGGAAGTGGATCCACTGTTTTGAGAACGTCACGTCCATCATCTTCCTAGTGGCGCTCAGCGAGTACGACCAGGTGCTGGCCGAATGTGATAACGAGGTCGGTGCTTTTTACTCTCTTCTCCCATATAATATGACAGCAGATTGTTTACTCTGACTCATACAGCAAATGTCAAGGTCTAGTTGCATGACACAGAATTGAGCTGACATCACTGCTCACAGGTGACTTAAGTAAACTAGGAAATTATGCTAGGGCAAAGAAGGCTGTAAGCACTTTTTCTGAGTGATAGTAAGAGTGTAATGCAAAGGTAATTTCATGGTCATATTATTTTGAAGCCACAAAAATTCACACATTGTAAAGCAACTATGTTGCCGCTTCCAAATAACAAGAATGCCAATAAATGTGGTTTAAGGTGTAATTAAGTGGTAATAACATGTAATAAATGCATAACAACTGAAATGTTAAATGTTTCGTATTAACGTGTTGTCAAGTATTATTTTTGTAATTACACCACCATGATGGCACCATTAGGAAATAAAATGTTGGTACCCACTTATTATGTATCTGCAACTCCGCAACTGTGTTTGTGTATTTGTGTGTGTGTGTGTGTGTGTGTGTGTGTAGAACCGTATGGAGGAGAGCAAGGCATTGTTTCAGACCATCATCACCTACCCATGGTTCCAATCGTCGTCTGTCATCCTCTTCCTCAACAAAACAGACATTTTGGATGAAAAGATCCAACACTCACACCTGGCCACCTACTTCCCCGAGTTCACTGGTGAGCTACAGATCACACAGCAGAAATACAAAGAGAACTGCGATGGCTCTCTCTCTTTATCTCTCTTCTCTCTTTTTTGTTGTGCACATTCCTGCAGACAGATACACTTACCCGTTTACTTGTACATATGAATATATATTACAATACAGTGTGTAGCAGATTTTACACAATATTGTATGGCTTTGTAGGTTTAGTTCCATACATATTTCTAATTTGTGTTTCAAATTTCAAAATTTCTTTGGGTATGTATTTCTTGTCATGTTTAAGTTTCATGAATTTCAAATTTGTTGTCATTTTCTGTCATTTATGTAAGCTGAGCTGGAGCAGCGGGCAGGTGACCCCCCCGTCAGTCATATTTAAAATCCTTCGTCATTTTCCGATTTCCTTACTGCTTACTCCCATGTCTCCCCGCCTCTTCCTTCCCCTCCCCCCTCCTTGCCTGTCTTCCCTCAGGTCCTCCTCAAGATGCCAAGGCAGCTCGCGAGTTTATCCTGCAGATGTATCAGGAGCAAAACCCAGACCGGGAGAAGACCCTCTACTCTCACTTCACCTGCGCCACCGACACCGAAAACATCCGCTTTGTGTTCGCCGCCGTGAAGGACACGATCCTACGACACAACCTGAAGGAGTTCAACCTTGTCTAGCAAGCACATTATATACTACATCAACATTATACAAGATGTCAGCCTTTGAGTGGAGACCTCAACCTGGGAAGCTTGACCTGTTTCAATAATCAGTTTCATTTATATTGTGTGTTTATGTAGCGCCAGTAACAGGTACAATTCAGTTTTTATCTCTTCACATACAACCATTGTAGACATTGCCTCAAGATGTTTTACAGAGCTTAAGACCTGAACACTGTACAGCAACCTCAGGGCCTGAGTGGCAAGGGGAAAACATCACATTTTTTAATTGAAGTAATCTTCTGGGGCTTTCCTTCCCACTACACTGTTCTAGCCTTACTAGACTAGTCTTGGCTACACCGCCAAGAGTGAGGAAAGAAGAGGCAGGCACATAATCAATGCAAAGAATGAAGCAAACACTTCAGGCAGTAGCGTAGTGCTAGCATACAATAGAAGCAGTGAGTGGTCCTGCAACAATATTGAAGGTCTTCGTGACTTGCAAGTTTGGTATCACAAAGTACCTATTGGAAGATTCTGTGTATGGTTTAATGTCACAAATTTCCCATGCAAAGTTGAATGTGCATAAGCTACCTGCAGTAGTCTAATGCCTAATTATGCATATGCAAAACTACCTGTTTAACAGGTGTTTTGTAATGATTGCTGTGCATGTTATGCATTTGCTGTTTGATGTAATTTTTGTGTGCTTGTGCAAATGTGTATAACTTAAACCAAATGACGCCGTAAAAGGCTTTGTGTCCTGGTCAACCCGGGGCATTATGACATTAATTATCAAGGCAGGGATCTTACCAGTAATCTGACCAAACCAACTTAAACACCTTGACGATAACCATAAATCTTGCTTCCTCAGAGCACATTGTGGCAAATAACTGTTGCTCAATTATTTGAGACTTACCCAAGTACAACCCTTTAAAATAAGACACTCAATTTTTGAAAAATATATATTTTGGAACTAAACTGTATATAGCCTACATACCTGTAAATATAGCCCAACACTATGTACTTAAAAGAGTTTTTATTAAGTGCATGAGTGGATAACTGCAATAATAATAGCAGATGTATTGATTGATAGGTTGGCTTGCAATCCAAATGTATGTGTGATACTCTCTAGGAACTGTGAACTTTGGATCCAAGAAGTTTAGTAAAGCAGTCATATATGCACACTTAACTCATTCTTCTGTTCAGGACAGAGGTTGGTGTGTGAAACAGGTGGCATTGGAAAAATGTGCATGTGTGTATGTGTGAGATGAACAAGAAACCTCCTCCTCATCACTGTCACCTGATGGATAAAGTTTACATTTTATATAAGGCTCCTGATATTTTTATCCCTTCAATGGAAAACAAGTCTACTATGTGGAATACTTTATTCTATGAGGCTGTTTGCACAAAGTCAATATATTTATCAATATTTATGTATTCCTTTCTTTCTTTCTTCCTTCTCCTTTCTTCCTTTATGTGTTCTGTATCTGCTTCACTATACAATCATTGAGGCTCAGACCATAAGATTGTACCTACATTTACTTATAATGCACTGACCACATTGTGTACCTAGTCTTTTCAAAGGTTATTTTTATATTTTAAATCCGCATCACATTGGTTTTAACAGTAAAGGGCATCCTATACTTACAAGCTACAATTTAGTAGCCTGGTAAACCAGCCCCTCGTACTAAACTTCATTTCAAACAGAAGGTCTGGCTGTGCTGTATTGAGGAGTGTTTTTCCTCTTTCTGGAGGTGTAGACTCTGCTGAAGTTTAAAACGATTGGATCTGCCGTTACCCAATCACTAATGTCCAGTCGTGACATATGTTATTAGCCTGATTATAAGCCTGCCTACACACTACAACTCAAATGTAGCACACAAAGTCACTCTGTTCGCTGATTGGTTAGGCAAGATTCTGCCTGAGACAACCATGTCAGTGGAACCTCAGCCAGACCCTCTGTACAAAATGAAATGAAGTACGAGGGGCTGGTTTACCAGGCTAACAATTCAGTACCACACATTTGTTACAGCCATTCACAAAATCAGCTGATTCTGACTAGCACAGTTCTTTAGCCAGGTAAAGGAAATAATTATTTAAATGACCTGTAATAACAGCAGAAGTGAATGTAGGTAGGTGATTTGAAATATGTGGTACAAGACTCATAATCCAGGTTGTCCATCACTGGTTTTTTAGAACATATCCTGGAGTGAACTGAGGGAATAGTACAGTGTGTTGTGTCTTCTGGCAGTTAAATAATACTAAGAATTACCATCCTAACAAATGATGTTATTTATATGAATTGTCATGGTAATAATATTATTATCAGCAACTAGATGTGCTTGTGCTAACAGGCCCTGAAGTGCCTTTTCCTGCTGATTTTGTCTTGAATGTGTGTATGTGTATATTATACAGTACTACGTGTAGTATGTGAATGCTTTGGTGAACGTTACTGTAAAAGGGTCTGGGGTATTCTTACTGCCGTAGACAGTCTCATTCACAGATGAGATTTATGGAACACTATCATATGGATTATAATGTATACTACTGATGTACTGTATATCACAAAAGAGTGTAATAAATGATTATGATATAGCCGGATGTGGTTAAGTGTTTGTAGTTGCACGCACACCATCAGTTATATATATAGCCCTGGGTTAGTCATGGCAGTGTGTCAAATTTCTTGTGTCCCTCCAGCAATTTATGTGTGAAGAAGAATGAAAAAACAAAACATTATAAACTTTATATACCATTGTGGAGTGAATTAAGTTATGCTAACAGATACCCACTGTAGTTCCTGTGCAAAGTCCACTAAAACAGTCACAGAAATTTACATAACCTCTGATTTACATAACACAAATTTCTGTGGGACACAGCCTACCGAATGCTTCTCCCACGCTTTCAATGTATCAATGCCTTTTTTTTTCCGATGGAAACACAGAACATGTTTGATTCAATTTAATTGATATTTTATTTAAAACTGATGAAAAAAAAATTAATAAGATTGGTCTAAGCCGATACTTTGTAATGGACTGACATTAACCCTTTAAAGTTAAAATCTCCACAGAGACAAACAACAAAAAGCATGGGACTTAATCATTATTGCATATTGAACCACGCTCTGCTTATGCAGTAGTGTTACAGTAAACAGTATGTCAGCCACATAAAATACACAAAAAAAAGCGGATCTCCAATACATACATGCCCATAACATGCAAAAGCTAAAGGTAGAAAAATAGTCCTGTTTGAAACATATTATTCTCATAAAATCGCATCTTCAAAATTAAACAATAAAACTTATATCTAGGAGTACCTCATTCGTTCACTCATCCATTCATTCATCCATTCATTCAGTCATTCGCCCATTCATTCATTCATTTATTTATTCATTTATTTATTTATTCAGTCAATCAGTCAGTCACTCTTCCACTCACTCACTCACTCACAGACGTAAACATGTTCAAGCTGACTCAATGAAAAGGGTTCTTCAGGATGCATTCTGGCCTTGTAATTACAAACATTCACACTAATGAGTGCTCTGTCAGAAGTTAGACGTGATGGGATATGGGATAAGGTTACCATCTAAAGGCATAGCTGGCCATAAGCTGTGTGTGTGTGTGTGTGTATGTGTGTGTGTGTGTGTGTGTGTGTGTGTGATACAGAGGGATGTAGTTATGTTATGTGGTTGACTTGTAAGTATATATGTATAGTGCAAATTGATGCGTGATATTACAAACAGACAAATAGTGAAGTGACATCAGAACCAAAGGCACGTCAACAAAAGGGCTAATGACTTTGTGAGAAAGTAGCGAGTGTGATTCACTAGTATTTTGGCAGACTCTCTCTTGCATCTTCCAACTTGGCCAGAACCCACTGCAAAGAGAAGTGTATGAGAAAATGTGTCTGTCACCAAAAAAAACTGCATATACATCCGTGTACATGTACAGGCCCTTTGATAGACACATAGAGAAAGGTGACCCACCTTGGCTACCTCAGGAGTTTTGAAGTTGATGATCTTGCCAAACTCTTTGGCGTGAAAAACAGACTTGACTCTTTCCTGGAGAGGAAAGAGACACAAACACATGTTTATGAAGACATGAAGACGTCAGTACATGAGCAGCGAGCTATATTGTCATTTAGACCACACAACAAACATTGAATAGCAAAAAAATGTGCTTTTCTAAACATTGGAATGAGCCGTTTAGTGACACAAAGGGACAATTTGCAAGACATAGGAAAAAGTCCACATAGGACAACAACAGGTAGGCACAGAAATAACAAATGCAGCTAACACAGCATAGACAAAAGGTATAAACAGACAGTTCACAAGACACACATAAATGAGATTTAGTAATTGTCTATTGCAGACTGTGATAGAATTCCACATATGCATTGTGTGAGTTGTACCTTGGCCTCGATCCTCAAGCGACGATCCTCTACTATCGTTGGGTCCTTAGTGAACTCATCAAACAAGTACTGCCACTCGCATGTCAACTGGCCAAATGTCCCCTTCGTGACAAAGAAAATGCCCCTGCAAACAGACACACAGACAGGTCGTTAGAAAAACAACTAAACTATATCCATGTCTGAAGATCCATTCATAAGAGCCTCATAGCAAACTTGTATATTTTTGTTAATTTTTGTAGCATCTGTGCTGGTGTGTATGTATTTATGAGGGATAAATATATACTGTATTTATTATGAAGCTACAGATGTTTGAGATTTTCTGACTACATTTACATTTTGTATAATGATCTCAACCTTTAGTGCTTAATGCCAGTCATTTATGACAGCGAAATTTTATAATGTATTCCAAATCGGTCGCATCCAGAGAACATGAATAAAAGCGCATTTCTACATTCAATTACTTAATCAGTAGTTTATGATGAGAAGCATGAATATATGATATGTCTTCATCTATATATTTATATCCATCTTTACTGTATAGATTAATTCATCATAAGTGATACAGTAGTTAAACATTGCTTACTGTATGTTTATGCATTATTAAAAGTTACCAAAGATACAACAGTGATAGCATCCTACAACAGTATTCTTACTTTGATGCCAGCTACTCTCTTCAGGGATCGCCACAGCAAATCATCTGCCTTCATCTAACACCCTCCTCTGCATCCCCTTCTTTCATGCACCAACTACCTTCATATCCTTTTTTACTACATCCATAAATCTCCTTTGGCCTTCCACTAGGCCTTCTGTCTGGTGGTTTCAACCTTAGGATTCTTCTACTGGTATATTCCCTATCCTGAGTTGAAAAGACTACTTTTTCTCTTTTATGACACTGGTTTGTTGAACAACGTACGCATTTCAGTACCAGACATCATCATACTACACATATTCACCATCTCCCTATGTGCATGTCCAAACCATCTCAGGCTGGCCTCTGACTTACTCACCAAAAATCTAACATGCACTATCCTTCTGATGTAGCCATTTCTGATCCTGACCATGCATCATTACCATGCATGTATTTATTTTTGAGGTGTATCAGATTGACTGGTTTTTGAGTATATTAACCAATGGAAGTTTTGTTTATACTTCCTTTTTTTAAAATATAACAAAAACATTAAAAGGTTAAGCAAGTATTTTTGGTTTATAATGTGTTGTGTTATATAGTGCAGAAGGACATAGGAGAAGAGCATCCAAAATACTACAGCTGATAAATACTATAACTGTAAGTGTAACTGAATCAGCTTCCAAACACTAAAGGACCATTTCTTGCTGGAGCTCCTACCTTTTGGTTATCATCAGGAAGTCCGACTCATTGACTCTTGCGTGCGCAAAGTACCTGTACTTGGCAAAGCGACCATTCTCAATTTTCTACAAAGGGGGAGATAGGCAGGGAGGGAGGGACAGGGGGGAGAGAAGCAGAGGGATAGTGGTCAAGACACAGGGAGAGAGAGAGGGGGGAGGTGGGTTAGGGATTTTGGAAGTGACAAACTATTAATCCAAACGTGAACAATACCAACTGTTGTGTTTGGTCAACTGAAAAGAAAAGACCTTTTTTTGTTTGTTTCAAATGTATGACATTCTTGATTGACAGTATGTATGACAGTGAATAACATTAAATGACTTCATGGATGAGGTGACTTCTTAGTTCTGTCATGATCATAATATGCCTATGACATGGGGATATGATATCAGGACAGAACATGTATTCTACAGCTTACTCCAAGAAAACCCAATGCTTTCTTATCCAGGCAAACTAGAGTGCAGTCAGATCATAGCTGTACAATGTGTCTGTTCCACTTGGGGTTGTCTAATGTTGGTGAAGATGGCTTTTGAAAGGGTGACCAGCTGTGTATGACTGAAGAGGACATGAATCCATGTAAAGGCCACTCTGATAGGAACTTCTGTTGACTTTTGACATGATGGTGGCATACAGTGTATGCAAATCGGCAAAAAAGGGTATTACCTGACAATGAAATATTAGGGATATATGAAGAAAACAAAACAAAAACACAAAAGCCAACAGAAGAGGACCCATGTGTTCCAAAAACCATCTATAAGTGAGTGCCCATGAAAAGACCCGTGTGAGGGAAGGGTGAGGTATGGAGTGATATGGGAAATGAATGACAGAATGCACCACATGCATGAAGATGAGACATCTTTATAAAAACCTTTAATAGACATTTCTTCAGAAAGGCAATTTACAACATGTACATGATGTATATAATCCTCTACATGGTTATGTATGTGTGGATGTGCGTGTGTGTGTTTGTGTGCGTGGTTGCGTTTATGATTTTATCTGTGTGTGTTCCTAACTGTCGTCCTCCATTAAGATCCACTGAGCAGTGGCGAGCTTCTTCTGTGAATACGAGAGAACAACCTGATCAGCACACTCAAGCCCCTCTCTCATAAACACATAAACACACACACACACACACACACACACACACACACACACACACACACACACACCTCTCTGGAAGTTTACTCGGGTCATTCACTCACACACCTCAAATAGGTTTCTACACAAAAACACTAACTCTTTGTTCAAAGTTCACATGAGCCCTAAAACACGCACGCACGCACGCACGCACGCACGCACGCACGCACGCACGCACGCACGCACGCACGCACGCACGCACGCACGCACGCACGCACGCACACACGCACGCACGCACGCACACACGCACACACGCACACACGCACACACGCACGCACAGCCAAGCACACACATACGCACAAACACACAGCGCTAATCTGACAAGACCAAACAAATCACACATTTCCATCAAAACTACTACACCTGCTACTGCAGTCACCACCACATACATACAGAAGCTTGGACCTCCAGTCCAGTCTGGCAGCCTGGCACTCTAGCACTACTATCTATCAGCACAAGCAGCCTCAGCTCCTCTGCTCCACAGCCACAACTCAAGCACTACTGATGCACTACTGAAGCACTACTCTAGTGAAGCAGCTGGGATTAGACAGCTATGTAGTGTAGTGTGGTATGGTACGCTAGGTGTGCGGTGTGGTGTGGTATGCTCGGTATTGCTGCACTCGTTTTTTGTGTGCGCATGTGCTTGTGTATAGGTGTGTATGTGTGTGTGTATGTGTGTGTGCATGTGTATAGGTGTGTGTGTGCATGTGCATGTGTATAGGTGTGTGTGTGCATGTGTGTGTGTGTGTGTGTGTGCATATGTATAGGTGTGTGTGTGTGTGTATGTATATAGGTGTGTGTTTAATGTGCGTTAGTATGTAGTTTTATTTGGCTTGCTCACCTGGAGCATCTGACTGCCCCGCCCTTCTCTCTCTCTGTAGGGGCGGATCACACCATCGTCATGGATGAAGCGCGGAGGACGCAAACTCTCCACGTCCTGGGATGACTCCGCAGCCCTACGAGACACACACACACACACACACACACACACACACAGACACACACACACAAGCAGAAAGAAAGACAAAAAGACAGAAAGAGAGAGCGCGAAAGTGAGAGAAAATGTTGGTAATGAAGGGGTGACTATTATTGCAACAGTGGGTACAGTAACTACAGTAACTAACAAATGAGACATGGCATAAAGAGAGATTTGACCTGTGTATTTGTGTACATTTCATAGGCATTCGTGTGTGTGTGTGTGTGTATCATATATATTAGTGTGTGTCTACAGTATATCATATGTATTTGTGTGTGTGTGCGTGTATGTATCATATGTGTGTGTGTGTGTATGTGTGTATATATATATCATATGTATTTGTGTGTGTGTACCTCTTGATGCCCTGGAAAGTGCTGCTGGCCATGTCTATGATGCCTCCAGTGGGGCGAGTGACTGCCCCTACCAGCCCTTTGCCCATCCCCTTAAAGAAGCCCGCCGCCCCCTCCTGCTGTGCTCCTACACACACACACACACACACAAATTACACTCATTAAGCCGCCTGCACACACAGTGTGGAAAAACCTTGCGGAATACGGCACACGCCTTCTAGTGGGCACCGTACTACCTCAGAAAAAATTCCGGAGAAAGCTCATTGCGAACAACATGGCGGACGGAGCGGAGAAGTTGAGATAGCGGTGTCAAGTCACCGAGTCTTGTACGACCTCAGTTGTGAGGGGTACAAAAATTTAAATTAGTCGTGGGACGACTTAATAAAGATTGTGTCTGCATATTTTATTCTTAATATAGTGTTCATTATCTTTATTAGATTATTACAAATGCGAATGACATTTGTTTATTGTCGCCATAGCGATGTAGCCATAGCAACAACCAGTTCCGGTCCTATCAGCTGTACGACCGTTCCGCAGGAGTTCGATTTTTTTTTAACGCATGCGACGAGCCTCGGATGCGGAATTTCTTCCGTGCCGTATTGTCCGGACCCAAAACGCATAGGCTACGGAATGCGGATGTCCATTGACAATGACTGACTTCCGGTCATACCGGACCCGTATTACCGCAGCCAGTGTGCAGGCGGCTTTAGAGATCATTCATATATACAGATGCAATCATCAACATTAGGCCTGCTGGTGGTAACCACATACCGCCACACCGCAGTCACGTCACGCATACCGCAGTCACAAGCTTGTTGCCGACAACACCAACATATTTTGCAGCGGTATAGAAGCATTTACAGGTGCTGGTCATATAATTTGAATATCATGAAAAAGTTTATTTATATCAGTAATTCCATTCAAAAAGTGAGACTTGTATATTATATTCATTCATTACACAAAGACTGATATATTTTAAATGTGTATTTCTTTCATTTTGATGATTATAACTGACAACTAATGAAAATCCCAAATTCTTACAAAATTAGAATATTACTTAAGACTGATACAAAAAAAGATTTCTAGAAATGTTGAACTAGATGTAGAACTAGACTAAAAGACCATTTAAAGGCCTTTTCAGGTGTTTTGAGTTTATTAGCTGATTAGAGTGTGGCATCAGGTGTCTTCAATTTAATGGCCATAATGATGGGCACTGTACACACACATGAATGACACACTCTCTCCATATAGACTGACAGCACACACCAACACTGGTCTTCTTACCTTTGATGGGTTTGGTGACTATTCCAGTAATGCCACTCACAAAGCCCTGGGAAAGGAGCAGAGAGGTACTCAGTGCATGTGTGTGCAAGGAGTGTGCTAATGTAATACAATTACCTCATGTCTGTGAGTGAGTGAGTGAGTGAGTGATGCAATTACCTGATGTATGTTAGACATGTAAAAGAATTTAGTATGTGACACCAGTGTGTGTGTGTGTGTGTGTGTGTGTGTGTGTGTGTGTGCGTGTGTGTGCGTGTGTGTGTGCGTGTGTGTGTGTATGCGTCTGTGTGTGTATGCACGCTCGTGCGTTCGTGTCTGTATGCGTGTGCGTGTATATGTGCGCGTGTGTTAGACTCACAGACACCAGGCCCTTGCCCCCGCGGGCGAGCCCCTCCTTGAGGCCCCTGGGCTGGCGGTTCATGGCCTCTCTCCTCTTCTGCTGGTACTCCTCGTCCAGCGTCATGGCTGCCACGCCCTTGGCCATCGCCCCCGTGATACGCGACGCTGCGCCCGCCAGACCACCTGACACACACACACGTATGTATTTATATACTCATTAAGTACTCCCATTGACTCCCATTGTAATATAACTGAAGAATGCTAAACTGTGCCTAGACCAAACCTATTACTACCCTTAACCTGTCAGTAAAGCAATGTTTTGTCACTTTTTGTTTTATCAGTAACAACAAAATAACCAAGAAAAAAGAGATTAGTTAACTTAGTTTCCCCTAAATCACCTCTTATCTGGTTTCCCCATCTTAGACCCCCTTAGATTTGCACACAGGCACACGCAAACAGGCATAGTGATATGAAGAGGATTGGAAATGTGGACATGAATAAACATAAAAATAGAGAGTTAGGGTAATAGTGAGGTGGGGGCCAAGGCAGCTCACTCACCTACTGCTGCGCCGGCCAGTGCTTTAACTCCTAGTGCCATCCCCTCCACAAACTCCTCAGGACCCTGGATAGCACCCTGCTCACACACACACACAAACATGACATTTCACTGCCTGTGAACAGTGCTTAAAAATGCCGATGTATGCAAGGTGAACCACGACACAGCTGGGGATCGCTGTATATATAGTTTACATTTGTATAATGTATATAAGAGTATATAAGTATGACACAAGAGCAGAGTGAGGGGTGTACCTGATAGGGTTCATAGAAGAAAGCCTCCACTCCCTCAGACAGGCCCCGGATCAGTCCAAACGGATTCCCCAGGACATCCAGCCCCAGAACCAACACATACATCTGCTTAATAGCCTACACACACACACACACACACACACATTTGTGAGAGAATACTCATGCATAGTTTTAATTTTGCCCTCTTTGGTATACCTAGTTACAGAATACAAATATTTTAACATATATCCACTTAAAACCCTACAGACACACACCTTGAGAGAGAAAACTCCATAAATACAATTTTAACATATATCTGCTTAAACCCCCCCCCCCCCCCCCACACACCCACACACACACACACACACCTTGAGAGAGTCAACTCCAATTTTATCTTGCCCTGTCTGGTGTACTAAGTTACAGAGAGCATGTGGTGGTGTAAGTGTGTGTACCTGTTTGGAGTAGTGCCTGATGACTTCCCATTGGAGCTGTCCTCTTGTGTTAAACTTGTAGGTCATCTCAAAGAATGCCAGTCTGCGTACAAACACACACAAACACACACACACACACACACACACACACAAGCAAGCATTTAAAAATGTTTTTAAAAAATACACATTTAAAAACAGAGCTAAAAACAGAAACAAACTAAATTTAAAAAAAGGCCAGTATTATTTGGTGTGCCTTTATGAGTATAATTTAAACTGATAACATAGTGATTACAAGTGAAGCATGTGCTGTATGTGTGTGTGTGTAGGTGTGTGTGTGTGTGCGCCATACTTGAAGACCACGTCCTGTACGTCTGTGAGCGTGGCGCCGATGCTCTTGAGCAGCAGGTTGAGGGACTGTACTGGGATCAGCTCCGCCTGCCTCTTCTCCTTCAGACCATCCTCTCCACCAGAGCTCAGGGAGAAACTCAGGTGCAGCTACAACACACACACACACACACACACACACACACACACACACACACACAGACACAGACACAGACACAGTCAGGCACACACACACAAAACAGTCTTTAGGGATGGGCGTGTTT
This sequence comes from Setipinna tenuifilis, assembly GCA_030347295.1. Taxonomy (NCBI): domain Eukaryota; kingdom Metazoa; phylum Chordata; class Actinopteri; order Clupeiformes; family Engraulidae; genus Setipinna; species Setipinna tenuifilis. Next base: position 12,708,941 of record CM059271.1, on the reverse strand, counting down.
TCTTTTTTTTTCTCCTCCCCGTGACCTTCCCTGCTTTGCTCCCCTCGTCTAGTCTAGTCTAGTCCGTCTCCCAGAGAAAGATTCTTTTCACTCTCAGCACTGCTCTCCAAACTAAAAAGTCATGGATTTGATCAACAGGTCTCTCAATACAACCAGAACCTCGTGTTCAGGGGGAATCTGATTGTTCTGTTGTAACGTTTCCCTCATCCTCTTTCCTCATGTGAGGCTGTATTGCTTTTACACTCCTGTCTTCCTGCCCCATGTACCCCCTTGTCACATCATGCGTGTTTGTATCTATGTATGGATGGGATGATGGCCAATTTCGCCTAGTAATAAATGGCTTACTATACTATAACTATACAGTTACAATACATGCAATTTAAATTGGTTACGTGTATGAATCTTATTCTATGTGTGTGTGTGTGTGTGTGTGTGTGTGTGTGTGTGCTGACCTTGATGGGGGATATATGGAAGTACTCGTATAGGCTGATTGGGGAAGAGTCTGTAGCGGAGACATGGTGCAGCTGGGTCTTGATGTACTCGATGTCTTTCTGGAAGAGCTTCACCTGACAGGCACAAACACAACTGCAATTAAACAGTATTCTCTGTGTGTGCGTGCGCGCGCGCGCACGTGTGTGTGTGTGTGTGTGTGTGTGTGTGTGTGTGTGTGTGTGTGTGTGTGGTGTGTGTGTGTGTAGGTGTGTGTAGGTGTGTGTGTAGGTCTGTGTGTAGGTCTGTCTGTGTGTGTGTGTGTGTGTGTGTGTGTGTGTGTGTGTGTGTGTGTGTGTAGTGTGTGTGTGCAGGGGCGGTTTTAGGGATTCTGAGGCCCTGGGCAAAGAACAGTTTTGAGGCCCTACACCCCCCCCCCCCAAGAAAGATTAGCGACGCTAAATTTGCAACAAAGAATCTAAATCTGCCCATGTAGCCTATGTTCAGGTCAGATTTTCTTGCGTGTGCTGCATGCTATGCTACTTTCGGTAGTTTTTCTATGAAGGGCCAATCTATATTTACAACACAACGATGAACTTGAAGATGAATAATATGAACATACGTGAACTACACATGAACAATAAACACTAGTGAACAAATCTAGTGAACTTGAACAACACTGCCACACGCCCGCACACACACGGGTACACCACACTTAAAATGTCAGCTACACACATGGAAAACAACAAAGTAAATTCATGGACGCCTACAGAATTAAGTTGTAGGTTAACAGCAATCAAAAAGACTACAACCCCCCTGCCATATTCAACAGATTATTACAAGCTAAATAGGTTTACGCGTGCGGTCAAAAGTTTGTTAAGGTGGTGCTAGCTGTCAGAGAGTGACTAGCCTGTCATGCTATGAATTTGACGCTAGTAGAAGTCACAATAAGTAGACGCTAAATCCTACGTCAAATGATTTCAGATGCAATGAAAATAATATTACTTGTGACTGTCTTGGTAACTAGTGCCACGGCAGGCATGTGATAAGGAAACCCTCTGTCCTACCTTAAGTTGGTGCAGCTATGATCCACTTGTGTTCTTGCTAACCCATCCTGACATCTTACTTAGTTTAATTTCACGATTGCAAGTGCACTTGTTTTTACATCAACAGTTGTTTTATTGTAGGCCAAGCAACTTGGTATATTCTGTATGCGAGCAACCCTCACTATTTGAGGAACCAGAACTCGGGATTCACCCAGTTGTGCATGTCTAGTTAGTAGTAAGAAACTGACGAGGTAGCCTGCGATGTAATTCTTGACTGATGTATCATTTTTTCGTGAGAGTGGGGGAGGGGTAGCCAAGTGTATACTTATACTTTATTTTGTTTCGTGTAAAACAACGTTTATGTATACTGAAATGAAATTCAAGCGTTTTATTTTACAGACATTAATGTCTTAGCCTACAAATGACCGCATGAAATTATTAGATAAACAAAACTCATTGGTCAAGCGCGAGGCCCGTCACAGCGCGAGGCCCAGGGCGACGGCCCCCTTCGCCCCCCCCTTGCGACGGCCTTGTGTGTGTGTATGTGTGTAGTGTGTGTGTGTATGTGTGTAGTGTGTGTGTATTACCTCCTGCTCAGTCGTGACAGTTTCTGTGTGTTCCTGTGTGAAGAGGTCTTGCAGGGCGTAGAGGAAGCCCAGGTCCAGTCTGAGGTCCATCTCCTGGATCAGAACCTTAAAGTACCTGCAAAACAGCAACAGCCGTTAAAGCACTTTCAGCTACATCCTTTGTATGAAATGTGCTATAATAACAACAACAACAATAATAATAAATATCAACATCATCATCATCATCATCATAATCAAGAGACACATGAAAGTAATATTTCAGCGGTATATGATGCTAAATAAGTAGCTGCCCAGACAGCCAATACTACTGATGGCAAGATTAAAGAACTGGAGGGCTGAGTGACTTATTGAGAGAAATACACTGATCCCCCTTCCGTCACAGCAATTACGTTCCAGAACCCCCCGCGATGTGTAAAAATCCACGATACGACGAGACCAAATAGAAAACATTTTATTTTATAGTTTAAGCCTTAAAACACCTCTCCCATACACACACATTTACTGTATGTATTATTGAATTATTACTGCTTTTTAGTCAATAATTACGTTACATTATGGTTATCATAAAGAAAAGTTTGTCAGAACAATATACAGTAGTTTAACATGCATAGTGACAAAGCATGCATATATTAATGGAAAAAAAAACTGTGATATAGCGGGACCACAAAAGGGGAACCACGATATGGCAGGGGACCTCTAAATATGAGCAATACTACATACTGATGCTGAGAGTAAAGACGTGAAAGGCTGAGTGACTTATGGAGAGAAACAGAGGAATGCACAGGCGTGAGGACTCACTTGATGCGCAAGATGTCTGAATGTCCTGCTGCTCGAGTGATGATGCTGACGTCCGTCAGGGGTTTGGGCTCTACAGACAGACACAGACAGACAGACAGACAGACACACACACACACAGACACACACACACACAGACACACACACACAGACACAGACACACAGACACAGACACACAGACACACACACAGACACAAAAAAAAAAGGAAACAATTGTTGTTGCTGTCTGACCCTGAAAGTCATTTATCCATATGAGTGTTATATAAACAGTGGATTTGTGTCATTGCGCATTTGTGTATTTGGCTGACCTGAGTCCATGCTGACAGACTTCGGGGGCTTGACGGGGTAATACACAACAGGGAAGATGGCACCAGGAAGCTGGTTCTGAATCTGTGGAAATAAAACACAGAAAGTTTACCACTCTACCAGTAACTACCATTTACTTGGCAACAAGCAATTGGTCAAATGCACAACAAAAACGATCCCAAATGTATCTGTCTGACATAATAAAAACTGAGTATAAAGATTGAATTTTTATTAAATGTGTGTCTGTGTTTATGTGTGTGAGCTTGCAAACTAACAAGGAAATGCCTACAAAAAAGGTGTGTGTGTGTTTGTGAAACTGTATGTGCATCTACTAAACACCAACTACAGACTGTATGTACCTGGATGTGGTTGATCTGGACTCGATAGGCCTGTTGCCGTGCCGACACTTTGTACTCCACTCTTAGAGCTGGCAGGAAGTTCCTCCGCAGCAATGCATCATGGGGCTTCAGCATCCGCATGTCCAGACCACTAGGGGTCAGAGACACCTACACAAGGGAGAAAGGGAGGGAAAGATTGCATCAAAGCACAGTGAGCATTCACAAGAGGAACTTGCAAACTCTGTAGCCACTTTGTAAAAGGTTTTTTACAGCCGGTACCTCAGATACACAAAGAATTATGACCTAAATACCCACACAACAGAGTGTATACTTTGACAGACTGGTTTCTGATATTTTTAAAAGTTCAGGACATTTGAACCTAATAAAACTTGATGTCCTACAAAAGGTTATGTGTGCAGGCTGAAAGTCATATGCACTTTGTGTAACACCATAAGATAGGCCAAGGATAAAGTTGCATCTCCAATGCACCCATTTTCTTTAGAGGTATGCAAAAGTTTATTTTTCTTTTTGAAACCCTCTTTGCCCTGAAAGTTATTAGGGGCAGGGATGACATTGACATTGTGTGGTTGGGCCAAGTACACTCTCTGACCTGGTAGTTGTTGGACAGGTCGAGCATCTTCTCGTCCACAGGGCTTTTGTCGATGTAATCCCTGTAGCTCTGCTCCAGGAGGTCTGCGTCCTTCATGCTCAGGGTCTTCCACCGATTCTTCTTCTGCAGCTTACACTCCCATACCACATCAGAGCTGGCCAGGACGCAAAATATGGACATGGAGAGAAACACACACACACACACACACACACACACACACACACACACACACACACACACTACAGTCAATGGTGTGCATGCATGTCATACTGAAAAAAGAGTAGTTTCCAATCACATTCACTAATTCACTAATTTCAATGCATGTCCTACTCTACCCAGTATGTCTATGCAAGTGACAATAAAACATCCTTATATCCTTGTACATTCTGCTTTTATGTCTTTATATTGATAGTAGTATGTTTGTGACTGAGTTTACATATGTGTGTTTTCCTTACAATGCGAGTACACCAGTTTTTGTGTGTGTGTGTGTGTGTGTGGACAAGTGTGTGTATGTGGCGTAACGTGCACATACTGTACCTGCAGATGCCGATGAAGGCCACCTCCTGGCTGGTGGTGTTGTTGACAAGGGAGACGCCCAGGTCCTGCAGGGACAGGATGATCTCCTGGTCGGCCAGCTCGGCCTTCTCGCTGTTGCAGATGCTCTGGAAGAGGCGGCGGTCCTGGGTGAACAGCGCCACCCGCTGGAGGCCCTCGTAAAACGACAGCAGGAAGAGAGAGCCCTCCTCCTCCACATCTTGGAGCAGGTCCTGCACACACACACACCAGGGGTGGAAATTAACCTCGCAAAATGTGAACTTATACCAGGCACTGTCAAATAAATGATAAAATAATAATTTACTATTGAGTGGCTGGTGAATTTTATGTCAAAAAAAAATACCAGTCACTTTCATTTTACCAGCATTTGGCTGGTGTGAATTTCAATCCCTGACATATACACACAAATCTCAGTCACCGTTACATACACAAAGCACTACTAAAGCATGCCCTACAGTAGTAGAGTAGTCAGTGTACATCTTGTGTAGGAGTATAGCAGCAGTAGTATGTACGGTCCTCTAATAATAACTTTGCTATTTATATAAAATTGCCCTATGCGTAGAGAGAGAGAGAGAGAGAGAGAGAGAGAGAGAGAGAGAGAGAGAGAGAGAGAGAGAGAGAGAGAGAGGGGTTTAACACTCCTTTATTAAACAATACAACAACATTGTCAAACCATTACAAACACACGTCCACTGCACAGCTTACATTTACAAACCCCTGAAAATTTGGATGTAGCCCCTCCCTCATTACACACTTAACCCCACCATACCGTCAGCGGTGACATGGCACAACACTTCCCCTACCCCCCACACAGCCACAAAACAATCAACATCATCAATTAACTTATAGTAGGCATATTCAACATTCACACGTGCAGCCACCATCCCCTTAAAAACCTCAACTGGGTCACAAGAACCAGCATGAATTAACTTGTTTCTCCAGGTTTTCCAAATAGCCATCTTGGCTGAGCCCATCAAGAAGTTCATTAAGCAGATTTTATTCTTCTTCCTTGCGCTATACACAGGCCCACTAATGATTTTTTTTTCGGAGAAAGTGAGAGAGAGAGAGAGAGAGAGAGAGAGAGAGAGAGAGAGAGAGAGAGAG
>CM059271.1:12630671-12698171 GCA_030347295.1 Setipinna tenuifilis | reverse complement strand
GGCAGTCTGGGCCATGTGCACAGGCTGTATCCTAGGGAGGGCTAGGATGGTTGTTTTTTCAAATGTGAATGAGAAATATTTATTTGGATATTTTACAATGTCATCAATAATCGTAAGTTGGAATATTTAGAGAAGAAGCTGCTGTGTGTATCCACAACATCCCATGAACTCTGAGCTATGGATTGCTACGTTGATCAACATTGTGGCCATTTAACTGAATCATGCCTGAGCAACCTTTGCAGCTGCCAAATGTGTGTTCTTTGTGTAATTTATTTTTGAATTGTGGACACAAATAACAAAGTAAATGTGTGTTTCTGCAGCGCGGTCACTCACTTGTAGGACCCCAGCGGGACGCAGAACTCCTCATTGGGAAGAGACGTGCCGAGGCAGGTGGACTCCTCAAATACACGGACGGGCACTGAGCAGTGGTTTATGATCTGTGTACCACACAACACAGCACTTACAGTACAGCAACACAGACAAGAGCACTGATACACAAGCACAAACTCACTTATACAGAATATTTTTAAACATAAATCCATTTAAGGGTTGTCCACCACACACTACAGTCATACTATACTATGCTGAATATACTGTACATCTCGCACATATCTCGCTACTCCTGGCACTTCTGATTAGATGCTATGTAACATTAGTTGGTAACATTAGACGCTAGTTAGTAACATTTTGTTACCCTGTGTTTATACATGTGTAATGACAATAAAGTTGAATCTCATCTAATCTAATAGCTGGTAGACTGACCTGGTATGAAGAATAGCCTCACACACTTAACTTTTCGCTATACTTGTTTTTTTATGTCTTTTGGCTCTAGCTGTGTGGCAATATTTTTTGTTTTGTTTGGCCTTTGGCCATTATTTGATACAAAAGTGAAAAAGACAGAAAGACAGTACGTAAGTGGTAGACAGTGATATGGTGGGGCTGGAGAATGACCACCGGCCGGTTTTGAACCCGGGTCCCCCATGGGAACTGTCATGGCACAGGCACTGTAGCCAGCTGCCCCACCCCCCACAGTGCCCCAGTGTGGTTATACTGTTAACGTGTTGTACAGTTCTGATGATGTTTGTTGTGCTTTGGAAGATGCTTGAAGCGTGACACACACCTGGAAGGGGGAGCGGATCTTGACGTACTTGCTGCCCTCCACGGAGTAGATCTGGCAGACGAAGAAGCGCATGACGTGGGACTCGTTGTGCAGCACGCTGTACATGCCCCGCCCCACCTTGATGAGCGGGATGACGCTGGCTCTGGAGTGGCCCACTGGAGCTGGGGGAGGGGAGTGGGAAAAATCACGTCAGGTGCTGACGGAACACACCACTTTTTTTGGGACATAGGTTTATTCCTAAGGGTTAACTCCCTTAAACAGTTATAAACAATTTTGAATCTAGTTAGCCAATCTGAATATGAATATCTATATATTTTTTTTCTGTTCTGTGCTTTCTGTTCATGCAGCGTTGTTTGTCTAAACAAAACAGGGTGTGTTTTTATACTGACTTAAGACTACTTTAACAGACCATTTTTTGGATTGAATCTGCCTTTACCCAATTGCTCATGTCCGGTTATTATGTATTTTATTACCCAGGCTCTAAGCCTGCCTACGCACGTGTAGCACATAAAGTCGATGTCATCACTCATAAACACTCCCTCTGTTCACTGATTGGTCTGGTAAAATTTGACCAGAGTCAACCATATCAATGGAAGCAAACCCAGAATACCACTGTAGGGAGAAAATAATCAAGCGGAAGAAGTGTGCATAGGCAGGCTTATAGCCTAGGCGAGTGAAGTGAAGCACGTACTGGGCTGGATGTAGTAGTTCTTGGCGTTGAGGCTGGTCATGGCGGAGAACTGGTCGGAGGTGAAGTCCATGTAGAGGTTCTCTCCGTCGGGCAGCTCCACGCGGCGCTCCTGGGCGGCCCGGGTGCGGTCCAGAGACAGGGAGCTGTCCAGGGACTCGGGCCCCAGGGGCACGAACATGTCGCTCAGCAGCACGGACAGGGCCACGCCCAGACGGTTCTTCAGCACCAGGGGGGCCTGGTCACGCTGGAAGCTCTCCGCCGTCTGCGTGGCTGCCTCGGCGAAAGCCTGGAGGAACACACACACGCACAAATTCACAGATGCACACACATTCACAGATGCGCACACACACATACAGAGATACAGATATGCGCGCACACACAGACACGCGCAAACACAAAATACAAAACCTTGTGGATTTACACAGACACCCACACACATACAGACACAAAGACACACACAAACATGCACACAGATAGATACAGACACAAAGACACACACACACACAAACATGCACACACATAGATACAGACACAAAGACACACACAACGATCAGTATTAAAGTGAGATGGCTGGCTAAGTAACACTGCCTACTGCCTAGTGGTGCTTACCGTTCCCAGGTTGCTGAGCATGTTGATGCCACACTTGGACAGCATGATGTTGAGCTGGTCTTTACTGCTGACGGTGATGACTGTTTTATAGTCAGGCACAGAGAAGTCCACCTCATCCGCTATCCCAGAGTCCTTCACAGGCTTCTTCTTCATCTGATTGGACAAAATTATGACATATATTATAGCATTACAGAGTAATTACAGTGTGCGAGTAGATGTGGGTGCAGTTGTGTGCACGTGTGTGTGTGTGTGTGTGTGGCGAGTGTGTGCGCAAGTGAATGTGGGAGAAAAAGAGAGAGTGTGAGTGTGTGTGAGAGTAATTGAGTGAGTAAGTGAGTGAGTGAGGGCAAGAGAGAGAAAGAGAGTGTGTGCATGTGAGCGATTGAGTGAGTGAATGCCCAAGTGTGTTTCTGCTTGACTATGTGTGGACTTTACCTTCAGCTCCAGGCTCCAGGGTTTGAACCCATCTGTAGTTTCATCCTCCAAAGGCTCCAGCAGTGGCTCCCAAACACCCATAATTTCATTGTAGTAATGCACCTACCACACACACACACACACACACACACACACACACACACACACACATTAAAGCTATGCCTTTAAAGGGCCCCAGAAAATAATCAATACTGTTGATCACCTCATAATAAAAATAAGTGGATGTGCTTACCCTAACGGAAAAGGTCCTATAGGAATCCTATAAGATCTCTATAGTTTGTATAATAGTTGTAGAACACCTCTATTTCCCCCCTATAGTGTTCCTGTAGTACAATCTTATATGCAGTACAATGTCCCAAAATACTATAAGATTCTATAGTATCTGTAGTATTCCTATAATATATTATCTTGGGACATTTTATTATATAAATAAGATTATTATAATGCTCTATAGTAATTGTTCCTAAGGGTAGTGCAGGTGGGCAAGTGTCCCAAAATACTATAAGATTCTATAATATCTGTAGTATTCCTATAATATTTTTTATAATAAAATGTCCCAAAATACCATATGATTATTATAGTGCTCTATAGTGTTTTTTCCCTAATGGTAGTGCAGGTGGGCGAGTATACTACCTCCAGGTTGAGGGTGCTGTGCAGGTTGATGAGGGTGCTGAGGTTCTTGGCGCTGCCGTGGAACGAGGCCTTGGCCAGGAGCATGGGCACCGTCCTGTGGCCCACGCCGGCCTCCAGGGTCAGGCAGATGGCGTCGATGTCCACCTTCAGGCTGTCCCCCTGGGGCACCAGCGGCGCCACCGAGTGGGCGTCCTCCTCGCCCTCCTCCTCCAGGAACCAGAGCTTGAGCTGGCGCAGGTCGCGTCGCTGCCAGAGGTCGGGGGGCACGGGGCTCTCCTGCTCCTCCGGGCTCTCCGCCGCCGGGCTCAGCGCCGACTGGATGGTGATCACCGTGTTGATGATGATGGGAGACACCTGCGCACACAGCAATATTTTACTTTACTTACTTACTTATACCTTCTTATTTACTTTTGTATACATACCTTACTTGCATAGAACCCTACTTACTTTTGTTTTCTTACTTTCCTTTCCTACTTTCTAACTTAACTGAACTGAACTGAACTGAACTGGACTGGACTGGACTGCATTACCATGCCAGGGGTTTATTTCGCCCTGTTGACTGACCTGTACATTATTGCCTTTTACGCAAATATCTATGATTTACATCTTATCAAAAAGACCATTTTAAAACTACAACAAACTCAGGAACTTTTTGAAAATAGAGGCAGGTGCTAGGGTGCAGTTGAATAACGTGCCCATACCATGATACGGAGACCTACAGTAGTTTTGAGTTTGGCTTGAGGTCATTATTCAATCCTTCCCCATCTCTGTGTCCCCAATTATTTCCTATCCCATCTCCACCATCCTATCTGATGGCTTAAGGCTTAAGTGGCCAAAAAATAATTTGGTAACACTTTATTAATAACAACCCCCTATAACTAATCTATAATGCATTTGTTAACTCTTAATTTACACTTCATTCATGTTTTTACCAATAATATTAAAAAAATAAAAATAAAACAAGCTTCAACGGTCTTTTGTCTGTGGGTCACTCTGGGCACCGCAACCACTCCCCCTCTCACACAACACAGCTGCATCAACGGGCTCTGCACTAGTCCCATCTGATTAAAAGCCTAAAAGCCCAAAAACTAATTTTTACAAAAGCAAATGGAGGAGGACACCCGTGTGCGTTACCTTGAGTGTGAGTGCGCTCATGCTGAGCTCCATCCTCTGGGGCTGGCTGGCGGGCGTGTGGTGGCTGAAGGAGAGTTGGCAGGGCTGCAGGACCGTGGTCACGTGGTTGGGCTTGCGCTGCTTGCGTAGGAAGGGGCAGGCCGTGACCTTCAGGTCGCCAACGCTGGCCGCTAGACGCTGACCGTCCGGCCCGTCGTGATAGTCCGCCTCCACCTGAGTGGTCACTACCAGGGCGGGCGCATCAGGGCGCGTGAGGTCGGCCACGAACACCACCTCTGGGTTCTTCACCTGGACGCTGTAGGTGTTGCGCAGCGCTGGCGAAGACTGAGAGGGAGCTGGACACACAGACACACGCACACAGACAGAGGTCAGATGCTGTCTTTACATATGAAAACAGAACACCAAATACTGTGCGTATTAACACACAACATGACCCTACATATTCATGCAGAGTCTTGAAAACAAATATGAAACTAACAACCCTGAAAGCAGTCCCTTTTGCAAAACCATTTTACACCCCCACCCTGTTTTTATATTTAATTTCTTTATTCCTTATTTTTATGTACATAGCATATTATATATTATGGCAACTTTTGACTACTAACTGTGGTAACGTTACTTTTTAAATGGTTAAAGTCAAATAACTTGACTACTGACTGGCGTCTTTGGTGGAGGTGGAGCTGCCACTGGCGGTGGCTGGTCGGCCGTTGCGTGACGGTGGTGCGGTGGCCGCTGCTGCTGTTGGTGTGGGGCGTCCGCTGGCCAGGGCCTCCAGGAAGACGTTGGCCACGGTCTGCAGGAACTCCATGCTGGCACACAGGTACAGGTCCTGCAGCGCCACCTGCAGGCTGGTGCCCTCTCGGCCGGCCCGGTAGCTCATCTCCAGCATCACGCTCTCCTCTGCGCCTGGACGCATGGCAAGCATCCTACAGAGAGAGAGAGACAGAGAGAGACAGAGAGAGAGACAGAGAGAGAGACAGAGAGAGACAAAGACAGAGACAGACAGAGACAGAGAGAGCAATGTATACCCAGGAGTTAATATGAGTTAAACGGAGTCTTCCTGGTGTGTGTGTGTGTGTTTATGTGTGTAAGAGAGTTATTGAATAAGTGACTGAGTGCATGAGTGAGTGACTGAGTGTATGTGTGTGATACAGAGTATCAGAGTATGTGTGAGAGAGTGTGTATGTGTGAATGTCTATGCGTGTGTACCTGGAGGTGATGCTCTTGAGGGATGCATATGTTCAACAGTGTGTGTGTGTGTGTGTGTGTGTGTGTGTGTGTGTGTGTGTGTGTGTGTGTGTGTGAGAATGTCTATGCGTGTGTACCTAGAGGTGACGCTCTTGAGGGATGCATATGTTCAACAGTTTGTGTGTGTGTGTGTGTGTGTGTGTGTGTGTGTGTGTGTGTGTGTGTGTGTCTCTCACTCTCTTTCTCTCTCACACACAATGTCTATATGCGTGTACCTGGAGGTGATGCTCTTGAGGGATGCATATGTTCAACAGTGTGTGTGTGTGTGTGTGTGTGTGTGTGTGTGTACCTGGAGGTGATGCTCTTGAGGCGGCCCCTCTTGTCGTCCAGCAGGCACTCTGAGAGGCGTACGGTGATGCTCATGGCCCCGTCAGACATCTGCAGCAGCTGCGTCTGGATGGAGCCCAGGGTGAACTCCGCCAGCATCAGGCCCTGCTCACGCGCATCCTGCTCGGGGTTCTACACACACACACACGCACAGACACACACACACACTTTATTTGAACCCAAAAATCACATTTCTCATACACAAGATTCAAATATTTTTCAGAGGTACTGCTTTAACATTAACCATGGGTACAAAAAACATTGCCTGTGCCACACAGCAAAGCTGCCTCCTAGTGCTGATACAGAACAAAACCTTGCTAACTGTTTTTTCTTTAGTTAGCCTTGTCTGTCAGTCTCTCTCTCTCTCTCTCTCTCACACACACACACACACACACAAACACACGCACGCACGCACGCACGCAGAGATAAATATTAATTTAAAACACATTAAGCATATACACATACACAGTGCCATAAAGTATGCAAACAGATGCCTGCACACACAAGCATAATAGAAACTATGCAGTGCAAACTTAAAATGATAAACTTGTGGTTCCTGCCAAACACACACAAATAACAGATAATCTGTGATGCAGGGTCTCATCCCAACACTGGCACCCACCTCAGCAGGGCTGTAGAGCACTAGTGTGAGGGAGTCAAATCTGAAGTCCAGCTTGAGTTTGGTCTCCAGCTTGGCAGTCTGCTGAATCTCCACCACAGCAGCCGTCACAACAGTGTTGTCTGTCAGAACACAAACACAAGCACACACACTCATTAGCACTCTTCACTGACTCCACATGAAAAACTGTGTGTGCATGTAAGTGTGGTCATGTGTGTGTGTGTGTATGCATGAATATGTTTGTGCATTTGTGCGTGTGCATGTGTACATGCGTGCGTGCATGTGTGTGTGTGTGTGTGTGTGTGTGTGTGTGCGCGTGTCAGACATAAGGTTTGATAAAGAGGATATAGTCGTGTGTGTACCTTTGTTTGAGGCAGGGCTGTCTTATCTGTGTTTGTGTACCTTTGTTTGAGGTAGTGTCCGCCTAATGTGTGTGTGTGTGTACACCTTTGTTTGAGGTAGTGTCCTCCTTATCTGGAGGGGCAGCTGATGGGCTTGACTCTGCCGTTTCAGAAAGATTCTCACTAAGAATCCGCAACACCACAGTCATGTCCTCCTGACTTAGGACCAACTAAACACACACACACACACACACACACACACACACACACACACACACACACACACACACACACACACACACAATGTTACACTGGAGTATCATACAATGTTGTACTTAAGACCACTGTCACAGCTACAAACATGTATTAGCATGCCTGCACAGATCCCCAAGGTATGCGCAGGCATGCAAACACATGCACAAACACAAAAAGATATGGTTATACACATATACATGGTTACAAATTGCACTGCTTAAGAGGAAAGACTCAAAAAAAAGACTCACACACACAGACTGACACAGTCACACACACACGCAAACACACAGACACACACACAGACTTACACTCATGGGTTTGAGGTGGGCGTCGATCTGGAAGTCTGGGATGCTGTGGTACCAGGCGGCCGAGAGGTTCCTGGTGATGGCCAGGTCCAGATTGACCGGCTTCAGCAGCTCCACCTCACTCTGGAACTTCCCATCAGCAAACGTAGTCCTGTGTGACACATAAGAAATTAGAACAAACACACGAAAATGTACACAGACATAACATAGCGTTACTTAACTTCAGCACAAACTTGGGCTTACATTGGGCCCAAAACATGCAGCCTGACCCGACTTGAACATATGTTCTGTGTGAACTTGGCCCATAAACTGTAATTATGAACCCAAACTCAGGCAGAGAATCTGAATTCTAAAGCGATTCCCATTTGTCATTGTGTTCACACCACAGCACACACCACAAAACTGAACCTCCCATTTGTCATTGTGATCACACCACAACACACACAACAACATTTAACCTCTGCATTTAACCCATCACATGTATGAGCAGGGGGACAGCCATGACGATGGTGCCTGGGTAGCAGTGTGTGGTGATGGTACCATGCTCAGACCACCTCAATCATGGGAGAGGATGGAGGAGAGCATGGGTCATTCACTCACCCCCTGCCCACTGCCCTGTCAGTGTGGGGGAATTGAACCTGTGATCGTTTGGCTGAAAGTCCAACTCCTAAAACCGCTAACACGTGCACTGCCATGCTAACCCATGACTGCCCTGCAGGACTATGACTGCCCCCCTGGCCAATAACTGCCCTAAAGCCTCTAGCACCCCCCCTGACGGTAACCGACCTGTACATCTTGAGCTGGCTGAGCTCCACCGTCATGTTGTCGGTGATGGGCGGGAGGGCGGAGCGCAGGGGCGACAGCGGGGGCTCCACGATGACGAACTGGTTGCTGACCGCCATGCGGCCCAGGTCGGCCACGATGACGTTGGGCGAGCGCGAGGACTGTGGCAGGAAGAGGACGGGCGCCTTGATGTGCACGCGCAGGGCGATCCTCGAGCTCCTCTCGGCCAGCTCCCGCACCCCCACCGCAGCCTTCTCCGCCGCCTGAGCCGTCACCTCCGCCAGCGCAGCCTTCGCCGTGTGGAAGTTATCCACGAACATCTGGGGGGGACAGGAGGAGAACAGGAGAGGGGAGAGGGAGAGGGAGTGTGAAAGAAAAAGTGGATATTAGTATAGGAGGAAGAGGAGAAGGAGAAGGAGAGGGGAGAGGGAGTGGAAGAAAAAGAGGATATTAGTGTAGGAGGAGGAGGAGAACACACGCGAGAGGGAGGAGGGGAAGGAAATAGGTAGAGCAGGATAATGATAATACTACTACTAATAATAATAATAATAATAAATAGTAATAGTAACACGTGTCAACTATCATCTTTGTATAAAAAGTGCTTTATAAAGTACCTAACAAGAAACGAAAAATTGACCTGACAAATTGTGTTGAGGTCATACAAAGCTCATGTGTTTGGAGAGTAAAAGAGACATCACTATTTCCCCACATGCATTTTCTCAGTCTTGCATGTGTGCACACACACACACACACTACTCACCAGGATGGAGGAGAAGAACTTGTTGAGGAAGATGAGCTGGATGCAGCCCACAGTCAGGTTGATGTCCATGTCCACACAGCTCATGTCGTTGTAGGCGTCCCCCTGGGTGGCGTCGGTGTAGTTCACCATCTTGAAGGAAAACACCTCCTTATCGACGATGGACACCGCCTACACACACACACACACACACACAAACACACAAACACACAAACACACACGTAAACATACTTGCTTATTACCATCTTTTGACATAGCCCCAACCAATTACTGAACAAATTAGACTCTTTAGTGTTGTTTAATCAAAAGCAACATGAGCCTAAACACATGACTAAACACATTTTGTTTAAGGAATAAAATACTGGGGACTCACCTTGAGAAATATAGAGAATACAAAACAGCAATAAGGTGAATGTGATGTGAAATGTTATTCAAATACAATCTGATCCTAAAATGTACCAACCTTCTTATAGAGGGCATCCTTGTCACAATCCAGAATAATAATGTTCTTCAGGTTGGCCTGAACATCCATAGCCTTCTTCTTCATCTGAACCTCAGAAACCAGCCCTGGCACACACACATACACAACAAATGTTGTCACAAATACCTCAACACATACTTCCTAAGCTACTCTTCTGACATACCATACTATCCAGAACACATACACTAATGCTCTCCAACACACCTAACCATAAAGCCTTAAAGCAAGCACTTTTCATCTTCACTTTTCATCTTCGGAAGAGGAATTGTCTTGCCGATGTCTCATTTGAACTACAGATCGAAGCAACCCACTTTTGCAAACTTGCTTAGTGCGGTTATAGGCCATGGAGGGCAGCAAAGCAAAGCAAATTCAGAAGTGCCATTCACCCGGTTACGAGTTGATGAACCACTAAAACGATTTTGGAAACCTTTTTTTAAGGTTAAAAAAACTGCTTAGTGTTGCTTTAAGTAATCCCCACCCACACATATGAGCAAACACACACACATAATCCCAAACAAAAGATCATAATAGTGTTTGTACCTTCAATGGAGATCTCTGCAATGTGAGCCTTCTCCCCACGAATGAAGACCTTGAGGCAGGAGAGATCAGCTCTGATGTGCATGCTCACCACCTCCGCGTCCTCTGCCTTGCTCTTCTTGGACACCCCTGGAGTGAGGAAACAGACAACATGACAACAACATGACTACTTACTGGTAAGTGAATTGGGACCAGTTACTGAAGGGTGGTTGGTTCGATCCCCGACAGGGACAAAAAAATTGGGTGTGGGGGTGGGTACTTGTGCAGCGCTTTCCCCACATCCACAGCCACACATGAGGCAGCCAGGTAGAGAGGGAAGGGGGCCATCTCTGGCTTTTACCATAAGCAAGTCTATTGTCAGCCGGGTACTGAGAGACATTTCAATATGAAAATCAATTTAAAACAAACGTTGTAAGTTCACTTACTCAAAGCAAAGATTTATGGGAACTGAATTCATCCATTTTCATGGGCATAACTTTTTCCAATGGGTAAATCCCCATTTTAAGTGGAACAGTAACAGAAATGCCTGATAATGTGCCAATAATAGGATCACTCCCGCTACCTGTTCTAACCACAGCTGATCCCTCCTTCTTCTCCACCTTCTCGTCCTCCTCATCCCCCTCTTCCTGCTCGTCGTCTGCAGCGGGCGGGGGCGACTCCGCCTGAGAGGGGGGCAGCAGGTTGTTGAGGAAGTTCATGGTGTTCAGCAGCGCCTCCGTGTACAGGTGCACGTCCAGCGACGAGAAGTTCACCTGGCAGGAAATGACATCACTGTGACGTAAAGCAGATGCAACCACTGAGAGCAAATGCAAGGTGGTAACATCCCATGTGCACATTCAACCAACTCATAGGTGCGTTAGAGTATCACAGCAATCATAACAGTCATGCACTTTGAGTTACATCCTTTGTATTAAATGTCTTATACAAATAAAGATTATTATTATTAATATTATAAAAAATGTACCAGGACGCATGCAAAAATGTACCAGGACTCACCTTAACCAGCTGTTCAGTGTTGTTATACAGAGTCTTGAACTCAGGACTACTTTTATCTGCCTGTAAACAGACACACATCACAGAAACAACATTTATATTGCAGCACTTCCAGTGCCTGAGCTCACCATATCAAACGTACCAGGTAACAGGGCAACAATGGTTTCAGCATTATGAAGAAACACTGTGGGACTTTTTTTATACTACACAATAAAAAATGTGCGTCTATGTGACTGTGTGAGTTGATACCTTTGTATACTCCAAAATGAGCAGGTCATCCTCTGTGTTGTCTAGTGTTGTTATGAGGTGCACAGGTTTGTCTTCAGCATCTACACAAGAGCAGGCACACACACACATACACACACAGAAACAATGACAATCTACTTCCAAAAACATGTTTCAATAAATGTGTACTCCTGCACACATGCATCTCATCTTTCTCTTCATTCAAAAACTAAAAAAGTGGATAGAGTGTGTAAGTTTGTGTAGATTTATGAGTGTATGTATTTTTATGTGTGTGTGTGTGTGTGTGTGTGTGTGTGTGTGTGTCTGACCTGTGTACTCCGGGCAAGCCAGGCAGATCTCCCTCAGGAAGGTCTCTGCTCGGATGTCGAAGGTGCGCTTCTTTAGCTCCGCCCCCAGGCCCTCGATGCTCAGGTGCAGCACAGTCACCTCCTCGTCGTCACACACCCGACACAGCTGGATGGACAGCTGACAGACAGACAGACAGGTAAACACACACACAAACACACACACACACACACACACACAAGAAAGCAAACACACATACGTATAAATCATCTATACAGTATTGAGTCAACACGCACACACACACACTCCATAGTTCAAACTAGAGGGGGTATGTTACCTCCTGTACCCCCCAAAGACATAAAACTAGCAGGGTTGGGGGGTACAGACATATGTAATTAATGTAAACCGTAAAAGGTAGTATCCCCACACTTATGGAGGGGTAATTCACACCTTGACACAGGTACTTGAGCCACCGACTGGGGCTGGATACTGGATAAACAATGGGCTGAGGTAGGCAGCCAGCACTTGACAGACACTAGGTGCATTAAATTCACATGGGTAACTCGAGAGAGAGAGAGAGAGAGAGAGAGAGAGAGAGAGAGAGAGAGACTGCTTGTTTTAAAAATGTAACCCGATTAGTGTTGGCTAAACATATTAAGGAGAACACCATATGATACATGTATCTGGTGTCTGACCAAGTTTTGTTTAATGGCCGCTGCTTTTTAAATTGCATACAGTGGCGTCTTTAATGATCAGATGCATATTATTAATCATGAATATATATTTAAATAATGAGTCCATTGATTGAGCTAATCTCAAAAAGTGCTAAACATTTCTAACATAGAATAATTTATGTCCTAGTTTGCCCTGTTTGTACACAAACATGCACACATGCCTGTGCCTACACAAATAGCCTTGTGTGTGTGCGCACATGTACTGTATGTGCACAGACCTTGCACACATTTGTATGACTGTGTGTGTGTGTGTGTGTGTGTGTGTGTGTGTGTGTGTGTGTGTGTGTGTGTGTGTGTGTGTGTGTGTGTAAGTATATGCATGTGGCTAGTATGATGTACCTCATTGATCATGAACGACAGAAGTAAGTCGGTCATATTCTTCTGCGGTTCTGGGGATGCCACAGTACGTTGCCTCAGTGATGTTGACCGTGCCAGAGAGGTGGTCGGGGTATCGAAGAATGGCTGCTCTCGGACTGGTGAGCTGGGAGCATCGAAAAAGAGCTCCTCTTCTGAGCTCATGGAGGTTATAGACACTATATCAAACACACAAACAGACAAACACACGCAATAAGTAGATGTTTGGTTGTATGGGAGGTAAGTATGCATCTTCTTGGTTCATAACACCACAATTAATACTAGCATCGTTAATAATAAAGTTATTGGCAACTGTAAAAGATAAGAAACCAATAATGAATTTAAATAAATAGCTCGAAGAATTACTTTTTGTGTGTTATAGCTATGGTTATGTCATTCCCACAAAGCATGCATGCATGAGTAATAGGCTTGTTTGAAATGCCTGGCTGGCTGAGTGACATCACAATTTCAAGTCCAGAATGCATGGGGTTTAAGCCAGCCACTCAGCCAGCTAATCATTTCAAACAAGCCCCACGTCATGGTGTGAAAGTGTTTGTTGTGCCTACTGGCATCGTAGAACATTGATGATCTCATCTCAGCAAGGGTGGGTTTCCTGGGGTTGACCTGAGGGGTGACCACGTGTTTGGAGGGCTAAGAATAAAACAGCATTTACATAACATTGAGTCCCACAAAAGCACAAGCACATATAGTATTTTAAACCACTGCTGCCTGAAAATGTTGAAGTTTGTATGTAAAGAAAATTCTCTTCTAAATTTAGTGAGGCCCTTAACTCAGGTAGTTCGGATGATACACTATGTCTTTAAGTGTTTTTCCAGTCCCACCCCACCCACACACACACACACAGGACAGTACTTAAATGTCATGATGGACTTTTAAAGAAGGGATTTCCTCCCACTCCCACTTGTCTGAGAGGTAAATTGTAGGCAACTGGATTTCTATTTGGAGCTTAAAAACATTTCCCCTCTGCAAAATGGAGGAATGTCTTCAAGCTCCAAAATAGAAGTCCACTCACTTGCCTACAACTTAGCAATTATGACAACCATGACCTACATAAATAACAGTCACAGACATCCTTCCCAGTCCTCGACAGGCGGGAGCAGATGTCCTTATCTCCTGACACACACTCCCTCTCTGACTCACCTTGGGCGTGAGTTGGGTGGCACTGGTTTTGGGCGTGGGGGCGGGCCGACTCTCTGGGAGCGGGATGCTCTCGATCAGCGCCAGCACTCCCCGCACCTTATCGTCCGAGATCCGCAGGGAGAGCAGAGGAAGCTCTCCTGACATCTTAAACCTTACACACGCACACACACACACACACACACACACGCGTGCACGCACATGCACACACACACACACACACACGAAAACAAACACACATACTTACACATTATCTCTAAAAAAGTATCTAGTCAATTCAGTGCCAGTAATATTTTGTAGTGTAGTAAAGTTTTGAAGTGGTATAAATCTGTGCTTGCTTAAAGAAATGTTGACTGCGTAGAAATATTTTGTGCATGTGCAAACAACATACTCTTTCATTTTCATTCTCTTCAAAGGGTCTCTATGCAGTTACTGCAATTTGCCTTTGTAGGGCAGTGTATAAACATCGAAACTGAAAAAATGGCTTCAAAGTTGTCATACTGCCAAGTAAAACATGTTGTAGGTACAATAGTGGTGATGCTTTTATGCATTTTCCTAATAGGAGGAAGCAAGAGATTTAGTCACAAGACAAAGAAGGCGTTATAAAGTACATTTCCAGTCTAAGCTCACTTCTGACAAAATATGTAGTTACTGCCTTTTGGCTTTGTAGGGCACTATAGTCCATGCAGGATCAGAGGCGCTGCTAGAAATTGTGGGGCCCCTAAAAGAAAATAATTTTGGGCCATCACCCCAACCATATCATAGTCATCTGTGAGCCCCTGTGAAGCTTTAGGCTCAATGAATTGTCCTGGTCTACCCCCCCTCCCTCCGCTTAGCAGCACCCGTGTGCAGGATCATTCTGGACTGGCCCCTGGTTCCTTACTTGGGCATGCGGTAGTCGGTCACCACCATGGCCCTGCTCAGCTCCACCCTCATGTCCACCGGCTCCAGCACGTGCAGCGCCGACCGCCTGAGCTTCCGGGCCGCCCGCCAGTCCCCATCTGAGAATCACAACACAACACAAGACTGGAACTGGAACTGGGTGTATACTTCAGCTAACAGGCTGTTCTTCGTGGTCAACATGGCATGCATGATCTGATTTCACCTAAGTACGGGCCCTCGATCAATGACCCAAGTTGTTTGGTTCAGGATTAACACCAGATTTTCTGTGATTAAATACAAACCACAACCCAAAAATATCCCCAATTTGCAACTCACAATACAGGAGTAGAACTGGGTGTACTTTTTACTTGCAGGCTTTTCTTTGTGGTCTACATCTTTAAAGACATGGCATCCATAATGCAATTTCACCATGTAATTACAGGAAATTCTACCTTTTTAACTGGAAATTTTTAAAATGTGATGCCATGAGTACATGCTAATGAAATGTTCTGGGAAATGCTGCTTAAGAATAGACAGTTGTTTTTTGGCCCTTACTTGGTCATTGATCGAGGGACAGCAATTACTTGGTGAAATCTGATCATGCGTACGTGTGTGTGTGTGTGTGTGTGTGTGTGTGTGTGTGT
This sequence comes from Setipinna tenuifilis, assembly GCA_030347295.1. Classification (NCBI taxonomy): domain Eukaryota; kingdom Metazoa; phylum Chordata; class Actinopteri; order Clupeiformes; family Engraulidae; genus Setipinna; species Setipinna tenuifilis. The sequence continues at coordinate 12,682,600 of CM059271.1, read as the reverse complement.
GTGTGTGTGTGTGTGTGTGTGTACCTGCTTTGCTGTAGAGGAACTGCAGGTTGCTGAGCTGGATGTCGAAGCTGTCGTAGGCTCGGGACATGATGTCCTCTAGGGTACTGCTGCCCACAGACAGCTGAGGCAGACCCTCTCGAGTCTTACTGGACATCTACAGAGAGTGGGTGAGCAAAAGAAAGGAAGAAAGAAAAAGAAAAAAAAGAACAGACACAGAGACACGAAGGCTTATTTTAGAAACAGAGGTATTATTCTCCTTCTGTATTAACACTGAAACATTTAGTATATTAGAATATAAGACATATATTACAATATATATAAGACATATTATACATTCCTTATATATTACAGTAGAATACCACCTTCATATACAATAGCTGACATTGTGGCTCCGTATAATGCCTGTGACTATCACTAAAAGTGATAGTCATACTGTCATACAGATAGTCGCTGTTCATACTGAACAACACAATGCTAAACAGCATCCCCAAATCAAACCTCTTCACAGGCATGTACCTTCAGGTGTCCCAGGTCCAGCAGAATGAGGTTCTCTCCGCCGCTGTAGAAGCCTCCCTGAGGCACAATGACGTAGGAGGCCATGAGGTTCACCTTCAGGTCCAGCACCTTCTGGGTCTCGATCACATACATAAGGCCTGCACGGGGCAGGGCAGCACAGCACAGCACAACACAGTCAACATCACATACTCTGGACCCTCAGAGTGGCAGAGGGTGGTGACAATGCAATAGGGACATTAACTGAGCCGTTGGCCTGATAACAAACGATACTCAGCATTCAAGGTGCTGAAACATGGGGAAACTTCGCACTTTAAAACCTTCAAGCTGTAAGTTGAGAACATTCACTTGACAAAAACAAACTGGTGAAAATGCTGTGATGTTTGCTCATATGACAATGTTTACTCACTGAACTGGCAGACACTGCTTACATCAGTGGCACCTCCCCTCCTCCACTGTTTAGTACTTCAACAAAAATGCATTCAACAAGTACATTTCTAGGTTTTGTTTTGCTGAGTAACGTCAAACGTTCTACTGGGAGATTTTTGAAGAGCTCCTACTTTAAAGTGACACATTTCTAAGTAAACTGAAGTTCAGCAGTGACGTGTCCTCTAAAAATGAGACTTTTGTTCCATTAACAAACCAGTGACATTTGATAAACAGTTGGCCTGATAATAAATGATTCACTTTGGGTCTGTCAAAATGCATTAGACATTCATAGTGTCAAATTCAACCTCTAGGCCATGTGCTGTGCAAACAACGTAACGATGGCCACAGAGAAAAACACAACACTTTCACCACAGACGGTAGCCTGAGCAACATGTAATGGGGCCAGTTTCATGGCCAAGTAAATGTTTTGTTTTTTCTCAATAGAAATGATTCACAAACAAAACATTACAAGAGCAATTATATCAGACATCATCAGTGAATGAATCATCGGGAGTGAGTCACCAGGAGATGGGTCATTACTCACTGGTAGGCTTTATAGTAACTGGAGCGTTATTTTTAGTATAACAAATATAGCATGTTGGTCTTTAAAAGAAGACCTTGTGAGTGTACGTGTACTAGAAAGAGAAAAAGAGCAAGTGAGAAAAAAAGAGAGGGTGTGAGTCAGAGTGTGTGTGCGCGACAGAGTGTGTGTGTGTGTGTGTGTGAGAGAAAGAGAGTGAGTGTCTGTGAGAGAGAGTGTGTGTGTTTGTGAGTGTGTGTGTTTGTGAGTGTGTGTGTTTGTGAGTGTGTGTAAGTGTGAGGGTGTGTAAGTGTGAGGGTGTGTGTGTGTGTGTGTGTGTGTGTGTGTGTGTGTGTGTGTGTGAGGGTGTGTGTGTGTGTGTGTGTGATGGGATAGGTATGGGAATGAGACCTGTAGCGGTGCGGTCTTTGAACTGCTCCAGCTTCATGAGGGTGGCATTGGTCAACTCATCCAGCTGCAGGTCATCAGGAGGCAGGAAGAAGGCCGACAGCCTGTTGACGGTCATCTACACACACACACACACACACAATGAAATAAATGAAAAATAAATGAAACGCAAAGAGGTAGAAGATCCTGAATGTTTCACAGTTAATGTAGTTCTCAAGCTAAAGTTCACACACACACACAGTTTCGGAAAAAGCAAGATGTCCCTAAACAGGCAATCACACACAAACCTTAACATACATATAACGTTACACACAGATAATAGCTATGATAGATTAAAAATACTACATAATTACACATACAGCATCATATATGATCTCCAGGGGCTGGGCATCTGCGTGCAGTTTCTGGTCAGCCGGTTCGTCCAGCGGGTTTGTCTCGAACATGAGAGTCAGGAGCGGGTTCTTGTTCTCCACAGCCACGCGCCGTGACGACAGCAAGATGGGGGCCACGCGGTTTCGGGGAAGCCCAGTCACTTCAAACGACGTCAGCTGGGCAACCACCCTATAAAGGTACACACACACACACGTGCACACACACACACAAACGCACACACAAGTTAAATGGATGTGTGTGCATTCATTTAAATAGACTTAAATGGATGTGTGTGCATGTGTAGAAATTTGAGGTACAATGTATTCCCTTGTACATAGTACATAATCTTTATCCAATATTAAAAATGCTTTATTTATATTTCTATTAACTTCATTGAATTGGTACTTGCTCTTTTTATTTTTTTTAATCTTCGTTTTACCATGACAAGACAAATTCCTTGTCGGTTAAATTGATTACCGTGCAATTCACTTGCCTCTGATTCTGAAACTGAAATCAATAAAAGAATGGAGTGCAGCAGAGCGGAGAGCTGAGCAAGCGAGGAGGGAGTGGGGGTGGGGGGTGGTGGGGGGGCAAGTGTAAAGAGAGAGCAGTGCGTACTTGACGGCCTGGGCTCCTGGTCTCTGGGACAGCATGGCACTCAGGTCCATCACCGCCAGCTTCAGCACCTCCGGCTTGTCCGAGCTCTCCTTCAGACTCACACTCAGGCTCACCAACTGAAAGCACACCTTCATGTCTACAAACTGCACACACACAGACACACACACACACACACACATTAACATCTTACCAACACACACACATTAACATCTTACCAATATAGAATGACTTTGAGAGAGAGAGAGGGAGGCTGACATAGAGAGAGATGGAGAGGGAGAAAGTAAACGTACTTCTTTGGGTAGGTTATGATTGACCGCAGTCTCACTGTAACCAATGGCCTTGTAGAGTTTGTTTTTGTCCTCGGTTGTCATAAATTCGTCCAACCCTGCAGGAAAAACATGTCCAGATGAAATGGACCTATATCACTACTGACCCTCAGTACGACATTATATAGCATATATCAGAGCCTGTTTAAAAAGGTCAGTGAGACAGCAACCTTGTTTGACTAAAGACAGACTACGCAGACTCACACTCACACATAAGCCTGCTAAACCCATTCCAAAACACCAACCTTTCTGCAAAACTAACCTCTACTTACATTCACTTGTAAGTGGTTCTTTATGCATTTTAATAATGATTAATAACCACTAGCTGAAGAGAGTTTTCATATTGATGATGTCTATGAATGCTGTTGCTAAAATGCTGCCTCTACTGACAAAAGCGTGCTAATCAGCTAGCCCTCATTTAGCTTCCGTATGGCACCATTTCTACCTCAGGGGTAAAAGCAAGCCATTAGCTGACCTAGCAAATAAGCTTGTAATAACCTACGACTAAGCTTTTAACTTGAAAGCTTGGGTGCTAAAATGGAAGTCTATTTACCTTGATTCGATTTATCTCTTTCTCTCCCACACACACACTTACACAGATACACACATACACACACATACATATACACAGACATCAATTAATGTTAATGGAAACACCACTAGTTGCCTGGACAACTTTCAATCGTCATACAGTATGTCGTCTTTTGCCATCTTGCCCGAACATTTTAGTCATTTTTTTGACAGATGCCATGTGGGTAGGCAAATTCAATAGTACCATGCACTGATTTAGAGTGTGTAGGACAAAACCAGCTAGCTAGCCAGCCTTTTATACAGCATCTTAACATATTATAACCAAGCTGCAAGAGACCCTTATTATCATAAGATGATTTCAGGCAAACCTCATCACAACCCCTTTTCATCACCTGTGTCTGCTTGTCTCCATCTTTGTTTACATTTTAAAGTACTGACCTCCAGTTTTGACCTCTTTATCCTGAGGTGCGGTTTCCGAGCCCCAGTTCCACATCCAGCCAAACCAGCCCTGGGACTCCTCCACCTCCGCCTTCTGGCCCGGGCGAATGATAGGCAGGCCTGCCCGCATCGCCTACAAACACACCACATGGACAGCTGAACTCACACACCGAGTCATAAAGGACAAACAAGACCAGACCGGGTCGGGCTATGCAAAACGTGTCAGGAGATGGATGGATGCATGGCTGCATTTCCATAAATAGATAAAAAGTTAAAGTGATGCTGCATACCTCCACCTCTGCCTGCTGCCTTGCCAGAGTGATATTGAAGATGTCCAAAGTCTTCTCTGTCTCCTGAAAATGGACAAAGCAGAAACATCAGTAAACTGAAAAGTGCGTGTTCTAGTATGTCCTAGTTGAGAGGGTGTGTGTTTGACTGTGTGTGTGTGTGTGTATATGTGTTTGTTTGTTTACCTCCAGCTCTTTCAGCATGAACTCTTTGGGTTTCTTGTTGGTGATCTTGTGTTTGTAGAGCTCCCTGTAGCGCTTGACCTTCTGCCGGTGGCGACGGATGTGCTGCCAGGACCACATGTGCAGACGGGGCTTCACGTTCACCTCCAGGATTCCAATGATGACATAACGCCACCTAATGGGGTCATCCAATATGGAAAATATCTCATATCTCATGCAGTACTGTCAAACAATTTAGTTCATCTCTTTTTCCAACACCTGTGCCTATTTTGATGAATTCTCACTGCAGTTGTATTTGAGTTTTTTTCCAGTTTTACTTTGCTGTTGTTGCCTACAGAGGAAACTGTTGCTACTGAGGCCTGTTGATGTCCATGTTGTTGTAGAAGTCATATTTCATGTTCATTTCCTGTTTTGTTTTGTTTTGTTATTTTTAGCAAATCTTGCGACAACATTTCTGGGTGTTTTCTGGGTGTCTTTTTACTGACTACATTCGCATAATTTTGGTGCTTGTGCAACCGGATACTTTGACAAAAACATTTAAGTTATATTGCCTACCCCTATGTTTATTTCTCAATTTGTGTGGAAACATCTACACAGAAATTACATAACATATGATGTGCACACCAATGCGTGCAAGCACACCCACATCCACACACACCCACGCACACACGCACACACACACACACACACACACACACTAACCATAAGAAGGCATTATTATGAAGGGGCAGGTCAGGTCGGTATTTCCTGTAGGGCAGATTGCGTGACATCATGTCCACTGAGCCCAGCAGCTCCAGAATGCTGATATACTGTATTAGAGGTATAAGGTCAGGGGTCAGAGTTCAGAGGTGAAAGGGCAGAACTAATAATAGAAATAAAAACCAAGCAGCAACAGTGTTATTTGTATGTTTATCCGTGTTTATCTGTGTGGTCAGTCATTGTGCATGTGTGAGTCTGATGCTGCTGACAAAAAAATGTGTGATTGAGTGGGTGTGGCAGCTCATAATTTAAGATCCGTTCTTACTAACAACTATAATGTTAACGACAACTATAACGACAACTATAACTACCGGTACAACAATATGGGCGTCCACACTCAACGACATTTTAACAGCAACATTGTCATCATGATTTAAAAAAACTAATAAAAGATGACGTTCTGTAAATTCTTATAGATTCCGATTGGCTGACTGTGTTTTATAGTAAAGTCTTATAATGTCATACCAATGTCATTTAGCCTGTCGATGTCGTTATAGTTTATCTGAACAGCATCATTAACAGGTGAGAACATTTTTTTAAAGAGATATAGCTACAATTATCATTATAGTTCTACGTGTGAAAGGGCCTTCACAGTTCCGTGTTCCTGTGAGAAACAAGGGCTCACCTGTGGCCTGGCAAGCTCCACAGCCACTCCTGGGAGGTCGACCATGAGGTCAACCTTAGGGGCAGACAAATCCAGATCTGACCTCGGGTTCATACGCAGCTTGGCTCGCGCTGAGATTGGTCTGAATACTTGGGGACCACAAAACACATCATGCCAACATTACACAGTAGCTCACCAATGCACACCCTGTACAAACACATACATACAGTATCTACATACACACATCTGAGCGCACACACACACACGACACACTACACACACACACACACACACAACATACACATACACACACACACACACACACACCATACACACACAACATACACACACACACACAACATACAGAGAACATACACACACACACAACATACAGAGAACATACACACACACACAACATACACACACACACAACATACACACTACACACAACATACACACTACACACTACACACACAGCAGCAATAGAGCATACCATACTGATAATCCGGAGGAATGGAACCCTCCACGGCAACGTTTTGTCTCAAACATCTCTATACGAGATAAAACAGGAAAGGAGAGAAACACCAGTGAAATCAGAGAAAGTTCATTGGCCACAGATATCCTTAGGTGTCTTTTGTGTGTGTGTGTGTGTGTGTGTGTGTGTGAGTGTGAGTGTGTGTGAGTGTGTGTATGGTCTCACCAGCGCCTCATCTGGACTATGATTGGAGTACAGCTCAGAGTTGGTGTTCCAGTAGGCAAACAGGTTGTCTAACCGCACCAGCTGCAGATAACATAGAAACGCCACATTGAACATACACACACAGACTCTGTCTTTTTAAAGTTTCTTTGACTACTTCTCAACTTACAAAAGGACTATTAAACAACATGCTCAAAATGTAATGGTGAATTTTGTCCTCTCTGTTAAAAGTGTGCACATATTAGTTACCTTGAAGAAAAGTTTGGCTTGATCATCCAACAGACATGGTGTCCAGTTAGCGTCTGCTGTCTAAAGAGGAAACAAAATATGATTTAAGCCCTGTTCCGACCATAAACTTATAACAAAAAAAAGTAAGTCAGATGTTTACCTGCAGGCTGAGGTTTTGTAGAGATACTCCAAATGAAATGGGAGAGGAGGGGTTGGTTATCTGCAAACAGAAAGACACATGAAAGGCAACATGTTAAATGCATCTAAAATCAATTCTTTGTACTCGAGTGAAGCCATTTTGCTAAGTCAGTTTCAACAGAACACTAATGGAATGGCTAGCTTGACAAAAAAATGGAACTAATGAAGAACTAATGTGTGTGTGTGTGTGTGTGTGTGTGTGTGTGTGTGTGTGTGTGTGTGTGTGTGTGTGTGTGTGTGTGTACGCGCGCATACTCACATCATCCTCATAACGGATGTGGATGTTGGAGATCTTCACCTGGAGGTTCTTGATCACCTGAGTGACAAGCTTCTCCACAAATGTGTCCTGCTTCTGCAGTTGGGGATTCTCTGGGGTGGACAAACAGCACATCAACAACCCCAAAAACAAACAAAGCAACAACCATTAAGGGCACAGCAACACTAAAAAACACAAAGGGTTTCCATTACCACGAAAAATCATTGCAAATAGATTTTAAAAAAAATTACCCCAATAAATCCATAATCAATAACACACGGACACTACTGCAGTAATGATGAATAGTGCACTACACACACTACACACTAGTTTACACACTACACACACAGTTCTGTATTCTCTATATGGCTTTGTGGGCTTGCATGTGCATGCAAACACATGCACACACACACACGCACGCACATGCGCGCAAACACATGCATACACACACACACCTTGTTCAGCTGCTCTTTGTTTGGTCTCTTCAATGCGTTGGAGCTCCCTCTGACGAGCTTCCTGTAGCTGCCTCTCCTCCTTTTCTGCATCATACTTAATGCCTGACACACACACACACACACACAGACACACACACACACAGACACACACAGACACACACACAGACACACACACAGTAGAGCACAGTCAGTCATGATAGAAACACATCATAAAAGGATTTATGTAGGAGCAATAAACATATAATAAAAACACTGAATATAAAATATGCCCTTGAATATTTTCAGATATGTGGACAGGTCACTCACTGGCAGTGGGGACAATGAGCAGGTAGACTTCATCTAGTGTGGCCTCCACAGACTGTGTGTAAAGATTCTTCCATGGTATCTTTAGTTCAAGACGACCTAGAAAGAAAACAACACACACACACACACACGCACGTACGCACACACACGCACACGCACACGCACACGCACACGCACACGCACAGCAGGACAAACCCAGTCAGAGGCAGTACAGCGCAGTCAGGCCTGCAGCAGTGATAAAGGCATTACTTACACCTAATGACTACAAATGGATAATCAATCAGCATCTGTGTGTGTGTGTGTATGTCTATGCATGTGTGTACATCCGCATGTGTGTATGTACATCCATGTGTGCGTGTGTACCAAAGTCCATTGATCCATGTGTGAATGCGGATCAAAATGTATGTACCTGCTGAACCGCTAAGCTGCATACAACTGGATGAACTCCCTGTGTCTGTCCGACCCCCCCCCCCCCCCCCCCCCCTCTCTATGATCAACCAAAGTATAAACATCGACATGGAAGCATACTGACTTAAAAAGTACATATAAAAAGGAAAGCCTGCTAGTATGTGAGCAAGTTTCCATGGAAGAATGTGTTGCAAACTATGGCTACCAGATGGAAGACCAGGTAATTAAGCTGTGGGCTGAGCAGTCGTGTCTGTTTGATGTGACTGTACAGCTCTAGCACATTTTCCCTTTGAAGAACAACCAACAGAACACACTACAAAGGCAGCTCCTACTGCTGTTTCTCTTCCAGCTTGTAAGCTGATGCCAAGAGGAAATTCTTTGCTACCAATTGTACTGTAGTTGTAGTCATGTAAACAGAGGTTTTGAGCAAATCTTAGTGTGGAACTAGACTGTGACTAGACTGCAACTGTGCGACTTATCACTCATCATTAGATGTGAGAGGGTGTGAAACTGTAGGCTTCTAAAGTTCTCTGGTGTGTTGAGAGCATAACAGTAAGTCAATCAATCACAGGGGCGACAGTTCCCCTGAAGCAACTTGGGGCCCAGGGATGGAGGGATTGACCTTCTAAGCCTCTTACCTATGTGTCCTGCTCGCACCTTAAATGGAATGTCCAACTGACTCTGAAAAATAAGAATAAAAACAATGTCAGGTAAACACAGAAACCAGGAAATTGCTCAGTTTTCACCAAAAAAATCTTTGTTGCAAAACCAGCATTACTGGTCTACAAGTGTATTGTATGGAAAACATTTCACAAGACTGTCAGCTGGTCAGCTGTAACTCTGGTGGTAAAGAGCAGAACATGTAGAGGAGACACATACATGTAGCTAGACACTTCCACTTCCTTAATAAAGCAAAAGGAAAACTCATACTTACAAGCGCATTTTCCTTTATTTCTAGGTTTTTAAGAACAGCATCGCCTGCAAAGTGTACAGATAAGACATTTATAACACAATTACACTCACGACATGCACAACTCACAGCCAGACACATATATCAAGCAAGTTGGAATCTGACCCTCTCCCAGTGATGAAAGCCTTAGGCACTACTGGTATGCAGTCCTATAGCGGCAACTTGTTTGCATAACTTTATCGGTTAACCACAGGACCTTGCCTCTCTTTTACTTTACTTCTTTGTTACCCTCTCTCTCACACACACAAGCATACACTACACACCTGTTCCAACACTCGTGTTTTGGTCATGAGACAATATTATAGCCTAATACACCTGTGACCTCACAAGACAATGTTCATATCAGATGTAAGCTGATCATAAAGAGACACATAAAAAAGAAACAGGAGCTATGAAGTGGACAGGTGTGAAAATGTGTACTCTTCAAACACTGAAAACATAACCACACCCATTCCCACCTTCAATACACAGAAGGCTGTATAATATAGCATCTCCCTTTCCTGTAAAAGTGTTCTACCGCTTAGGAAATCAACAGGGTTTTTACCCCTTGACAAGTGACCTACGGTCAGGTCACAACATGCAAAGGCGGGTGGATATATTAGGGCGCCATAATCGCTGTATCATTCCTCAAAAAAATGACCAGAAGAGTCTCAACGTTGCCCCTTGCAAGATAAATAGCCAGCATTTTTTAATGAAGGGAGTCTGTGAAATAACCTCACTGAGCAATTGTGACCTTATAGAGCCTGTACTGACACTAACCAATGTTTTTTTTTCTCTCGCTCTACAGGGAAACAACCTATGTGTTAGCCACAGTGACCACCGGCTGATTGTGGTGTTGTAGAAGAGTGCACGTGTAACCTCACTAGTTTTTAGTCTCGTGTTTCAGGAAGCGTTGTATTTGTGGTTTCGAAGTTTAGCTTACTATGCTAAATGCTGTGATTCTTTTTAAACCCGTGAGATTTACAAAATGCTAGCCACAAGAGCGCTAGCCAACTGTTCAGAGTTTCTGTTTCTGCGTTAGAAAAGATATGGCAAAGTACTTGCACTTGATGACTATACTGAATAAAGGTTGACATTTCACACTGGTACCAAGTAATTGTAACACCTGGTAACTTCTGCCCGTGAGACATAACCTTAGCTGACATGACGGAGCTAGCTTGTAGCGACAGGGGGGTTTCATAAAAGTAATTTTTCACTGCTAACACTGCAACCGAAAAAGGGCGTACAATACGGCTAAAGACACAGCGCACACATAGCTCCTGCTTTATCTTTGGCTTTCAATGAACAGAAAGTCATGTGCCTGCGGAAACAGCTGCGAGATCTGGTAAGGGAGAGCAGATACCATGACGCCCCAAAACTGCCAAGCACTTTACCTCCCCATATTCCAAGGCTGAGTTGCGAACTGTCCAGGTTGACCACATAGTCGCCAAGAAACCTGTTGAGGACGTCCACCACCAGAGACTCAAATACCATCTTGCCTCCTCGTTTACAACCGCTCAGGATCCATGATAGCTTCGCTTTCGGGATGACAGGTTGCAGAGTGGGTCAGATCAATTTCCTGAAATAAACACAGGCGTACAAGGGCGGGACTAACATTAGATGACGTCACGTTGCGCCATCTGGCGGAGACTCTGGCAACATCCCGTCTCTGGCGCCCAATCACGACAAGGCGATGCTTGAAGGGCCAGATCATCATTCTCAACATTCATTCAGAATCAACACAGATAAATATAGCCTATGTAATGCGCCTACACTACTACTCAGATCCATCATGTTTATAAAAACACAGTGTAATCTTTAGTCTCAAGATTAGCATCAACTGAAATGAAAATTCAAAACGTCATTTATATGATTTCTTTTAAAGGAAAAATAAATTCTTTAGCAATTAACCATTTTTTTGGCATTACATTTTTCATTAATCTCTCTCTCTGTCTGTCTCTCTCTCTCTTGCTGTGTGTGTCTGTGTGTTAGAGACAGGTCATGATGTAGAAATGCGAGGATATTTACAGACCCGCTGCGAAAAGGTCAGTGTTTGAAGCTAAAAAGGTGTGTTGATGTCTGGCAGCAACCAAAGCTTTGATTATATGTAGGTGTGTGTGAGTTTAAAGCTAGTGACGTTAACAGAATTATTTCGTGGGTGGGAACAAAATACACTTTTCTCTTCTCTGATTGGTTAAACGTAAATGACAAACTGTCGGTCAGTGTAGATAAATCTAAATGACCTTTTCAAAACTGTCAGAGTAGAAAACACAGGAGCAGAACATAGCCTATTCCAGACCTTTCGATTGGAGCAAAGAAACGCAATCTATACAAGGTAAGTTCCATTAGTTTTCTGCTTTTGAAGGTCTCTTATCCCAAAACCCTTGTTAATAAGCATGTGTGTGTGTGTGTTTGTGTGTGTATAGGTGTCTGCATCAGCCTAGCCTGACGTGAGTAAGTGACGATAATGATGAAGGCATGGGTGAGAAAGGCTCAGGAGTGTGCAGAACAGATTCTGGGCAAAGATGTCCCCATATCCAACACCGACAAACAGCCGTTGCATGGCAACATCCTAACACCCCATAATATCCCGGAGTTCTTCCTGCCCCCACGGTTTGTTCGACATCCCCCAGATCTACCCTGCACACTAACACACATGGAGACACACAACCCTATGAAGAAGCAGGGTCCCGCAAGGCTTTGTGGGGACATCAAGGTGCCAACACTGGCAGAAGACAGCAGGTGTTTGGGAAGGCAGGCATCCAGGACCCAGATACCCACACAGCAGCAGACGCTGAGGAGGCCAGCGCACCTGTCTGTAGAATCGCTGAACCAAGCCTATCTGTACGAGAGCCCCAACACCCGCAGGAAGGAGTCCCTGTTTCACTGCGCTGTCAGCCGGCTGACACTGGAGCAACACACCCTTGCATCAGCAGCAGCAACAGCACCATCACACTTACACACACGCAGAATGCCTGGACGCACGCTTACACGTTCCTGCCCTGCGCTAAGTGGGAAAATGCCTTTTTCGCAAACCACCATCAGGGAGTCTGGTACTGAGACAGACACACCCTCCTCATCCACAGACTCCACCCCTCAAGCCACGCCTCCCACCACTCGCTGGAGAAGCCCCTCTCCCAGCTATCTGGCCCCGCCCCTCCCCTTTCCTCTGGAGCTGCTGCACTGCCAGGAGCGGCTGCACCGGGAGCACCTACTGCTGTTGCCCTCCAGGGGGCGCCTCCGTCTGGCCACCGAGCGCCCCGTCCCCAGCCCCTCTCACGACCAGCCTCCCATCCTCCGGGTGCGGGTGGTGTCGCTGGAGGGCGTGCGCGACCCCGGCAGCGGTGGTGGTGGTAGTGGCGGTGGTGGCAGTAGCGGTGACCTACGACCTTTCAGCTGCAGTCTCAGCCTGTGCCTGACGCCCGGCAAGCTCCAGCCGCAGAACAGTGCCACCATCAGGCACTGCCGGGAGCCCATCTTCTTCAACGAGGACTTCTACTTCAGCCAGCCTCCAGAGGGCCAGCCTCTCAGCCACATGCAGCTCCAGATCAAGGTGAAGGACAAGAGCGGAGGACTGGGCAGGGTCTGTGTGCTGGGGGTCATCAGCAAACCACTGTCAGAGCTGATGGCCCTCTAAGCACATATAAACATGCACACATACACACACACACAGGAAAGCACACACATGCGCACACACGCAGGCACACACACATTACTTAGCAAGGCTGACAGTTGACAGTTGTATATGTACAAAGAAAAATACATTTATACATAGTTATTACACATTCTTTTCATATTTAAACACACTCATTACTCACTTTAAGCTAATTATTTAAAAAGAAAAAAATATATATATATAGACCAACATATACCGTCATGTCTAGATAGGTACAAGCTTGTCAGTGCATTACACACTCGCTATCACACTCGCACAAACTACCTGCAGACATACCAGTGTCCACTAGAGGGCGTGTAAGTATGGGATTCTGTGCAGTTAGAGATGGTTCACAGACTTTGAAATCTTTGAACCTAACACCTGCAAATTGCGATTGTGAGACACTGCAGGGGCACGAAAAGCAATTCATAATCTCAGCTGCATGTAAAGTGGATTTCTATTCTATTGTTTTATGTAAATTACAGTAGTAGTTTTCTTTCTTATGGTAATTTATTATATCTGGCTAGATCTATATATTATTTCATGTGTCATCCAGAGTGCCTTACTTTATTTTATATTATTAAAATATGTCATATTAATATATTGTTTGAGGCTTAAGAGGTGTTAACTTTCACATTCATTCTGTTTCCCCATGACAATGAAGCAAAGGTGTGCAAAACGTGTGTAGTTAGTACTTGAAAAATGGAAAGAATTTTCCATCAGAACAGTGAGATCATCTACTAAAGTACATTTCAAATTTTGGTGCAATAGTTTCTAAAAAAAATGCTTGATTTATCATTGTGTTTTACTGCTTCACTTTACCATATTTAATTAGTGTTGTGTTAAAAAAATATATAATACAAAGTATTAGGAGCACATGACTCATAAGCACTTGTAAGATATGATATTTGCAGGATTTATACATTTAATATTCGTGTATTTGTATATGAAAATCTATTAATATTATCATACATTTAAGAAATGCTTTAAAATGTTAATTAGTTAGTCTGTATGTATGACTAAGTGTATATGGCTGAATCACACACAGCGATGCTAACTTGAAGGCGCTGAATGAAAACACTTGTAACATGGGCCGAGGCGGAGGCTTGATTAATTAGAGGAATATGATTTTCCATGTGCCTAGTGGTTTAAGTATGCATAATATGTTAAATATGCTTAAGAGGTTAAATGTGTTTAAGAGGTTAAATATGATATTGTGATAGATGTGAGGATTGTTGGGATGCCGACTGGTGTGTGTGTGTGTGTGTGTGTCTGTGTGTGGGCGCATGTGTGTGTGTGTGTTAAAGGAGGCTTAATTACACCAATGAAGGCCCAGGAGTCTCCACTCAGAGAGAGATGGATGAGAGCAGAGCCAAAGGACCTCTCCTCTAACCGCAGCCAAGCAGACAATTAACTCTAAATGAGGGAGCATTCGTGCTCACACACACACACACACACACAGAGACACACGTACTTGCACACACACACACACACACACACACACACACACAAAAAAATGCATACACATTTGTACTCGCACACAAACACACACAAACACATACGCATGCATACACACACACACACACACACAGACGCTGACCATTTTACCACATACTATTACTACTACTACTGCTAATAATAATAATAATAATGATAATAATAATAATAATAATAATAATAATAATAATAATAATAATTTGTTAAATTGTCTGGTCATCATGTGTCATTATCATCTCTCATCTGTGATCGTAGGTGTTTGCGGCATGACTGAAAGAGAGAAGATATTAGACATCACCAGGGCCAAATCTGAAACCAGTCTAAAAAAAGTGTGAAAAATGTGTGTGTATGTGTGTGTGTGTGTGTGTGTGTGTGTGTGTGTGTGTGTGCGTGTGTGTGCGTGTGTGTGTGTGTGTGTGTGTGTGTGTGCGTGTGTGTGTGTGTGTGTGTGTGTCCAAACTCCAGCAGTTGACAACAGTTGATCCAGCTGCGGACTGCTAAAAAGTACCTAAAATGAGCCCCAACGTTCATCTATAGCGTCTCTCACATACTGAAAAGCAGATCCCCCATTGCTCTCCTAATTCTTCCCCAATCTCCATTTTGGACCGTTCATGCCTTGCCCATGTCTTTGTACTCTGCACAAGTCTGACTGCTTTTGAATTAAAGCATGAATATATCAGTGTAATTATGGATGCTTAATTGAGAAGAGAAACTGTAATGAAGTGTCACTACTCTGCATACACACACACACATACACACAGGCCTTGATGTGTGTGTGTGTGTGTGTGTGTGTGTGTGTGTGTGTGTGTGTGTGTGTGTGTGTGTGTGTGTGTGTGTGTGTGTGTGTGTGTATACTGTACATGTTTGGGTGTGTGTGTGTTTCTGTGTTTCTGTGTGGGTTCGTGTATCTATATTATCTGAAAGAATAGTCACTAACAGTTACATAAGAAACATAAACCAAATCCATATTTTCTGCAAACATTGGCACACAATCTTGAGATTCAAAATTTGTAAACGTGTGCTCAGGCACACACACACAAACACACACACAAACACACACACACACACAAACAGACACACTCACACACACACAAACATACACATACACACACACACAAACACACACACACACACACACACACACAAACAGACCCACTCACACACACACACACAAACATACTCACACACACACACACACACACACACACACACACACACACACACCTCGTCATGTCACACTCTCTGTCTACACACACACATTCACTCATGGGGCTGCGGTGCATGGTGGTGCGGTGGAGCAAGGGTCATCGTCGTGGAGGCTCGCTAATGAATGAAGTTGCTCATTAAAGAGGCGTGGTTCGTTTATGATTAGAGACGGGGAGAGGAGAGTCACCCCCGCCCCAAAGCAGTATGGGTAATTATGTTTAATGTCTCATCTCTTATGCCCGGCTGAGAGGAGCGGCTGTCCTCTGACCCCCTCTCCACTCCTCGGAATATTTAAATCATATTTTAGCTCCCACCGAGACAGCTCTTTGGCCGAGCGGGGGGTTTTAAGTGAACATCGTGCACTGGTAAATGTTAACAATGGCAACATCGCACTCTTGTCACACAAGCTTTTTGCACGAGACCCCAAAAATGCCACAAAAAAACCATTGCAGTATCATCATTTAAAAAAAAGAAAAGTTATTCTAAAGGCAAGATTACTGCTCGCCCTTATCACACCTTAGCAAAAACAACAGCAAAATAAAACACCTAATAACATACTAATATTTAATAGCCCTGTACCTTGTAACCTACAGTAGTTAACACACCAGATAACTGTTACAGTGTGACACTGATTATGGCAGCAGTACACTTAAGCCTTGACTTTTGCTTTCATATTCACATTAACATGAGGTTAGTATAGCCGCACAACATGATAAAATGGTTAATGTTCACTGAAGTTCATTACAGTGGTTAGTGGACAGAAAATCTATCAGTTATCAGGACTTAATGATAGCAAAAAAAGTAGAAAAAATAGAGAGAGTACACATAGAGCCGTTTTTGGATAACTGGAGCTTTTTTGTTAAAGAGAGACTTAACACTAATCAAAACTAACTGCACACTACTGTATGGTAATAAATAATACAGTTTGATACAATATTGTTTGATACAAGATTTCAGGATTTCAAGTTTGTGTGCCCATGTGTGTGTGTGTATGTTTGTTTGCATTTATTTTGTGTACCTACATGTGTGTGTAGCCGTTTGGATGTGCGTGTCCTGTATGCTTGCCGCATGTGCCTGTGTGTGTATGTGTGTGTAATGGGCTTGTCTTTGGCATGCTAAACAGAGCGACGGGTTGAATAAGCTCAAACTGCAGAGGACACCAGTGTGCCCCTGACTTCAAAGCTGGCATCATGCTGCAGCGACTCGGCCTGAACTACTTGAACCAACAGATGCTTTTGAAGCCGCGGAGCTGCCCCTCCCTTATGTTGGGGGCACAATAAAAACACACACGCACAAACACCCACATTTCCATATGAATTACACTCTCTATTGGTTAACCAGCAACCTCAGATCATGACCTTAGAAGTCAGGATGAGAGGAAAGGTGGGCTGCTTTGCTGTGTGATGGGTGGATGGATAGATGGATGGATGGATAGATAGATAGATAGATAGATAGATAGATAGATAGATAGATAGATAGATAGATAGATAGATAGATAGATAGATAGATAGATAGATGTGGTCATGCTCAGGGCACCTCAGGGGAGGATGGAGGACAGCACTGGTCATTCACTCCCCCCACCCACCTGCCGATGAGCCTGTGACCCCTTGGCTGTGTGTGTGTGTGTGTGTGTGTCTGTGTGTGTGTGTGTTTTACAGCAGTTCCACGGTTGTCACAGTCACTTTGGATAAAAGCATCTGCTAAATGTAGTGTAATGTAATTTGTCTTCAACATCACCATGAAGAATAATCAAAAGCATACATTCCTTGTGGTCATTAAATTCAATGGGCAAAATCTTTGTTGGAAAAAAGAGATTGCTGTTTTGAGCCTAACATAACACCTTATACCATATGATCTCTTACACCAATCCACTGAGAAATTTGTGGGCGATGACAGTAACGAGCTCTTGACTGCGGTTCGTGTCACATGACCGTGGTGTGGCGGTATGCGGTTACCACCAGCAGGCCTAATGTTTGAACGCATGTGTATATATGAATGATGTCTAATAAGTGTAATGCGTGTGTGTGTGTGTGTGTGTGTGTGTGTGTGTATGTGTGTGTGTGTGTGAGATTGGTGCTGCAGGTTAAGATTTTCATCCAGCACGAATGCAAGATGATTAAAAGTTGACTGTCCACATTGTGATCACCTTACTTCGGTGCAGTGAAGTTCTTCTTCGGGTACAGACAGGTCTAAGAGAAGTGTTCTCATTTGGTCACCAGGTCACAGTGTTGAATTAAGCTAAGATTACCACTTATGTGATTTGCACATAACCGCTGTGGACTACAGAAGAGGTTACAGCTAAATCATGACATCATAGGCCTACATTCTGCTTAAATCATACACAGACAAAAACATCTCAGAAATATTAAATATTACATATTTAATTAAAGCCATTTGATTGCTTTTTTATCACATGTCTTCCGGTTTATTTCACAATTTTGTGTGTTTTAACTACAATATGGATCTCTGCAAATGTTTCAGAATTATTTTTATCATCCTAATTACCTCAGCATCTTCATCCTTAAATAAGTTAGCTATACATGGCCAAAATGCAAACTCCATCCCATGTCCTGTAACTGTCTTGAATTCTTGGCCAGTCTTGGATGCTTGAAAGTTTTTCATCTGGAATCTAAGTAACACTTTACATCTGCGTAATTAGGGCCTGTGTCCAAAATCACTAATATCCACACCTTATTAAAGTAATATAGATATTAGGAGACAATATATTATCATATCAAACAGGCATTGAAAAGTCAACACACACGCATAGTTTATATTAAAAAGGCATGCCATAATTTGGCATCTTAATATCGCATACATCTGGCGGAATGTTTTGTTAATTTAAATGAACTAATAAGACATCTTTCTGAGTTCACTGGCATTACTCATAGACATAGTCACGAATGTATTTTCTTTTTGTGGATTTTTTATTTTTATTATTTATATTATTATTATCATTTTAGTTAATGATATTTTGAGCAATTATTGACCAATTATTGACAATTTGCAAGAGATACAGTACAGTGCATCTGAACAGAGAACTATATCATAAATATGTACACGTAAAGGTAAGATTCATCACTGGCTATTAAACCAACCTGTAAAAGCCATTCAGCTGGTACGAAAGTGCATATTTTTATTAGCATTATTCACATTATTCACATAATTCACACCGAGTTTTTTAGCTTATCTTTAGTGGCACTCTGTGAATTTGAGAATTTGTGTTAAGATGATTTCTGAACTAATATGGACTTGTGAATCACACTCATACACCCCACAGACCACATAACACACACCGCGCGCACACCCACACACGCACGTACACACACACACACACTCTCTCACAAACACACACATACAGACAAACCTTATACTGTTTGATTCGTGATTTTCACTGTGCTATGTCAGTGCCGATGAAAGCTGTGAACGTGAAGGTGACAGTATGGTCAAAGAGCACACTAAAATTACTTTTGGTTCATTGAAGTAAAATTTTATTACAGATTGTGTCAGTGAATATTCATGAACATTAAATGCCCACATGAACAATAGACGACAAGAGACAGATAGGAGCGGATAGAAAGCAATAACAGTGATAAATAGCACAGATTTAAACAGTTCTGTTTTATCTTCTAAAGATTTTTTTACAATACAGTACAGCAGGCTGGTCAGTTCATTCTCCATTTCTGAATCTTCATGCTGTTTGGGTAAGAAACACTGCAGAAAGTGGCAAACAAATATGTCTTCCTATAACCATCTATATAATTTTCCCTCTTTGTTGATATGTTCAGCGTTACAATAATTCACAGTTAAAAATTCCAAAAGAAAAATAAACATGAGACATCGGATGCTTGCTCATGCCAGCGCTGTTTCGGCATTAATGGCTACACTATATTACATTAAAAATTCATCTTTGGGTTTCTCTGATTGTATTTAATGTCTTAATGTCTTAGATGAAGTCTAAACTGCTTGCAATCCTCGTCATTAAGTCCTTAACATGTCCCACATGTTTTGAATATTCTGCCTCAGGATATCTGCATTTGCAGAACACACACACTCGCGTGCGCGCAAACACACACACACACACACTGCTTGAATATGACAGAAATTTGTGTCTTCCCTTCTTCTGCTGAAAACCTATTGCCTTACCTGATCACCAACCTTGAGGGAGTGAGTTTTTGTTTGTTAATGTTTATGTGGCAGGTCATGAGTTTGTATGGATGACACTGAGCATGTTGATAGTTATTTATATGGTCAAAAGTGTGTGCGTGTGTGCATGTGTGTATGTGTGTATGTATGCACTCATACACACCTGTATTTCTGAAAAATAATTGCCTGTGTGCCAGGGTATGGATATATGTGACCATGCAGAAGTGCCTCCATATGTAATGTGTGTCCGTGTATGGGTATGTGTGTCCATATGTGTGTGTGTGTGTGTGTGTGTGCGTCTAAGGCAGAAGCAGTGAGGGGTGCAGGGTGCAGCTGGTCTTGCCCTGTCCGCCGTCCTGGCATCGTTGCAGTCCCAGCGTCCCCAGGGTAGGGGTGGGCTTGATGGGCATGGGCACAGCGGGCATCCCCTGGCCGCTGGTGGGCTGGTGGTGGTAGAGGCTCTTGACGGGCAGACTGAAGGGCGGGAAGTCTGAGGAGAGGGCTCCCATGCCTGGCCAGAGCTGCGTGGGCAGAGGGTACCCCAGCTGGCTCATGACGGACGAGATGGGCACCGACCCGGGCGCCATGACCCCCCGGCACTCGCGCCCGATGATGTTCTCGATGGCGAAGGGGTGCTTGAAGCTGTGGGGGGGCTGGCTGCTGTGGAGGCCGTAGCTGTGGTAGTGAGCGTGGCGGGGGTCCGGGGGTGGGCGAGGGGGCAGGGCTGGCGTGGGCCGGGGCAGCTTGAAGCGCTTGCGGCGACGGAGGAAGCTGCCGTTCTCAAACATGTCGCCACACGCCGGGTGAAGCGCCCAGAAGCTGCCTTTGCCCGGCTGGTCGGGTCTGCGTGGGATCTTGATGAAGCAGTCGTTAAATGACAGGTTGTGGCGCAGAGAGTTCTGCCAGCGCTGAGTGTTCTCGCGGTAATAGGGGAAGCGTTCCATAATGAACTTGTAGATGTCCGAGAGAGGAAGCATCTTCTCGTCTGAGCTCTGGATGGCCATGGCCGTCAGGGAGATGTATGAGTACGGAGGCTTCTGCTCGCTGTACGAGCTCTTCCCGGGCCGGGGCATTGCCCGCTCTCGCTCTCGCACGCGCTCTGCGCTCTGGCGCGCAGTCCCGTTTTCATGCGCTTTTGCGCGCTGTCACCGGCATATCCAAAAGTCTCCTCAACTTCATAAACTGCTGAAACGTTTCAAAAGTATTTTTAAAGGGATTCCTTAAAAGGGAATCCGCTGAATTCGGGATCTTTATAATAACAGGACGTTTTTCTCTCCAAAGTCTCTTCTCCAAAAAACTCTTTCGATTCGATTCGCACACCATGCGGGTGGAAACCTCAAGTCAACTTTTGGCTTCCCGTCTCTCTGCCGGTCTCCAGGGCACGAGGGTCGCAAACAAACTGCTCAGCGCACACTTGTCTCTGGTCTCCCCCGCCTCCTGCACGCGGCTTTTGTAATAACAGCAACGTCTCGAACCCCCTGCCGGTGCACGCACTATTACACTTTTGCACTAAGATCGGGAGAAGAAAGAGAGGGAGAAAGACAATCTGCTGTCGGGTGTGGGTGTGTGTGTGTGCGTCTGTGTGTGTGTGTGTATGTGTGTGTCTGTGCGCGCGCACGAACGTGCCCTGCCATTAATTATACAGTAGCCACGGCTCAAAAAAAGACTGTCACTAAGATTTTAAAGAATATCGGAGGATTCTTTATAAATGTTACCACTAGTTGTCGTAAAATCAATGGGCTTGCAACCATAAAATATCAGTTAGCAGAAGTGACTTTAGTTTACTTTCATTAAAGTTACAACGGCCGCTGCTGTTTTACTTTATAAATATATATGAATTCTATACATCTTCATTGTAATTATTAATAATATTATTGCATCCAGCGTTATTATTATTGCTATTATCATAAATAATAGCATCAATGTTGTTATGATGTTCTTTTAAGCAGTCCTCCAGGGTCCACAGTCCCCGGTTTTCCTCTTGAGACTGAAAATAATTAAGAACAATTTTCTAATTAAACAGTGATCCCTTAAGTCCTCACATGACGGATCAAACAGAAACACTGTCAGAGGAGTTCACCCCTAATTCTGTCAGATAGATAGATAGATAGATAGATAGATAGATAGATAGATAGATAGATAGATAGATAGATAGATAGATAGATAGATAGATAGATAGATAGATAGATAAATAGATAGATAGATAGATAGATAGATAGATAGATAGATTTCAGGGTTACAATAAATTATAAGGTATAATAATTATCCAATTGGAAGAAAAAAATCAGCAAGCATTTGATTTAAATTAACACTGCAAGCAAAATTTATAATTTAAAAAATCCCGACAAATTGAGCATTCAAATTAATTCTAGAAGCAGGGAGGAACTCGGACGGAATCCTTTTTCCACCAATACAACCTAAAGTCATCCATCTAAAGCCAAACGGGCAACCCTGTTTTAGGTCCATGTAATATAGCCTATTTATTTTTGTAAAGAACTCAGGGATTGTCCATTCTCACAAGAAAGTATGCAGGCACACATTAGCAAGATACTGCTTTCCCCAGTACCCCTAACTGTTTAATTGGCGGAATCATTAACCTGTGTGTGTATTTCTGTTTAAACACTGAGCAGTAAGGATACACACACCGCTTGCCCTCTCCGGGCGCGGGTAAACACAAAAACAAAAGGAACCGCTGCTCTTCTTCGGCCAGGTGTCACGGTGCGGCCCTGGATGAGCACGCGGCCTCCCCCGCACCCTAGCGGGACCCGAATACATTACATTAATTAAGCCTTCAGTGATTTACCTTCCTGTGAGACACGGCCAACAATATAATTAAGGGCGAACTGGCTATATTAGTAATGAATATTCAAAACGGTGTCAATTAATTAGCCAGCAGATCTTTCACATTACACTGCCCCAAGAGGAGTCCTTCAGGCGGGTCTCTCGGGTCAGCGGAGGTGAGCGAGCTGCGCCGTTGTCTGGTGCTCGTAAATGTTTTGGAACGACGTGACACTGCTGTGCGCTTCGGCACAGACCGCACTTTGAAATATCCGCTTGAGAGGAGGTGGGGGGAACATTATCCTGAAGACCAGCTCAACGCTTGTCACTCAAGATAAATATTAAACCTGCCTTGCGCAAAGAGAGTTGCTAAAGAGACGAGCACTGATCTGCATAAGAAATTAATTAGTTGTTTTCGCAGCATTCAACTCCTGGACAAATAGCTACTTGTAAAGTACACCTTCTGGGCATAGCGAACATATGCTAGAATTAGCCTTAATTGACTAATTACATAAATTACTCATTAATTTTACAGCACATCAATTATAAGAGATATATCAATTAATTTCGCATAAATTAAAGCTGAACATAGCAGAGACGGGGGAGATGAGTTCGCAGTGAGGGGCTAGGCTTTGAGCTGGGGGGCGCATGAGACTCGAAGAGGGGGGTGTCTGTTTGTTCCGAGATTCTAATAATTATTTGTTAAGCTTCGGGCGTCTGCGACGGCTGTCGGGCGGCTCGTGGAAGCCGAATGTAGAAAGTGCAATTACAGTAATAATAATAATCTTAAAGACCCCTCACGAGGCGATCACGGAGCATTGCGCCATCATCGTGGGGCATTTAAATCAATTAGAGTGGCTGTGACGCCGCGTGCAAAAAAAGGCCTGTACCATTTGAAATATCCAAAAATGATTTAGTAATGCCGATTAATGCACAAGCTCTTTATTTCTCTATAAAACAGCGTGGGGGCAGAGGTGTCTGTAGCGCAAGAGCTTTCCATTTTTAGCTTGGAGCGTCTTTACTTGGTGCTTACAGAAAGACTTATCTGTTAGAATGACAAGTGGAGATTGTGTGTTTTTTCCCCTGTATCCATAGCCACTGTGTGTGTGTGTGTGTGTGTGTGTGTGTGTAGAGGGGGCATATGTCAGTGTGAGTTTGAGTGTGAACAACATACATAATATTTATATGTTTTGTTGCTTTGTTTAGCTGCAGGCCAGATGAAGCTTCCTCCTGTGAGGAGCGGATGTATGTGTTCATCTGCGAAGGACCCGGGCCCACGCTGTGCCATTACAGATCCAGGGGCCACAGCTAGAAGGCGTGTTGTCCAACAGGGTACCGCCGCATCTGCGAGAAGGACGCACAAGTAAATGGAAGAAAAGCGCCATAAAGACTTTTTTTTTCTTCACGGTTTTACTTTCACTCCATGAGTAATGTGTGCGGTGGCCCCAAAATGCAGTGTACAAAACCAGGATAAACAAAACTGTATTTGAACAGAGCTTCCTGAAGAAAAAAAACATCATTGTGTTTTATAAAAGTGGATTTAAAACAGCATTATGTTTTTTAAAAGGGGATTAAAATAGGCAAGCATTATGTTTTCATAAAAGTGTATTCTTTTGGAACCACATTCCAAAAGATTTAAAGTTTTTTTTTTTCAGGACAGCTGTCTTTTGATGAACAGAATTAAAACTGTTGATAACAAAATAGTTTAAAAACAATGAGTTAAAAAGTATGTGTATGGGAGTGGAGAACATTACAGTGTCGTGCTGATGATAATGATGCAATAAAGCATTGATCTTTTACTGTCGGCAGGATGCAGAGAAGGAAAAAAAAAAGTCTTTCTCGCAGAGTGGGATTGTTCCCGTAACGAGGAGGGCAGCGGAGTAAGTAATGTTTTAATGTGGGCCTGATAAATGCGTGCCAGATCACTGGCCAGCCCAAGGTCGTTAAACACCATGCTGGTCGTGACAGTCACACGATCCAATCTTCCAGAGATGTGGCCAAACCTATCTCCGAGGGGTCACTAAGAGATTTGTCTTGTCCAAGTGTAATAATAGAAAGAATTTTTTGGGGGACGTCCGTCCAGCTCTTTAAATCTACAAAGACAAGCTTCAAGGTTGGCTAAGCAGATTTCAGTGCCAGGAGTAGCTATTATATTGAGCTGTACTCTTTTCTCTTTCCCATCAGTATCAATATATTTATCTACTATTGCTAAGAGACAGATGCTTTGGATCCTGTGTGAGTTTTGCACCCTCAGTCAAGCTGGATGGTGGTTAGGAAGGAAACTTAAAAGATATGGTTGAGGGATTAGCAAAAGTAAATATTGATTGAGTGATTGCTTCAACTACAAAGAGAAGAGTGGGAGAGGGATTAAGGAGGAGAAGGCCTTAGGTGTTAAGGACATGATGAAAATGAAGTAGAAAGGATAAATGAGGTAAACGAGGGTATGGTAGCTAAAGGGGATGACTTGTTCTTGGTGTGCCAAGTCAAAGAGCTTCATATGAACAAAACCTGTCTGTTTGCAAAGAGCAGGCATTTGGCTCAGTGTCACTTGAAAAAGAACCAGAAAACAGAGAGAGAAGCAACACACAAGAATGACATCCTGATGTTTATGAACATGTTTCAGTTTGCTTGCATGTTCATGTCTTTAGGTAAGACAAGGAGAAAGAGGCAAGAAAGGGAATGAAGTAAAGAGGATCAGTGAAGAAGTTGAAAAACAGTTGAGGGTCTGTGGTGTCCTATGGTACACCCACCACAGGGGGCAGTGCAGCACTTTTCCCAGAATCCGGCAACTGCAGGTGAAACAAGTCAGTCAACACAGTAAGACCTACAGTAGCTCACTCTTTGGTTCAACTTGTAGAAATCACCTTTTTATTGAACCATCTCACATAACAGTGGCCATTTATCCCCCAACATAACAGATGTTTTTAAATATTTTTTTGTTATATTCTATCCAGTAGTCCTACGTGGCGGCATATTAACTTGTTATGAACATGTAATGCAGTTTTGAACCTTTTGATTTCATTAACCTAGCTGCTTCATTATTCTGAGTAACACACATAATTCAAAACAGCCACTCTTAAGATCAATAGCTAGCTTGCCACCTAGACCTGTTAAGAAGTTCATTTAATGCCAAAATAAAGAATATGAGTGTTATGTCAGCAAGTGTGTGGTCCAAATGGAAGCCTATACTGGTCAGCATCAGCCCACAAGTTGATGACCGTTGGCATGGTGCATTAAAGTCCTGCATTGCAGACAGAGAGAGAGAGAGAGAGAGAGAGAGAGAGAGAGAGAGAGAGAGAAAGAGACAGAGAGAGAGAGAGAGCGAAGGTGAGGTTTGGCTTTTGTCCAGTTTGAGCTAAAATGAAGCATGTCATGTCATTGGCCTCAATGTTTTTCCTGTGTCTAAGCAGTGAATATGTCATCTCTTTTTCCACATTCAGGTTAGACCTGTCTTCAGAGGTCTGTTTCCCTTTCTAACACAATCATTGTCTGCCATATTAATTTTAACACTTGTTAACCTCATGATCTGCATCTGTTACATTGTATAGGGTGGACCAGAAAAAAACTGGAGACCCAATTGTGAACTTAAAAGGTCAAGTTTGCTGCTAAAATGAGAATAAAGAGCGCCTTGCCAAACTTTATTTCATTATCCCCTTCTCAACTTTGTGGAAGAAAATAAACCATGTACTTATCTTAAGTAATATGGTAAGTTTGAAAACTAGAAAAACATCTTAGGTTATAAAGCCAGAAGCAATTGGCAATGTTTTTTTAGACATAGTTTTATTCAAATGGCCAAAGTGGTTATACCCTTGCTTTCATGCTCATACTGTAAACCATGACATGGAAAGAAAGAAAATGAATAAGCTTCCATTTGCATGATTTAAAATTGTGGTTGCCTCAATGATTGAGAGAAGATATATAGTTATTTTTAAAAAGTGGTCCAGTTTTTTTCTGGTCCACCCCTGTATATGCATAGTCTTAAAAAAAGAGGAATAAACCAAAAATACATGAAATCTTCCCCCCTATAATGTGTAACCAACAGTTCCCTACAGTAAGTAGTCTCACAGTATTATTGACTGACATGATGAACTTGGCTTTTAACCGACACTTGCAACAGATGAAGGAGGTCTGAAGCACATCTGACAGAGGTGTTTATAGTAAAAACCTGGGACAAAACAGTGCATTTACAGAGTAGCCTAACTGTACATTCACAGCACCAACAGTACAATAACAGAACAGTCAGCAGCTCTTTCATGTGCTTCAGCCAACATGTATGGCAGGCCGAAAATGTAAGGTGCTGTTTTGTCCCCTACATAGTGCACTATACAGTGAACATAGTGAGCATTTGGGATGCAGTTTCTGTCTTGTGTCTCTGTTTCTTTCTTTCTGTCTACCCCGTGTGTAAATGTGATGAGTTGTTACTCTTCAGTCTCCTCGCTGTACAACACTCCCTCATAGCAGGAGGCATCGTACGCAAGAGTGTGCATGCATGCATGTGTGAGTGTGTGTGTTTGTGTGTGTGTGTGTGAGAAAGAGAGAGACAGAGAGAAAGAGAGAGAGATAGAAAGACAGTGCGTGTGTATGCGTGCGTGCACGTGTGTGCGTGCGCGGTGTGTGTACATGTGTAAGTGTGTGTGTGTGTGTGTGTGTGTGTATGTGTGTGTGTGCATGTGGGGGGTGTCGGAGGTTAGTGAGGCATATGTCTGCTTGTCCATGTGGGGTGCCTACCCCCCTCTCATTCCCCCCACTCTCTCCCTCTCGCTCTCTTCCGCTCCGCTCCTTCTGTGGTGCTGGAGAGGTGGAGGAGAGGGGAGGTTCAGATAAAAACACCCCAAGTGAAGCCGAGAAAAGTGGAAAAAAATGGAGATCAGGCCTCCTTGGCTGATAAGCGGATTCAGAAGTCTATGCGTGCAGGCACACACACACACGCACACACATACACACACACACACACACGCTCACACACACACAACGGACACAACCACTCTCACACAATCACTGCTCACACAAAACACAAGTCAACATAAACACAGATCCACTCTCTTGCTTATGCCCAAGTATACAGATACACACACACAAACACACACAGGCACGCACACATACACACACACACACACACACACACACACACACACACACACACACACACACACACACACACACACACACACACACACATACACACAATCTTTTCAAATACTCAAGCACGCATACGAAAAGTTGTGCAAACAAACACTGGCTAACAAAAACTATTTGACAGACATGCACACGCACTGATACACACATTAGATCTCACACATTCAAGCAAACATCCACACAAATAAAGACTTGAACTAAAAAAGATCACACACACACACACATTCTAACACACACACACACACACACACGCATAAAGGCACACATACATACACACACAGGCACAAACTCAAGCACAGAGTCACACAAACACTCACACACTAACACAAAGACACACATGCAAACACATACAGACACAAATGGACACACACATTCAGAATCACACACACACACACACACACACACACACACACACACTCTCCCCCGCTCCTTCATGCTCATCCTCGCTCTCCTCTCCTCTCCTCGCTCCCTTTTTCTCCCCTTAGAGGCATAAAGGGGGCTGCCGTGACTCAAAGCTCTGCCTGCGTAACTCCTCATTGTTTTTATTTTTCATAAGTGGCTGTGCCCTGTGTGGGGCCGGCCCTATGTGTAAAATAAATGATGTCTGTAGCTGTGGGGGAAGCCGCTTCTGTCCGAGGAACATTACACACCGCCTCCTCCCTCCGCGCGAGACAGAGAGAGACGGAGAGAGAAAGAGAGACAGAGAGAGAGCGACGCAAGCTGCCGCCTCTGAGCGCCGGACTCCTCTGCATATTTTAGGAGCAGGAGCACTAGCGGCCCATTAGGAACCTAATCTAAAATCAATCGCCCTAGGGTCCACCACGCACAGATACACACACACACACACACACACAGGCTCACACACACACACACACACACACACACATAAGCGTGTGTATATACACACACATACACACAGACACAGACACACACACTTACATGTATACACACATATACACACACACTGACACTCTCCCACACTCACACTTACACACACACACACACACACATACACAGCCACACCAGCACACATATACACACACCCCGGTGGGCTGCTAATGACCTGAAATGGCATCAAATGAAGCTTTTATATGCATGTCGTTTGCAGTATGTATATATTTATATATTATTCCCTAATTGTGTTTGAGGAGAACAAAAACCACAAGCCCGTCATTTAGTCTTACCCTAAATGCTTTGCACAAAAATCTAAATAAACTCATTGCAATTAGCATGCCAGTGTGTATGGCTTTTGTGTGTTTTGTGTGTGTGTGTGTGTGTGTGTGTGTGTGTGTGTGTGTGTGAGTGTGGGTCTATGTGTGTGGTGTGCTGGGCGTAGCATTTATTGTGCTTTTGTGATTTTTAATCCACACTATAGACTGAAGAAGTCATCCACCACTAAAACGGTTGTATATTTCATTTGACATTACTTAAAAATAGAGTCGGTTTTGGCATAGCAGTTTCAGCAAAAAAAATAAAGTGTACCTGGAACAGTCCAACATTGGATGAGGTATACACAAATAAATGCAAACAAAATACATACTCCTTAAAATGTATTTATGTAATTATAGAGCCAAAAAGCAAAGATTGTAGATTCTTTTCTGGCTTATTTATATTTTTTATAATAAGTACTGAATATAAGTATGTAAATAGGTATAAAAAACAATTCCTGAGAATGCTGATTACTTACTAAAATAAAGCTCACCTCACCTGGACTGCCCTCTTGTGTCCAGATGTGCACTCACATTTACCCCGATAGCACAAAGGTAAAGGTCCTCATAGTCTGCAGTCTGACCTTCGTCAATAAGAGATGCTAGACACAATGTTAAAAATGTCTGACACACTGGCATAATCGGACAGCATTGTATAATGTATGGTGTTGATTTAAAAAAAAAAATAACACAGTTAGTTTAAACACATGAATAAATCATTTTACTGTCTCTGAGAAACTTGTCTTTATCTGAAATACTTATACTGAAAATACTTGCAACTGCAATGTAGTATTAAACCCCAAAATATTGGCCCATTTTTTCAAGAAACATTTTTTATTCAAATCTTAAAAAGACACTTAAAAATCCTTACGAATTTTCCCAATTTTAATATTGGAACCACTAGCGAAACTTAATTAGAAGTACAACTGTATATTTATATACATTTGATTTCTTTGTGACCCCTTTGTAATATTTATTTCTAATTGATAACTAAAGGCGACAGATAATCCAAGAAAATATGAAGTATTTAAGGTAACACCCAGTGAGCTGCATGTCACAGCTCTCCTCTGTGAAGAATTATTTGGCTATTGTTGTCGACCTGGGACACACTGTAGACATTGCACACCTTGAAGTTGTATAGCAGACAACGGCCAGCAGGACCCTAAACATCTGTTCCAATTGTCAACATCACCACAACTGTCTGTCACTGTCTCTGTCTTCTTTACATAACACTAAAGTAAGAGCATGAGCGTGTTGGTAATAGTTATGCATGTTTGTAGGCTTTTACTTGTTGCTGGAGAGGGCTGTGGAGAGTTGCTGTTCTCACAGGCATGAAGGGGGTGTTGGTGGGGGTGGAGGTGGGGGGGCAGTGAAACCATCTGGAATCTTCGGTCTCCTGTGTTGCACGCACAATTAAGCACGCACCACCACGCCTCTGCCCCCCTGCTCCTCTCCTTCTCCCGACTCTCTCTTGCTCTCTCGTTCTCTTCCTGCTTAATTAAATTGGCCCACCAAGTCTGTGTGTCTGCACCTTCCACCCAAACATTTACCCAAATATCCCACCCACTCTCACAGGACCACAGTATTACTTACTTCAAAGAAAAACAACACCGTTCTACAAATTTCATCAATATTCAGCTATTTATTTGAATGTGTGCACTATCTACAGAACTTTGTTTTTTTTTCTTCTCTCGGTAATATACATTTCAATAAGGTGGTCACACTACCTGTCCCACAGATTTTAAAAATCCGCCATGGATTTTCTGTTGTCTCATCATGATGCTTTGCTTGCTCCTTGCTGACTCACTGTAAACTTGCACTGATTGAGTCCTTGGTTTATTTTTTGAAACATTGTGTACACAGCTATACAGATTGTGTTTGTATATGTGTGTGTGTGTGTGTGTGTGTGTGTGTGTGTGTGTGTGTGTGTGTGTGTGTGTGTGTGTTTGTGTCGGCTGTGTGTGTGTGTGTGTTTGTGTCAGCTGTGTGTGTGTGTGTGTGTGTGTGTGTGTGTGTGTGTGTGTGTGTGTGTATGTGTGTGTCGGCTGTGAGTGCATGTAGGTTTATAACATTTTCAATCCATGAAACCACTGATCTTGTCATTCCATAACCATGTAGAACTCCAGAAGCATCTGGCTGGGATGTAAACATCAGTGTATAATGAGCAGAGCAAGCAACGATCATATGCCCCTCTACCCTTTCCCTTTACAGTACATCGTCATTCTGTGGCCTTCTCCGCAGACAAGTTTGTCCCTGGAGGACACTATAAGAAACCTAACCTCCCCACTGCCCCCTCGTGTGCACTGGTGGCCATATGAAAGATCAACTCAGTACAGCTACTGACAAAGCATACAGATAGGCAACACAGCCTGACATGACAGATATACTGACAGAGAAAAAAAGGCCTTTATGAAGGAAAAAAAGATATGTGATCTAAAGTTGCTTTGGATGGAGAAAAGGGAAGCTGAGAACCAGACTGTTCAGGGGCTATAGGTTTGTCTAGACCCTGTTCTGACGAGGCTTCTCTGATTGGCTCTGTCTGTTTACATACTTGAACATTTTCCTTTAGTAAACTGTTAGCTTTTGCAAACCACTACTAGCATTAGTCGGTTTGTTGTGATTAGCTGCTGTAGTCATTGTGTTTAGCTTTTAGCGGGGCTCTGTTTAACTTTAGCAGCGTGTCTAGCTTTAGCAGGGGAGGAATGGATTAGCCGCAGTCTCACTGTGAGTTGATGATCTGAGTGAAATAAGAGCCTGGAGCAACGTGCTAGGAGATCAGTCATCTCCGATGTGTGCGGGGAGTGTGTACGGCGCACAATGAGTGTGGCGTTAACGATGTTTGTCGTCAGACTCTGCGCAGCCTGTTTGTTTATGCGAGGCCAGCTCTGCCCGGCTCCTGCAAATAATTACCCTCCCTAATTACAGGCCTGCAGCCAGAGCAACCTGCAGTCACGCCAACCGCCTCAGCTGCCATTAGCTCAACTGCCAGTTAGCAGGTGCATGTAGCACATGCCCTCAGTCGTTCCCTTTCCGTTCCCCTTATCTTTTTGAGTTTTCTCACATATTTGTATTTCACAGATGCTACACCACATTGATACACAGCATAGATGCAAAGGAAATACTCAGAGACATAATTCTTTGTGTTTATTCCATTGTTGAAGATCTAGGATAAATTGTGTTTGAGAATAGGCCTACTTGTAGGCTACTTAGCTCAAACATGTGTGACCTTCAGCAATAATGTTATGTCTTCTTTAAGTTAACTATAATATGATGAATGTAGAGAAGAATCACGAGGAGAACCTTAGATTTAGATAGCATACAGCTAGAGAGCACATGTTTGCAACAACATTTTTTGTTCAAAGATGACCCCACAGTGTAGCCTTAAAGCTTTTACTTAGAAATTCAAACACACGTGATTGCATCAGCACCACAAAAAAGGTTTGGTCGCAACATTTTAAATGGCAAACCTAATTTTAAAGTTAGGATTCTTTCATGGCTTCATGAAGAAAAAAACAGACATTCACTTTTTTATTCAACTTTTGGATATTGTTTTTTCGCAAAGTAAGGTTTTATTTATATAAGGGACACAGACTTTGGAATCTGGCAGATAGTCCAGACTCACAGTATTGGATAATGGAGACAATGGAGATTTAACTAAAATTTGAAAAACAATAAAAATGTGGTAAAATGTCATTTACATGTAGTCAGCTGCTGAATAAACTAGAAGAGGTACAACAGGCGTGTTACTATTGCTTCTCTAAGGTCAAGGTGCACTGTGTGTATATGAGTAAAGGCTGAGTCTTGAGAGGTAAGACCAAGGCAAGCTTTTTAAAGTAAAAGCATATATGCACAAATCTCTCGCTTCTTCTCCAGTCACTCAATCAGCTATGGGGCTAATACACAGGACACACTGCCACCAGATGCCAGCAACCAGCCGGGCACAACAAACGCACTAATGGGCAGAATCCATGGTGGGCGAGTGTGAGTGCAAGTGTGTGTGTGTGTGTACAAGCGGGTGTGTGTATGGTGGCATGTTATGTAGTGTGTTGCTGTGTGTATAATGGCATTATATGTGAATCGTGTGTAGGCTGTCTGTGCTTGTGTGATATTTGTGAGATGGGTGTGTGTCTGTAAAATGGATATTATGTGAGGAATCTGTGTGTGTGTGTGTGTGTGTGTGTGTGTGTGTGACAGCAGTAGTATCGTGGATGGCACTTTTTTGTGGTCGTCAACTCAAACTTTTACCCCCCATCGTCTCTCCCAGCCTGTCTCCCGAGCGGGCGCTGGGGTGTCAGCCCGCTCTGTGCCACTTCATTTGCCGAGCTGCACTGCTGTGCGCGCAGACAGACAGATAAATCACCGCCGCGCTGATGGATTCCCGCGCGCAACACCAACCGCCGCCGACGACATCCTCTCGCCCGAGACGCGCTGCCTCGTAGCACTCTCCCTCCGACAAAAGGGTATGCAAAGAGTGTAAATGGATGAACGGTTGATTAATTCTTGCCGCAGCCATGGACGACAGCAGGAAATGTGTTTATGTGTGCGCGTGTTGTCGACACCGTGCTTGCATGGGAATTGTGTTTAGGGACAAGCCTAAAAGGTTGCGTGCGTACGCGCGCCTCGCCTGTGTGTGTTTGAGTTATGGCGCAGAAGTTCGGACCTCAGGCAATTCTGCTTGATGACAGCAGGCAGCAACTTTAGCGCCACTGACGAACTACTACCTGCGGAGGGCAGAATAACACAGCGAGAGAGAGAGAGAGAGAGAGAGAGAGATTGCAGTATGAAAAATGACAAATGCTAAGCTAAAGAAGTTCTCACCAAATAAGAAATTAAGGACTGCAGGCTATGTAAATATTTATTGGGTAAGGTCAAAAAGATATTGTGACCAAAAAATTAAACACTGAAAAATGTACATTTGAATAGGTATGCTGAGTTTTGCTTTCTGCTGCTTACAATCTCTTTATGGCCTGCGGGGACAAAACATCGTTTTACAGTAACATCGCTTCAAATAGTGTGTTACAACTGCCAAAGCATAAAAACGCATAAACCAATTGTTTTAATAAGTAAACCATCTATTCCCACAGACTCAAGCTATAGAAACTTGTGAACCCACAAAAGCTACAACTAAAAACAAACCTGTCCTCGCAATTGAAACTGACTGTGAAAGAAAAAGAAAAAAACAAAACAAAACAAAAAAACAGAATACATTTTGTCTTGAAACACCAAAATAGTACACAGAGTGGGAGACATTTTTACCATTGAAATGAGAGCTGGTAAAATCAACTCAAGGCCTACCAAGCAAAACACAAAAGGGCTCAAATTTGATCACATGATAAGGCCGTGAACCATTACTTTGCACAAAGATCATGTCATTGTAAAGACAGACTCACTGCAATAGCTGGGCAACACTTAAAACATTTTTTTTGTGTGTCTACATGTAACAATATGACAATATGTACATACCTAACATTAACCCTAACCCCATGTTACAGTGTAAGTACATAATGTTACACATTGTTACACACTTTGTTACTGCTACACTGTAACCGGAAAAGTAAAATAAATTGTAACCAATAGCTGCCCTTACGTGAGATCTTTCATGGTAGTGACAGTTCAGTACACATCGATTCCAAAATATCTAGTGTATTTATGTGGCCGAGGCATTGTCTCAAAGTGCACCTCCCATCTCACACACCCCAAAGAAGTACCTGTAAGCAGAAGGCAGTACTTGACTACACAATGATGTATGTGTTACTTTGTCTTCAAGAGAGAGATGAACATTTTATGTACATGTGTATATACAAGAATTAAGAGATGTAAGCCTATCAACAACATGATTAGATATGTTGCCATGTATGTGACTTACTGTAGTGTGTATGTGTGGTGTAGTGTGTGTGTGTGTGTGTGTGTGTGTGTGTGTGTGTGTGTGTGTGTGTGTGTGTGTGTGTTGCGCGTCTGTGCGCATACATTCCTCCATCTGATCAATAACACAAGGCGGCCATGCTTTGACATTGTATTAGAGCCATGGAAAAGCATTCAAAGTTCTTAGTTGAAATGGTTCTGAGGTGAGTGAAGACTTTAGGAACTGGTTTACATTTGCACATCCTTTGTATGAAATGTGCTATACAAATAAAGACTATTACATGCTTATAAAAAACACCTCCATCTTGCATTTTTTATCTACCCTGATCAAAGTAATGCTTTTTCCATATAAGGATATGAAATGTTTGTCAGACCAATGCAGTACTTCAACAGCATTGAGAAAGATGAAGGCTTCAATGGGGCTTGCACAACCGTCAGAAATAATCGTATCAACAAAATGTACCAATTTGTGTGTGCATATAAAGTTGTGGGGCAGGTAAGTACGTATATGCTGTGTGTGTGTGTATGTGTGTGTGTGTGTGTGTGTGTGTGTGTAAGAGAGAGAGAGAGAGAGAGAGAGAAAGAAGTGTGTAAGTGTGTGTGTGTGCGTGCGTACATGTGTGTGTGCATGTGTGTGTGTGTCTGTAAAATTAAATGTACGACAGCTGACTTTACATGTAAGGAACTTTATGTAACTGTTGTTGTGCATGTTTGTTTCTGAGATGTCTGTGTTTGTGTATGCAGTGGAAAATAAGTGGATGTGAGAAAGCCTGTGTGTTTTCATGACTGCATGTTTGTGTATGTGTGTGTGTGTGTGTGTCTGTGTGTGTGAGAGAAAGAGAGAGAGCAATGGAGAGAGAGAGAGAGAGTGTGTGTGTGTCTGTGTGTGTGCGAGAGAGAGACAGATAGAGACAGACAGACTTAGCGAAAGAGAAGAAATGTCTGTGTGGGAGAGAGAGAGAAAGAGAAAAAAACAGTGAGAGACAACAAGAGAGAAAGAGACAGAAAGAGAGTGTATGCGTGTCTGTGTGAGAGAAAGAGAAATAGAAGGAGAGAAAAACAGCGAGAGACAAGAAGAGAGAAAGACACAGAAAGAGAGTGTATGTGTGTCTGTGTGAGAGAAAGAGAAAGAGAAAGGGAAGGAGAGAAAGACAGCGAGAGACAACAAGAGAGAAAGAGACAGAAAGGGGGGGTATGTGTGTGTGTGTGTGAGAGAGAGAGAGTGAGACAGAAAGAGAGAGAGAAACAGCATGTTGTTTTGTGTGGTGTGTAAGTGAGAGTCTGGGGAGAATGCGCTCTCTCATCAGGGTAGCACTAGTGAAAAACGAGAATGTCATGGTGGTGTCAGGGCCACGCGATCAGATTGATGCGTGTTTGTGAGTGTGGGTAACCAAGTGTTTGCTTGTGTGTGTGTGTGTGTGTGTGTGTATGTGTGTGTGTGTGTTGAGCAGTAGCATTGTAGATATGTGTGTGACAGGGACGGTATTGTGTGTGTGTGTGTGTGTTTGGCAGTATGGTGAAGAAGAGTTGTTAAGGCAGATGGTTAATATTGACTCTGTTTGTGTTGAAGGGGGCCTTTTATGTGACAAGAACAATTCATCATACACTCTCTGTCTGTGCATAAAATGTTTGCAATCTTGAAAGGCAGAGTCTGCTCCAAGAGAATACGAAACAGAACCTGCCGCAAATATCAACTGCCACTAAAACAGAACAGCAAAAACTACTCAACCTCTACTCTATTGCTAACTGTAAAAAAAATGTTCAAGAATTGGCGGAAAGCGGTGCCATTCTCCACAAATTATGTGATTATGAGGGTGAGAAGACATCTCTCAGTATATCAACACTGGTGAGTTGGAGAGACTCTGTAAGCATGCAAAGTAAATACTTAGACATACAAAGAGAAACTCACTCATTACTCCAAGGCTATGTTTGAACTTTTAACGATCTAAGGCACACACACACAAATAACTTTCTCAAACAACAGGGCTCCACTCACACTCTCACTCCCTCTGCACTCCATCACTCACAGACAGAAAACAGACGTACGTGTGTGTGTGTCTGTATGTGTGTGTGTGTGTGTGTGTGTATCCCCAGACAAACAAACCCATTCATTAATGCAAGCACATCCTCATCCATCTCCCTGCCTGTCATCACATTACCATACTCTAAGAGAGCGGATGTCTGCAGAGCAAACACCTCATTTAGGGCACATTAATCAGAGCATCACTCTAACCCCTCTCTGTGCTGTTCCGCACTAGGAGGCCTGGAGCGCGTGTGTACGCACTCATACACACACACACACACACACACACAGACACACACACCCTTGCACGTGCACACACACACACATACATACATATATATATATATATATATATATATATATATAT
Organism: Setipinna tenuifilis; assembly: GCA_030347295.1. NCBI lineage: Eukaryota > Metazoa > Chordata > Actinopteri > Clupeiformes > Engraulidae > Setipinna > Setipinna tenuifilis. The sequence goes on along the minus strand of CM059271.1, from coordinate 12,645,237 downwards.
ATATATATATATATATATATATATACGTATACCCATACATACACACAAACACTTTTACACACACACACACATACACACGCACATACACATATATACGTACAACCATACAGACACACATAAACACCCCACAAGACACACACACACACACACAACAAAAGAAAGGCTGGTGTGCTCTCTCAGGTCTGTCTCATATACTCTCTCACACTTTTGCATGCGCATACATACAGTACACAAACACTCATAAACTTTCGCTTACATTTCTTATTCACATTTACACATGTATATATATACACGCACAAACACACACACACCCACTAAACGTGTAATTATGACTACTTACTCTTATGATGTTTTCTCTCATTCTCTAGCAGACATCTTGCTTATCCGCTTTCCACTGGTCTCTTGTTTGGACCACTGTGAGAGTTCAGCGCAAAAAATACCAGCATTTTGTTCATTTCATTTTTTTTTGATCATGCGAACCGGGCTGTTATTTAAGCTCTGACATGCTGACCTCCCACTTCTGCAACCTCTGCAGCAATGCTGGCAGCAGTCATTCATCAAGTCAACTTCTGCATCTGACACTGATCAAGGGGACTCACCTTCTTTGATTGATCCTGTCAATGCCTGTTCTAAGTGGTACCTGTTTTGGAATACCACTTAATCAGTGCGTTTACATTGACGAGTCGAAACCGATTGGAACTGGTTTGGGATCGTACCGGCTTCATGTGAACGGGGATACGATTGGTTTGATATTGGTTTTCCGTAAACACTTGGGACGCCAGACTTGGGCCGGTTCCAAACCACTTGGTGCTGCCATGTGTACAGGATCGGATTGGTTTCGGGTATTGCACATGTATCAACGAAATAAAAAACGCAGTTTGTTCCTTCGTACGGACTTCCTAACACAGCAGAATGCACAACACGTACGCGAATGCGTCAAACTCCTGGAACACCATCTTTGTATGCCGCCAGAAAGTTTGTTTATTGTCTTTATTTAGTAGGAACAGTGCAGAGCCCATAGAAGATGTGCCAGAGTATTACGTTTTTGTTTAGACCACCTTATTGTTTAAGTGGGTAATAATATCAGGTGAAAGGAGGAGGCTATGTAAATACATTTGCACTGACTGACTTGTAAGATTTTCTTTAGCCACTGTTTTGCGATGTGGAATAACCGGAATGAGAGGTGAAAAGTTCAGTCTCCTCTACGTGTCGTCTGTATGCACTGTAGGCATATGTGTGCAGTGCTGTAGTTTGCTGTTGCGTATCTTACCTACGTAGCAGCTTTGTTGTGGACATTCCTTGCATTAAAAGATAATAATAGAAAGATAGAAGTTGACTACAGCGCCCCCCACCTAGCGTAGCGGAAAGGGCCAGGTCTCTGACCGAATCCGCTTAGACGAACTGCATGTGAACAAGGATTTGGGGACAGACCACCCGCTGGGAAGCAGTCAATGACTCTGGCCACGATGGTCTAGCTCGGTTTCATGGTGTTGCTGATCTGTTATAGCATAGGCCATCATTGTGTAAAGCAACAATTCCATTTCTGAAATCCTCAGACAGTTTTTCCATGAGGAGCCATGTTGGACATCCAGTGGCTAGTATGAGAGAATTACATACAAAACAATAAAATGATAAGCTGTAACACATGAAACACATTTGTATAGTAAACACAAAAATGATTAATTGGACAAGCAGCTTTTCATGGTTTTTGCTTAAGTGTGAAGGGTGTACTCACTTTTGTGAGATGCTGTACCTGGGTAACAAAGTAAAAAAAAAAAGTCAGACTAAAGAGAATATTTAAGTCAGTCAGTCTCAGAATGCAATAACATAACACAACATAACAGAAACAGTAACACCGGAATAGGCTAACTGCTACGACACGCAGTTAGCCAGTGGCTAAAGTGAGATCCCTGAAGATCAAACTGAAATACACTGATGATCAAAATAGACTGCAAATCAAAAAAATACTCTGTAAACTAAACAACCCCATTAGAGTTTTTCACGATTGCTAAAACATATTTTTGAAACTTTCTACAATTTTCACAAAACTATGAACACAAAACTCGAAATTTCGAACAATCACCTCAAAGCAAAACTAAACTATACACAGTAATCAGGGTAGAGCATATAGCTGCTGGACGAATGTTCACAGTATTTTTTGCAATATAGTAGGCTACTATAAATGCTTTTTGCATGACCAAAAAAGAGTCAAGATTCAGAATCTTATGTACAATAAAAATAAATAAGGAAATGTATAATAAAAAAATAGAATATTACAATACAAATAAAGAACGGGGAATCAAAAAAAAAAAAAAAACAGAGGGAAGATTGCTCACTGGGCGTCATCATGTCTTTTTGATTGGTTGGTGTTGAAGTCCTGCTTCTCCCAGTGACATCCCATAAACATGGTCAATTATTGTTGCCCAAATTTCATTTTCTATATTACAACTCTTGGTACTTTTTGTCTTTCTCTTCCTCCTACCTGCCCCCATCCTCTTCCTTGTACCCCACCTCTAACATGCACTCGTCCACTGTTGATGTAAAACTCCAACCAGCCTGTTTGAGCCTGTTGGTTCTCACATCATTAACCAAGTGTTATCAATTTTGAGTCGAAGTGTTTCATAGGTGACATGTGTGCTTTAATTGTGTTTACCCTCTGCTTTGTTTGATTAACAATAAAATGAATAAGTGCATCACAATTTGCTTTAATGCTATGAGAATGTTAAGAGGTTTGCAAAATGTAAATGAGGTAAATGAGCTTCGCAAAATGTACCTACCTAGTGAAAGTAGTCTATAGTTTCATTCAGACTACAGGGTTTAGTACCTTAGCATTTGTGAAAAACTGTACCAAGTCACAAAGGGGATGCCACCACTAGAGGGAGGTAGTTCCTAGCGCAGCCCAGAGCTTTTTGTATATTGGAATGCATTTCCTATTGAGATTTTAAAAGAACCTACTTTTTATTCCTGGGAACAAAAAAACTACGATACATTAAATTACTTCCCAGGCTTATCTATTAGGTAGCAATGTGGATTCTCCAGAGAGAAGAAAAGTACCGCACACTCCCGAGTTGTCAGTGAAGAGGTTTTTAATGTGACAACGTTTCGGGCTTCGGCCTTACCCAGGTCACGTAACAATTTGGATTCTAGCTATCTGTATTGCATGAGCCCTTGGGGTCATCAAAAATTCTCTATCGATGCAGTGAAATACTACCCTAAATGAAGAATGTCATTTACACACAAAATCCAAAACAATTAAACGTCCTCTTTTGATATGTGGTATGTTGTTTGTGCTTGCAAATTGTACTTTCGTAAAGAACGTAATTAAAATTAACTTAGAAAAGGGAGCCTGACAGGACCTTTATCTAGCCATTTCGGAACTGCGAACCACAAACTTCCTGTAGGCTTGTCATGGTTAGATAAGCTATACAGTAAAAGTACGCAACAAAAAAAGTAAGATGCTAGGATACTAAAACAAACGTCCAGGTTTCACATACATATCCTAGAAATATTTTATGCTCCGTTGGAGTGGTGTGAGGGTGGTAAGAAAGTTCTTTAAGTTTAGGTACATCGATGATGTTTTGGTCAGAAACGAGTGACTTTTATTTTGAATTCTGTCACCACTCATTTTAGTTTGGCCGATAGGGAGCGAGCATGTTAAGGTCGTTGCTCGTGCATCACACACAGGGCAATTTAATCGGCGTTAGCTATCTACCTACGCACTTAACCGAGAAGTGTTACCGGTCCCTTTTCATACTCAGTACGTAAACAGAAGACCAGCAAGGGGTGTGTCTCAGTATAATACGTGTGGCTGTAAAGACACGTAACGTTAGTTAACCCGAAATGTCAGTTAAACTGGACAACCGGCAACTCTGTTAGCTGATTAGCACACCTAGGTTAGTAGTGTAATGTTTGCTGATCATAGAATACGTTTCTAATTGTAGGAAGACGAAGGGTAGGTTTCACCTCTTCTGCTTCAATACAGGTTATCTAAGGTTACGTTTTGTTGTTGACTGGGCCACTCTCACACTGCGGTTATCTTGGCTGTCACTTGCTTCAGTACCGTGCCACAGTTACGCTTACAAGGACCTTTCGAGTCAGAATGAAAAGTCTTCCGTATTTCTGCCGGGGAGAAGTTGTCCGAGGATTTGGAAGAGGGAGTAAAGAGTTGGGTGTCCCCACAGGTAAGTTGACGACCTTTGCGTTACATAAATGTAGTACTTCCAAGTCAGTTTAGTTAGTTCACGTTAGATGAACATCTTTCCAGAATATTGCCGTCATTCAGTGATTAATTTGACCAGACGTGACATGACCCGGCTGTATTAATTTGGTCGAATGCTGAATCGATGCTGAACAGCGTTAAGACAGACTTTGACAGTGTCATGATTGTGCACAAATCTGCTGTGGATTACCGATTAAATCGAAACTAATAGGCTAATCTAGTAGTTTAAGTGAACCTCTGTTTCATCACAGATGTGTTTGGTTATTGGGTTAACACACCGCCAGTGTTAAAATAAGTACAGCAAAGTTGATCTGTAAAAGCATGTGATGTCAATGTGCCGAGGAATGTACGTCATCGATCCTCCCCATGCCTTGAGCCAAAGTTTATCTGGCTACTGTGCTACACAGTTGACTGTCTTGGAGTGTGTTTCTGCGTGTAAAACATTCATACTGTTTTATGTGCCCTGTCGAGGAGATGGTTGTGTTTTCATTGTATGGTATTTTTTCAGTGATGTCAAGCATAGACTGTGAGGTGATACCTCAAACAGAATATATTAAGGTTTATGACATGTTGAATCTCTTGACTGTGTGTTGCAGCAAACTTCCCAACGTCTGTAGTGGAGGAGCTTCCAGAAGACATCAGCACAGGTATCTACTATGGCTGGGCCAGCTTGGACAATGGCCCTGTTTACAAGATGGTGATGAGCATCGGTTGGAACCCATACTACAAAAACACAATTAAATCCATGGTGAGTGACCACAAACATCCACACAATATCCAGACACACAAACGCAGAGTGCTAAAGTATATTATGGGCCAGCTGTGGCCTAATAGTGAGGATAGTTGGTCTTGGGATCACACGGTCACAGGCTTTTCCCGTACCAGTAGGTAAAAAATGTGGGTGTGGGAGTGATTAACCAGTGATCTCCTGCATCCTTATCCATGTCCGAAGTGCCCTTAAGTAAGGCATCTAACCCAGTATTGCTCCGGGGGGGGGGGGGGGGGGGGGGGGGGGGGGGGGGGTTATAGCAATGTATTGCTAACTCTTTGTGAAAAAGATATAAATTACTTTTTCTTTATATCATTGTTTTATGTGAAATTAATTTAACTTCACAAGGATCTGCCATGAAAACAAAGAAAATATCAAAATTACTTTCAGTAAACATCTAAAATGTTCTGTAACTCCGTTACCATAAAAAAATAAAATAAACAGTTTTTTTTCTCAGTCAGTGGGATCATTAAAAGAAAACTTGCTGCACAAATATAGTAAAGATGCTCATGTTAAAAAGTAATTTCTGATATTTTTGGGGAAGATTTGTACAGTTAAGCTTTGTTTTTGTAATAGTAACATTTGCAACTCCATTACCATGACCTATATGTAACAAAAAATTATAGTCACAAAATGTCTGGTCATGTTACTAAGAACAAGTAAAGAAACACCTCTATGGACATTTTTAAGAAAATATACTTTCAGAATAGCATGTTTCATCATGTTGACTTTCGTGATAATTAAATAATTAATGAATAATTAAATGAAATAGTTTTATATTGGAAAAGAAACACAGTGACATGCACACTCATCACCACTTCGTTAGCATTAGTGATTTCTCAGAAGAACAATTTTTTACAGATATTCAGAATCCCTTGTGTGATTTTTTTCAGGAGACACATGTGATTCACAACTTCAAGGAGGATTTCTATGGGCAGACCCTGAATGTGGTGATGGTTGGCTACATCAGACCAGAGAGAGGGTTTAACTCAGTAGGTAAGGCTCACCCACTTCTAAAATTCCATCTTTTGAATGTGCATTCTTGTCCATGTGTAAAATTATTTGGTGTTAAAATCAGATCCAACAAGTCTATCTTTAGGCAGTCCATTTAAATAAAAGCAATACTGTATGCCCTGAGTAGGAGAGATGGTACTGGAACCGCATGATAAACCATGGCAAAGATTATTATTATTTTATTACAACAATGAGGGCTGTGGTGAAAGACCTAAAATTGGTGAAGATTCATAAGGCACACCAGGCATTTTTGTCTATTTGGTGTTTCAGGAGTTATTTTCAAAATTCCCCATTGTAAGGAAATATAGTTGCCCTGCCTGAGATTAATGCTGAAACAGCACCTCTGAGAAGGTGGTCTGCCTAATGATAATCCCATTATGATAACAAGAAGAAGGTCCACAATTACTCAACAGCAGAGTTGACAAAATCAACTGTGTGAAAGCACTAATCAATTGTAGTATGAGTTGTGAAGATGGGCCATTGAGAACCATCACAGGAAATGTTTCAACATAATTAGCATACAGAGAAACTGTCTCTCCAGGCCTAGCTACATCAAGGGCATAAGAGGAGTCTTAACTGTTTAAGTACCTAGAGTTTTAGTTGCTTGTTGTTCAGACCCAGCACAGCTGAATCCAGAGTATGGTTTCCATACTTCGTCACCACTTTTTACTGGAATAAAGTATGATTGCTGCATCAACAAAAAGACACCACACACCCTTTTTCTGACAATATTTAGTTTGACTTCGTCACCACTTTTTACTGGAATAAAGTATGATTGCTGCATCAACAAAAAGACACCACACACCCTTTTTCTTACAACATTTAGTTTGAGTTCAGAAGAAGAACCATTTGTAACCATTTCACCACCCCACCCCCTGTAATTTTTTCCCTCCAAAATGTTTTATGCATTATTAAATCATTTGTGTAATGTAGTATTGTAGTGATTAATGTTTTTTTTTTTTGCTTCGTTAGTTTTAGTGAGAGGTGCTTCTTTGTAGGAGCAGTGTTAAGTCCTGTGCAGAAAAAAACAGTCACATTGATGGCACTCAGCACGACCTGTATTGATACAATTCCTTCAACATATTTCTGGTCGTTGTCTTGATCTTTCTGTTCTTAAAGACATCAGTTGCTGTCTGGAATTTGGGCTGGAATTTCATGGGGACTATTAAGGCCATGACCTTGATGACCTTATGTATGTCTTTGTGCCTCCTGCCATATACACCCCACTGCCTCTAAAAAGATGAAATTCAGGCATGGGGAGTGTTCCAAGTAGGTGGTTTAGTGACTAACCCAGGTACATAAACTCAGAGTGAGTTGTAAACCTCCTTGTAGAGGTGTCTTATGACTTTAATACCCTATCAAAACGAAGCCACAAGGCTCTTCTATTAGTCAGTTTACCACATGCTCTGAGGTATCATAATCAGGTAAATGACTTAATCTGCTTTCCGGAATACCCCCGGGTTGCTGTATAGCCCAGGTGCTGTAGTCAGCTAGCTGGTGATAAAGCATCACTGGCATAAACTGCCTTTTTTATGCTAATTTACCAACAAAATGGATGATGGGTGTTCCCCAAACTTTTTTCATTTCAGATGCTTTAATCACTGCGATCCACAGTGACATAGAAGAGGCCAAGCAGAGGCTGGATCTTCCAGAACACTTGAAGCTGAAAGAGGACGGCTTCTTTACGGACCCTATTACCGTGCCAGAGGACAAAGTGGCAGCAACCACAATGACGACAATATCAACGGAATCAAAACATATCATGAATGGCCACTGATCTGATTTGTTTTGCATGTGTGAGGCATGATGTGTAAATGTGTAAGCAAGCCTCCTCCCCTCTATGCTGGTGTGTGTGTGTGTGTGTGTGTTTGTGTTTCAGTCCACCTTCAAAAAAGAGCATTAATCCTTTCTCACAAGAATAGAGAATGTGAATGAATTGGATGGATGGATGGATGGATATAGAGAGATTGTGTTTTAGGGAAGGAGTGTGAGATAGCTGAGGGTTGTGGGGGGTCAGGGAGTGCTGTAAGCTGAGTGGCTTAGTAGTGGAAACTCCCAGGGAAAAGTCCATCAGTTCAGGGTCATTGAGGGGAGAGGAGGGGCCTTTATCTTTTAGGAGGCTGAAACAGAGAGCGCGAGAGAGAGAGAGAGCGCGAGAAGTACTGGCAGAATTCCTATGGTGACTCTGCCGAAGGAGTGTAAATATTTCAGAGCAGAATCAATTCATAAATGTATAAAAATGCTTGATTTGTATAGAAGAGAATTGTTTATGACTATGGGGCTTTCCCCACTCTTGTGAGGCGAGAGAGTGCATTGTATGTCAACAGGGCTTCAGTATGAGAACCTGTGTGTGTGTGTGTGTGTGTGTGTGTGTGTGTGTGTGTGTGTGTGTGTGTGTGTGTGTGTCCCCACAGAAGTACTAATCCCTAGGCCTGTCCTAGCATTATGCACATACAGTGTAGATCCAGGAAATCTCAGACTTATCTAGCAAAGCTTCCTGTTCCTTGTGCAAAGGGAAGAGCGAAGATGTGACAGACATTGTGATCTTTCATCCAGCCATGCTTCGTTGTAGTCCAGGGGACCTGTGTCAAGGCCAACCTGTCTCACGGCCTTTTTATTTCTTCCTTCTTTAAGCTATTTATGCAGATGCACTCCTCTTTCGCTCCAATGTAGTACTGTATACACACAGAGCATACACCTAGTCACAAAGTCCAGTCATTCGCACAGCGAGAAATTACTGTATCTGACCATCAGCCACCGACCACGGGTTAAAATGTAACTGTTTTAAACGAACACAATATCAGGTTGTGGTTTCATTCACAATGCTTTCCTGTTGTACATGTACAAGGAATCTGTGTGTGAAGACGAGAGAGAGAGAGTACATACTCCTCCTGAGTTTTTAATCTCTGCCTTCATGTTTGCTGTGTGTCTGTCTCCAGGGACCAGCCTTACTGTGTGTGTGTGTGTGTGTGTGTGTGTGTGAGTGAGATAAAGTAATTATCCTGCCTGCCACTGTATGCTGCTGCCTGCTATTCTCCCCCAAATTAAATAAGTGGAATCTGTCTGTTGGTCTCTTCTGTTGGTTTTTTACTGTTTTGTGGATGTGACCCTCACTGTACTGTACATAAGCAAACAGTGGAGGGGCCACAGCACATCCAGTTCTAGTGCAACACATGTGCAGACACCCTTCACCTTCCCACATTTAAATATACTGAAGTCGTATAGAGTCGACAGAGACAGACGTGCATTAAAACGCATTGTGGGAAGAAATCATAGGATTACTGCCGCTAAAGTGACTGCTGAGTTCAATCAACATCTGAGTAGTCCAGTTTCAACCAGAACTGTTCGCCGTGAGCTCCATCTGAACACTTGTTAAATTCAAAGAAAGTTTTAATGCACGTCTGTCTCTGTCAGTACACTTGGAAGTCCGGCCGGAATTACGCCGGTTGCTGGAGGTTTTTCCCTGCTACTTGAATTCCGTGATGGTCCTTGATATGGTAGTTCTTGAGAAACCAAGCAGTTCAGCTGTCTTGGTGATTGAGGCTCCTGCCATACGAGCTCCAACAATTTGCCCTTTTTCAAACTCAAACGCATTTTAACTTAAATTTTACTACAATCTGAAAAAGAATTAAACATATACAGTTAAGTAGATAAATAAACCTATCTACAGTGGATATAAACTCCCATAATGAAATTTGAATCAATATTCTTGACACAATAGGTCATTGAAATATTAAGAGTGAAATTTACACTGTTCCAATTATTTTGGTTAGACCCTGTATGTATTTAAAAAAAACAAAAAAAAACAAAACGTGAGACTGAAGAAAATTCTTGCAGGGCTCAAAGTTAAGGTTTAGTTTTTTTTTAAAAAGTCCACAAATCTGCAATAATGAGCTCAGTGCTTATTATGTGGAAGAAGTTGGGAAAAGGGCATTGGGTGTGGTGACCAAGAAACAGCTCCACAGACCTTATGTTGAAACAGGAGTAACTTCTAAAACAACCATAATTGCAACATCACAGCTTACTTGGGATTTAAATGATTTTTGTGTTAAGCTTCACAACAATATGTGAATCAGTGAAGGGGTCTGAATACTTTATAAACACACTGTACATAGTTAATAGAAATCTAAATAGTGGTCATAATGAGACCCTCTTTTGACCAAAGTTGTCACACTCAGCAATTGTCAGCTTTTGGCCACACCACACTTTGCATCTTTTACAGTCACATTCCTTATATTTTTTATTCTTTATCAGTGTTGAAAACCATGTTGGTTTTGGCATACAAGAAATATCACTTTCTTATTTTCACTTTGGTTGTTCATTCTTATAAACCCCTGGTGTTAACCAGGCCCAGAGCAGATTAGGATTACTGGGCCTTGATCATACCTTTGTCCACTCACATTTCAGACACTAAATACCAGTCACTAATTTGTGAAAGCTTAAGGTTTACATTGGTCATGATGACATAATTATCATCGTTATCATTTATATAAAAAATAACATTTTAAAAGATGGATGAGAAGTCTGTTAAATAAATGAACAAGCGCATCACAATCTTTTTTTTTTTTTAAATGTGAATCAGTATCCAGCCTGAGGATGTCAACTCAGGCTAAATGGAAACCTAATTGTTATGTAAAGAGTATGGAGCCCAGTGGCTCTTTGGTGGCTGAGTTTACCAATTACTCAGGGGGTAATTTAGCCTACTAAGTTCTGATGCTAATCCACATTTTTGAAATACCAGTACCCCAATGGTTGCAAATGATTTAAACAACCTAAAATTCCCATAGGTTTGTGTTCTGACATCACTCAAAGAAGTACAAGTTGCTTAAGATAGTGTCGACTGTTTTATCCAAATCTGTGATTCTTATACCCAAGTTATAGTGTTATAGTTACCTCATCTGCTATGAAATTAGGCTAGTTTTTTCCACTACTGCCTCTCATTCCTTTTGTAAACTTGCTTGTGTATAGTCTTGTGCACAGATGATCCTTTTGTGTAAACGTTACGAGGTTCTTGTTACACAAAAATGTAATTTTACTAAAAGTGAAAAGTGTATACAACAAAAAAGTATTTAAATCAATTTAAATCACACCAGCCATATACAAACCAAGCATAAAAGCCAACACATATGATATGAGCAACTAACCATTTTGACGTGTGAACATGCACACAATAGATTGTATAGTGGAAGAACAGCTCCCTCTGTAGGTAAAAACCAGAACTCCCACATTGACTCTAATAAAATATTAAGAATTTCTGCATGTGTTTGCACACTTATGTGCACATTGAAGTTCATTGTTCAATTATGATATGACTAATAAAGTAAATTGATGTTATTGTGTCTGTTCATTAATGTCTGTGTTTGGGTTACTGCAGCTCATCAGGGCGTAACTCTCATCGTCGTACTCCAACTCTGGCTCATCATCCTCATGTTCATCCAAGAGGCCATACTTGCACTTTCGGTACATGGTGCCATCTTGGCCCATGACCACAATGTCATCCTCCTCCTCGTCTTCATCATTCTCACCATCGTCATCCTTTAGACTGTCACAGAAGTTCATTATGGGGTCTGGGGACAGAGGCGTTTCTTGAGGAGGGATTTTCTCATAACCGCGCATGATCACCATGGGGGCACGAGGCGCAGTGGAGCGCAGCCACAGAATCAGAAACAGCGTCACGCCCACCCCCACCGAAAGCAGAACCAGGGTAGCCACCAGGCCCCCCATCGGCATGCCTGACTCCTGCTCCTTTGGCGCCACAAAGCGGAAGTTCACTCCCAGGAAACAGCCATCTTTAGAAAACACATAAACACACAACCACATATAGACATCAGGATTACTGTATGTTCATCACCTGGTCTGTTTTTTTTTTTTTTTTTTTTAACTTTTTTTGTAGTTATCTTTTGGGCATTTCTGAGCTTAGACAGCAGAGTGAAAAATGACTGGAAACGATCAGGAGAGATAGAGATGAGGTGTGATCAAGAACTGACCTTAAGCCAGAGTCTAACCAGAGTCCTTAGATATATGATATCTATAGGCAGACACCTAAGCATTAGCCTGGTAATAAAACCAAAACCTCGTACTACACTGCATTTCGTACAGAGGGTCTGGCTGTCCTGTCTTGAGAAACATTTTCCTCCTGGAGGTGCAGACTCTGCTGAAGTTTAAAATGATTGGATCTGCCTTAACCCAATCGCAGTTAGCCTGGCTATAAGCCTGCCTATGCATCACAATTCAAATGTAGCGCACAAAGTCGATGTCATCGCTCACAAACACTTCCTCTGTTTGCTGATTAGTGTGGTAATGATACCACAGGAGTCAACCATGATCGATTGAAGGAAACAAATAATCAATCGGAAGTGCGTAGGCAGGCTTATACCCAGGGTACATAAGCACCATAGTGCCCACCCAGATTTGTACTCTAATGTGCTGTGAAGTCAAAGTCACTTGAAAGCAGAAAAGGTAGGTGTGGTCCGGGTGACTTACCGTCCAACTCCCGACACAGGCAGCACTCCCTGGGGATGGGGGCGCCGTCCATGCGTTGACCCTCTCCACAGCAGCTGAGGCAGCGGCCGTCCTCAGCCAGTCGCTGCAGGGCAGGGCACTCGGTGCAGTTGTAGGGGCCAGCACCTTTACACTCCAGACAACTATGGTCACACTTCTCACACTTCACCTCTGGGACCTGTGGGAGATAGACAGCCAGACAGAAAAGTTAGATAAATAGACGGACAGAACGACGGATGGACAGTTAAACAGACCAACCAACAGACAGACAGACAGACGGACAGACAGATGACACAATCAGACAGACAGACAGAATATACGGACTTGTCAGCCAATGACCTAGTAGACCTGTAGCATTGAAATTCAGAGAGGGAAGTTTCACAGTGTTTGTATGTGTGTGTGTGTGTGTGTGTGTGTGTGTGTGTGTGTGTGTGTGTGTGTGTGTGTGTGTGTGTGCGTGTGTGTGTGTGTGTGAGAGAGAGAGACAGAGACAGAGAGGGGGTGCGGGGAGAGGTTACAGGAGAGCTCATAAGAGAGCAAAGGACAGTGACAGTGAGACTGTGGTATGGGGCTCTTTACCAGTGTTGAGGGATAGAGGCCTGCCAGGCAGGGGGAAGTGCAGAACCCGAAGGTGGAGCCCCTAAAGTCAAATCCTTCGTAACAGGAGGTGCACTCGAGGGCCCCAGAGTCTACAAACACAGACACACAATATCCCGTTAGTTTAGTTTGTGTGTTTGTGATCAGACTATAGGAGACAAGATCCATATTGTATGTGTGTGTGACAGTGTGGTTGTATGGCAAGTGCATTTTCTATGTGGGTATCTGTTAGCCTGGTAAACTAGCCCCTTGTACTTTATTTCAAACAGAGGGTCTGGCTGTAGTTTCATTGCCATGGTTGTCTCAGGCAGATTTTCGCCTGACCAATCAGCAAACATTTTCTTTCTGGAGGTGTATACTCTGCTGAAGTTTAAAATGATTGGATCGGCTTTTACCCAGTCTCTAACATCTGTTTGCTGATTGGCCAGGCAAGATGCTGCCTGAGACAACCATGTCAATGAAACAGCCAGACCCTGTACAAAATAAAGTGAAGTAGGAGGGGCTGGTTTACCAGGCTAGGTATCTGTATGTCCTGTAACAAGAATAGGCTGGTGTGTGTGTGCGTGTGTGTATGTGTGTGTTTCCCATTCAGTGGTTACAGATTTAGAAAAGTACCTCCAAAGCACCTCTAGACACTGTGCTATCTAACATGGTCTACAGATGGCTGAACAGAAAAAGGCAGAAGCAATTTTCAGGGGGGCTGAAATGGCACCATTGGTTAATACGTCCATGTCATAAATCCAGGGATCTGGATTTTATGGGGTGCCGTTTGTAAAGCGGTTCACGCTAAAAATGACAGCAACATTTTGTCACATTTAGCTTCAAACAATGTTTAAACAATCAACAATACACTCTGGCCTCCTTGAGCTAACATTTGGATGTAACATTTAATACTTAACACCTTGAAAATGAAAAAACGCCAAAGGCTTCTATGAATGACTCCAAACAATATTTGGACCATGACAGATGATTTTCTTACCATTTATTTTACCATGACACCCAAATAAACACATGTAAATGGGTGTAGCTGAGAGAAAGTGTGTCTCACCAACGCAGGTCTTGCAGGTGGGGTGGCAGCGATGGCAGGCGTGGACTGACTTGTGTGGGTAGTAGTGGTCAGGGCAATGGTAGACACACTGGGAGTCCAACAGAAAGTAGCCATCTTTGCAGCTGATGCAGTGGGAGCCTGAGCCAAAGCACTCGTCACATGTGTCATCGCACTGCTGACAGGTGCCATTACTGCCATAGTAACTAAAGAACAAGGGAAAAAACACCATGTTATTCTTCAGCTGATTTCCCAAAGAGCCAATGAGAATTGCCATCTCTGCTCAAATTTGTTGGTAAGGTAAATTATCTATATGTACATGAGAGAGAAAGAGAGAGAGAGAGAGAGAGAGAGAGAGAGAGAGATAGAGATAGAGAGAGCATGTGTGTGTGCATGTATGTATGAGTGCATGTGTGTGTGT
>CM059271.1:12598171-12625671 GCA_030347295.1 Setipinna tenuifilis | reverse complement strand
CCTGAGGGCTGGGCCTGGGAAAGCTTTCATGTTTATCCCCCCTTATGGTTGGTACTACACCCACACACACACACACACACACACCCACCCACACACACACACCTGAGAGGAAATAGTTGTCAGCACACCAGTAGCACTGGGACTCATCACAGATGCGGCAGTGCTGGTCACAGTGGTCACACATTCTGGTGCTGTTGTCCCCGAATGTCCCATCAGGGCAGTGCCTGTGGCAGAATGCCCCAAGCCTGGCCAATCAGAGAACAATTACAGAGTTCATTACACCAGACCAATCACAAATTAGATGTACTTGTGAAGTCAAGTAGGTTTTTATTGTTGTTTCAGCCATATCCATAGTACATAGTGAGACGAAACAGCTTATTCAGTGTATTCCCTGACCAGTGTTAAGGCAGTATACAATCCAGCCTTACCTGCATGTCAGTGCATACACACAAGTCAATTTAAGGATATTTCACAGCACATATTAACATTGCTCAATGAGGAACCAGAATAAGGGATGAAAGAACACAAACATGGTGCAATAATCAATCATAAAACACACACACACACACACACACACACACACACACACACACACACACATAGTGTGACTTACTGGAAGTAGTCTTTGAAGCAGGCCGTGCAGTGGAATACATTCACTGTGACATACAACAGAGAGGAAATAATTTCAAAAAAGTTTGAGCTTGTGTGTGTGTGTGTGTGTGTGTGTGTGTGTGTGTGTGTGTTTGCATGCTGGAAAACTTACCCTTCAAGCACCTCTCACAGCCCTCTTGACAGGTCAAACACTCCTCATGATCATCATCCTCCACTTCACCTGCACCACACACACACGCACACACACACACACACACACACACACACACACACACACATAACATACACACACAACAAACATACAGTATATGAGGTATTACTAACAAACATTTTTATATTCTGATGTATGTTTTGAAGGCAACGTGTGCAATCAATAACAATCAGAAATACTTCTACAAGTAATCAGCACAACAGTCTATACTGTCTACAACATCAATGTATATACAGTCATGGCATTTCATGGTTTATCTTTCACCCTCAACCATTTTTCCCTGTGCACTACCGGTACTCTCTGTAAGGTGTGGTGGTGGTTGTGTGTAAGGCACCCACCATCTCCACAGCTGAGTGGCAGGCACTGTCCATCTTTGGGGTAGAAGCCAGTGCTGCAGTGGACGCAGGTCTCGGCGGACGCACACATGTGACAGTGGCTGGGGCACGGCCTGCACTCGGTGTGGGTGGGCCACGGGAACGGGAAGTGGCCCTCTGGACACGAGTAACGACACTGGCCCTCCACCAAATATCGGTTTGCTCCAGAGGCATCTGTCCAGGAGGACAAAGGTCATGGAGATGGAGGGAGTGAGAGAGAGAGAAAGATAGAAAGAGGAATGAAGAATGGAGATAAACAGCAATAGATAGGTGACAAAGGGCCACGGAGATGAAGAGAGAGGGAGAGAGAGAAGGAGAGAAAATAAGACAATGAGAGAGAAGGAGACAGAGAGAGAGGGAGAGAGAGAGTGAAAAAGAGAGATACAGACAGAGGGAGAGGTGGACAGACAGAGAGACAGAGCGAGTGACAGAGAGAGAGAGAAAGAGAGAGAGAGAGAGAGAGAGAGAAATAGATTAATGGAAAATTGGGGTAGGATGGGGAACAAAATGTGGTGAGAAGGAAATGGATGAAAGCCAAAGACAGAGAGAAGAAGTCCACAGGCGGGGAAGACAGGCGATGCAGGGCAGATGAGGGTCAGGATTAAATGGTGGAGGTGTGGGTCATTAAAATGGACAAGACATACAGGAGCATGCAGCGATAAGTGTAGGATAAAACAACGAGGGAAATTAACACAAATAATAAGCACAGACAGGATTTAAAAAGTACAGAGATTATAGTAGCAATGGCATACGATCTGATTTCACCAAGTACTTAGGTGCTTATTGTCCACTGAAAAAGAAGTGACTTGCGCTCGATTCCATTTTTTTTGCCATTACATACAACCCACAGCCCACAAAAATGTGCTTTAAATCCAGGCAAATCTTAACCTCTTCCACTGAAACTTTTGAACTGCAATGTCAAATTGCAAAACTGCTTTGAAATGCAGCTAAGAATCTTGGTCATTGATCTAGAGATAATTACTTGGTAAAATCAGATCGTGCCTTAGTCAGAAACCTAAATGTATAAAATCACTGTTGTCAGGAGAAAACCTCTGAAGTCCATTTTTGTTTTTTGTTTTTTAATATATTTTTTAACAAAACAACGCTTTAAGTCAGACGTCATGCCAGTCTATGACTTAGAAATATTTAACATACAAGCAAATGGCCTGGTGTGTCAAGATATAATAACAACCTTTGACAACACAATGTTTAATTATCTAATACATACATAATTTAATACATACAAATACATATTTTTCTCAACTTGCTAAAAGAAAATTTATCTGGGCACATGAGGTTTCCACCTGACAGTGATGATATAACAGTGGTCAGTTGGTCAGTGACCGGTCACCTGGCTGGCAGCTGGTGCAGTCTCCAGGGCCGTCCCCTGAGCACTCGTGACACGTGTGGTGACATAAGTGGCAGCGTCCATCCTTGTCATACTTCCCAGAGTCACAACGAATCACACACGTTCCATTATCATACAGCCTGCCAGGTGTAAACATGAAAATGCAAAAAAAAACCACATTAGCGAATGATGGACAAGCATATGGAGACATAGGAAATGTTGTAGGTAAACATCTAAAACAGTTAAGTGCACTCAACCACTCAAAAGCTATTGGGGCATTCGAATACATGCTTCATTAGGTAACACATAAAATGAATATGCCCACTGCAACACACACAATCATGCACACACACACACAGACATACACAGAAACACACACACACACATACCGAAGACCGGAGCAGGTGAGGCAGTCTTCATGCTCAGGCCCAATGCATGTTTCACAGCTGAAATCACAATGATGACATACCCCGTGTCTGCTGAAGTACTCTCCTATGAACCACAGACAGACAGACAGACAGACACACACACACACACACACACGTGAGTTGTACACCTGCCACACCTACAGTGGCCACCCTATGTGTTCCCCAGTAAGCATGCAGCCATGAAGAGTTAGCCAGTCCCAAGCCCATAACGAGTGGTGAGAGGCAGCAGGGTTGGGTGGAGGTTGCTGATGTGGTAATACAAGAGCATTGGTGAAAATGAGTGCTAGTGAGGGGAGGATTATGGTCATAGGGTTAAGGCAGATAGAGTTGAGCTTTTGTAGTATATATGGGTTAGTTGGGAACCAAGCTGTGTCTCATTTACACACACGCACACGCACACACACACCTGAATAGGAGTGGTTATCGGGGGGGGAAAGAGGTTAATTGTGGAAACACATCATGTTAATTCAAGAATGCTGCATGGTTAGGTAAGTGGTTATTTCATGTTATTTGGGAATGCCAGCTAAAAAGATTGTGACCTTCGTTACTTTGTTAGTATGCAAATGTAAACACAAACCACTCTCAAGCTCTCATGGTGGAGTGAAGACACACAATCCAAAATGGGGTGACAGCCTGCAGAAGGAAACAAAGCTACTTGATGTTTAATATTTTTCATATTTCAGCTCAGCCCTAGCGTATGCTACTAAAATATTTTCTGATATACATTCTTCCCTTTTTCTGCTCAGGGTGTTTATTGTGTACTTCTCCAGACAGAAAAGTACAATTGAACTGTGCTAGGGCTTGGTGCAATGCCCCTTTTTTGGATTTAAATAAGCATATATTACGCAAAGCGTGAGGTGGTATTTTGTGTTCACATTACTATCTCTATAGCCTGAAGTTGAGGTAGGAGAATACTGAAAGCTTACCTACGAGGAGACAGAGGATCTGTCTTCTAGAAGATCCAGCCATAGTTTTAAAACAACAGCTATTGGTGAAAAAATGGTTACGTGCAATACTGCCTGAGGAAATGGCAAGATCCTGAGGCTGATGCTTTTACCCTTAGGGTGGTTTCTCAGCACTGTTTCTGATTGTGCCACTTCATGACTGATGTATCTTGGAAGATGTCAGCTTGTTTGAATATGCTTTGCACTAAATTACAGTCAATTATTCATGGCTATATATACAGTAAAGGACAAAATGCACTAACATGCATTCAGTTCTATTAGCAAAAAAGTAAAATCTTTTCTTTGTTCTCACAAATAACTCATCACAATGCCATCAGGGTCAGGCACAGCACTTGTTAACCTGGCAAACTCTTCTTCAATTTTACTGACTCAGCATATCCATGTGATTGCTCGATCGTTGCCAAACCCAGGATGTTGTCAGACATTGGTAAACCCTTTCAGCTATACATCTGCTTTCCTGGAACCTCTGTGTAATTTCTACATCACACGGATCCTCTTTCGTAAAAGGGGTTTTACACAGGAGCTAAGCCCTTGTTGTTATGCTTCTCTTCCTTTTTCTTCCTGGTAGTAGCCTTATACCCTCCTTCTCGTTCACCAAATGATATTAAGGTACAAAAAGGTACAAAAGGTACAAAAATAAGGTGAGGTACAAAAATATTTTTGTACCTTCTCCTGCTTGTTCACACACCTGCACACTTACTCTCTTTTTTCTCGATGACCTCCACACACACACACACCTGGTGGATGTCCTCTAACTCACACAGAGCTGTTATAAGTGCTAAGGTGTAAGCTACTGGACTTCTAATTGAAGCTTGAACATAGCCCTGATACCAACCAAACCACAAGGAAAAACAAAACAAACAATAAACAAATGTTTGTTGTCGACCTGCATCATGGCAAGCCCTCTATGCTGCTTTTGAAGAAATCAGGACACATTTGACCTCAATCCCATCACAGGGAAAAGAAAACACCCCACACCTGACAAATAAAAATCACTGAATTTAATTAATAAAAATAATCAAAACATTATCTACAGGACTTAGATAAATTAATGATTAGCATGTTTAATGAAAGCATAGGAATATAGATGCATTCATTATTGCATTTTTTTACTTTACTACTCAATGCAACATTGTGTTTGTGTGTTTGTTGGTATATGTGTATGTGTGTGTGTGTGTGTGTGTGTGCGCGCATGTGTGTGTGCGTGTAATGGAGGGGGCTACCTCTGGCTCTTGTTGTTTGAGAGAGGGTGTAAGTAAGTGAGCACATGTTATTAGGAATGTGAGATTGTGTGAGCGAGAGAGAGAGTGGTGAGGGTAGGGGCAAGTGACTGCGAGAGTGACCAGGAGTGACAGAGACTGTTGACAAGTGCATCTGGGGAGTGAACATGTATTTGCAATTGAGTGCCTTTTGTGTGTGTCTGTGCGAGTGTGTGAGTGTGTGTATGGTGTGCCCACAGGGTAGTGATATCTGACAGGATGCGATGTGATGTGATATGCCGTGCGTGCAAACGAGCACCGGTGTACAAGAGCGAGGAAGTGAATGTTCGTGACCAAGTGAACATGGACGAGTGTACGAGTGTGCGCATGGGTATGTGTGTGTGTGTATGGGTGGGGGGGGCGTCAAGTGTGTGTGTGTGTGTGTGTGTGTGTGTGTGTGTGTGTGTGTGTGTGTGTGTGTGAGCGTGTGCGAACAGAGATGTCCCTATACAGATAGGAGACGAGATAATCTTGTTTTATTTACATGTTGCTGAGGGCTCATGAACAAAAACACACACATACTCATACACACACACTTATACACACACACATTCATACACACACACACTCATACACACATGCACGCACACACACGCACGCACACATACGCAAGCACAAACATATTCACACGCGCACATACACACACACACACACACACACACACACACACACACACACACACACACACACATACATCCATACATCATTCCATCCATACACACAGACAGTGGACCCCCCTGTGACGGGAGAGAGCAGACAGGTGATTTGGCATCCATGCTTTGGTCATAAATACTGACACGTGGTTCACTTTTATTCAGGCAGTGCTGATGCTCCGCTACAGAAGGTAGGTGTGTTGTTGTTGTGGCGTCGCCTGCGGAGACGCAGTCCCGTGCTTGGCGAGGGCGGGCGGGCGAGGGTGAGGGCCAGGGCGCGGGGCGGGTAGGCGGGCAGGCCAGGTGGGTTTGGGTTTGGGTTTGTGGTCTGGGATGGAAAGGGGGGCTCCCATGGCCCTCCTCCTTTTAGCCCCTCCCCCTTCCCCTAGCTTTCCCCTTCCCCTTTCCCTTCCCCTTCCCTTATCCTCCCCCAGCCTCAGCCCTTTAAGGAACACGTTCTACAGCACAGCTGCTGCAGAACCTTTCGTTGGCACAGATTGTTCTTTTTCACCAGAACACAGAAGCTGCCCTCAGCCCACGACTCTTCATTTGCTTTCGGGAGTATAGGTGGGGGGAGGAGGTGAGGTGAGGTGAGGTGAGGAGAAGGGAGGAAAGTTTGTTGAGAGTTCAGGGGGTGGAGGGATGGGGGGGGGGGATTTGAAGGACGAGAAGGAGGATTTGGAGGAGAGGAGAAGAAGGGACAAGATTGTTGAGGAGGAGGAGGAGGAGGAGGAGTAGAATCAGGCGTTGGTTGTTTGGTTGGTTGGTTGGTTTCGATCCGTCAGACACACAGGCAGAGAGAAGGAGAAGGGAGAGAGAAAGAAAGAGAACACACATTTAGAAAGTGACAAAAAAAAATCAGAGAATCATAACATTCCAAGTCTTTATGGGATTGCGATAAAAGTCCTGTCAGAAAGCCCTGGGGTCACGACCCTAGAGGATCTGAGAGGTCATATTGGGGGAGGGGGTGTCTGTCACACACACTACCTGTTTCAGGCTTACTGTGTGTGTGTGTGTGTGTGTACTGTGTGTGTGTTTCTCTTACATGTATGTTGTTTGTGTGTGTGTGGCGTATGTTGCGTGTGTGAATAATGCTCACTGCCATTCAAACATTTTTAAGGTTTTCTACACTCATTTCTTGTGTTTTTAGCACTAAGCCTAAATAGTAAAGCCAAATGACTTTTGCAATTGAAGACTATGTGTGAGTAAGTGTGTGTGTGTGTGTGTGTGTGTGTGTGTGTGTGTGTGTGTGTGTGTGTGTGTGTGTGTGTGTGTGTGTGTATGTTGGGTGGCGTATGTTGCGTGTGTGAATAATGCTCACTGCCATTCAAACATTTTTAAGGTTTTCTATACTCATTTCTTGTGTTTTAAGTACAATGTAATGACAAGTCTTCAAGCCTAAATAGTAAAGCCAGATGACTTTTGAAATTGAAGCTAGACTGTGTCTGGGTACCACAGGCTGAAACATTTGGAATTGGCTGTATTGAGGACTGTAGTGAACAGATCTGGCTATAATGAAGATGTAAAGCATCTTTCTTTTTGAAAAAGGAAAAAAAAAAAAATCCAGTATGCAGACCTGCATCCATTTTGTTGCTCTGCCTTTCTTTGCACCCTGCACTCTGACCCAGCTTAAGTTTAATGTGTTTTACCCCCCTGCTTTCTCCCTCCCCCCATTTTTCCCCCCCGAGGCAAGTCAACCCCCAAAAATCTGCCCCAAACGGGACAAAAGCATTACTCATGCACGTGAATCGGTACACCTAATTTAAACTCTGCCTTTGGGAAAAGTCTTGAAAGACTTCTCAAATGTCCAGAGCCAAACGAGCACAAGCTGCTCCTACTAAACGCCTTGATGAAATTCCCCACAACTGTTTCTGCTCAGACGTACACTGTGATTCATGTCTGGCTCTGGGAGAATGGGAGAGTAAATAGGACCAAGGTGCACATCTCAGGCAGACAAGTACACAATTGCTGCAGGGGAGAGAGATGCTGTGGCACCAGTTACCATAAAACAGGCCAAGTGCCCATGGGGACGCAGGTTCGAATCCGGCCTGGGTCATTCCCCCTGATCCCTCTCCATTTCTCCCCTCCCCATTCATTTACTGTCTCCATCTTAACTGTCTCATCAAAATAAAGGCTAAAAAAGGCCCAGAAATGAGGATTTTTAGGGGTTGTAGGAGGTGATTCTGTAGGAGGTGTTTGACCGTCTCGGTCACTTAACGCGCCTTGTGGGTATAAAACAGGAGTGTGTGTGTTTGTATGTGTTTGTGTGTGTGTGTGTAGGTGTAAGTGTAGGTGTAAGTGTAGGTGTATCCTGGACTGCCCAATAAATGTGCATGGGCCACAGGGGTGTGTGACAGACAGCTTTGAGTGGTATGACATGCATTTCATTTCAATCACTCGAACAGAATGATTCAGTATACACACAGGCAGAGGGGAAGTGAGGTGGAGGGGGGGAAGAAAAGAATGGATGATGAAGAGAAGAAACAACAAGGAAGAAAAGAGAAAAGAACAAATAAGAGACACATGTGGTGAGAGAACAGGTGTTGAAAAAGAGGTGGGGGGGCAATGGGATGAAGGCAGACAAGAAGAAAAAAAGATGACAAGAATGTATGAGAGGAGATGAGAGGAGGAATGCACTCACCATCTTTGCAGATCGTGCTGACCACACACACACCCTCCTCCAGGTTGTAGCCGTTCACACAGGTGCTGCAGTTGTGCTCCCCTGGGCCAGTGCAGGAGTAACATGTGGGGTCGCACCTGAGGCAGACAGAGAGGGGAAAGAGGTGGGTCACAGTATCCAGGCTGTCACACCAAGGTCTTGCATGGTACTTGGTCTGGGAAACCTCCCATGGATGGGAAGTTCTCAGAGGTGGGATCAACAGGTGTTTGGTTGTAGCTTTGTCCAGTAGTATACAGAGGTATTTGACCATCAGACTATGGATTCCGATGACGTACACTTAGCGTTCGTTTTTCATTGGTGCCTGATTTCTCGGGCAAAGGAACAACCGAGAATAGGCAGAGAAACCGAGAAAAAAAGTGTTGTTAATATTCCAAAACCTAAGTGTTTAAGGAGTTTGTTTTAGAAGTCAAGGAGATTTGCATTACATTAAAAACACACTTTCTTGTCTAACTAGTAAACATCTTTTTTTCGGTCACTACTTGATTTTTTTTACTTTTACAATTATTCAAAACAGTAATCTTTCATTCAAAGTAAAACAGTACTCAGAATGTACAGCTGCAAATGAAATGGGGAAAAAAACAAATCAGCACGCCAAGTTTGCTAAAAGAAAAAAAAAGTCTGACAATGAAGGCCAAAAGTGTAACAACCCCGAAGAAATCTGGAAAGCACTGCCCCAGGCTAACACACACAGACACACACACAGATACACACACACAGACACACACTCACTTGCGGCAGGACTTTGTGATCTCTCCGTTCTCGGCCCTCTGCTCAGACATGTAGTATCCCACAGTGCAGCTGGACACACACCTCCACTCCTCAAAATAGTAGCCCTCGGCACACTCGTGACAGGCCTCCATCCCTGTGCCTACACACACACACACACACACACACACACACAGACATACAGACACAGACATTTAGGAATGGGTTCACATGTTGACAAATATATTTTAAAACTTTTTAAAAGTCCTTTTTAAGGAGAACTTGTGCAATCACCACACTCAGAAGACCCTTAGTACTGTTAGTACTTGTTAGTACTAACACAGCTAGTACCAAACACATGCAGCGTAAGGATGACCTATAGTGGGTCATTTCACATAGCAGTCACATCTTACAACCAGTGGTGTACATCACACAGGAAAGTATATATTTTTATTATATTTTCACCTCTAACAGCATGTTCTGCACCACTCAGAACTCAATAGACTGCACTAGAACTCCACTTCAAGATGTAGCTCAGATACCGTCAAAAAGACCCTTTTAATGGTAAAAACAACAAAAAATGCCTCCCACTTTAACAAAAAAGTTGTTATTGTATTCCATAACTACTTCCACTACATTAAACATTGTTGGGAAATGTTAAAGCAGAATAGCTATAATGCTTATAATCAAATAGTTATGAAACGGTCAATAGCGATTATTAGCCTTTTGTGTTGCATGATGCTGCATCACATCCTGTTCTGCTAAACTGGCGGTCTGGGCTCTTTGAGGACCCCTGCTGCTGGCTGTGGGCTAGACCATCAATGATAAACCCTTGATCCCCCAACGCCCCCCCCCCCCCCGAGTACAAAACACAGAGGCAGAAGGATTGTACAAGACTGCATAGCACCAGAGTCATGCAAGACCCCCTAATCTTCTCTCTCTTCCTCTGTATTTCTCTCTCTCTCCATCTCTCTCTCTCTCTCTCCCTCCATCGCGCTTTCTCTCTCTCTCTCCCTCCATCTTGCTCTCTCTCTCTCTCTCTCTCTCTCTTCCCCCCAATCTCGCTCTCTCTGAGACTCCCAATCCTATCAACAAATTATACACAGATAAAATCTAAACCGTAAAAGTGATGGACACATGTGTTGTTGCGCTGCTGCAGAGGCGGGCCCCGCGATGGAGCATTAGGAGGAAGCAGCCGTGTTTACGGGGAGCACAGGAAGCCTCAGGGACGCTGTCCACAAGGGCAGGGCCGGACGACCGGGAATGAACTCAACCAACAACTCACAAGGAGGGACACTGCAGCCATGGCCACATCAAAACTTTCATGCTAGTGAGTGTGAGTGTGTGTGTGTGTGTCTATGTCCATCTGTGTCTTTGTTTAGGACTTGTGTGTCTGACTGCGGAGATTTTTTATGTGTTTGTTTAGAACCTTTATACATGTGTGTATGTGTATGTGTTCAGAATATGTATATATATATGTGTCTGTGTATGTATGTATGTATGTATGTATGTATGTATGTATGTATGTATGTATGTATGTATAGGATCTTTAAATATCTGTCTGTGTGTGTGTGTGTGTTTAGAACCTTTATTTTTGTGTGCGTGTGTGTGTTTCCTTGCATGTCTTACCAGCACATGTGGCACAGGCAGGGTGGCATGGCTCGCACGCCCGTCTGTGCCCGTTATAGTAGGTGCCTGGGTTGCACGTCATCTGACAGCGGGTGTCCTGCAGACTACACACACAAAGAAGGAAAAAAGAAGAAAAACTGTTAAATTTAGACATCAAGCAGACATGCATGATGACAGACAAAAGAAAAAGAGGAAAGGGACAGGGCAGGAGAGAGAGAGACAAAGAGACAGAGAGAGTGAAAGAAAGCGACAGAGAGAGAGAGTGTAAAAGAGAGAGTGTGTGTAAAAGAGAGACAGACAGACAGACAGACAGACAGACAGTGTGTGTGGGAAAGAGACAGAGAGTGAAAGAAAGTGAAACACAGAGAGAGAGAGACAGAGAGAGAGATGGAGGGGAGAGAGAAGGGAAAAAGAGGACAAGAAAAAAAGGAGGGGAGGAAGTGAGGAGAGGAAGAAAGGGATGAAAGAATGCAGAGGATGAGTGACAGACAAAACGCTCATGATCTCAGAGTCTGACTACTCATGATGCATCCTAAAGACTTCTGCAGATGTTTCACACAAGTAAGGGAATGTCTGAGAAATCCGTGTGTGCCTCTGAGGCAATGGTGCATTGTATGTGTGTATGTGTGTGTGTGTGTGTGTGTGTGTGTGTGTGTGTGTGTGTGTGTGTTGCACTAAACAGTGTATTAAGCAAACAGCGGCAACAGCAAGTGTAAATGAATGTGTATGTTTAAATCAGATAGTACAGCATGTAGTGTAAAGCAGTGGTATCCCTGTGTGTCTGTGTGTGTGTGTGTTACCTAAGGCCAGGCTTGCATTCAGTGCAGATGTTTTCTGCAGTGCACTTCTTGCAGTTTTCTTGACATTTCCGGCACATGTTGGAGGCTGTCACATAAAACACAAACACACATAAACGATAATAACACACTGCCATCTTTAGACCAATGCACACACTGTGTGAGATCAATGTGGCGTTCACACTCACACTCACATGCAAAAGAAGCTCTTTGGACATACAGATGTTTACACTGGACACATGACCATTACACTAACAGTCATGTTGGAATAGAAAAGGGTCTTCCCAGACACAAAGCTCAAAAGCAAAGCACGATCCAAAAAATGTCTTGGCATACTGAAACACTAAGATTGCCCTTTACTGGTGATAATAGACTTAGCCCAAATCCTGAAAAGAGAAGCCAAACTATGATTTTAGAATGCTTTGTTTTGTGTACTGGGACACAGGCATGTTGTGATATAAAAGGTTATTCCCCAAACTGCTTCTCTTTTCAGGATTTGGGCTATAATCTTTTATATCACAACATGACTGTGTCCCAGTACACAAAGCACTCTAAAATCATAGTTTGGCGATTTTGATGTGCAAGAATTTGACTGGACTATACAGAGCCCCTGACCTCAACTTCATCAAGAACTTTTGAGATAAACTGGAACAGAGATTTCAAAGCCAGGACTCATCCAACATCAGTGCTTGACCTCATGAATGCTCTATGAATAACCACATTGAAACAATCCAAAATCTTATTTAAAAAAGCCCTCCAGGAAGATTTGGAAGTCCCACACTTTATAACAAAGTACCTTTCTTATTTATGGTACCTGATGGATTTAAATACAATGTCATTACAGTGTCGTTACAATGTTATTGGTGTAATGGCCAGGTGTCTGAATACTTTTGTCCACAGTTTAGAAAAAACACAAGACACTTGTGCACCTAGGAAGAGTACTTTGGGAGAAGAGATTTAAGCTTCCCTGACTACAAACATTATTCTAACATGCTATTGTTTGCGAGAACACATTGCACTTCATGTTTTATTTATTTTTTTATTATTTTTAATTATTATTATCATTGCTATTATTATTATTATTGTTATTATTATTATTATTAGTGATTACTTTATCATTATTGGTTTGTTGTTAATTGCTATTATTATTAATTATTGTTGTTGCTATTGTTGCTGCTGTTATTGCTATTATTGGTATTATTAATATTTATTAATGTTATTATATTATATTATATTATATTATATTATATTATATTATATTATATTATATTATATTATAGTTGTTATTTCCATACCACACTATAACAATATAGGGTATGTATGCTGAAAAGATATAGTGTGACAGCTGACCTAGGTCCAGGTAGAAGCCATCCGGACAGGTGGGTACGCAGGTGTTGGCGCCCTCCTTCAGGTAAAAGCCTGTCCTGCACGTGATGCACTGGTCACTGCGGCTGCCCACGCACGACTCGCACAGGGCCGAGCATTTCTTGCAGCGCCGGCGGTCGTCACGGAAGAAGCCCGCAGGACACTCAGACACACACGTCCTGCGGGAGAGGAAAAGGGTTGTTACACTACCGTCAAAGACATATCACACACCCACACCCACACCAGTAGCAGGGCCAAAAGCTGACCAAGTTTGTCACCGATTTCAAACCTGTAGGTTAGAACAAGGGCTACCAACTCTGATGAGGAACTGCAGAATTTCAATTAGCGTGTGCTTCATCAATTAGACTGTGCTTCATCAAAAGCACAAGGTACTGAAAGAGATCCGTTCATAAACTACAAACATGAGCAAATATAAATTCTTTTATAAACTTAATGTAGTTTGCCATGTCTTTATGTTGAGAGAGCAAGAGAGAGAGAGAGGTGGACAAAGGAAGAAAGACAGGGTAGGAGGAGAGAAAGACAGAAAAAAAAGATAGAGGGAAAAAGATACGTATATAGAGAGAATGCGGTAGCTGACCTGGTGTTGTTCTTGAACTTGAGGAAGTAGTGGAGGCAGTTGATGCACTGTTGGGGACCAGGACCTTCACAGCCACTCTCATTGCACTCTGGGTCACAGGGACCTACACACACACACACGTACACACACACACACACACATACACACACACACACACGTACATACACCAGGAAAGCATTAACATCATTATTTAGTTACTTAATAACACTGTAATAACACCACAGCATTTCAATTCTCATTGTCCTCCTAGCCAAGACTACATTAAATTAAATTGCATTGCATTGCATTGCATTTAGCTGACACTCTTAACCAGACAGTCTCCCATGAGCAATACTGAGTTAGATGCCTTGCTCAAGGACGCTTCAGTCATGGCAATTATTATGTCATGATAAAGGAAGTCTACTGAGTAACCACATTCTACAAGGAGCAGCAGAATTCAAAGTTCAAGCAGGCGCGTGATGATGATGTCACCACTGACCGTTGTACTCCTCGTCATCGGCAGGCTGCTCCGGAGCGGACACGGAGCGAGGCTTGTCGCTGCGGCCAGAGTACGGGTGCACGGAGGTGCCATAAAGCACCAGGGACCACTCCTTCAGCTTCCCTAAGAAGAAAACGCACAAAGGACAGAGGGACAAAAACACAGACAACATGAGGAATCAGATGGGAAGCTGGCTTGTGAGCAAGCCTTCAGAAAATGAAAGCAAGGTCAAATCTATAGTGTGGGTATTGTAAATGTATAAAAGCAAGAAAAACACATGTTGAAAAGTTCATAAAGTGCTGTACATGACTTGCCAGCATTGCAAGTGTGTGTGTGTGTGTGTGTGCATTTGAACTGGCATAGTTGTGAGGTCCAAATGTCCTCACTATGATAGAAAAACTAAAAAAGCACTGACTAGGGTAAGGTCATTTTGAAGGACCTCACTACTCTCAGCAGTGATTTCTTGGTCATTTTGTTGTTATTAAAAAAAGTAAACGTGCAAAAACATTTCTTTACAGACAGGTTATGGTTAGGGATTGTTGTGTGTGTGTGTGTGTATGTGTGTGTGTGTGTGTGTGTGCGTGTGCGTGTGCGTGTGCGTGTGTATGTGTGTGTGTGTGTGTGTGTGTGTGTGTGTGTGTGTGTGTGCGTGTGTGCGTGTGTGTGTGTGCGTGTGTGCGTGTGTGCGTGTGTGTGTGCGTGTGTACCTGGTGCCTTCTGGCTGCGGAGCTGAGAGGGCGAGTCTGTGATCTCCAGGATCCAGTCTCCTGCTGCCTTCTCCCCCCAGCAGTGTGTCGTCATGAACTCCCAGTTCTTAAAGCCCTCCATCGAGTGGTCAAACAGCCTGGACACACACAAGAGCTTATGTCAGTGTTTAAAATGAGAATGTATTAATCTTTAAAAACTCTCTTTCTCTTTTTGAGCGCTGATAATGGCCTAGTGCCGAAACATACAGTTGTGGACATGGTCCAATAAATCAGTATACCAAAAAGAGAAAGAGAGTGTGTTTTTCTTTCATTTAATGATTTAGTTTTTCACTTGCACCAGTACAAATGTCTTTATTTTAGAAGTAGAGAACGCCTGTTGTTCTTAACTGAAATGAGAATGTGCCTTTTTATGCGAGATGGAGGTTTAGAAAGTTAACACTTTTTGTTACACTCCCCTACTCTCCATGTTTACCTGATTAATCCATGGTAAATAATACGATGAAATTGGTACTGACTTTCTACGAAAGGAGGCAAGCAATTCCTAGAAAACACTGGTACTACGGTCAATCAATCGACCAACAAAGTACCTATATTGTAAATAGGAGCAAAAGCGTGTCTTGAATGGTGTCATGTCTCTTAACTGCATCTGTAAGTTCTTTGAGGGTTAAAGAGTCCACTTGCCACCTGTGGGAAATTACCAATAAATTACTACAATTTTCCCAGGCATTTAAGGGCTAAGTATCTGGAATTCAGGATGATTGTAAAAGAAAGTGTTTCCATGTATTTTTCCTGATAAATCTACACCTCAGTTCCA
Source organism: Setipinna tenuifilis (assembly GCA_030347295.1). NCBI lineage: Eukaryota > Metazoa > Chordata > Actinopteri > Clupeiformes > Engraulidae > Setipinna > Setipinna tenuifilis. Next base: position 12,610,048 of record CM059271.1, on the reverse strand, counting down.
GTAATTGAATAATATCTATAAGTGTGTGTGTGTGTGTGTGTGTGTGTGTGTGTGTGTGTGTGTGTGTGTGTGTGTGTGTGTGTGTATAAATTCTGATAGTAACAACTGTGTACAACTGTGCTGGAAGTTGCCTTGAGTTGATTAAGGTTAAGGTTAAAGGAGAGCAGCATGTCCAGACATAACCCACTTCAGTGTTTTCCTTAGGTTTTAAAGGAGCAGTATTAACCTAACTATGCTGGGGGGGGGGGGGGTCAGGGGCAAAACTTCAAAATAACCCCCTAAATGGTGACGTTTGGCAACTTCTGAGAATGGACAGATTGGGCTGTTGGGTGTAGTTCTTACACAGTCTGCAACAGAAAGGCATCACTTTTATCGTGTTTTTTACTGATCAGCAGCTCGGCTCATTGTTTTAGCAGCGATGGTGCACAGCTGCTGAATGCATATATGGAAAACACTGGGCTTGTTTGAAATTGTTGGCTGGCTGAGTGGCTGTCTTAAAAAAATGTTAAATTCTGGACTTGAAAATAGTGATGTTTGTGGACAATCTTGTCCAGATGTCACAGTACCACACCATAACCAGCCATGTGGTATGGTGACATTCAGACGAGATTGTCCAAAAACATCTCTATTTGAACTCCGGAATGCATTGTTTTGAACCAAGCCAGCCAACCACTCAGCCACTAAGCCAGCCAGTCATTTCAAACAAGCCCACTGCTCTTTTGAGTGCTGGTGAGATGCGTATTGGGGTGGGGGTTGTCAGGTTGTCACATGTGCGAGACCTGTTGGCGAGCAGCTGTGACTTGGTCCCTGAGGGTGAGGTGAGGTTGATGGACAGGTCTCCTCTGCGGGGGTGGGTGATGGTGATGCGGACCACCACGTGCTCCAGGTAGATGACGTGGTGGTGGGGGCTCTCGGCACAGCCTGTGGCCTTGTACACCGAGCGCACTACGTGCTCCGGACGAATAGTCCTGTGAAAGACACGCATGTGTTAACGACGACAAACAGAAACGGAGGTCTGCATACTTAACTACTAACACACTTTAGCTGCCTTAACAAATAATCTTTTATTTAGGGTCCCACCAAGAGTGCAAAGTGACGTTTCAAGTATAGGCTGCTGTTCATCAGACGTGTGTTACAGAGGTGGAAATTAACTTTTTAAAATGTGAACTTTTACTAGCCACTGACAAGTACTTGGTAAAATTCACCAGCCAGTCAATAGTAAATCATTATTTTGTGCCCAAAATTTACCAGCCATTTTCATATTTTACCAGCATTTGGCTGGTGGCTGGTGCCAATTTTCATCTCTGGTGTGTTACACACAATGAACACCTTCACCTTACACAACACTCTTCGCCTATACACACACTGGAGCACACGTATGTGAGAACCAATGACATTTAACTGGTGTTTTGATGTAGAACAACAAAAGCAGAGGTGAAAGGTCATTGCCATGGCAACCTGATCTGGCGGTCGGCGCTCTCCAGGCAGATGTGCTGGGCGGGGACCTGCTTCCAGCGTTCCGCCTCTCGGACCATCGCCTCTGCGTCCATCAGCCCGAAGCCGTAGAGATGACTGACTGCACACACAACCAGAGCAAGGGGTTCAGGTCCACACATCGCTTTAGCAAAACACTCAAAGTCAAAGTCAGCTTTAGAGTAAATTCTGTCATATCTATCAATCAATCAATGAAGTCCACAGTAGTTAAAAAGATCAGTTATTTACATATACATTTCTCTTGATATGTACAAGGACATACATCCATAATCCATAATGCAGCACCATAGATATACATAAATATACATTGTTGACCAAAAAAGGATTGATGATTGATGATTACATCTCCTCAATCCGTGAGGCTTCCACTAATTTTAAATCAGGCACATTGAAGCCCAGCCAGTTCTCTTTCCAGTGATATGATGGTTTAAGACCATGTAAGCAATGGTATGACCATGGCCAGTCCAAAAAAAGCCAACCATGAAAGAAAGTTGCCAATGCCATCATTCATTTTGGCTTCATAACCTGACCATTTTCCTAGTTTTCCAACTCAACACATCACTGAAGATGAGTATATAAAAAAAGCAAAAGTGCATATTGGGAGGCAAACCTTACCTTTTAGGTTGACAACTAGTTTGCATCTGGCTCACGTGCTAGAAAGATTATTCAACTAGTCAGCTCTCATGACACAGATGTTGTCAATGTAGAAAAGGATGGAGGACACATTAAACACCTTATTGTACCCATAAAAACCCATAAACAAAAAGTTTGTTTAAAGTTTGTGGCAACTTTTTTTCATGAGTAGTTTTATTCAAATGGGCGTAGTGGGCATCCCCATTCCTTTTTTGTGGTACATCATGTTATCACTGGGAAGAGAATGAAATAATTTGCATGGTTTTAATGGTTGAGGACAAATTCTGGGCCACCTGGTATATACAAAAACACTCATCACAGCACACAGAGACAATTTATAAACAGCCTTTGCACCATCAACCAATGACAGCTCAGTATCCTTTACAACACTAACCCAGCATTGTATCAACTATCAGCGTAGCCTCCATTGAGCATGATGCCAATCCTGGCTGAGCCAGGCTAACTCACTCACCACCACACTCTAGCACCGCTGGCCCCCAGCCCCATGGCTGCTTAGTGGTTCAGCCTCATGTGTCAGCACCACTCACGGAGCCAGCGGAGGCCCAGCATTACACACACACACACACACACACACACACACACACACACACACACACACAAGCATACACACACACACGCGCATACACACACACATGCGCATACACACACACACACAAACGCGCGCATACACACACACACACACACACACACACACACACACACACACACACACCACACACACACCACACACACACCACACACTTCAGCTCATCAAACACAAGGTAGAGACTAAAGTCCAAAAGGCATAGGGGCAGTCTCATAACCACTGGTGGGTAACACGTTATTGTACGGTTCCGTTAGCAGTAGGGGACGTTGCGGTTCCTGTAGCAGTACAAAGAAAGGCCAAGCAAATTCTAGCTGACCCCACCTTCCGCACAAGTCTTTCCAGCTATTACCATCAAGTCGCCGTTACAAAGTCCCCTTCCTTCAGAAAGAACATCGACCATAACTCATTTATTTCCACTGCCATTAAAGCCCTAAATAGCAATGCCTCACCCTCCTCGCCCTCCCCTTCCCTCCCAACTTATTTTATTGCAAAAGTCACTGTTTTTTCTTTTTATCTTAGGAAAATTAGTTTGTGTGACATTGTCTTGTTTTGTCTTTGTCTGAGTCACGTCTAAGAGGATGTTCTGTCACGACAGACAATATCGTTTTTCTGATTCTCATTTTTTTTTTGTGTATCTACATGTAACAACATGTATTGTTATGTACTTACATTGTACATACCCAACAATAACCCTAACCCTAAGGTACAGTGTAAGTACATAATGTTACATATTGTTACACACTTTGTTACACTGTACCTAACTGATGTAACAGGGACAGTAAAAATGTGTGTGACCCCACTGGTGTTTTTCCCAGCCTTCCCGGCGTAACCAGCCCCTAGGAAGCAGACCACAGGAGAAAGCAGTCGGAAAGAGAGAGGAGACAGAGGCCACAGTCTGACTGAAGGGCTATTTTAAAAAAACTTAAATGATTAAAATCCTAGATAACTGAAAAACAGCATGATAAATCAGTGCAACATGGTTTTGTCTGTTCCAAGATAATGACCAAGCCAGGATATATGCTCTTACAAAAACAAAAAACACATGTCACGATTGACAGAAAAAAATAAGACCATCTACATAGGGGCTGACAAAACACAGAAATCTTTGTAGAAACCATGCATCATTCTTGCTTTCGTGAAACCTAGTCTCTGATGTATGTGTCTGTGTGTGTGTGTGTGTGTGTGTGTGTATGGTTTAATGTGCTACTAAGCTTTGTGAAACAGGCCTCTGGTATGAAGATCAGACGTCTGGCACATGTTTGGACACACCTGGGATTAACATCTGTCTCCACACCCCCCCTTTTATGGTCGGTCAGCAATATCATGTGTGTGTGTGTATATATCTGATTATATATACACACATCACAAATTATACTATAGATCATAAATCATTGAACGGCCAGTGTTTAGTTAATTTAGTAGTCTGGAATAGTGTTACGTGTTTGACATTGCAGTACACTTCTATACTAGCCTGCTCTCTTTGAATCCCACCACCTTGCCAACAACCTCAGATACACTAATGTCTGTACAATGAATGCATCTGCTTCCATTTGGATATGCACTTCTTTCATCAAGGTATCCATTTGTTGTGAGAGAGTCTAGGAATGTCCATAAGAGACAGAGAAGAGAGAGAGAAGAGAGAGAGAAAGAGAGAGAAAGAGAATAAGAGAGAGAGAAAAATAGAAAGAGAGAGAAAGAGTGTAAGGGGGGAGAGCTAGAGAAAGAGAGTGTAAGGGGGGGAGAGAGAGACAGAGAGAGAGTAAGTGTGTCTGCAGTTTTATATATGTGTGTGTGTGTGTGTGTGTGTGTGTGTGTGTCTGTGCGCGTGTGTGTCTGTGTGTGTGCGTGCGTGTGTGCGTGCGTGAGTGTATAGGGTTCCTACATAAGCAATCACCTGCTGGCGCAGGGCCAGTAAAAGTGTGCGTCTGGTCTGTGTCAGCGCTCTGGCCCATAACCATTACGAGTCATTCCAGTTCACCTGTGATACCCAGAGCTTAAGTAGCCTCACATGCTCAGCGTTAGAGGAACAAGTGGCTCCATTTCCATAAAATAAACGACCAGCCTGAAGGAAAAGTACTTTTCTGGGCTGGTCACTTTAAAATTGGGAGTGGGGTGGGGAAGGGGGATGTTGTATTAGACCCTGATGTGTGTGTGTGTGTGTATAGATGTGTGTCTGGGTGTGTATATGTGTATATGTGTGTGTGTGTGTATGGGTGTGTATGTGTGTGTGTGTATATATGTCTGGGTGTATATGTGTGGGTATATGTGTGTGTGTGTGTGTGTGTGTGTGTGTGTGTGTGTGTGTGTGTGTATGTGTGTATGTGAGTGTGTATATGTGTGTAAGTGTGTGTGTGTGTGTGTGTGTGTGTAAGAAGGCGTACCGTTGTATCCGGCTGCATTGGTCTTCCAGTCTGCCGCGCTCAGATGACCAGCCCGAGACGTTTTCACGATGATGTGCTGGACATCCCGCCAGGTGAGCAGGGAACTACGCACACACACACACACACACACACACACACACACACACACACACACACACCCCTCAGTGTTTACAAAAGGTCTCAGTGCTCTCTGAGACTAAACATGAGATCACACAGTTACACACACACACAGATTTGGATCTCCCACCCCAGCACACCGCCTGTTATTAACAAGTTCTACGGTTTCACACTCTCTCATGACATGGTCAATATCACTTTTAAACAGGAAGTCTGCACGTGTGTGTGTGTGTGTGTGTGTGTGTGTGTGTGTGTGTGTATCCAAGTCTGTGTGTGTGTGTGTGTGTGTGTGTGTGTGTGTGTATCCAAGTCAGTGTGTGGGTGTGTGTGTATATCCAAGTCAGTGTGTGTGTATGTATGTGTGTGTGTGTGTGTGTGTGTCTGTGTGTGTATCCAAGTCAGTGTGTGTGTGTGTGTGTGTGTGTGTGTGTGTGTGCGTGTGCGTGTGCGTGTGCGTGTGCGTGTGCGTGTGCGTGTGTGTGTGTGTGTGTAAGCGAGTGAGAGTTTATGAGGGAGAATCAGTCAGGGGTGGAGCGAGGGGATGTGGGTCAGGAAGGGAAAGCGTCTCTGGAAGGGAAAGCTCCCGCTCACGTGGCGGCCAGATGGACCAGACAGAGGGGGAGAGCCCCACTTCAGCAGGCAGCCAGGCTGGCCAACGCAGCGCACACACACACACACACACACACATACATAGACAGAGAGACACACACACACACCTACATGCAGACACAGACACACACACACACACACACACACACACACACACACACACACACACACACACACACATAGACAGAGACACACACACACACACACACCTACATGTAGACAGAGAGACACACACACACACACACACACACGTAGACACACACACACGTAGACACACACACACACACACACACACACACACACACACACACACACACGTAGACAGAGACACATACAGACACACACACATGCATGCACAGGCATCTCAGACAGACCTGCTATCAGTTAGATGTGTGTGTTTGTATGTGTGTGTGTGTGTTACAGGGGTGGAAATTAACTTTGCAAAATGTGAACCATACCCAGCCAGTGACAAATAAATAGTAAAATTCACCAGCCAGACAACAGTAAACCATCATTCTATGTCCGAAATCGACCAGCCACCTTAATACTTTACCAGAATTTGGCTGGTGGCTGGTGCCAATTTGTGTGTGTGTGTGTGTGTGTGTGTGAGGGGGCCTGTGAGGAAGTGAGAGAGGGTTGTAATATGCAAGTGTATGTATAAGGACATTGTAGCGGGGGATGGGGTGCAGGGGGGTTGTAATATGCAAGTGTGTGTGTAAGGATATTGCAGAGAGGGGGAAATATGTGTGTGTGAGCATGCAGGGACACTGTATGGGTGCCTACAACATGTGCAAGTGTTTCACAGGTGTGATGACCTATAGACTCCTCTGTCTACTTGTGACCAGATCTCTTCTAGCATTTTCTGGCAACAAAACAGCATGCAAATAGGAATCAGGTTTGTGTGTGTGTGTGTGTGTGTGTGTGTGTGTGTGTGTATGTGTGTGTGTGAGTTCTTTGTTGTTGTGCCAGAGTGAGTGAGCAACAGAGGGACAGATACAGACAGAGGCAGAAGCAGAGACCGAGAGAAACACAGTGAAATAAAGAGAGAGTGAGAAACATCAAGAGAGACAGAAAGACAAACAGTTTGTGTGTCCTTCTGTATGTGAGACCGAGTGAGAGAGCGAGTGAGAGAGAGAGAGAGAGAGAGGGGGAAAGACAGAGAGAAAGAGACAGACAGAGACAAAAACACAGTCTGTGTGTGTGTGTGTGTGTGTGTGTGTGTCTTACTTTGCCTCCAGGGCCAGTGCGATGATCCCTGCAGCCATGGGTGCTGAGGCTGAGGTGCCCGTGTGATTGTCAGTGCAACGCTGCCGCAGGTCCGTCGTGATCTGGGGGGGTTGGTGGTCAGAGTGAAAGAGAAAGAGAATGAGAAAGAGAAAGAAGAAAGAGAGATGTATAGTGAGACAAAGAGAGAAAGATGTGGGGGAGGGGAGGAGTGAGAGAGTAGGGTGGGGTGGGGTGGGGGAGAAAAAGGCTTTTGTAAGTCTCCTTCAAACACAGGGGCTTCAACCATCTTGACTGAAGGGCATAAAGCAGGAGTAGTTGCCAGCGTGGGAACCGTCCTACCTCCAGAAACCTTTACTCTCAACCCTCCTTTCACCCCAATCGTCCAGTCGAAACTTATTCACATTCCTCCATTTTAAATGATATATTGCCATGGGGGAGGCCACTGAATGTCACTGCAGTGGTGGTCTACTACCCCCCCCCCCCAATCCCATAGTATTAGCTGTCAATATGACACAAAGTTACTAACTATCCCTAAATTGGTCTAATCTAATAAGTCTAATAAGTACAACTCCTGACTTGGTCATTAGGGAACATGTTGTTTTGTTTTCCTTTTGTTCAAAACTGCTGTAACTGAACAATGTTTGACAGTTATACATCTCGACTCGTTGTAGTTGACTGACCAGCTTGCAGTCTTTCTAAAGACACAGTGTACTACCATGTGGCAACATGTTACATTTTTGATTTTTATTTTATGAGAAATAACAATTTTCTTTTCATATTCCACAGAAATGAGTAGGAACAGCTACAGTGCATTTTACAATTTAACTAACCCATTGGGTAAATATCAATTACAAAAGCTTTCTTTTCACTCTTTTGCACACAAGTGTATTTCTCAACTCTACATTTTGTATAATTATCAGTGTGAATAACATTTAATCATTAAGCCCTGACATTCACACACACACACACACACACACACACACACACACACACACACACACACACACACACACCTCTCCCTGTGCTGAAGCGGTGTGTGATACAGAGTTTCAACACAGACAAAAGGAATTTCGCACAGCCACTCGAGACAAGCTCAGAGAGAGGAGGGAACGGTCAGGCCTTCTCTCTGTCTCTTTAACACGTTCCCCCACAGGTCACACCAGGACAATAACATTCTCATCGCCCTGTGGACATGCAACCGGCACAATCACACACAGAAATGTGCCCACACACACAAGCACACACACACACACACACACACACACACAAGCACACACACACAAGCACAATCTATGAGAGGTCTTTTCAAACATAATTGGTGCTTAGATGTAAACTTCACTCTAGATGTGAAGCGTAGAACAACATGTAAAAACCACATTGTTGCGATAGGCTACTTTCAATATCAAACAGGTGCTTCCACATAACGCATGGCCAATGCATCTTAAGCAACCTCTTTCACCATAATGCATTGTGATGGAGTGACCATCACTAGGGTTGTGGTGGTGCTCTGACTGCCATACCAACGAGCCTGGCTCTTTGGCGTTGTGGTCAAAGCTCACGTTTGGTAGACCAAGTTAGATTCATATCTTAAAAACCTATTATTGTTCTGTAACATACCCTTTGTATTGCACACGAGAGATTAAAAGCATGCTTGGCATACTTTCATGATTTCTCAGCGGAGGAAAAATATAATTACACATTGCTACATCAACTTATTGTCCTAACTGCACTTGCGGTGTAGCCCTCTTTAAAAAAAAAATCCCCACAACTCTGTCATGTGGCGAAGAGGCTCCTTCTACTGTTTTAATTGGCAGGGACTAATCCACACAATCAAAAGATAAACACACAAACATCCAGAGTCACAGCTCGGGAGTGTTGTTATCGGAAGGTCTTTGGCAGGAGGCCACCACTGTATGGGGGAAGTGAATATTTCTTAGGGGACAGAGGTCCAACTCACTGGACACTTGGTCATTCTATTTTTATTATCAAAGCTGATTATACTGTTACATATCTGATTAGGACTGGGTTGGGTGGGGTGCAAATTGGGAAGGGGTGTAAATTGGTTTATTAATAAGTATCGATGTGGATTGCAAAAATAAAAGCACAAATTGCGTATCGACATTTTAATAATAGGTCTCTTCCGATATATGCTGCTGTCATTATATATGTAATTTCATAAACAAGCAAAACTAGCATTGACACTTATAAATAAACATTAAAAAAATAAATTAAAAGAAAACTTGCAATATTGTATTGTATTGATTCAGAAAATCTGTATCAGGAATCGCTACCCAGACCTATACCTGATGGACAAAAACTCAGTTTTCTTCTTTTTGCAGCCTGTTTGGACAAAGCAACCCAACACTCAAACGTAATCATCTAAAGAGATGTCCAGTGCTCCTTAAAAACATAAGCTAAATACAAACCCCTCATCCCTACTGTTCTCATGGAGCTTACAGCTCTTCAAGAAAAAGGGTATGATGAAAGGCAACCAGAAAGTAAAGAGCAGGAGGAGGAATGAAAGGATAAGATAGGTGAGGCTCCTGCACTCTGCATAATCAGAATGACCTGATTACTGGACACACGCAACAGAAAAATATGGGTGGGTGACCATGGCGCCTGGCTATTTCAAGCCATCAGAGACAGTAGAAAAAAAAAATCCCATTTGTCATTGTGATTACACAGCACACAGTGCACACAGTGACATTTAACCTCTGCATTTAGCCCACCACACGTGTGAGCAGGGGGCAGCCAGGACAACGGCACCCGGGGAACAGTGTGTCGGGACATTGCCAAGCTCAGGGCACCTCAGTCATGGGAAATGGAGAAGAGCACTGGTCATTCACCCCCTACACCCCCAGCCAGAAGGAACTAAACTGGGGAACTGGACCTGTGACCCTTTGCCTGCATGTCCAACTCCTTAACCACTAGCCCATGACTGCCCCGTATAACGCACAGACACTCACATGAGCGTACACGCACACACACTCACAATTTTGCGGTCGTAGTTCTCGCCGCTGCTGTAGGTGGTGGTGAGGGTGGAGGCGCACTCCTCCAGGTACCAGGGCTTGCGTCCGCTCTCGGCCGTGCTGCTGATGCTGATGGTGTAGATGGAGTTGGTGTAGCCGTCGCAGGAGCAGTGGTCCCGGCTGCGCCCCCCGTTGCCTGACGCCCACACGAAGATGGAGCCTCGGCCCTTCCTGCCCTGGGGGGTTGTGGGAGAGCACAGAGGGACTCAGATGTGGGAAAAGACTAAACCTCTTCCAGGGAGGCGTGAGAACACTCATCCAATACAGATTTATGAAATCCTGTCTGTTTTCGAAGTTATGCACCATGCAAAGCTCGGAACTTGAACATAGGTGCTTTTACTTCTTAAAGACTGAACTCACACATGACCCGTCTATGACTAACTTCATGTAAAGTGTTGGGTTAAAAAAGGACACACAGGATCCGGGTCAGATTTTATATTATTCTGTCCAATTTGCTATGGACTTACATGAAAAATATCTGTGTACTGTAGAAACCAATATTCTTTACCAAATGATTTATCTAATCGTATGCTACATTTTTAGGATTTTCAAAACAGGTAGAGCTGACATGGCAAGATCTCTACTCTGTAAGAAAACATTTCAGGTAAAACTAAAGGTTGTATAAGGACCTCTGTATAACAAATCAGTTACATTATATTGGGTCTGACATTATATCAATATCTTAACCTGGAAAGATCCTAATTATCCAGACATGTAATCATACCCAACAATACTTGTATAATACAGTATATCCAGTAGATAGATTGTTTTTTGTAAGGAAAGGGAGCCCTTCTTTACTCACAGTGGTCACTCTATTGTCACTCTACTGTATTACTATAAATACTGTAGCAGAGGGAGCTCAGCTCCGGCTGGCTTTATTGCCAATGTGAGGAGCAGAAGCTGAGCTCCGAAGGGGCTCCAGCCCAATTTAAACTCTGCTTGTTATAGAGTGTTCCCTAAACTCCACCATATAAAGATATATAAAGGCGTAGGTAGCAGGCAGATGTATCAGTTCTGAGTTTGAAAACTTCAGTATTATTCCAACCTTTCTTCATGAAACGACACTACAGTAAACAGATGTCTGTGTGTAGGTGTGATTGTGTACCAGGCAGATTATGTTATCGACAATACACTAAACAGATGTGTGTGTGTAGGTGTGATGATGTACCAGGCAGATGCGGTTTTCAACAATACGCTAAACAGATGTGTGTCTGTAGGTGTGACTGTGTACCAGGCAGATACCGTTCTCGACACTACAGTAAACAGATGTGTGTGTGTAGGTGTGATGGTGTACCAGGCAGATACCGTTCTCGACACTACAGTAAACAGATGTGTGTGTGTAGGTGTGATGGTGTACCAGGCAGATACCGTTCTCGACACTACAGTAAACAGATGTGTGTGTGTGTAGGTGTGTAGGTGTGATGGTGTACCAGGCGGATGCCGTTCTCGAAGGCCTGCTTGGCGAGCGCGGCGGGGCCGTCTACGGTCTTGCCGTCGTCGTCCGGCCCCCAGGAGGCGCTGTAGATGTCGATGTGCTGCGGGTGCAGAGAGAGCGACTTGGCCTCCACCATGTCAGTCACGTCGCCATCGAGCATCCGCACACCTGCATACACACACACACACGCACGCACGCACACAACATATAGATGACATACACAGACATGCATGTGCCACATACACATGCCAAATCCAGAGAATGTGACTATTTATGGTGATTTTGACAAAAAAAAAACAAGATAAAAAGGGTTGTAAGTTCTGTGTGCACATGGATGTCTGTGTG